>JAQFVV010006297.1:0-1200000 GCA_028023455.1 Epiperipatus broadwayi
TTGGTTATAATAAAGAAGAATGGTAATATTAGTGTGTACTTGGATGCTCAAATGTATAATACAATAACTATACCAGAGTGTGACATTCCTCCACCCATACATGAGCTCCTAATTAAATTTTATAAAAGGTCAATTTTCTCTACATTTGATTTGACAGTTAATTACTGGCAAATACCACTGCATGAGAATGATCAGCAAGTATACAGCATTTAGGTTTAAGGGCCAGTTGTATGTTTTTATACATATCTCTTTTGGTCTCATCAATAGTGGTGCTGGCTTAATCAGATGTTTGGACATATTTTTTGAAAGCAATTAAAAAAAATCATCATGTATGTGAACAATATAGTAATTGCTTTTGATAATTTAGATGAGCATCTCAAACATTTACAATTATTTTCCATGGAGTGTTCTTTAAAAAATGTTAAAATTAACTTGAGAAGTGTTCAATAGTGGCCAAAGAAATTACTTTTCTGGGACATTTAATTAATGAACATAGAATCCAGCCCATCTAGAAAAGATTGCAGTGATTTATTGCTTTCCCACCCCAAAAACAGTAAAACAATTAGAATTTTTTTTCAGTTGGACTGATAATCATGCTGTTGAATTTGATAAAATTAAAAATAATTTTTTAAAACCCATTATTTTAATATATCCTGACTTTAACAAAACTTTTGATGTGCAGATAGATAGTAGTTACTATGGTCTGGGTGTAGTGTTGTATACTGCTTACTGCTTGAGCAGACATTTGTGAGGTGCTGAGTTAAACTACACTATTACTGAAAAGGAGACACTAGTTGTTGTCTGGGCTTTTCAGAAATTATTTCCAATTTTATTAGGTTCAAATGTGATTATAATAATTGACTATTGAAGCTTAGAATTTTTAAGTAAGAGTTATTTCAGTAATGAGAGACTTGTCAGGTGGAGCTTGTACCTCCAACAATTCAATTACAAAGTCCTCTGTATTTAAGGGAGACAGAATATTATTGCTGATATTCTTAGCCACCATCCTATCTATCTAATATTACAAAACCCTGTTACTCAAAATATAATAATTAGTAAAACATAGATTTGGTCAGGTGTGAATCTATAGTTGATGATTACAATAATCTCACTATGAATCAAAGTCAGGATCAGATATTAAATAGAATCATGACTATCCTAAATAATCATGATAATTTAAATAAGTCATTTATTTTATATAGCACTATGTGTTTATAAACTGTAATATTAATAAGCCAAAAAGCTAATGCACATGCGCTTTGTAGATTTAACTATATAAGTGAATACTTTCACTTTTCAAACACAAGATAAAGTTTTTGTGAAAAGATAAAATGAATCCATCTATCTTTTTGACCCAAACATATGTATGGGCAAGTCTTAAGTATTTGGCATAGTAAAAAGTAATTTAAAGTGATAGATTAACATCTTCATGCTCTCATTTCCAAATACTTAAGATTTGCCTGTTCATAAACATTTGGGTCAAAAAGATGGATTACTTTTTCTATGCCAAATACTTAAGATTTGCCCATACATAAATGTTTGGGTCAAAAAGACATGGATTCATTTTATCTTTTCACAAAGACTTTATCTTGTGTTTGGAAAGTGAGAGTATTCATTTATATAGTTAAATCTACAAAACACATGGGCATTAGCTTATTTAATAATTTAAATAGTAAAGATAAATACATTAAAAGCATTTTTAAAAGGTATAAGATATATCAGTATCTGCTTATGTACAAAGTTAAATCAAATCAGGATGAATCATGGAGAATAGTTGTACTTAATTCTATGATTGATAATTAATTATGTATGTCCATTGTAGTTATGGGCATTATAATGTTCCACAAATCATGTATGAATTTAAAATCTATTTTTATTGGCATAAAATGTATAGACATATAATTAGAAAAATTAAAACTTGTCCAATCTGTTTAAAATCTAAACATTGTAGTAAATCTTCATTTCCAGTTGATCTAATGAATTATTAGTGATAGATTTTTATGGGCCTTGTCCACCATTCAATTGGAAGAAGTTTATTCTTGTTACTTATGATGTATTTACTAAATTAGTATCACTTATCTCATGCCTAAAACTAGTGCATGTCAGAATATCAATTTCCTTTAGTAGGAAAAGCAGAAATTATACTTACTGATCATGCCACAGTTTTCACATCTAGCAGATGGAGTAATTGGATTCAAACACAGAACCTCAAACATGTTATGAGCTCCATAAGAAACCCATTGTCTAATCTCTGTGAACATGTTATGCAGGAACTCAGAGTCAATTATTCAGGGTTTATGTAGCTGATGATCATAAAAAAAATGGATTCATAAACTTCCTGAGGTTGTCAAATACATTAATAATACATATAATGAATCAACTGGTTCTACACCTATTCATTTGCATTATGGTAAGCATAAACAATTATTAATTAAAAAACCCTGCCTGTTATTCATGAAAAAATTAATGTTAATGAAGATATAAACCAAGTTAAAAGTGAAGCTTCATATTATGGGTGCTAAGAGAATAAAAAAGTTCCATAATAAACTACATCCATTTAAAGTTGATGATCTTGTTCTAGTAAGAACACCCCCATGTTAGCAATCCTTAAAGGAATCAATTTACAAAATTCCTTAGCCTATATGAGGATCCATACAAAATTTCTTGCAAAGTAGAAGAAAATTCATTCATGTTAACTACACCAGATGATGATAAAGAGACTTATAATGCTAGAAGTACCCCTCTGAAGTGAAGAAGAGTTAAAAATATTTCTGGATGAGATTCTTAGTGTTGTTTTATTTAACAATAAAAACCTGCTGTTTTTTTAATTTGCTATGATTTAATTGCAGAGAAGAAGAAAAATGAATAATAGAAAGAAAAATATTATTATATCAGAAATAAATAACCTTTTGTATTTAAAACTTGGATTCATCTATTTGCTTTACATGTGCCTGATTAAAATATAAGTTGAAGTCTATTTTATCCACGGATTACATGTCAATAAATCTGATTGTGAATGATGCATCTGTTCCTGAATAACTTAGAATCTATGTACATGCATGGGAGAAAATGACTTACCTTTTCAAAATGGTTTTTTTTTAAACTATGAAATAAATAATGGTTCTCCTGAAAAGATTTGCAGAAAATAGACTGTATTAAAAATCTTTAGAACAGGATGGACATTATTTTTTAAGATTTTTGCAGAATTTTTGAAAGTTGACAAACATTTTTTTTATTGTTTTTTTTTTTATTATTATTATTACATGCTGGGAGGAGAGTTTGAAGCAAAAAAAAAGTTTTGAACAAATACTCATTGCTTAGCAACCATGCAGTCCTCCAAACTATTAAATGAACTGTTATAGAAGGATTTTATGAAGATGGAGATATGTAACTTTAAATTTCATTATTATTACTTACTTATTATTTTAAAAATATACTAATAGTAGAATTATAATTTATTTTTGAGTTACAATAGAAGTTATATTTTTAGATACTTTTAATTCTAATAATATTAATTTTTAAAATCTTTTAACAATTTTTTTTAATTTTTGAAAACATTTCTTTAAAGTATATTAGTTTATAAAGAGTGCTTGTAATAAAATTTATGATTTTAGATTTTATGTAAATTGGATCAGAAGACATCAAAAATGTGATTACAAATAGTAAATCACATGGGTAATTTGAATTGTTTTAATTATTATATGATGTGTATTTTTTGGGAACTGTTTGGAATTTTAAAATATTCATAGTTTATTACATGAATGAATGAACATATGGATGTGTGGATTAATAATACATAGACAACTTTTTTACTAAGAGAAATAAGCTGTGAATAAAAATATGCATCTCTTTTTATTTATAAAGTTCATTATAACTATATTAATTATCATAATTTTATATGATTCTTTGCTAAATAAACCATATTATATTTATTTTAAATATATACATATTGATTGAATATTTTAATTAAAGTCATTTGTATTTGTGGCTAAGCTCGAGTGTGTGAAACCATATCTTATAGTATTTATGGTTGGATAAATTAATGTGCCAATTTTGTTTATTATTGAGAAAATTGCTTAGTTTATTTTATGATGCTGATTGTTTAAATCTATTTGGAATTTAGGTAATAGTGAACAGGGGAATAGGAAATGAAACCCTGGATGTTTTATTTAGGATGTGTTAAAAAGATAGGAAAATTAGGATATATTATATCTAAATAGTTGTTATACAAATACAGTTAACGTAGCCCTGTATTTTTGTATTTATGTCCATGGACAGTGTTTTGATATTTGTATTTAAATGTTCTGTAAGTGCTGAAAGAAAGCCTAGACATTATTTTTAAAGGTATTAGATGAGGTCATACCTATTTCTTCACATGCTTTCCATGTGGATTATTGAATTATTTTATACTATCAAGTATTTACTCTAATTATTCCTTCATGTTTTATACATTATATCACTATCTTAATTTCATTAGTAATGCATTGTGTAGTCTAGTATTCTGAAAGAATAATGAATAAACTTAGAATGATGAATTGTTTTAAAAGAAGGCAAAATAGATTTTGAATTAAGTAGAAATGCAAATGATCTTGAATGTTTAATGCTGATGAGGAAAATGATAAATGAATCATAATTATTTTTAATATTCTTATCAAATATTTTTAATGATAAAAGAATTATAACTATTCCTAATATATTTTCCAATATTTTTTTTTTGATATTTTATAATTTTTATAAAACCATGCTATTTTGAAATAATGCATATTTACAAAGAAACATCAAAAATGAGGAATGTGAAGTGTATAATGAACGCTTATATTTTTATTTAATTTTTTATATTTTATGTTTTTGAACATGAAACACATATCTTAAAACATTAGAATGGTGCCAAGCAAATTATTTTAGTACATGAACAAACACTGTTTTGTTATTTTATATTTTATTAATTTATAATGAACCTAAAATATATTCTGACTGATAAAATGTTATGCTAAGTATTTTTTTTTATTTACTGAAAGTAAAATAATGTAATGTTATATGGTAAATAATAAAATTTGAATAATAATACATGATATGTATTCCTAAGTAAAAAAATTCATAAGCTGAAGTAAAGGCTTACACATTGATGATTTTTAGATTGGAAATCTGTACCCTAATCTTTTTTTTTGTTTTAATTTTGTATATATTTTGTTTTAATTTAATATCATATTTGTTAATTTTTTATTAAATATTGTAAATATTTTGTATATAGTTGATTTTTTAAATAGAATGAAGTTGTTAAAGTTGTTTTATAAAACTTGTTGTCAGTGTTATTATTGATTCATTCACTTCCACAAGATTTGATCCACAAAACTCAGAAATGAACATATAACATATTTTGCACATTATAATTTTAAATGGTTTATTTATCTAAATGATAAATATTATTCAGAATATGATACAGAAATATCACATAGTATAATATTATTTTAGTCATAATTTATTACTTAAATTGCTGTCATATAATTAAGTATATTTCTTATTGCCACATATTATTCAGATTATACCATACTTTTAATATACCACATGATAAATAAGAGAATTGTATTATTATTATTATTATTATTATTATTATTATTATTATTTTATTATATTATTATTATTATTATATTATTATTATTATTATTATTATTATTATTATTATTATTATTATTATTATTATTATTATTATTATTATTATTATTATTATTATTATTATTATTATTATTATTATTATTATTATTATTATTATTATTATTATTATTATTATTATTATTATTATTATTATTATTATTATTATTATTATTATTATTATTATTATTATTATTATTATTATTATTATTATTATTATTATTATTATTATTATTATTATTATTATTATTATTATTATTATTATTATTATTATTATTATTATTATTAGTGACTAAATTATTGAATAGTAAACATAATACCAATTGTTAGTTAGATTAAGTTTAGGAATATTATCTTTTTTATTATTATTATTATTATTATTGTTGTTGTTGTTGCTGTTGTTTAGGTGTAGTTAAGAATGATGCAAAATCCCTCATCATACTTGGCTACAGGATATTATAAATTAGTTAATGATTTATTTTAAAGAACCTAAGATAATTATATTTTAATAACAGAGATTATAATTTATTTCCTAGTATTATATTAGATTATTTATAATATTTTAAAGTCTAAAAAATTCTATAGTTTTATATTTATTATTTGAATAAAAAGAAGGGATAGTATTCTTATGCCATTGAGATTATGTATAAGAGGAAATGTTCTCAATGTAGTCCAACAACTTTACCTTTCACCAAATGTCTCATGATTATTAATATTATATTATTTTATTATTCATTTATTTAAAATCAAACCATATATTTGTTATTAATTTGAGCTAGTCTAGTGGTAAAAATTATCTAAGATATTATTAAGATTCGTTTCTACTATATTAAGATTGAAAGTTTTAGTTTGGAGCATTATTTTATTTATTTTATTTGCATTTATTGTTCTATTGACCGAATATCAACATATATATATATGTATATATATATATATATATATACATATATATATATGTTGATACGAAGATTTACACAGGTTCCATATATAAAAGACATATTTTAAAAACATATTTTAAAAAACATTCTTAATTTAACATTTTTGCTATTGGTGGAACTTTAACATTTTTTAAATCAGTGATTGTAGCGCCTCTATAACCGTCTTTCTACTTTTTATTACTCAGTGGATGACTTGTGTTACCAAGTCAAAACGTCAGTATTTTAAAATATTTTAACATGGATGAATCCACAAAATATGTCTTTTATATATATAATATCAAATATGCATAGCTTTATGTACATGAAATTTAAAATACTAAAACTGAAAAACTATGTATAAACAATTCTCATATATAAAGAATAAAGTGACCATCTATTCTTTGAATTTTTGATAGTTATGAGCATTCATTTATTGATGTTGTTGGAAATAAAGTGTGAAATTTATATATTAACTTGATTTTTAACTATGGTATAAATTATTCTAAAATTACAGTTAAATATTTAGAGGATATGGGCTGTGCCCCATTCTTGACAATCTCACAATATTAAGAAAAGTCAGTTTTGTAAATATAAATATCAAATATGCATAGCTTAATGTATGTGAAATTTGAACTGGAACTAAAATTTCAAACATAGTTCCCTGGAAATTTTGATTCCTTTCATTTAAATTTCATACAGATTAAGCTATGCATATTTGATATTTACACAACTGACTTTTCATTGTTAAAAATAAGACACAGCCTTTACCATCTAAATATTTAATTGTAACTTTAGAATAGTTTGTGTGATACTTAAAATCAGACTAATATACAAACTACCTGCTCCATTGTGTCAATGAATGAATGCTTATAACTATTAAGAACTCAAAGAGTAGTTGATCACTTTATTTTTTGCATTTAGTGACATATAAATTCCCCAAACATTCCATTGCTTTCACTTAAATATCATATAAGTATACTATTTAATCTAATATATATTTAAATGAGATATTTATTTATATAGCGTGATGTATATGAATTGTAATAAACTAAAGATCAGCATTTCAAGCTAATGTACATGCGCTTTTTTATGAATGTTAATAATAAATGAATACTTTCATATTGTATATTGTAAATTTTTCTAGACTAATAGAATAGTTTTATTATGAATTGTTATATTAACAAAATTTTCTTTACAAAATATTTATAAATTATCCTCATATTATATTTATCTTTAAATCACTACTTAGATATTTGGTTAATAAACAATATGATATATAAATTATTTAATGATAATATTAACAAATACTGATTGTCATCACATAATTTATTATACATTTTATAGTAATATATATTAAGGCTACAACCTTAAAACTATGCGCCTGAAAAAACGACAGTAGGGACCTTTGCAAATCTTGTCTTTTAAATAAATCTTGTGTTAAAGATTTGCAGAGGTCCCCACTGTCGTTTTTTCAGGCGCATAGTTTTAAGGTTGTAGCCTTAATATATATTACTTTATAAAGTAAAGAGTATGCCTTTATAAATATAATTATTATACATTTTATAATGATTGTATATTATTATATGAATATATATTTAAATTCTGTAAAAAGATTTTAATTGCTTTTATAATATTTTAGATCCAGTTGAAGTTGGGGGGAAAGACGTCAATCAAGATACTAAAGGATTAGAATTACCCTTTTTTTTTAGACCGCCACGACCAGATTCAAGGATCATGGGACGCTCAGGTATTGAGTTTAATTGTATGTAAAGTATATTTTTTTCCACCTATCAATATATATGTTATATTTAGCAGTAACACTGTTTTTAATACATCTTAAAAACTAGACACACCAATAATTTTTGTTAAAGTTTAGATGAAAAGCAGTATCAAACCATCACCAATGATGATTAAAATACTCAGAAACTTCTTTTAGAATTTACAAACAAATTAAGTTCATCAGTCACTTTTAAACTGACAAAAATTTTCTTACTGATTGCAAGATTTTAATTTAGTTAACTAACTACATGTAGTAAGATGAATACTTGGAAAGTCATCTCATAAAATATTAAATTATTTCAAAGTTGATTAAAGCAAAGAAGTTTTGTTTCATTATAATATAAATAATAATAAAAAGTCAGTAAATAAAATAAAGATGCACCAATCAGTACTCTTGTTTGAACTAACTAGTATTATATAGTTTATTAAATAATGTTTTATTTGTGGGTGAGACATTTAAAAATTAACAAAAAAGACTACTAAATTTTAATTTCAGTAAACAATATTTAATATAAAATCATCATACAAAAACTAATACACTGATAACAATATACTTTAAATTTAATATTTATTTTTAAACAAAAAGAAATTATAAAATATAATTTAATAAAGAAAATATATAATATTTGTATAATAATAATTGGTCCAATATGATATGTATGCAATTCATAATTGTAAATTAGTTGAAGCACATAGAAATGGCAAAAATTAATATTTGCCAGAAAAAGTTTTGTGTATATATATATTATTGGTGTTATATAAAGATTTTTAGATCGTTGATTTATTTAGATATTTTTAAAATATTCGCTATTTATACGTAAAATTTATTATTCACACTATAAATGTGTGCATATGTGTGTTGTATATATATAAAATTATTGGCTGAAAAGCAAATTTTGTAAATTTAAATAATGTATTGACACAGGATTCTGATCTTAAGCAATAAAAACAATTGATCATCATCAGTGTTAGATGACTATTGGCTTTCCATATATTTTTAACAAAAACTATTGTACCAACTCATACTCAAGGTTTAATATAATATAAAAATTCCAATGTTCAAGTTGTGATATAGAAAGACAAAAAAACTTCACAAACTATACATTTATATAGATAGATAGGATGGCAGATGAATATGCAAATAGATATAGATAAGTAGGTAAGGCATATAATAAATGATTTTAAGTTTATAGTTTACACATAACCATTCACAAAAACAATCTATAAATTCATGTGTATTAACAGTATATAGCTGTGTTATTCATTTACCTTTATAACTGGTTTGTAATATTAAAATATAAAAGTAATGACTATCTTTAGTTGTTATCCATATTTAAAGGATCTTGATAACATAAATAATCATAAATAAGATGTAAGTATTAAAAAATTATATATATATATTTTTTTTTTTTTAATTTCTAAATTGGAGCGTAGAAAGAACTTTAAATTTAGATGATCTCAACAATTTATCAAGCAGGAAAATCTATTATTATAAAATAAAAAGATGATGATTTGATTATATAAGGAATTACCTCTCAATAAAAAAAACTCATCAAAAAGAAAAATAGTTGCAATTAATGAATGTACGTGTATGTATTTCGTATATAGGCTTATAAATAAATTACATGTATTTTATAAATTTGTGCTTTTATACATATATGAACAGCTAATATTTCTAAAAATATGAATAGATACTCAAAGTTTTGGTTCAAGAAAAACATCTGATATTGGGCTCCAAACATTTTGTAATGGCACACAGATATTTTTTTAAAAAACTAGCAACACTTTTTAACATTTAAAAAATATCAATAATTTACAAACAAATGTTTTTTTTTTATTTGTTTTTTTAATATGTTTATATCTCAGCTTTAAATATGATTTAATTTGACAGAAGTTGCAAAATATATTAAAAGAAAAGAATATAATATTCACATTTTTAAATAATATAATTTCTAAAGTAATTCATTTTGTCAAATTTTATGATAAAAAAAGTTATACTTTGTTTCTAATACAGTTTATTTGATATTGTATACATGAATACATTTTTAAATTAACAATAGTTGTACTCTCTTTTCATTTTTTTTAATTTTATCATTGAGCAATTTTTTACTGCTAATGAAGATTTAATAATGAGTGTGAAACTACAATTTTAAATTTATGGTGAAAAAAAAAAGCAAGAAGTTCTACCACAAATATATTGTTTTGCTGTAATGTTAATTTTATTAATAGATACTAATAGCAGTTAGTTCTTCAGTTACCATTTATCATCAGTGTATACCCCAGTGTGATTTGGTAAGCTCAACTTTTTACTAATATGTAAAAAAAAGACACTTCATAACAGTTTCTAGCTAATCACATGTTCTAAAAGACTATGAGATCTCAAAATTTGAATATAGTGAAATATAATAATTAAAATGGGCATGAATAAATACATGTAAATTACATTTCAGTAGACTTAGTACACAAAATTAAGATGTCTTCTTGGGATCCAGAAAGACATTGTTATTAAGAATAAAGTATATAGGTAACTTAGTGTTATTATATAATGTTTTATATAAATGTATTACAAAAATCCCTATGGATTTCAAAATCCTGAGTCATAGAACACATTTGTGATATGATTATTTATATTATTCATAGAAATTTGGTAGAACAGCAACATTTTTATTTTAAAACAATTATCTATATGTTATAACATATGAACCAAAGCAGAATAAAGTAAGATCTTTTTTTCTTATCAACAAGCATGAAATACAATGTTTATAACTGGTTTAAAAGAGATCAAATTATCAAATCACTCTCCAGAATATGAGACCCTGATTTATTTTGATACAAGTTTAAATTTAAAAAAAATTATGGCACAATCATACATTCTGTTTTTAAGAAAATCCAATTAATATTTTATATAGAAGTTCTCATTTTATAAAAATAAATATGAATCTTTGGTGTTAAACTTAGCAATAACAACCAATGTTGTTTTGTGCATAAAAAAAATTTTTGAAAATTCAAGGTTTGTATATTTAAATGTTATTCTCAGTCTTAATTAAAAAATATTTAATCAACTTGAAAATATTGTATTATTGTAGTTAGATACTAATATGATTTCAGAAGATTGCATTATACTGATATGGTTCAATATTGAGAAGATTATTGATAATCAGTAATGTTTTAATGCATATTAAAAGTTTTATTTTGCACATTTTTATTGGCATGATTAATTTTTTATTTGTTTAATAAATATTATATTAGAATTAAACAGAGCTCTGGATAATATATAATATTTTGGAGTTTATGTACTCTCCAAGGACTCTCTTTATTAAATAAATTAAACATCTTGTGATTGATTTGAAGTTAAACTGTAATATTATAAGATATGTATTTAATAGAGATAAAACTTTGAGAGTTTATTATCCAAACTATTATATATATTTATTTGTATAAAGTAGAAATTAATATAACAATATAATACTAGCCAAAACACCAAAATTTTACCAAAATTCTTACACAACCATGGTTTCATCTATTAACAAATAGACTTTCTGAAGTAAAATTCAACTAAAAATGCAATATATATATATGTCATATTATTATTACTATTTGCGGGATATTCTGTGTAGTGAAAAAGCTAAATGCTGACATTTCAATACAATATCAAGTACCTTCCTCAGAGCATCCTCTGAAGAAGGTACTTGATATTGTACTGAAATGTCAGCATTTAGCTTTTTCACTACACGGAATATCCCGCAAATAGTAATAATAATATGACATCTTTTATCCATGAAAATATTAGAATTAATATATATATATATATATATATATATATATATATATATATATATATATATATATATATTGTAATAGTACAAATGGAACAAGTGTATGAATGATGCCTGATGACTCTATTAAATGCAAATTAGATCCAGATTGATATCACATAAAAATGATTTTAATGAACAATTTTGCTAATCTAATACATTCAATCCCTAATTTATACCACTACCAGTTTAAGTTAAACATGAAAGAATAGGAATGCTAGCTCTGATGCATGTGATAAGATTTTTAAGAAAATAGTCTGGTAATTTTCTTCTTTTAGAAGTATATTCTTATTCTTTACTTTCTTTGCATTTTTTCATATACTCATATATATTGCTTACAAGAACTCCCCTCATATGTATGTGTATCTATATATATATGTGTACATTTTGCAGATATATGTATGTATTTTTGATATACATATGTATGTATATTTCTATATGTATATGAAGTAAAGGTTATATGTTTATATCATTTAATATTGAAGCTCTGATGAAGACTGCAGGACAGTCAAAACTGTCAGGAAAATAAAAAAATTATATTAAAATTTTGCATTTAAGTATATATGAGGGACGTTGTATCTATATATATTATGGTTATTTGTATGTATTTTTGATATACATATGTATGTATATATTTTTTTATATGTATATGAAATAATGGTTATATGTTTATATCATTTAATATTGTAGCTCTGATGAAGACTGCAGGACAGTCGAAACTGTCAGGAAAATAAAAAAATTATATTAAAATTTTGCATTGAAGTGTATATGGGGGGGGGAGGTATTGTAAGCAGTATATATGAAAATAGTCTGGCCTTTATTTGGACTGAAATATATGTATAGAGGGTAATGTTATTTGAATTATACACTAACATATAATTGTTTATTTATATCTCTTAACTAGCTAAAGTAATATAACTCTAATTTAGTAATGATAAAAATAATTTATTTACATCAAGTAATGATAACTCATAAATAAATTTGATAAAATATCAGTGAATAAACTTAATATCTGATACTTATCTAGTGGCTGTAACTAATTATGATGTTAAATGATGGACACAAGTTGAGAATCAAAGGAAAATCTGTGTTTAGTTTTGTTTATTAAATATACAAATTTTACAAAGTCTTAGAACTTATTCAGAGTTGAAATCATGATAATATAAAACCCAAATAAATTATTTTAAATATAAAATTATGTTTTAATGATAATTTTGACTAGTTATCTTGATTTTCATTTGATTGTATGTATATCTAAAACATTTATTCATAACTAAACACAAATATATTGAGATAATAAATAAATAAAACTTGAAATGGAATTAAAAGTTAATAAAGTGATGAGATACCCAATACCCATATATGCATGAACATTTTAAAATCCAAAGCATAGTGTATTATTCTAGATTCATGAGAAATTAAAATCCATATACTGTTCTGGATTATTTTCTAATAAATCTCTATATAATTTTATTTATCAATATATATTGTTGTAATACTATTTAGTTAGTTTTCCTGACTCAGTGTTCTATAACTAAAGTTTCTTATCAATATATGTATATAAGATATTGGTAGCTACCAAATACTTCTCCTGAGATGTTTATCCAATTTTGTCATTATGTATTATTCCTGGGATAATAGTAATAATATGTTTCCCTATAGTGCAACAGAATCCTTAGGCATTGAGATGTGCATAAACATTGCACCAATTTATTGACTGAATTTGGCAATATAAGTTAAACAATTCTATTGTATGTATATCCTAGGTGTGTAGTAATAAATGTTTGAGAAAATATATCCAATTTTATCGCTAATGTTGATGTGGTTTATTTGATGATTTTATCATCATTATATATGGGATCTTGTATTCTAGTTTGATAATGTGTATATAATTTACCAGACACATACATACAAACACATGAGTGTACCACTAAACTAGTTTACCAGTTTGGAAATTTTATTTTTGTGTGAATGACTGTATGAGAATCCAGACATATTTTGATTTAATAAATTGCTCCTGGCACTAGCTCAGCTTAGAATATAAGGCATATAACTATTAAGCAATTGATAGATAGACGTCAGCAAACAGATGGTAGGCAAATTTAAATAATCAAAATAATATTTATTAATTACAAAATGAAAATATAACAAATAAATTTAAAATTGATTAATTTCAATTATGGATACTTTTACTAAATAAATAATCCAAAACAGTTTATTATTGACCGATAATGAATTAAGAAATCTTAATTACCTATTTACTTCAATAGTTCTTTAAAAGAAAGTTCAACTACGTTTACCATATAATATCGAAGCTGTAAACTTTCGATCTCAATTAATTTAAAACTTATATTTTATTTTATCTTTGTGTGGTGAGTGTTAATCTTGTCCAAAATAATCAGAGCCTAAACCAAATAATATAAAAGCAATACAGGGGGTGCAATTTATACTACTACCTCAACAATAATAGCCCTGACTACCCTACCTGCGGTAAGTGACATGTGTAATTAAATGTTGAGAAAAGAAATTATAACTTGTCAGAGAGTTTGCTGACAGAGGTTGAAAGATTCACACTGGCTATAGTGATGATAAAATGGAAGGCACTGGTTAGCTGCACTAAGTTTAACCAGGGCAAGAGAAAAACAGACCACTATTCAAAGGTTTATATTAAAATCATATATATATATATATCACTCTTAAGATAGAGACGTCGCTGCCAAAGATAAAGATAATGAAGGCTCTGGTAAATCTTGGACTTTCGAATAATATAATCTACTAACAAAATAATCTAACAAACACTTTCATTAAATTAAAAGTCAATTGCACAAATACGAGTAAAATCATGCGATAACTTTAATTCAAATTAAAAAAAATAGAAAATAAATAATTCTTCAGCAATAATAAACTTAACTTATTCTGTGATCAATCAACTAGCGTTAATTATTAAAATAAAATAAAATAATAACTCATTCACAAAGAGAAATTACCAAAAAGCACAAAATATTAACTTAACTATACACATTAGTTATAAATTAATTATTTTAAACCAAACAGAAATGATTTTATAATAAACCTATGTGTTAGCAAACAATAATGACTAAAGAAAGACTAGATTACAGGATAAATAAAGTTCTAACATTTTACCGGGAACTTTTTATGCTGCAGACTTTGGATTTTGGAATATGTATTTTAACTGGTGTTCAAATGGGTAATCTCATTACTTTAGCTGGTAGTTGAAAGAGAAACTTCAGTGCACATGTTGTTGATTAGTGAAACAGCAGGTTGATCAGGTCAGCAGTTTATACCATGATGGGAATTGGAGTTATGCCAGAAGAGGTGAGTTTGTCATTGGGTCCTTTAGTCATGCATGTTATCAATGCAAATACTGAAGATGGGTGTTCCTTTCATTTTCTGGAGACTGCTTGATTGATTCTAAATGACATATCACATGTAATTGCAGATAACCACCATCATTTATTCTTTGGAAAATTTTATAGTGACAAGTGATGAAATAACTAGAACTTTTGATCATTCCAACTAATTACTTTTATTAAAATGCCTATTTTTTTTAATACAACAGATTAAATTTTATTTGTAGATTAGGCATTGTTTTACAAATATAGTTTGAAACAGGCTAACAAGGGAGTGATTATATGATAAATTGAAATTTCAGAAGCAACATGGTAAGAGGGGAAGGATACGTGTAAAAAGGGAATGGGAAGTGGAAAGGGGAAACAGTGTGTAGTCCAGGCCAGTCTGAGATGTATGTCTTCATTGGGCAAGCACCACATGGGTCACAAACGTTTGAATGATTGAGTCCTATGACAGAGGCTGAGAGGATGGGAGTTGGAGGATTGCCCAAGTGTCTGTGAGGAGTGGAGGTGGGGCTAGTTTGGTATCTCTGGTTTTGAGAGAGTGAATTAAGTCCAATAACTTTTAATTCACTGAGTGGACACTATGGTCAAAAATAATGGTACATCGTAGCAATCAGAGTGCATAGATGAGGAAAACTGATAACCTAATAGTTGCAAAGACCCCTGTTTCTATCGATTCTTGGAGGTTGAAGTTGGTATTCCTGTGCAAGGAAAGGCAGGAGTTCACAGTTTTAAAATAATCTTATACAAGAAAATAAGTAATTTATTTATAAAGTTTACTTTTTTAAGACAAAAATTTGACATTGTTTAGAATTTTAATCTTAACACTGCCCACTGTAAGTACAATAGATCTCAGATGAAGTTAATTGATTAAAAACATTTTCCTTTCATTAGGCATCGCTTGAAATAGATAAAAATAAATAATTTTTTTTTTACAAAATGATTTCCAAATAGATTTGTCTGTATTTGCATTATATATATCACGCCCACTTAAAAATTATACAATAAAAAAATTTAGTAACAAAATTTAAAATTTTACAATTTAAATATGATCTTTAACCCTTCTCTGACCTGATATTTGGAGAATATAAATTTCTATCTTTTTTATATCTTGGGATACAATGAAGAAGAGTTTTAATATATATACTATTCAAATTTAATTGTGGGTATTTGTAATTCTCATTAGAAGCGATTAGATCCTTTAGAGTACAGTATTAATCAAATTCAGGTTGTTACTAAATCTTAATTTTAATTTAAACTTGCCCTTTGAAGCAGACATTAATTAACTTTCTTTTTAGCTATTCATTTAAGGTTTCTCTTTAACATATACTTTTTTGAATAAGTATATCTTTACGTTATTCTTTATAATACGAAAATCTTAATTGTTACAAACTTTTTTTTATTGAAATAGGTAATGTCTATATATAAAAGGAACACATTTTTTAAAAAGAATGAAAAAGTTCTTTTTTCTTTAATGACTTGCTTGTTGTCTCTTTAGTTTTTTAGTGACCAAAGGTTTAACACTGTTATACATGATTCGCTCAAATATTGCTTTATAAAAATTTACTAAGAAATTATTGTTATAATTAAATTCATTTTAATGTCATTTACTAGTACATACATACATAAACACATTCATACACATATAAATATAATGTATTATCTATTTATTAAGTCCTATGAAATATGCATCTATAAAAAAAATATTTCTAAATTTGAATTATGATTCTATTCTTGAAATTAAATTATTATTTTTTTAATTTCTATTGCAGAGAAACTTATTTCTTTTAAATTTGAGCGATGTTCTGAAAATGAAATATTAAATAAAGAGTCTATGTACTTATAAAATGATATAAATCATACTAAACCATTACTATTTTCTATACATATCTTTAGAACTATCAAAGAAAAATATATCATCGTTATAGATCTCAAATAGTAACACGATTGAATGTGAGGTGAAGAATGAGATTGAGAGTGAAGTAGTTGAGCATTCAGAATATGTGAATTAACAAAATGTTTATTTTCTTTGGTATCACCACTAATTGTTTTCAAGTTTATATTAGAAGAAACAGATAAAATAAGTGGTCTCCATAAGGCTGGAATACACTGTGCTTCATCAGCTCTATTTTTATCAGTTGGTCTTTTTAATATTTCATTTGACTCACTCATGGTTCTCAAATCATATGTTTTTAAATTAGCAAGTATTTTTGCATTATCAAAATCAGGTTTGTAACCAATTTTTAAAAAATGTAAAGTAAAAGTAATGCATTTAACTTCTGATTAATAACATTTCTATGTTCATTAATTCTGACATTAACTCATCTATTAGACTGACCTACATAGCTTTCAAGCACTGTAAACATGGAATTTTATAAACCCCCTGGTATTTCAAAAGTGCTCTGTCTTTAGGTTTATGGAGGGGGAATCACCAATTTTTTCTGCTACACTAGTTTTTTGGCTAGTAGGAAAAGTAGTTTTTATGCTCTATAACTAGTTAAATTATCAATTTTATCCTCTTTCTTCCTTTTAGTATTAATGCTATGTAATGTCTTATATGTGATGCTTTTATTGTAACCATTAGAGAGTAGAATATTTTTGTTAGTTCAATTTCTTGAATAAGATGATCTTCATCTGACACACTAGAAGCTCTCATCAAAAGATTTTTTGCTACAAAAAATATTTACTCAAGTTGGTGATAAGAATTAAAATTAAAATATCTGTATGGATGGATTTTCTGTAAATCAATATTGATAAGGAGTCATCACATTTTCTTCAATCAAAACATCTAGAAAAGACAGTGATTTGTTATTTTCAACTTCCATAGTAATCTTAATATTAGGATGTCAATAATTAAGATAAAAAGATGATTCTATTGTAATTATTCCAACAGATAAATGTAATTTGGCTTGTGCTTAATCATTTAGATTATAATAAAAAAAATTAAATTTATTAAATGATGGCTCTTACAAAAAGATTGGTACAGATCCTTTGTCATATTTATAAAAAAGGACAAAATGTCTTATAAAATGTTCCAGTATAGATGAGGATATAAAAATTAAAATTTCTCCAAGAGAAGGCTCGTTGCAGACTATTGTGTGTGATATAGATTCTCCCACACGTGCTTTGGCTAGATAGTTAGCCCAATGCTTATAACTATTAACAGATAACATTCCATCCAGAATTAAGAATTCAAGTCATAACTAACTAAAATTGATTTATTGATTAGTTTTGATGTTTCTTTTATGTTTAATAGTATTTCTGTTGAAGAAGCTTTATCTATCATAGTTCAATACAATAATTTTCCTGATTTTTATTATTCCATTAGCAAAACATTGCCTTAAAAATATATTTTTATTCTTGATTTTCAAAATTATAAACAAATTAAAGGACTTTCTATGGGATTTCCACTGTCACCTGTAATTACTGATCTTTTCATTAATAATTTTGAAAGTCAAGTATTAAATGCAGCTACTAAGAAACCTTCCATTTGGCTGATATGTGGATGATACCTTTGTCACATGGTCTCACAATATTGATTCTTTGAACTCTTTTCTTGTTTTTCTTAATGATTGCTATCTTAATATTAAATTTATTATGGAAATTGAAAATAACAAATCACTTTTTTTCTAGATCCTTTGATTGCAAAAAAATATGATGACTCTTTATAAAAATCAATTTACAAAATGTCCACCCATACAAATAGATATTTTAATTTTAATTCTCATCATTATCCTGTGCAAATATTTTCTGTAGCAAAAAATATTTTGCTGAGAGCTTGGAGTTTGTCAAATGAAGATCATCATACTCAAAAAATAGAACTAACAAAAAATATTCTATTTTCTAATAGTTATAATAAAAACATCATACATAAGATGTTACATAATATTGATACTAAAAAGAAGAAAGAGGATAAAATTGATAATTAAACTAATTATAGTACGGTTTTATCTTATATTAAAGAAGTCATGATAAAATCAGTAGAAGTCTATTGAATTTTAACATAACTACTTTTTCCATTTGTAAAAAAAAATAGTATTTTTTTTTCATAAACCTAAATCCAGAGTACTTCTGGAATACCAAAAGGCTTATGAAATTTTATGTTTACAGTGCTTAAAAAGCTATATATGTTACTTTAATAGATAAATTAATGTCAGAATTAATAAACATAAAAATGCCTTTAATCAGAAGTTAAATATACCAGCTTTTACTTCAAATTTTTAGAAATTGGTCACAAACCTGATTTTAATAATACAAAAATTCTTGCTAATTTGGAAAAGTATGAATTGAGAACCATGAAGGAGTCAATTGAAATATTAAATAAAACCAACTGGTGTAAATAGAGCTGATGAAGCACAATGTATTCCAGCCTTATGGAGATCATTTATTTTATCTCTTTCTTCTAATATAAACTTGAAAACAATTAATGGTGAAATTGAAGAAAATAAACATTTTGTTAATTCATATATTTTGAATGGTCAAATACTTCACACTCGATCTCATTCTTCACCTCACATTCAATCTCATTATTATTTGAGATCTAATGATTTTTCTTTGAAAAGTTAACCTTAACAATGGTAGGTGCTATTTCATTGAAACATTGGGAAATAAGCAAAAATAACACACAATTTAGACCAAAAACTATTTATATAAACAAAAGTAATATATATAAGGGATTTAAACTCAGACTTTCACATGACCCTCACTTATCCATGCCATCTCATATTGCTGACCCACTTGTGTGTGATCAGGTAAGTCAGCAATATGAGATGGCATGGAGAGTTGAGGATCATTTGAAAGTCTGAGTTTGAATTCCTTATATATTACATTATATGTGCAGGTGTGTGTAAGCCTGTATAATGTATTAAGTTATAAACAAAAGTAGTAAATCACTCTTTCACAGACTATGAGTTAAAAGCACTCTAAATGTTGAACAAAGGACCATTGTAGTCTTGATTTTTTGTTCAAAAAGAATCATTTCTATTCTTTATTTAATATTTGAAGTGTTTTTAATTCATGACGGCGATTTACTCCCTTTGTTTATATATACATATATATACATTGAGCTATATTTCATATAAAGTTTATATATATATATATATATGAAAGCAGTCAACATTTAAACAATATATTATGTAGTACTAAAGCAGTTATTTCAAAATATAGCAGATATATTATGGAACTGAATGAACTCTCATCATATACTTTGTAGCATGGAATTGTTTTGAGCTGAATATTATTATTGAATTAAGAGGCTATTGGTTGATATTAAATATAAAAATGCTAAACATTTTTACACACAAAGCTTCTAAGGCTTCAACAATTAAAATATATTAGTCAAATTTTGCAAATTTTCATAGAATTATTTGTAAGTTATTTATAAAAAAAATTAAAAAATTTTATCCCATAAATAAGAATGATAGATATATATCTACTGTAATATTATCTAGTTTAAATATATTAATGCACGTATATTTAAATTCTCTATTTAAAGACAGATTAAAAAGCAAGTTAATCAGCACTACAACCAATGCTGGTGCTGATGTATGAGGCACCTTTGTGCAAGCTGTTTTTAAGCTCCCCTATTTTTTATGCCCCAAAACATATTGAATATACATATGCACATTCTTTCACTAGACAAAAATAATGAAACACAAAATAATTAGATTACATATATATTTTATTAATTAAATTGAAATATTTTCCTTATAAAGGAGCTTTTCTAGCCTTCAAACTAGAGAACTTTTTAATTGAGGCCGTCAAATCCAACTCATCTAATAATTCACTTGCTATAGTGATTGTTGATACATTTGATCATCTTCCCTGTGATATTGGGGACCTTAAATAATTTTTTATCTTCTTTAATTTTGAGAAACTTCAGAAATGGCAACTGGTAAAGTCAAATATATTCTTAGTTAGGAAAACAGACAGTCAGATGCCTTGATGGTCATCCTTTTATCTAAAAGACATTTTAAAGATTTTATTTCTTCAAATACGGGTGCACCATCTACATTGATATTTTTATTCGAATGATCTGCTAATTTTAATTCTAAATTCTGACAGTATAATAAAATTTCACTTCCATCCCAATCTGATAATGTATTTAATCTCGATATAACTTTAAATGTATCATTTTGTTTTTCAAAAATTTTAAATCTTTCATACAATGACATTAATACGGAATCAATTTTTACCAAAAAGAAAGATGTTTTAAAATTTAATTTTGAATCATTGATGCATTTGCCTTCTGATTTGTAATCAAAAAGGCTTTTCTTTATTCTTCGTCTTACATTAGCAGAAAATGTTGACTTATCTCTAAGTCTTCTGTTACCTGAGCTGCACAACTTATTATAGGTTCAAACGATTTATCATATTAAATTCATTCAAATCATCTTTAATTTCTTTTAAACTTTCTAGAGCTTCCCTCGGATTATAATCATGACTCCTATAACACCTTGCTAATGACATCAATTTTACTTAAAATATCATGCCACCCAATCAGGGAACAAATAAAATAAATGACTTTAATTCTGATGATAATGCATTTGCCTGAAATCTTGTGCCCATGTCTTTTGTAATATCATTTTTAATTTTTTGTAAAACAATATATATTTTTGGCCTGCAGTTTTAATAGTTGAATCACTTTAACATGACTTTCCCAATTCATATTAGACAATGGTTTTAATGTTAGGCTTTTTACATATTTAAGTAAAATAATCCATTGTTTTGTGGATTAGGAAAAAAGATTATAAAATTCCTGAATTATATTGAAAAAAACCAACAGTTTTAAATGAAATTGTTGCAGCATCATTTACAATTAAATTGAGACTATTTGCTAAATAATGAACATTAAAAGCTCTAGGATTATTCTCCAGTATTTTTTGCTGTAGCTCATTGTATTTGCCTTTCATATTAATGGCATTGTCATAACCCTATCCCTCAAAATTGTGAATATCTAAATTTAGTCTCTTAATATAACTTAAAATGAAATCATACACACCCTGTGCCATTGTATTGTCTACAGAACAAAATCCTAAAAAATGTTCTCTAATTTCATTTTGCTTTGACTTTTTTTATTATAATGTATGAAACAAAATATATTTAATATTTGTTCAACTCAACTTACATCAGGGGATGTATCCAAAATAATCAAAAAATACTTAGCATCTTTGACCATTTATAATATATTTTTGGCTAATACCATCAGAAAGAAGTTGAACAATTTCATTTGAATTTGATCTCCTAAATAATAAGTAACTTTTTTTGAAGCTGAGTTTTAAATATGGCATAAATATTCTGCCATAACTGGATCAAATTTTGAGAATGTTTTTATTAACTTCAAAAAATTGCCATTATAGTTTTCATATAACAACTCAGATGATCTATGGAAAACTAAGGATTGGAAAGCTAAAAACTGTATTGCATAAATTATTCATTCAATTGCTGAATACCATTACTTTCTTTTTGTCTCATATAACTTCTGTTTTGCAAATCAATTGCAGTATTTTTTCCACAATCTGTTCATAGTTGAGCAAATCTAGTACTGTTTTATGTATGAGACTCACTTTTTTCATGTTTATTTAAAATATGTGATAAATTGTGTCAGTCTTTACATCCATGATTATTATTAAGTTGCAACTTGCCATCACTGAAAAGTTTGCAATACAAACAAAATATCAAATCTTTAAAAACTGAGTAGACTAATCAATTTACTGCAATAAGTGGAATATTTTCTTGCTGATATTTCTTGGAAAATTCCAGTTGCTGATTTGTAGAGGGAAATGTTTGAGTAAGTAGTTTCACTTTTATTAAGAAACCTTTTGGCCACATACCTAGATCTTCCAAATAGGCAAATTTCTTTGAAATATCATCAATTTGACTTTGTTCAACTAATTCTGAAATATGAGTAACTGATGATGTTGATAATAAACCAAAACTCTATTGTTCGTGTGCTTCTACTTCCCTTCCTTTGGTAGATATTGATACTGCAATTTTCTTCTTGAGTGTCTGTTCTTTCTCTTTGAGCAGATGTTGATGGAATATTATCTTGTCTGTATTTCACTTCTGTACTGCTTTCTTCTGAAGATGGTTGGCAAAGATGGAGATGCTGGTGGTATTTCTTTTTTTTTTCACTGAAGATTTCAGGAACTTGCTCAAAGAGTCTGACAATTGGTAACACAATTTCTCTTTTATGGTCTTTCATTTTTCATTTTGGGTACCAGATAATTTTTTTCCAGACTCAGATATCTACAGTAAATTAATGAGTAAGAATTTTTTGTAAAAGACAATTTATACTTTGTTATTATAGTTTAAAATCATACTTGCCATGAATTTACAAAAATAATTTAAAATATTAGATAGTTAAATACTCAAAGCTTAATAAATTAAAATTGTCTTATATTTTCACTTTATCAACTAAAAATATCGAATGAGGATATAATTGTAAGGAAATATAGCAAACTATGCAAAGAAAATAGATCTTTAATGCATTTCCTTTTCATATAAACAAGTAATTAACAGAGATCAGGGGGTATCTGCCCATCCACTGCAATATTTTTTGGTGAACATAGACATGAGTCTGTGTGCCCAACAAATATAAGTAAATCCTACTTACACTTCAGAATTTTGCGTAGAAAGTGAAAATAAATATATGTTGTAATATAATTATTTTAAAAAAAATTAACATTACCTAAGACTCAATTTGGTGCCCCTTTCATAGGCACCTTTGTGCAATGAACAACCTGCACACTCACTTGTGCTGGACCTGACTACAACTAAATGATAGCATTTAATTATTGACAATGGAAGTTTTCCATTGCTTACTACTCATTTAGCTACATTACAAATTAATAATCATTAAGCATTTTTAAAGCAGTTACCAGTCATATTAGTATTGAGATATGTCCTGACTACTGAGTTTTTAATAAATTCAAGTTATACCAAATATACAGTATTTTAATAATGTATGAACTTTATTATTATATATTGCATCTTAAAACACAAAAGTTATTAAGTTCATTATGCAGGTCTAAATATAAATTGTTAGATCAATTTATATTTAGATGACATCATCAAAAACAATATCAAATTATCCCATTCTTTTTATTGTTAAATCTGCCTTTGAGCTGACATTCATAAATATATATGTTATGTAGAAGATTTTACTATTCTTCTAATCCAACATTTTTGAAATCAAATAAATCTTGACATTTTTTCAGATCACTGAGGTTTTCAAATAACTTGAGGATTTTTTTAAGAAGTCAGTCTACAGATATTCCAACAAGCAATTAAATTATTGCTAAACAAATGGATATCTAGCTATTCTTAAGTAAAGAATAAAGCAATAGAAAAAAAAAACAAATATTAACCAGTAGTGGATTTATTAGCCTGGTAAGCAGTATCCTCTCATTCCTATTCTTTTTAAAAAAGTGATGGAGAGGTATTGGCTGCACTGGTCTTTCTAAGACCAATTTCCATTTTATATTCATTAATAAATGCTTTCATTTTGAACTTTTTTCAATATTATTTTATTTATTTGTTTTCAAAAAAAGTCATATAAAATCTTTTTTTTTTTTGCATTGTCATTGATTTTAAAGCATTTATGTTTTTTCTGTTATCTTCAAGAGTGTAATAGTACTATTAAGTGAAAAAAATTAAATTTATTAATTTTACTACTTAAAAATAAGATTCTCTTGGCCATAATGCTAAATATGTATATATTTTTAATTCTTATGTTGTATTACTTAATAATTTTGTCTCCATAACTTTCATTTTTGTTGATTAATATAAAGCGTTAAATGTTGGTTCTGATTAAGATTTATTATATAGCTTTAAATATGATACAATATCATTCATCAGCATCATATCTAATCAGAATTAAAATAGAGTATTTAAACATAAATAAAATAGTATACATATGTAAATTAATTAGCATAAATATCAAATTACAATTAAATTAATTTAATTTAATTTTTATACATAATTGTTAGAACATTTTAATATATAGAGATATTTTGTTGTATATGCATAATAATATTTTTATTAGAAAAGTACTTATATGTATTATGCATTGACAGTTCTAAAAATGTTTGGAAAATTAAAATACATTTTTTATATTAGTAATCACAATTATCCATATCACTTCAATAAACTTCCTCATATTATCGATCCATTTTGCATGGGTGTTTTCTCTAGGTCTTTTACAATCTTTTAGGATCCAATTTAAAACTTCATTTTTTTAAACAATATATCAAGCACAGTTCCATTTTATTAATGACTTCTCTTATCAAATATTTCACTTTTAGTCACTGCTTCTTATTCTCAATGTATATCTCTGTATACTTTGGTCTATAGTCCCAAATCTTAGTATTTCCTTTTTGTTAAGTATCCAAGTTTCAGATTCATATGTAAATGATAAAATTCATATCTATTAAAAACTTTTTTTGCACACTTAAACGTATTTTTTTTATTAATAAGTTATTTACCAAAAATTTTTCTTCCAAGTTTAATTCTGGGATTAATTTTATCAATTGTATTTTTATGAATATTAATAATTAAAACAAAGTATTTGTAGTTGTTAGCATCCAATTTATTTTTATCAATTTTTATTTCCTACTTTATGACAAACCATTCAACATTAGTTCAGACTTTTTTACTTTTATCTGATAATTCCTGTAGCATTTCCTGAAGATCTTAAGTATTATTTTCAAAACATTCACATTATTTTCCAAATCTAAATTATTAAAATAGTCTCCATGTATTTAATGCTCTTACTTTCTGATTTTAATTCATAAATTACTTATCCCAAAGCTGGTATGAAATGTTTTAGAGATCAGGAATCACTTTGCTCTATGCTATTAACGATGTTAATTTGTTGGGAGTTCATCATGGATTTAATCATTGCAGTGACATTTTGATGAATATTCTTTATATCCCAAAGCTTTAATCATGACAGAAATGCTTATAGAAGTAAATACCTTTTCATAATTTGTCAATCTAAAGCATAATGGCAATTCATAATTATAGTTTTTTTATAATTTTTACTCATGTTTGAATGTGATCTAATGTGCTAGAATCAGTTTAAATCCAGCTTATTTTTTTAATTGATTTAAGTTTAAAGTTTTCTACTGACAGTTTTGCAATTTCTAATATCTTCATTTTTCTTTATCTTAAATATCAGTATCATTTCTGTATCCTTCCAATCATCTTATATATCTTAATTATTTGTTGACATTTGACATATAGCTTCACCAACATTTTTTTTCTTTTTCTGTTTTTTTTTTTTTTTGTTTTGTTTTGTTTGTTGTTTTTTTTTTTTTTTTTTTGAGATGGCAATAACAATTTCATGATTTACTAAAACTTTTTCATTCTTCATTTATTTAATTGCATATCTCACTTTTTTTAATTGTCAAATATTTCAAATGAAGCTATTGCATTGAACAGACTACTTTGTTCTTTTTTTTTTTGTAGAATTCTTCTATACCTTTCATGATGACTTTCCTTTGTTTAATAATAATGCCATAATTTTTTTAAATTATTATTCAATACCAAGACATACCATACTTTTTTAGATTTTTATTTTCTTTCATAGATTATTTTTGCCAATTTACAATTATATTTTTTAACATCATTAGTTCTGTTTTGTACCATTTTATAAAATTCCAAATAGCCTTTTCTTTTTAACTCAGTAGGAAATTTGTTCATGAATTGCTGCTTTTTTGTACTTGTTACTTGTGTAACAAATCTTAATAAAGTATCAATTATTTTCTTATTAAATTCATTTCGGGGAGAACCATCATCAAAATCTCTAATATTTTTAATGCTTTGCAAATTTTGGCTTTATTCATTCTAATATTTCGGAAGGGTAAAAATATCAACTGCCAATAGTATCTTTCTTAATAACTTTTCATCTTTCATTTGTTTTTCAATTCTAACATTAAAGTCTTTCATAATAACAAAATGTTATTCAGTCTGATTAAAAGTATTCTATACATTTAATTAAAAATCCTCTATTTCATCAGAATAAAAACTTAGTAAAGCATAAATCTGAACTATCTGTATTTGGTATCTTTCATTAAGTTCTATAATTAATCTTGCCAATTCAGCTAATATAACATCAACTTTTATAATGTTATTTTTTCTTTTCTTTTTTTTTTATTTACGGCAATGACATTTCTTAACTTTTTTTGTAACTTCACAAAATTCACCAATGTCTCCATTAATATGAGACCGTTTTTCTTCTTCCAATACATGCAGTTTTTCTTTATTTGACATCCATGTCGTTGATTATAGTAACATGTTATCATAATTATTAAATATGTCTTAAGAAAAGTATTTAATCTACACACATCTATTTCATCAATAATTCCATCGATTTTAAAGTTATAAAATTTGTGCAAACAAATTTGTACTAAAATGAAAATGTAAATTAGCACTTTTCTGAACTACGTGAATAAAAGATCTAAAATTTGTAAATATTTAATTATTTCATCACTTCTGAACTTATGAAAAATCCTTTGATGTAATATAATACTTTTTATTCACTGCCAGCACATATCGTTTTTCAAAGATTTCTTTCTTTCTCTTTTTTATTTTATGCAATCTTTGACACTAAAAATGAATAGAATTCAATACTTAGAATTGTAGTTGACATTAAAAGCAATTACCTTAAATATTGATGAGTTTAAATTTTTTTCTACTGACATTTATAAAAAGTAATATAGTTTTGTCACGAAAGTTAGTTACATAACATGCCAGTAAATGATTGACTTCTGCAAGTCATTACACATTTCTTCTACAATTATGCATATAGATTTTCCTTCACTAACATTTCCATTAAAGAACCCTCTTAGGTCAACTTAAGAAAATGAACTTTCACATCTTTGTAGAATAAGAATAAATACTTCATTTATAAAGCAAACAATAAATTCTCAAATATAGCGAATACTGTCTAAAATAATTTTATTCATTTTGTATTATTGACTATTTTACTAAAAACATATATATGTATGTGTTAGCAAAAACACACACAGATTATTTAAAATGCTATTTTTTTTAAAAAAAAAAAAAAGTTCTCTTTGCCTGGTGTAATTGTAAAAATGTACATAAATTATTATTAATATTGTTTTTATTAATATGCCCGGTATTTCCTGAAATAAGTAATGAGAGAAATACTGCCGAGATAAAATACTTGGAGAAAATTTGAGCTTTAAAACAAGGCGCTAAGATAAAAATAAAAGTAATGAGCAATGATAATTTTAGTACAATATTTAATGTACTATAGGGGAATTTGAACACAGACTTTCAAGCTACCTTCAATCATGTACTCTATCTCATACAACCAATACACATAACCACACACATGTGAAAAAGATAAATGATAACTAATATATGTATTTCTTAATAAACCAGCACTTATCAGTTTGTCCAGATCATCATCTCCCGCACATATATATAATCAGAGCTTGAAAGTCAATGTTTAAAGCCCCTATATTACATCTAGATTCGAGGTATATAAAGTATACTTGTATTTCAAATATTACAATATTTGATAAACATTTTCGCGCATTTTATAATGTAGACATCCCTACAATTATAAATAGAAGGAGTAGTCATCTGTACTTATGTCAATGACTTAAATGACGTAAAAACAGATAAAAACAAAAAATCTTTGAAGATTAAGTAAAAAAAATAGTAATAAAACGATACTAAAGTAAAAAACTCACAGGAAGATAATAAAAACGCACAATATATTATTAAATTATTTCACAAAAAAAAGTATAAAGGGTTTAGGGTGCAAGTTTTATCAAACCACTAAACATCACATGATCATTATATTATAACAACTAATGATTTTTATATATTGTAATTAATGTGTTATTATCAAACTATTTGTACTTCCATGTGTTAATAGTCACAATTGAGTATTAGGGGAAAGTATGGAGACTTTTTTATTATGCTGCACAGTTATCCAACATTTTCACTTTTTTTTTAAAATGTCATTTATTTTTTATATTAATGATTCATCCATTTATTTATTTTTTAGAGTTTTGAACAGAGAAGGTTGCTTGTATGACATATCATAATGAGAATTTCAAATATTATTCTCTTTTCATGGTTGATTTGCCTTTTTATTTATTATTATTATACAGATAGTAGCTGTCAATTATTATTAGTTTGTAATTTATTTGTATCATTAGTTTTCCAGTACATTCTTTTCATCTTTTTGACTTTGAGGGATTTAACATTATTTTTTTCTTCTTCTATAAAACTATCTTTAGCAACATTTTATATTAATGTTTTAATTATTTGGTATTGTTTTAAAACTTTTCTTAAAGAGTTCTAAATCATTAATTACTTATGTGCAGAATTTTTACTTTGTTTAATAATTATTTGCTGACAACTTTTGAGAAGCAAGGCTATACTTCATTTTTGGGGGATTCTGTTACAATAAATACATGCTGTTCTCATCCTCACCACCACTGCTTTTGAAACATCTACCAGCTATTGAACTGAAGTATTTCAATTGGGAGTGATTTCTCTACATCAGAGGTCAGCAACCTTTTAGTAAGGTGGTGCCAAACCTATGTTACAATGTTATTCCGCATGCTGACATGATTTTGCCAATCTTATTATATTATATTATCAACATTGGTTTAGTTATAATGGGCTTCAAAGTTATATATAATATTATAGTATATAATATATATTAATATATAATATATACTAGGGGGGGGGGCAACAAGTTGATCATAATCCAAAACCAATTTTGGTCGATAGCGAGGCCAATCTGGCAAGAACTATCAAGTAATGAGTGAAAGAAATTAAATCAAGATTTTCAAGTTTTTTTTATTTTTGTTTTTGTTCTAAAAATTTTTTAATTCTAGATAGGTAAAAGTCCACTAAGTCATATCATCATTGAAAATATTTTAAATCTTGACTTAATGTAGCTAATTTGAATTAATAAATATTAATAATAATTACTCATGTTGCTTTAATTCCCCCAGACATGAGGTTTTTGGCCCGTTAAATAATTATTTTTTACTAGATAGATATATAAAAATAGTATGTATTTCACATCTCCCTCCACTTAGACTATGCCTAGGACAACAAGTCGGTCACAACCCATTTTTAAAATAAAAAGTAGATCTTATGAACACAAAAGTTGGCCACCCCTGGTATATACTTTTAAAGTCCATTATAACTAGATCTTATATTATTGGTCACTCAATATTTTAAAATACTTAGAATCATGTGAAAAGTACCTTTTTCTTAATTTATAATTTTTAACATGTTTATTAAAAATTATATTGCAAATTATAAATTACAACTTTTTATCTATACAAAATATATAATTTAAATAAAAAAAAATATCATGAATTCTAATACGATTAGCCATTTTTTATTATTAAAATAAATCAATGTGAACCTTGCCCTTGTACCTCTTTGCTCAATTGCTCAATGTCAGGTATGTAATTGATCACTTTTAGCTTCATGCATGCTTCAGAATGATCAGGTGTTAGGCAACTTCTTTGTGAACTCAAAATATTTTTCATATGTGAGAAAATCTGTTCACATAAGTAAGTTGAACCAAATGCAGAAAGCAGATCACAAGCAGTTTTTTTTTTCAAAGAATTAAATCTTTCAGGTAATGATCTCCAACAATTGAGACTGACAGCCGACATTTCTAGACAGTTCCCTTCAAGAGTTTTTGCAATTCTACAATTTAGTTTTCCACAATTCTGATGGCATTAATTAGATTAATTTTATTTCAAAACTATCAATATCCATCCACTCAAAAAGAGATAAATCAAATGGAGTCATCTTTAAATCAATTAAATCAGGTTTGATAAGAAAAGAACATATGGGTGTGTGTATTTGGAAGTCTTCACATCATTTTGAAAATTCTTTTCTGAGAGCTTCAATATATTTTTGAAGTTCATCTTTGTTCATGTTAAATTGATTTGCATGGGCGTTTACATTTGGAAAGTACTTGTAGGTGTTAGTGGTAATATCATGGCAAAATATATCTAATTTTGATGCAAATCCTTTCCAATATTCAAAGAGTTCTAGTACTATTTGACCCTTTCCTTGCAAATGCAAGTTTAATTCATTCAGGTGTTGAGTTATATCAGTCAAAAACATCAATTTGCATAACTAGTCTTCATCATTTATTTCCGGATCATGTTGTTCTTTTTTTTCCAAGAAACATCTTAATTTTTTTCAGACTTGATACAAACCTGTTCAAGACATTACCTTGACTAATCCAATGATCATTGCTGCATAAAGGGAGGTCTATAATGAACTATTCATTTCTTGCAAAAGGGATTTAAATTGCCTATGTGTTAATGAACAATGAGAAACTCTGAAATTAATTATTTTAATGACAGTGTCCATTACAGAATTCAAGCATTGTGTTGAGATTTTTGCAACTAAATTTCCTTGGTGTATTATAAAGAGGAAACTCAATAGTCAATGCTTAATATGATTTTCAAAAAGTTTAATAAATCCCTTTTCCTTTCTGACCACAGCTGGTATTAGTAGTAACACTAAATATTTTATTTACGTTAATTTTCTGATTTTTAAAATAAATAAAAAATGCAGTGAAAATATCATGTCCCTTTGCTGTACCAGTAAGAGCAATCAAGCAACACAATTCTTCATAAATATGATTGTTATTACCACATCCTGCAACTATTGCTAAGCATGCCACATAATTTACATCAGTGCTTTCATCAACAGCAACACTGAATGCAACAGTTTGATGTAAACTGGTTTTCTGTTTTGTTGTTACATCTTCCGCCGTGTCAATTATTCTTCTTTGAATTGATCTTGCAGAAGCTGGTATTTCTGAAATTTGAGACAGTATCGTTTGTTTACTTGGTAGATCACTGAATAAGATTTCAGCACTTTTCAAAAACGTTTCTTTGATGAATTGTCCATCTGTAAAAGATTTGTTTTTCAAAGACACACAATGAGCAATTGTATAATTACATTTGGTGGCTTTATTTTGGGTTACATTATTTGACTAAAATAAGTAGTTTGTTTCTTAAAGCAGAAACAGCTCTTTTTATAGCTTCACTTTTCTCATCTGAGTTTTTAAACATGAACACATGTTTAGTTTGATAATGTCTTTGTACACTTGAGGTAGGACACAATATTATCACAGCATAATGTATACACAGAATGATCTTTTTGCTGTAAAAATCCATATTCATTTGTCCAAGAGTCTTGAAAAGAGCGAATATCACGTTTTAGTCTTTTGTGGGATATTTTGGAAATCTCTCAGTCAATATGCCACGAGAATTTTTTTTTTGAAAGAAGCGCTACCAATGAGTATCGATTATTTAACATTCAACTACCAAAAATAGCTTCCTAGAACTGATTACTTAATAAGTTTTTTATTTGGATTACAACCTCATTTTTTAATATTATCAGAAGTAAAATGCGAATATGTAGAATTTATTTTGCTTGCAAACAAAAATATCTTTTAAATGAAGTCAAGATGCATTATTTTCTGATAAATAATGATTTAATCGTAAATTCAATGCTGAAATTAAAATATATTTTTGTACTATTTCAATTTATTCCAAGTGCCATTGATAATCCTTAATATGCTAAGCATTGCACGGGTGCTATATGTTGCTGACCCCTGCTCTACATGTAAATAACCTGTCTTCATTCAGACATTTTCTTTCGGAAAAAAAAATGCTTTTAAAAATGAAAAGAACATTGTAATTCAGTCATAAAAATTGGCTTTATTTCATAATAAATTATGTTATCCTAAAATAATTTAATTATTTATGGCATTTAATATTGTGTTTTAAAAACATTAGTAGAAAATAAACTATGTAGAAGTATTTTAGCACAGAGATCAAGATTTTTTTACATTATGATTTTTGTGATGTTGTGGGAGACATACAATTTTTTTTTTCATTCATTTAATATAGTACAAATTGAGGATATTATTTTTTTATTTATTTTCTGATTTATCTATGGGTCTAGTATATATATAACTGAACAGGGAGATATACACGTTTTTTTTTTCATTCATCTAATTTAGTACAAATTGAGGATATTATTTTCTCATTTATTTTCTGATTTATCTATGGGTCTAGTATATATATATATATATATATATATATATACTACAATATATATAATATATATATATATATATTGTGACCATCTGAATGGGCACAAGGAATTGAGATGCTTTGTATCTGCATTGAATAGTTATATTATATTTTAAAAAAATGAAATAGCCTTAGAATTTTTAAATTTTTTTGCTGGAAATTGTTTAAAGCTTAGATATGGATTGCTTATGCAGTTGATTGACCACTTTATAAGTATTCATTATTATTATTGTGGTTAATGAAGTATTTAATGTAAGGAAGAGGGGTTGTTTATTAATGGAATTGATACATTTTGTCAGAAAGATGCAGTTATTTTATGTTAGTGTAATATTGGTTGAATGGTTTCAAAATCCTTATTCTTTAATACTTATCCTTTTGTCAACAATTAATAGCCATTTCAATTATATTTAGTTAAGATAGTTTAATATTTAGGTTGCAGTACATGTGTATGCATGTATGACTCTGCATCATTTTCATTTCATTTTCATCTTTTAATAACAGCAAACAATAGTACATGTACAATAAAAACATTTAAATTACAGTAATTATCTTAAATAATTTAACAAATATATATTTCTTTCCAATGATTAATAGATAGTTGAATCAATGAATTATTTTACAAATTAAATAAATTATTAATCATTTTTGTTTAATAGTTAATTAATATTCATTTTTCTTTCAAGTTTGTAAAAGCTATTTATTTTTTTATTTTTTTTGTCTTGATTTAATCAGAGTGATTTTTTTTTTTTTTTAGAAAAGATTTTTTTTTGAATATGTAATTAGCTTAGATAGAAAAGAAGTGTGGGAGTAACCTTGTGAAGGGAAATGACCTTTTGCTAAAGAGAGCTATTTAACAAAGATCTCCAGTAAAAAATTTGCTTATTATGTAATGTAATTGTAGCCAGTAAACAGTGGCTCATTATTGTGAAAATTAAAGCCAGTTGCTGAAGTCAAATTGATTTTAAAAAGGCTTTGGAGTAAAACTTCGAAAGGATCTTAAGAAATTTATTATGGGAAAAGTTAATTAGGATGCAATTCTAAATTTTAAAAAAGGTACATTAGTTTACTTTGCTCTCCTTGATTTAAACATTTTGAATTAACCTCTTCATAACTATTGCTCTTTTAAAAATGTATGTTGATAATGTCCAGTCTACATTACTTCATTTAATTGTCATTTTAAATAAGAATAAATTGCATGAATATTATTGTTGTATCATTAACCAACGTGTGTCTTTTAATATATCTGGAAAACGCATGCAGAACTATTTTACAGAATATATTTTAATTTTTCACTATTTTCCGTGTTATGTTTTTGTGAGGATTAAACATAAAATTAAGGATATGCATATTTTGATAAATCATGCCATGTTTAAATTCATCATAAAGAGATGACAGTATTTATTTATCTGGTATTTCTGGAAATAATATGTATTTTAAATGAAGGAAATAAAATGTGAGTTACTTCAAATTAAGTATTTGCTTAAATCGAATGGAAGGATAGAAATGCGGGTAATTTTTGTTCTCTTCGATAAAGATGGAATATAAAACAAAGTATTATTAATTGTGGAATTACTAATGAATCATGGTATCTTAATTGACAATATTTAAAAATAAACTATGCATATAATAAATTATAAAGTGTCAAATGCTATTCAAGAAAACTACTAAGAATAATTGCGTACTTAATTTAAAATTGCTACGGAGTCAGTGAAATAATTCCTGTTCAACAGTAGCTAAAAATGTCATATTTTCATCATAATAAAGGAGAAATTAATTACTTATGTGTGATATAGTAAACTCAAATAGCTTGGCTATGAACACTGGAGGTGCTAGGTCATATTTAAGTTATGATTATATTTTTTAAGTTATCCTGCAGAAGTTTATTTTAATTTAAATTCAGTTTGGAATGTGTCCCATATTGTTTCATAAACCTGGAGCAGAGCTTTGCAAGTGAACTTTTATTTTAAGTTACAAAACAAATAACTTTTGTTTCTTTATTTTTTTTTATTGCTTGTCATTATTAATGTATATTATAGATAGATAGGCTTACTTATTATTATGTTTTATTTATAATTTGGGTTATTTTGACCTTCTAGATCATCTCCGAAGCGTATCCAAATGAGGAATACGCTGGTAAAAATTGATTTTGTACAAATATGTCTTATTGTTCTTTTACGAAGGTAAAAGAAAGAAATATTTTTTTTAAATATATTATTAGAGAGGTTTATATTTATTTTGTATACTTTATTATCTCAAAGTGAGAATTTTGTTCTTTTTTTAAATCAACGAACGTATAATAGAAATAATTTGCTAGATATGAAAGAAAGTTCATTCGTAATAATTATAACTATTAAATTTTAAAAGTAACCTAAAGTTTATTCTGAATTAAAAGTTATACCTTAATGCAATATTTAATTACCATGTTGCCTGCATAGTGTGTAATTTAGAGTTAATTTTATATATACTTTTATTCGCGGGTGTGTGTCTGTTTTGCACAATTATGACATTTGTTTGATAAAGTTCAGTTTGTGAATATTTTATGTATAAATTTCGGATGCTGTCGTATTCTACTGAGTTGAATGGATTAGTATGTTATCTGTATGTATTTATCTGCCAGTGTGTATTTATAATGTTCGATATTTAGAAAAGCTTTGAGAATGGAAAGAAATCTGATTGTGTTATAATGTTTGTAGGGATAAAAGATTTTGCTTATTTAGTATATGTTTTTCCATGAGTAGAGCCTAGTTTATATTATATGCGTATGATTAAATGATATTTTTTGAAGTTAAGTGATGTTTTCTTAGAGCCCTGGTGATGAGGAAGAAGTCCCCACCAATAGTGTATTTAGAAGTAGATGAGTTATTGTTGAAGTATGATTAAATGATGTTTAGGAAGTTATGTGACGTTTTTCTTATATTCTTGGTGATGAGGAAAGGTTCCCCACCAACAGTGTATTTAGAATCAGATGAATTATTGTAGAAGTGTTCAGTAAGAGTTTATCTGCTCCTCATGTAGATTTCCCTTATAACGTATAGTCTGTATAATCATGAAAATATAGCTCTGTGTTAATTAATATGTGGCCAGATAAATTGTTAAATTAATTCTTGATGTAATATTAGTGTCTTATTTTATTGATGAATTACGACATTGTCTGAAATAAAATAATTGTATGATATTTTCTTGATGAATGGAGAGTTTGTAGAAAAGATTATTTTCTATTATTGTTGCTTGACACATGCACACACACGTGTAATATAAATAATATCGTGTATATAAAGTATAGAGTTATTGAAATTAAAATGAGAAATAAATGTTTTGAAATACATTACATTCATTTAAATAGAAGTATAAAGTTATTGAGATTAAAACGGGAAATAAATATTTTAAAATACAGTGTATTTATTTAAATAAAGGTTATAAATCATCAAATCATCAGAATGAACATGATTTTGTTGCTATGCATGAAAGGTATACGTAATTGAAAGTGATTATTTAGTCAATTAGAGAAAGTTGCTTTGTTGAGAGCCAAATATAATTAATTTGATTTATTTTATTAATCAATAGTAATATCCTCTCAAAAGTATTTTTTGTGCTAATAATATAACATGTTGTTTATTTAGTGTCATGTAGATGAAACATGTAGGCAAAGCATGTGTTCGAAGTCAGAATATTTAAGTTTTGTTGTTAATTTGCTTTGATAATAGGGATAATCCCAAACTGATGCTCAAAGTTTATTTGATAATTTAAAAATCTGTAAGACAAGTAGTCCAATTGTAAATATCATGTTAAACCAAATTTATTTTAGTGTAATAAATGATTTGTTTTATTTATTTAAAATCTTAAAACTGTGTCTTGAGTTATTATTGTATACATTCGTGTTTTCCATTTCCACATCTCCACATTTCATAAATCTATTATAAAATAGATATATTGTTTTATAACTATAATATTAAATTTGCTGGTGTCTGACAATATTGTTTTCTTAATCCAAACATTATAAGGAACATTTGCCACTGGATAAACGTATTAGAAAGGTTGCCAAGTTAGTATATTTGTTAGATGATGATATGAGATTAAAATACCCTATTTCTGTCATTATCTTATTATTGAAACACAGTAAAAATATTTTAGTCAATTTGTTTCATTACATTTTTATCATACTTTAGAATTATAACTTATGGGCCAATGTATTTTATTTAATTCAACTGTGTTTGTTAAATTCCCTGAGATCTTATTGTTTATTTCTTGATTGGCATTAAAGTAGATGTTTAGATTATGATATGCCAAGTCATAGAATTGTTTAGTATTATAATTATAGCAAGCTGATATATGTTATATTTGGATGAAGGAAGAAATTAAGTTTAAAGTATATTTTAATAGACTGTACCAATAAACATTATGATTCTTTATCATACAATTAATTAACAAAGGAATTTACATTATATTAAATGTTTTGTAATATTTCTTCTTTTATTCATTTATCATCATATATCTTATGAACTGCCTATAGCCTCCCACTGAGCTGAGCTGAACATAAACTTAAATATAGAGTCTCAGTAATAATTTTGTATTATATATCTTATTATATTGTTCTATTCATTAATAGAACTGGCGCCTGGGCATTTCGCTCATGTAATGTATATGAGCGGTGTTGGGAGTGTAGGTTATAATATATATATATATATATATATATATATATATATATATATATATATATATATATATATATATATATATATATATATATATATAACTGAACAGGAAGTTACTGAAGCTTTGGTATTTACATATTAGTCCTGTAACATAAAGGAGCTGGTACACCTCTTCACATCTTCAATATATGTGTAACCTTAAGATCATGTCAAGTAAACCCTGCAACCTGATTCAATCTCATCCAATAATGTGTTTTTTGTAATAATTTTATACACTCAGTTATTGTTCAGATTTCATTCTGACAAGATCTTAAGTGCTGTCAATTGAATTTTTAACTATTTTTTACTTCATTTGTATTTGTAGTTTTGATTCAATGATTTTTACCCACTACTAAAATGAATTCTGTTTTATATGTTCAAAAACATGTAAAATTGGAAACCCTAACAAAATTGATGAGAGCTTTTTCAAAACCAAGCTAGACAAATTCTTCCTGAACTGTAGATATTTGATTGCTTGTGCAGGGAGACCAATGAGTGTTTTACCATGACAATTAATAATAAAACAGTGCAACTCTTATGAAAGCTGTCAAACAAAATGTGGAAGATGGATTAACAATTTATTCCAATGGTTGAAAGACCTGTATAAAGTTGCAAAAGTATGAAGTGCCAATTACAATAATTTTTGTGTGAACCACAAATACAATCACATGTTAAGTAAGTGTGTATTTGGGGAAAAATACAAATTTTACTTTTAGTCTCTATTTTGGGAGGAGGGGGAATTACATTTTCAAGAAAATGTAAAATTGGAGGCCTAACAAAATCATCAAATTTGACAACAGGCTTTCAAAACCAAGTTGGATTAATTCTTCCTAAACAGTGGATGTTTGGTGCCTTGTGCAGGAAGATCAACAAGTGTTTTATCATGGAAATTAATTATAGAACAATGGAAACTTATGGAAGCTGTCAAACAACATGTTTGGAAGAAGGATTGACAATTTATTCTGATTGTTGGAAGGTCTATAAAAGTGCTGAATTACGAAATGCTGGTTATGATCATTTTAAATACACCACATATTAATATAAAAGGTATATGAGCACAGATTTTCACATGACCCACAACTCTCCACTCTATCTAATAACACTGATACACTCAAGCACGTATATGCTGAAAAGATAAATAATCACCAATATACGTATTTCATGCTAAACCAGCAATCATCAGTTGGTCCAGATTATCATCTCCCACACATATATACTGTAAGTGCTCAGATATATATCCATTAAAGTATGAAGATTGTCTATCTTAATATATATCTGAGCACTTATAGTATATATGTGTGGGAGATGATAATCATCTCCCACACATATATACTGTAAGTGCTCAGATATATATCCATTAAAGTATGAAGATTGTCTATCTTAATATATATCTGAGCACTTATAGTATATATGTGTGGGAGATGATAATCTGGACCAACTGATGATTGCTGGTTTAGCATGAAATATGTATATTGGTGATTATTTATCTTTTCAGCATATATGTGCTTGAGTGTATCGGTGTTATTAGATAGTGTGGAGAGTGTTGGGTCATGTGAAATTCTGTCCTCATATAGCCTATATATTACATTTATAGACACAGGTATATAATAAACCTGTGTTTCAGTAATCACATATTAATTGTGTATTTTAGGAAAAATAAAAATTTTACTTTTAGTCTCGATTTTGGAAAAAAAATTATCCACGTAAAATAAAGTAGAACAGACAAATTGATTGTTTCATGATGACACTACACAATAAGAACATATGTCTTTATTTTACATTTTTTTTTGTAATATTTTATGGTATTTTGTAATTTAGTGATTATTTTGTTTATATTTAGTTACATTTGGGAATTGCAAAATGGTGTGTCCCATTTTACATTTTTTATGTCAAATCAATATTTTTACTGTTGTTAAAAATATACTTTTTAAGATTGATTTTTGGTTGAAATTCATATTTTTAGTATAGTTAAAAATTAATATTTCTTGTCATGTTTTACATTTTTGTGTGAAATTAATGTATTTAGTATTGTTAGAAATTAATATTTTTAGTATTGTTAGATTTAATCTGATACAATTTCTGTTTCATATTAAAACTGCTATGTCTTATCACATAAATATTCAGACTGTCAATAACTTTGTAAATCTTGTGAAAATATCATGTACACATGGTTCACTTTGATAAATTTATCATCATAAGTTTGTACAAGATATAAGGCTACATGTTATTTGGTCATATCACAAGATTAGAAAGTTATCAGCAGATTGATTTGACTGTGAAAAAACATAACAGGTCTAATACATGTTGCAGGAAGTACAAAATCTTTGAAGAGTTTATTTATATAATATAAATAAACTCTTCAAAAGAGAGTTTATTTATATTGTAAAACTCAATGGAAAACTTTCCGTTTAGTAAGCAATTTTATTTAATAAGTATTCAGGGAAAAACACCAACATTTTTATCATTTTATTAAATTGAAGGATTAATAAACAATTAAAGTCAATTCTTCTAACTACAATAAGATCATTTCCTTAAAAAAACTCATAATAATAGTCTGATTTTTTTCATATCTCACATTATGACTTTTTAATTTGGAATAGAGATGCCATTACAAGGGATTGATTTTAAGCTGGGAAAAAAGTCAGTGTATTTCAAGTGGTTCTTTTATTATTCTTTTGCAAAAAGAGACCTACAATCAGTTTTAAACTGAATTCATTAAAATATGTAGTGCCTGGATATGTATCATATCTCTAATAGACTGTTAAGCTTTGGATCAAAACATTAAGATGATTAAATTTTCAATCCGTTAATCATCAAATATGTGTTGTAGCATCAAATTTTAATTTATCATCAATGACTATGTAAATAAAATAAAATGTCTCTTATAGAATAATTATTGTATATAAATTTTTCTACAGTACAGGTATTTTCATACCTGCACTCTAATATGTAATAGAAAAGGGTTTGAATTCAGACTTTCACATGACCCTCAATTATCCATGTTATCTCATACTGCTGACACACTTGATCACACACGTCAAAAAAGATAAATACTCACCAATATATGTATTTCATGCTAAACCAACACTCGTCAGTTGGTCCAGATTATCATCTCCACACATTTATTCAATCAATGCTCAGCTTATATTAAGATAGCCAATCTTCATACTTTAATGGACAGGCTTCAACCACTCCAACCCACAACTCTTCAGCCATCCATTTCATTAAATATCTGATGATGGAATACTCAAACCCACATTACCTTCTCATCATATACATGTTGACCATAAGTCACTCTGATCCCTCATGTGCAGGACAAATGTGTGGAGATGATAATCTGTACCAACTGATGAGTGCTGGTTTAGCATGAAATTGGTGATTATTTCTCTTTTCAACATGTGTGTGATCAAGTGTGTCAGCAGTATGAGATAGCATGGATAGTTAAGGGTCATGTGAAAGTCTGAGTTCAACCCCCTTATCTATTACCTATTAGAGTGCAGGTATGAAAAAGCCTATACTCTAGAAAAATTCATATATTAAAAATAGAGTGTTGTAAGGTCTGCTCATCCTTTGTATATGTATGTAAATGGATTATGTCCTGTACATGAGGGTTCACAGTGACTTATGGTCAACATGAATAGGATGAGAAGGTTGGCACTAATGTGGGTTTGAGTGTTCCATTTTTCAGATATTCAGTGAAATGGATGGCTGAAGAGTTGTGGGTTAGAGTGAATTGAAGCCTGTCCATTAAAGTATGAAGATTGGCTATCTTAATATAAGCTGAGCATTGATTGTATATATGTGTGGAGATGATAATCTGGACCAACAGATGAGTGCTGGATTAGCACGAAAAACATATATTGATGAGTATTTATTTTTTGACATGTGTGTGATCAAGTGTGTCAGCAGTATTAGATAGCATAGATAGTTGAGGGTCATGTGAAAGTCTGAGTTCAAAACCCCATCTAATAATTATTGTAGTAAAATTGCAATAAAAATAATGATTATAATGATGGTAATATATTTTATAAATAATTGTAATAAATTTGAAATATTTGGGTTAATTTTTTCATCTTCTTCAACTAAAAACCATTTAAATTCAAAAATAAACATTATCATGTCATATCCCAAAATTTATTAATTTTAATGTTAGCACGTTGTTTATTTTATTTCTATTTATTAAAAATTTCTTCTTAATATTTTTTTTATGTTTTTTTTTTTCTAATAAAGAATCTTAATATCTTTCAGATCAAATTGAAAGGAAACTCACATGCTTTTTTTTTTGTGATCAAAGAAGACAGATGTTATTATTAAGTCATTATTACTGTTATTATATATTTATATGACAATTGATATTTTAATTTTTTGTCAAGGCTACATCTTCATTTATCTATGCATGAAATCGTGCACTTATACAAAGTTTGATACACAATATTGCTTTTTTATTAATTCGTTTGCATCTAAAAATGGATGCTTCTGAAAACAACTTGAGAAAATTAATATATGATTAGAATTATGCTAGACTGGATAGAGAAATATATGTTTATTAATTTTGGAATAAAATTATATAGTGCCTCAATAAACCACAAACTTGTATTCAATTTAACTGACTAAATTATGATTATCTAATTAATAAAAAATTTATTAAATTGTGTTATTAATTTCACAAACTACTTTATTGTTCTATAGAACATTATCATAAATATGAAAAACAAAATTAAATCTATCACTATTATCTGATTATCATCTGTTTTTATTTCAAATAAGTAACCGTCTACTAACAATAGTAATACTTCATCTCATACTATTATGCAAAAACTTTATAATATAAGTAAACTTTTATAGACAACCAGCTTATTTCAAACAGTGGCATATTTTTTCTTAATTATCTGAGCCAAATGCCTTGGTCAAATACAGTGAGAATGAACTGCATTCCAGCTATTCTTTTCTCTGTTTTCCTTTTTGTTAATCCAATCTATTTTAATATGTTATTCATCCATGATACTTTTGATTATCTATTTTCTGTTGATCCACTCTTGATTCCAAACATTACACCCTTTCAAGTTTCTTAATCTGTCTTGTCATATTTTCCAAAATATTATGTTTCATTGTTTTCCAACTCAAACAGTTGTCTTTTCATAGTTATCTTCTTAAAAATCCAATCCATTACTTTTATTAATGCACAAGATATTTTATTTCAAAAGCATTAACTTTTGTTTTTTCCTGCTTCTTCAATGTCCATGATTCATATCTATATACTGCAAAAGACTTAATCAAATTGTCTCTACAAACATTAATATTGTAATGGCAATTAGTAATTGTGCATTTCACTCTGTATGATATACTCTATATTGGATTTATTCTGAGTCCAAAATAGACAAATTCTGAAACCTGTTCCATTCAATCTTTATCCATGTTTATTACTAACATTCTGCCAGTCAATTGCATTGTGCTTGTTTTGCTTGTGTTTAGTTTTAATCCATATTCTGTTCTTTTTTTACCAATCTTATAGTTCCTTCTTTGTTGTTACAATAAAAACTATCATCTAGACATCACAAATTATGTGCTCATTTTCCTATCAGTATAAAATCCAGCCTGAAAATCATATATAGCTTCTCTCATTGTAATCTTTGCTACAATGTTGGATAATTGAGATAACAACACATAACCTTGTCTTATTTCTTTACTCACAGAAAACCAATCTGAATATGTCTGTGCTAATCTGGCTTTTTGTCTTCTTTGAAAGTTTAGCATGACATATAGAATCAAATTTTTTTGCTAATCTATAAAATGGAGAGAGTGGAGGTTGAAATTCCCAGATTTATTGAGAATAATGTTCAGGTTTGTTATCTACTCTTGTTCTTTGTAGTGGTCTATAACCTGCCTGTTCTTGTACTAATTCATATTCTGCTTTTGTCTGCATTCTATACTAAACTACCCTCATCATTATTTTGCTAGCATATTATTGAGACCTACTTTTTTAGTATCAGTATAAATGTTGTTGCAATCCAATTCTCAGGTCAAAATCCACTTTTTCATATAGTCATGATCAATCTATGTAATCTATCTATAATTGCATCTCCTATCTAATTAAATTAATTCTTCATCAGTTCCTATGATCTTCCACTGGCAGCTCTTGATATGTCTTTTACTATTTCACTTTTTAATGGCAGTGGTTGACATTATGTAACTGGTATGTCAAATATTATTGAGTCATCTCAACTAACCACTTTTTCTGGACTTAATTGCAGTCCACCAGCTTTATCTTTAATTATAGCCAATCTTAATATAAACTTTCCTGTAAGTTTTTGCTGATACAAAACATCTGCTTAGTCGAATACATTTACTTTCTTGTTTGAGTTCAATATTGTACCATTCTTGATTAGATTTAAAATAGGCATCGTAAAAAAATATGTATTATTATCATGACTTTATGTGTCATTAACTGTTTAAGATCATCAAGTGACATTTATCTTAATTTTAAAATTATTGTAGATATATAATACAAAATAATATTTGTGATTCATTTTTTTATTATTATTTCAATAAGTTGATAGGTTATTTCTTATATTAAATTTTATATCTTATTATAAGAATATTATATAAGTTTGAACATATATATTTTGATAGGATTTTACATTAACATTTTATTTTATCATACATTTTAACAACAATAGGCTTAGATAAATAAGTTATATTTGCATATATATGTGTACATAATATGTATGTGCATATGTCATTATTTTTGTTTTTGTTTTTTTTTGTTTTTTTTTTATTTAAAAGAAAACATTTTGTTCAAGATTGCTAGATTGTATTTGAATGAGCTCTAATTAAAGTAGAACAATCACTCAATGGATTAAAAGAGACAAATTTGAGTTGGTCATTAGATATTGTATTTTAGGGCAATGACCTAAATGTTATATCAATAGATAAATAATATAAAAAGTCTCTGATTTTAAGCTCAGACTCTCTCTTCATATATCTATCATTTCAGTTAGTGTGCTGCACTTAGCAGTAAATAAAATATAAACTGTAATATTTTTAAATATTTAATTTAAATCATATAATGTAAGGCTGAATAATAACAACCTTACTCCTAAAGACAATTTGAGTTTGGGAGATATCTATTTAACAACTAATAATGAATTTCTTTACTTGCATTTTAAAAGTTAAAAATTTTTTATAAAGTTTTAACATATATATATATGTGTGTGTTTATGTGCCAATAAATAATTTGCCAAAAGTTATTACCAAATGGATAATGATTTTGAATTTATTAAAATATCAATTTGATTCATTTTTTTAAGAAGGATAAAACAATGCTTGTTACTCAACATCAACTAAAATACGAATATTGCTATAACATACTAAGGATAATTTATTTTAATAAACTTCAAATATTTAAAATTAAAAGGGAATAAATTTTTGGGATTACTATATCTTTGAAAAATATCATTTCTTGGATTTTCTTTATGTGAACTTAATAAAAAAAACTTAAAGATTGTTGATATCTTTGTGTATAAACATTGATGAGTATATTACCCCATTTGATAAAACAGGTATGTATTATTATGTTTTTAAGGTCATTAAATGTATATATGTGTGTAAATGGATATATATATAATAATTAACCAGAAAGAAAGTCTTAATAACTCTGAGATAAAATTTAAACAATTATAGTAAATTTTTATTTAATGACATGTTTTTGTTCATTTATTTAATAATCATGTGTAATAAGTTATTCTTAAAATAACAATTATAATAAATTGAGTATCTTATTTGTAATATAAATAATCAATAGGTTAACTAAAACAGATTAATATTTTTCTTTTGTATATTTATTATATATATTGTCTATTAAAAAAAAACAAATCAATATTTTCTTTATGGTAAACATGTGCAATGTCTTAACATTATACTATAGTCAAAACAAGTAGAACATTTTATTATAAATTGTCTCAAACTATTAAGCATATTGATCAATATCTTGTTTATTTGTAAGTAAAGTTATGTTTATTTATTAAATTTGAGTTAAAAGTCTTATTTGATTTGGTAGGTATATGATATAATGATAATAATTTAAAGTCTCTATGCAAATATAAACATTTAAAATTTAATTAATAAAATTATATCAATTTCATTATTTTATTAGAATTCAATCATTATCAAAGGTGAACCTAACATTTTATAGACATCAATTGGTATTACTCAAACATAAGGCTAGACAATAAATTATTGATACAAACTTTATATATAATTATCAACCTTAAATAATTTTATTCACCCTTTAACATTATTATAAATTTTATTACATAATAATAAAAAAAGTTATTTTGTGAATTAATCCAGATGTAAATTATTAATTAGTATATCTGTTATAAATATTCAAATGCATTATTTTTTTTAGTGTATTATAAATTTGGCATCCAGTCAGGTTATCAATAAATGTTATAAATAGATTTTAAACTTTATTTTAGTTTAGATTTTTGGATTATTTTATTAATAAAGATTAAATCAAATTATTGCTTAAATTTATTCCATAACAGATTTAACTTGCTCAATTTGTGATTCTTATTTAATTTTGATTGGCCCTTTTATATGATTATAGATTTGGTGTATCCAAAAGACTTTCGGGCATTTATAAATAAAACTGTACATTATTTTATTACAGTAAATAAATTGTTTATATAAATCTGAGTCTCTTCTCACTCACTTTTGTACCTTTTATTTCAACTGCATATTTTGTAGGACCTTTTTTTTTTTTCATCAATCATTTCCAATGTTTTCACTGTTAACCAATCAACCATTAGTGGGGTTTTTCTCCTAAACAACCTTTCATACAAATTCCAACATATTAATTTTTAGCTGATGCCATTGTCTTTTCACATCACTGTACATTCAGATAGACATTCACATCAATTTGTTAATCTGTAAACATATTGTGATAATCCAATCCTAATTATATCATCTACATTCACTTTTAACATGTCTCTCACAGATAGCTCATAATTCCATCTTATATTTGCAGTCAAAAACCAATTATCTGTATCTATGTCAGCTCCTGGATGTGTTTTGCACATTTTAATACTCTTTCTTTATTTCCTACAAACTATGATATAGTCAATTTGGTTACTACTATCAGGTGATGTCTTGTACACTTTTTTCTGTGTTGTGAAAAGTTTGTAGTTATAATAACTAAATTATTTTTACTTCAGAAATCTACCCAATATTGCCCAGCTATGTTATGTGCAACCTATCCATATTTTACAGTCACTCTATCATCAACTTTGATCCTAAATTTGACATTAACATCACCTTGGATAATAGTTATTTTCTTTTTTCATTTCTATTAAATTGACTGCAAACTTCATAGAATTGTTGTAAATTTTCATTTGATATCATTGTCATAAATGCATAACATTATATGACTATAAAATCCATTGGTGAAGCCCTAATACGAACCATGAGAATGTTTTCATTTCATATTCCATGAAGGCTCCACTATACTTTTATGCACCCAGATGCCTATACTATGATGGTGCTTTTCATCCTTTCTAGACAATATAACAATATGTCCATCCACTGTGTTGTAATCTCCCTATCTGGGTACAGTTTGTTTTTTCAAAATCACAAATATGTATTCCAATCTTTTCTAGTTATTACCCATACTATTAACACTCTAACATTTGCTGTATCAATTCTCAGATCTAACTTTTTGTTCCAATTATCTATTATTTCTCAGTATACTTATTTCTCTATGAATTAAATCCTGAGTCTCATTTTACTTTTCAATATCCAATTTGTCAACTCTATCCTGATTGTTTTATAGGGAACATAATCTTTGATTATTCTAAGTTGGTAGGAATCAACATCTTTTTCATTGTCAACAAATCTTCTAACACAGTGATCCTTACTGCTCTTTGGGAATCTAATGAGGTAGTAGAATTCCAACATTTCTATCTTGTGGCTAAGTATGTTACTATTTTATTATGTATTCTGCCCTTGGTGGCTCTAACTAGTACACTTGTTTACCATTTTTATTAAAAGTTAATCTTCCAATTTGATTGATGATAACTTCATGTACTTAGGCATAAAAATCTTCCATATTACTGAGAAATTAAATATCTGTGAGATATTGTCATCTGATTTAGTCTTTTGTCTAGTAGGTATACTGGAATGTGGCCACTGTCAGGCAGTAATAGTTATTTGGAACCACAGTTGAGAGCTGACATGTCATAGAGAACCAAAGATGCTCAACTCATTTAAATGGTGGCTGCTGATCCAACAGTGGTAATATCTGATATTGCCATGTAAACTGATCAAATCTGTAAAAACTAAATATAAATTACACCTTTGCTTCTGTCATTATTTCTGCATTGTATACTTTTAAAATCATGGGAATCTTTGATAACTTTGTCTGTGATTGGGAACAATTTATTGACTAAAGTAGTTGTAAATTTTAATGAGAATTAATAATAATATTTGCAATCTTTTCTTCTTCGTTTTTATAATTGTATCAACATAAGTATTTTTTAGATTAGGTGAGTAGAATATATTTATATTATGATAAATTAATGTTATTGACAATCTAAATGTCATCTGTTGGTTCTATAGCCCACACACACTCTATCTTGTTTACCTTTGATGTTTATCTTTTTATTCTGGTTTAATATTCTATAATTGTCATCTTCGAGATTTAACATGCACGCATTGTGTTAATATTTATTTAATCACTTTAAATTATTTTACACAATAGTTACTACTAAAGAATTTTATATACAACTGATTTTTTTTTTCATTTATTTAAAGTTCTAAGAATGATTCATCTGTGACAAAAATTAAACTTCAATTTCAAGTTTCAATTCTTTTGTTTTCTCATCTTTTTATTTTCTTTTCTGTTGTTTAATATATTATGTACATCTTTAAAATGCAAAATAAATTTTAATTTTTTATAACAGAAACTTATCAAACTTTTATTTGTCTATAAGAATTAATATATAATGATGTTGAAATATGAATGAAATGTTTGAATAGATTTTAAGCACTTTACATTTTATTGTGTTGTGTTTGCATTTCTTTTGAGTTTAAATATTTAATAAATGGTTAAAATTTATTTAATAATGTTTTATTTTCTGAGCATATGGAAATTATTTTATTTAAAAACGATTTATAAGTTAAATAAAAAAATATAAAAAGAATCTTGCAGTGCAATCATTAGTCATTCATTACAACTTAAATTTAAATTTTTATGGTCATTTAGAAATTTTTAATGCAGCTAAAAATTTTGCATGCAAGCCTATAATTTCTTTAGATAACCATCAATACATGCATACAACATATTTAGTTATCTATATTAGTCAATAAATGACTATTTAGTTATTTTTAGCTAGGTGTTAGAGGAGATCCAATGGAGTTTGGTTGGTCGGATTAATATCAATGCACTGATTGGAGGGGAAAGGAAAATAATATAAATAAAGATATCATGTATTTATAAATAATAAATCCATGGTTTAAGTTACTACATATATATATAGACAAATAATAATTAAGATTGAAAAAACTTTTATCATAGATAATAATAAATAAATAAATGAAACTCATATAGCAAAACAAAAACAAAAATATCAGTGGTCTCCAAAGTGGGGTATGCATAACCCAGGGAATATGCAAAGTGATACTTGGAGGTGTGCCAATATACTGTGAAATGTCACCTTATTTCAAAATGTAATCATTATTTTATTTAGCAGTACAATGCATTTTTATTAGTTTTTTAGCAAGAAATTAAGAATTTAAATTTAGCGGTTTTTTAATGGGATTCAGAGTCGATTTCTGGTAAGCAAATGAATTTTATATCTGTCAACACTGTTTACTTCCTGACCATTTATTATGTCATTGTACAAGTGCCTGGTAGGTTATGTATCATCATCAAGATAATTTTGTGAACTGCATGGAACTTATATAGACAGTGGTGTGCCCAATAATAACTGATTAGTTCACTCTTAAATGCTATTGATTTTAAATCTCTCATAAAATGGATAAATGATTAAAAAATTGCTGCAAAGAACCTGCAGGTTGAAGATTATTCTGATAGGGTTTCTACTTCTGGTGCAATAACAAGAAAGTAATAGTGTTGATACTGATAATTGTTCAAGTTCATTAGCAATCATGGTGTGTACAAAAAAATTGTACCAGATAGTTCAAAATTATCAAGCAGACTACTTAAAATTTGGGTTTACATCAAAAGGGGCAACAATGAATCTTGTCCTATGTATTATGTTACGAGATGCTATCTAATGCTTGTATGAAGCCATCAATGTTAATAAGGCATTTAAGAACTAAACACTCTCAACATAAACACAAACCATTGCAATTTTTTGAATAATGTTTAAAAACTTGCAGTACTCAAGTTGGTAGTTTAAAAAAATTTGTTACACTTAATGATAAATGTTTAGAAGCCTCTCTTGAGGTTTCTTTCTTAATAGCAAAAGATAAAAAGCCACATATCATTGACAAAACACTTGTTCTTCCTGCTGCAATAAAAATGGTGCAAATAATTCATGGGCAAGAATAAGCTGAGAAACTAAAATGTATTCCTTTGTCAGCAAATACAATTTCTAGATATATAGAAATTCTTGCTGATAATTTTAAAAAAAAAGTTATTAAAACAAATTATTCAATGTGAAAAACTTGCTATACAACTGGATGAAAGCACAAATGTCACCAACTTTCCTTAGTTAATGGTATTTAGTAGATATTTTTTTAATAATGAATTGCATGAATTTTGAGCCACTTAAAGAAAGATGTACAGGGGAAGACATCTTTTCAACAGTAAATAATTTCTTTGTTACAAATAACATTTTATGGGAAAACTGTGTAAGTGTAACCAGTGATAGAGCAGCTGTTTTAACTGAAAGAAAAAAGAATTCAAGGCAAAGGTAATTGAAATAGCACCCACACAAAATTTATACACTGTATTATTCATTGGTAGGCTATTACAACAAATAAATTGGAAACTGAAATATATCGTGTGCTGCAGGATGTTATCAGTATAGTGAAATTTGTAAAAACAAGATCCTTGAATAGTAGAATATTTTCAATAACATGCAACAAAATGGGAAGTAGCCATGAAAATCTCCTGTACTATACATAAGTTTGTTGGTTATCTTGAGGGAAAGAGCTAAAAAGAGTTGTTGAACTGAAAAATAAATTATGCATTTTTCTTTTGGACAAAGATAAGATTTCAAAGTTTGCCTGCTTTTTCAGTGATGATAAGTGGCTGCTGATTATATTACTTAGCTGATATTTTTGAAAAAGTAAACATGCTCAATTTGTCTCTTCAAGAAAAAGATGATGTTTTAACAATGAGAAAGTAATTGCATTTTGAAAGAAAATCATGATGTGGAAAGAGAATTTAAAAAAGGGATCTGTAGAAATGTTTCCATTATTGTTGATTTTTCTTCTGAAAATGAAGTAAATGTGGAACAAATTAAAAGTCTTATATCTACAAATTTAAAAAATTTGGAGACAGAATTTTGTAACCAATTTACAAATCTTCCTAGTATTAAAACAGAGTTTCAATGGGTCATGAACCCATTTGCTGAAAATGTAAAAATAGTTTATCTTTTGATTACAGTTCAAGAACAGTTAATTGATCATGAGAGAAAGAACAATGTTACAATCCAAATTTAAAGAAAAATCTCTTCATAATTGGTGGATGGAATTGAAAACCGAATATCCAGATTTAGTAAGCAATGGCAATAAATGCAATCTTACCATTTGGTTCTACATACCTGTGTGAAGTAGCATTTTCTGCACTGACAACAATTAAACCAAATACAGAAATAAATTAGAGTTAGAACCAGATCTTTGAATTACATTAACTGAAGGTATCAAATCAGATTTTTCTGATATTACTAAACAAATACAATCAATCACCATTGCTCGCATTAAATTCTAATTCAAAATGTAAATTTCTAATTTTATTTAAATGTATGTACATTGTTTAAAATAAATAAATCATAAATAATTTGATTTTTGACTACACATATATATATATATATTATATTATATTATATGGGATACAACTTATAATTATGTTTGTCTTAGTGATCAAAAAAGTTTGGAGATCACTGATCTAGATGATACAAATCTTGAGTATAGTTTTTAAATAAAAAGTTTATAAGCCAAAAAGAAAAAATAGTTATTAAAATAATAAAAATAAAATTCTAAAAAAATGTGCCTTTTTTTGTATTTGAAAATATACTAGCATAAAAATACCAGTTAATCAATCTGATACACCATCAATATCTAATCCCTTAGTCCAGAGTTTTTTCAAGTGGAAATCTTCCATGCTATCTAAAATAATATGACAATGTATGAGATCTGTTGTAATAGATAAATGAATTGGAAAACAAATAACATGGAAGAATGGGTAGTCATCTACATATTTCTGTCATTTTGTAAGATGAAATGCTGGATCTGATGGAATTATCTTGATATTTAAAAGCAGAATCTGATTTACAGATGAAAGAATATTTAAAATCTTATGTATTAAAAAGTGAATATATTTTTGATTTGCTAATATAGAGGTGAAATAAAAAATCTTAATTATAATGGTTTTTTATAAACAGTATTTTTTATAGAGAGAATTTCATTATAATGAAGGGAAACACAATAAATAATTGTATTTCAAGAGAAATAAAGTTTGTCACATGCGGAAAGTGTAGTTTTAATGTTGAAAAAAAATAGTTCATGTAAAAAAAAACAATATTTTTGTATTAAATATTTGTAATGATTAATGCATTGAATTGATATTTTAATGTCTATGGTTTACTATATGCCTGATTGTTTCCAAAATAAATCAGTTAAATCCAGTAAAGAATATAAATTCATTTATTATTGTTAAAATTTATGAAAAAATTTAATTTATATATATATAGTAATTAATTTAATGGTTGTTTAAAGATACATTTCTTTATATAATCTTAGATAAACTAGAAAAATTGAAATAGTCATCACTAAACACTTAAAAATATATATCTTGAAATTTGGAAATATCATTGTTGTGCCGGTCAAAATCGTGTATTCATTCAACAAGACCAATAATCCGAGAAAAAGTACCTTGAATCCAACCATGCACAAGATACATATGTCAGGACAAGAATGAATCCTAACCTATTTGCCTAAACTATTGCCTCTCTAATTAATGGATAACGTTTGTGATGAAACTAGCAGTGCTTGATTTTATTCCATCCTAGCTGGAGGTCATGGTTCACATAGAGACTCAAAATTATAAAAGGGTTTATATGAAAAATCAATGATTTAATGGATTCTGATGATTGCAGAATGGTACAGATATGATTTGATCGATTACTAATGGTTTGAACCATAATAATGATAATTCTTTATGGCAACATTATAAAGAAGTGAATTTAAATCAAGGAAATATTTAAATAAATAGATTAATTAACCTTAGAGATTGGGAGTGATGACAAACTAAGCTTATTTAAAATAACAACATTATAGGAATTTATTAAGGAATTTAGTACAAAATAAGTTAAGTCTTTGTTTATACAACTTGGTGATTTTATTTAATTCGTTTTGATGTGGCTTTGACAAACAATGTAAAAGTTTGTTAATTGGTCAGCCAAAACCAATCAGCAATAAAATATTATTAGCCCTTTTAAAAGATTATAAATAAATCTATTTATATATATATATATATATATATATATATATATATGAAAGATGTGCATTTAAAATACTATTACATTTAAAATCATTTGTATATAATGAGTGTGGGAAGCAAAATAGTTCTTAAATAAATAATTGACAATTATACAGTCAGATTTAATTAATTAACGAAATTGGTTTGTGAAGGATGTGCCACCATGGCAGAGAGCCTTTCAGGTTTGCTAAATAAAGATATGATAAAGAAGGCATTATGCTATTATGGATTACAACAAAATAAATGAGGTCTGTTATGAACCTCTGGGTGGCTTTACTAAAGAAAATTTCCTAGTAAATACAACTAGATGATGAGAAATGCTAGCCCTCCAGCCAAACATGTCTCTAAATAATCATAATAATATTTTGATGTGCATATACATCTTAATGGCAATGCTCAAAAAGATCCCTTGGTATGAACTACGTCTACTTTGAGGGAGTGTAAAAGGTTGGACTGGTCAGATTTTGAAGGTCCTAAGAGGTGATTGGCAAAGCAAAATAATAATAATAAGTGATTAGTTGTAGCTATAAATACATAATGCCTCAGACATATATAAATAGATAGTGTATCACTAACAAAATTATTAAATGAATTCCTGATTAAAATAATCAGTTCTCTGACGTCGATAGAAAGTCCCCACAAATGTTAGTCCACTAATGAATGAATCATAAATATAATATATATATATATTATACCTAAACCCTTTTTACCGTCGTTCGTAAATTTTATAAAAACATCATTTATATAAATCAATAACAATGTTTTAATTTTTATAATAACGACTCGATCAGAATTTTGTACCTCCCTCTTACACAAAATCCTATCACAGGGCTGTCAGTACCTCAGGTAGAGTAATCAATATCATTGGAAAACATTAGCCAATAACATTTATACTCGTTTACTAGACTACATATTAGCCAATCAAACCTTTTATTTATTTAAAGGAAAAAATCCTATGGGCGCCAGCCGACCTTGTCGACAAGTCTGCTTGACCAATACGATCTAGTACCCGCTCCCGCTAGCTCAGCTACAATAATCAATAAAATATACTCCGCCTACTTAAAAATCAATTTTAGAATCTTTCTCTGCTCTAATTTTCTCACTTTCTCCTTTTCTTTTATTTAATTATTTAATTTAAATCTAATTTAAGTAATTACTAAACCATGAAATCTCCGTTTACGCTATTACACTTCGTTTGGTCTTATAATATAATTAAGTACACTTTCGTTCAAGTTTAGATAATATTTAATACAATCAAAATTTCATATTATAAATACATTTAGAAATAATTATACGCACACTTATAGTTGAAATCACAATAAAATCTCATATTATAAATACATTTAGAAAATAATTATACGCATACGCTTATATTTGAAATCACACTAAAATCTCATATTATAAATACATTTTGAAAATAATTATACGCATACACTTATATTTGAAATCACACTAAAATCTCTGGGTAATGGAGCTAAAGACACTTAGTAGTTATTGTTCGTAACATAAAGTTCAGAGTTTATTATTACGGCTTTTTATTAGTGAATTAGAAATTGAAATAAACATTACCTAGCTTTCTCCCTTATGCACGGTTCTGAGCGTTGCTTCTGATAGTATTTCATTCGGTCAGTTAGCGCTAACTCTTTGCAATCCGTTTCCTGATGTCATTGGGATCCTGTGGGCTCCACGTGGACACTCCGTCTCATTCTTGTTTTATGTGACCATGATCGAAATTTGAACTGTCTGCTGTTGGTATTGCATGGAAGGATTCGGCCGGTTGTTCACACGATGGGTTTAACAATGCAGCATTTTACTTTAGACGTATACTCTCGATCTATGAAAATAATATAATTAATGAATGAAAGAAAGATTGAATGAATAGAAAATTTGCCCTTTTTATATTTTACGGTCCTTATCTTGCGGATTCAATCTACAATACGTAACTAATCCTCTGGTGTTTCAGTTATGGTCCGTGCTGACTTTCTGGTGTTCGCATTGGTCATTTAATTTCTTTGTACTCTCTGCTAAAGTTATTTCAATTTCTTTATTTCACTTTCTTTGTTATAGTTATTTCAATTTCTTTGTTAAAGTTATTTTCAATTTCTTTGTTAAAGTTATTTTCACTAATTAGCCGTTTAATGGAAATTTCTTATGTTTGTCATTAGCTCCCATTGTTCACTACATTCCTTTAATTACATATATTTTTTCTTTTTTATTATGATTATAAGACAAAACGAATTCCACCTTGCTTTTTCTTTTTTTTTTTCTTAAAGCAATCTCAAATCAAATTCTAATTAAATCAAATTTAGTTAAATCAACTTTTAATTCTTTAGGTTTTATTTAAGTACGATTCAAAATTATATTTTATAAAACTATTTATTTTATGCTTTTAACGATAACCTATCTGTGAGAAAAAAAAATCTTTATTCTTATTTTACCCTATGAGATCTTTTATTTTTATTAATATTTACACAAATCGTTTATCAATTTATATTTTTTTTTTTTTAAATTATGTGTACCTCCGAAGAAAGCACACTCCTTCCTGATATACCTCGGTACAATATATATATATATTATTAAAAAAAGAATTAACTAAAATATAAATTGTTTTCCACACTTCACAAATATTTCATTTATTAATAAGTTCTTAAATAGTTTATCAAAGATTACAAAATAAGACTGTTTTTAATTAACATAGACGGGCATTAAATATCAAACTAATAAATTGTAAATCATAATTTTAATATTTTCTGACAAATAAAATATATGTATGAAATATATATACTGATAAAATTCTATGATAAATTTTACTTAATTGATTCACTAAAATTATTTATTCTTTCAGAAATAATTACAGGGCTATTTTAAATTGGAGGTAATAGTAAGATACTTTTAAAATAATTTCAATCATTCAAATAAATTTATATATGATGTACAAAACTAAATGAGCTTTCTATTAATTAATTTATGGGAAGTAAGTCTCTTGTAATGATTTTTAAGTTAAAAAAAATAACAGGGGAAGGATTTAAAGTTAATAGCTCATTGAATTTTGTATTTGGCAATTTCAGTAAGTCAAATAATCTAAACAAACCGACAAAAATTAATTTAATTTGCCGCATCAAAATAATGTAAGATTTTATAAGAATTGATATTTTAAATTGAATAAAATTAAAAGACACATTTTAAACCAAGCCGTATAAACATTACACAGATATAAAATATAAATTAATATAGATTTTGAAAACAAGTAAAATAAAATCAATGGCTTGCGGTGAATTGGACGTTACCTCAGAATCAATCAGTTAATACAGGCAGTTAATACAGTCAGATCATTTCAGGCTTCCTCGACACAGACAGTCTCTGGCTAGATGTTTAAAGCACTGGAAAGGCATGGATGGGCTGGTGGAACAGACCTCTGAGAAGCAAATGACCGATCTTTTCACCCCGTCATTTCTTTAGGCACGATATATATATATATATATATATATAGATTAATCACTTCTCTTCAGTAAACTCAATAATAATCCCTCTTATCAAAGATCCACTATTTATGTGATCTGGCTTTATCTAAAGGATTAAATCTACACTGACCTCCACCAATTGTAATTGCTCTAAGCAGTTCTGTGAGGTTGGTGCCTGCTTTGGAGGGAAAATCTATAACTCTGCATGAACATGCCCCAAGGGTTGATTTGCTAATTAAAAAAACAACAACAACAAGCATATTAAGTTTATCAGTCATTGTACTAACAAAATCTATTTAATTAAGGTTTAGATTAACAAAAATGTAGATTTTATTCAGAAAAATTTTAGGAATTTGGTACAATGACTTTCAAACATATTTGACATAAAATTAAGCAGAAATTTACAAAACATTTCTTGCAAATATTACATTGTTGAAATAATTGACTCTCTAATGTACATTAATTAAAAGATAAATATAAAATGTTACCAACTGATTAATTGAAGAAAAATGAATTTTAATAAAAGAATTTAAAATATTTGTAACATTTTATAGATATCTAGGGTTCAATTCAATTTAACAAAATAAACACAATATACATTTTTTACAAATATAAAATAAATAAACTATCATAAAAAGGTTAGTTTTAATTATAAAATAAGATTAATGAAATATAAAAGATTATAATATTGCTTAAAATATACTACCACCTAATATGAGATGGGTGTCAGTTAATAAGGATGGGGTTCAAACCCAGACTAGTGCTGATGACATTGGCACTAGGTGAAGCAGAAATATGTACTATATTTCCAGCTTCATATCCCTCGACTTGGGGGAAAAAAACAACAAAAAAACATTTTACTTGGGTGTCCAGTGACAATAGAGGCTGACCAAGGGTTTGCTGACCAAGGTTTATTATATTATTATTGGAATGGTAACTGTATTGAGATCTGCAAGCCTTTAGTTTCTTCTAAATTTATTACTCTGCTGAAATTACAATTCTTAAACTATCATCCTATTAAATGATTTATTTTCTTAGCAATTCTTTCTTATCTTCCTCATTCTACTAACTTTAGTCTTCTTACTTCATTTAGTTACTATTAAATAATAGTCCTTAGACAAGATTTATATATCAACAGTCCAGCAATGTAATCAATATGTATTTCAATGATATGGGGTCATACACAAAGGGTCTCACATTTTGAAAATAATTTAGACTTTCCCTGGATCTGGAGGTATTTCATAGTACGGTTTTAAATGGCAATCATTAAAAGTCTCTTTTTGTTCATTAAAATTTTTTTTGCTTATTCCATCATCAGCTAGGATGAAGGCACTATTTTTATGTTTGCGATGTTTATCTTTGTGTTTTTTCTTTTTTTCTTGCTCTGCTGTTTATCATATTTATCTCGATCTTTCATCATATTGTGTGCTATTTTTCTGATTATTTCTGAAAGCAGTTTCTCTCTTCCTTTAATCACTTCAAAATCACTACTTAATTCTTGTATATTATCTTTTGTAACATCATCTTAAAATGTTTCTAATAGAATTTCATTTTTATTTGAATTTCCTATTACATTATCATTTATTTTGGGAATTTCTGAGATAGGTTTATCTTCTAACACACTTATTTTGTATTCCTTTTCATTTACTTCAGTATCTATAGACTTCTCAAAGTTCTCAACTATTTTTTGTTGTTCAACAGGTTCTGGCATGATTTCTACATCAGATTTCATCTTTTCCATGTTTTCTGTATCAATTTCAGTATCTATTGTAGTTTCTGAATAGATTTTTAATTTTTCTGGTATCTCCATATTGATATTACAATTATCAATATTCACAGTATCAATTTTAGTCTCTTCCACAATTTTTAAATCAATTTTAGATTTTATTAAATCAGCTTGCAACTCATAAGCAGTCTTGGCATCCATTTTAAATTCTCTTACTGTATTTGATACTATTTCAGTCTCAGTTTCTGTATATACTGCTTATTTTTTTGCAATTTTAGACATATATTCCACAATTAGAAGTTTTCCTGAAGGTGGACTGACAACTTCAATAACATCCTTTGTAATTTCAATTTCTTCCTTTTTAACACTTTCAAATTTTGCTTCATCAGTAATTGGATATTCAACTGGTGATTCCTTTAAAATATCTTTGGCTGGAAGTTCTAAAGTTTCTTCAACTTGGTTTAATTCAACAATATTCTCTGTATCTCTTTCTGTTTTAAAATGTTCTTCCACTAAAAGATCCTTTTCAATCATTTCTGACATCTTTTGAATATCAACTTGTAACATTTCTTCTTCTACAACCTCTGAATCAATTCTTTGCTCAAACAGTTTAGGTATAATAATATCAGCTTCTTCCTTTGTAATTATATCTCTTGCTGGTTTTGTCTCTGGCTTTGGTTCAATAGATTCAGCAACTTCTTCTGCACTTACTACTTCTTTAGATGAAATTACAATTTCGGTTATTTCTTCTTGAGATTCTATTTGTGGAGGCAGTTCTTTACCATCTTTAATCATTTTTGTAGATTGTTCCCACTTATCCTTCTTCATCTCTGTCCTTTGGTATAATTTTTTTATTTCTTGTATAGTTCTCTCTGCCCTCATTCGGCTTGACTCCCCATTAATTTGGATCATCCTCATCATACTCTGGAGCATGGCAATCACATTTTTATCTTCTGAAATTTGTTCCTCCATGTTTTCTTCTTTCATTGGGATGCCGGTATCAACATCTTCACTTTCCTTTTCTTCTATGCTGTTATCCATTTGGATTTTGAAAAGTTTGACACAATAACGGTAATAATGCTGATCTTAGAATTCAAAGTTATTTTACTGGAACTATGGCTCACTGAAACTTTAATACAATCTTGAACAACTAGAATGTAAACGTATTTTGTATCTTGGAATTTATATAATCACTAATTCGAACGTTTGCTTCCCTTACTCTGTCCACTCTTCTCATCATGTTTTACTGACTGTGTCCTTTCTGACCTGCCATACTAAGTTTCTGTCTGTTTTAAGCTGGATATTTAAATAATTGTTTCAACTTCAACAAAAAAAAAACTTTACTTTATCATGAGAATGACTGATTTGTTTTTTTTTTTTTATTCTAGCTGGTCACCCTTGGTCACTCCTTGCCTCTGAAATGGACTTAAAAAAATCATTATTTTCAAAATTTAATACATAATCTTGTTGTTATGAATATTACATTGCTTACAATTTTATTACATATTACACCAGTTATAAAATTCTTCACTCTCCAAATCTCTTATATATATCAAAAAAAATTTGTTGCCTAGAATTACCACGGTTCTTTATTTATTTATTTATTTATTTATTTTTTGAACTTGATAACGAATTTATAATGGTAATAGGTACTCTATTCCCTACACCAGGGCACCAGTTATCAAGGTCAGCACTAATATAACACTTACAGATAGCTCTACTATATAAAATAAAAAAACAGATATATATATATAAAAATATATGTATTTTTATCGATTGTTAACACAGTATGCCCATATGAATAAACATTAAATACATCTTGTTACCACCTTTTACACATAAGGCTTATGGATGTAGTACATGGGCTTTAACATTTTTTTAAACACATGAAAACAGAAAACAAATTCATGTGTGCATGTAAAACCAGATACGACAAAAAAAAAAATTCTACATATGGTTGTAATGCATGGGTTTCAAAACTTTTACAAATATATATATATGGTTGAAAAACCAGGCACCACAGCCAGCAAAAACTTTTACATTTATAGTTATAATCTTTGTATTAAAAAAAAAAACTTTTCACACAAATGGTTGTAAAACACAGTCTTTGGTTTTGGTTCATGAAAAAAAAACTTTACATCACTTTGACCTTACTTTATGATTTATTTTACATAGTTTGAGTTTGGTATAAATCTATCATTAAGTGAAAACATTTTTCTAAACTTAAGGGCACATACATAAATTATTACATGTCACTATGGATTCAAACTCAGGTGAACTAAACCAACTTTTAAATATATTGGTCCGAATATATACAACTGTATCTATGAAATATCATTTGGGGATATGAATATTTGTTCAACTGTCAAATCCAGAAAAAAAAATTGTACATCTATATATTGGGAAAAAGTTTTTCAAGCTTTTATGCTTGAGATCCAATACAACTTTTCCACACATATGTGTTCCCAAGAAAATATATAGTAATGCAATACATATAAAATTTTCAAACACATCTGTTCCTACACATCGCACATACACACCCATGTACATATATATGCAGTGCTACATATACAAGTACATAGATTTTACACACACATACATCTATATACATTACATAATACTATACACTATTGGACAAGAGAAAAAAAACTTTGGAGAAAAAGTTGAAAAAAAAAAATCCATACACGTGTCAAATTCTTTACACTTTGCTTTAAAATAATCATAACATTATATACTCAATTAACAAGAAAAAAAAATTTCTATACAAATATTTCCGTTCTTATCAAACATGGGAGAAAAGTAGAAAAAAAAAATTTCTACATAACAAAACTCTGGAAGTAAAAAAAAAACTTACATATACATTAATATAGTAGTTCAAACTACTTTCATATTTTATACAATCTATTTAACCATATGAGTTTTCACTTTTAATTAATCTGTTTATCAAAAAAAAAAATTACAGACTATGGATGGAAAACATGGTATTCCTCTTTAATTTATTAACAAAACAGTATTTGATTTTATAAAATCAATATGATAAAACTAAATCATTTTATATTCTGGAAAATTATGTATATATTAAATTATATATAGCAAATTATACACATATAGCTAATGAATTATTCAGGGTGTGGGAATAATTACAGGCTCCATGATTGGGCATCCAAACTCGGAAAAAAAACGCAGCCTCTGTGCCGGTCAAAATCGTGTATTCATTCAACAAGACCAATAATCCAAGCAAAAGTACCTTGAATCCAACCATGCACAAGATACATATGTCAGGACAAGGATGAATCCTAACCTATTTGCCTAAACTATTGCCTCTCTGACTAATGGATAACGTTTGTGATGACACTAGCAGTGCTTGGTTTTATTCCGTCCCAGCTGGAGGTCATGGTTCACATAGAGACTCAAAATAATAAAAGGGTTTATATGAAAAATCAATGATTTAATGGATTCTGACGATTGCAGAATGGTACAGATATGATTTGATCGATTACTAATGGTTTGAACCGTAATAATGATAATTCTTTATGGCAACATTATAAAGAAGTGAATTTAAATCAAGGAAATATTTAAATAAATAGAGTAATTAACCTTAGAGATTGGGAGTGATGACAAACTAAGCTTATTTAAAATAACAATATTATAGGAATTTATTAAGGAATTTAGTACAAAATAAGTTAAGTCTTTGTTTATACAACTTGGTGATTTTATTTAATTTGTTTTGATGCGGCTTTGACAAACAATGTAAAAGTTTGTTAATTGGTCGGCCAAAACCAATCAGCAATAAAATATTATTAGCCCTTTTAAAAGATTATAAATAAATCTATTTTATATATATTACAAGATATGAAAGATGTGCATTTAAAATACTATTACATTTAAAATCATTTGTATATAATGAGTGTGGGAAGCAAAATAGTTCTTAAATAAATAATTGACAATTATACAGTCAGATTTAATTAATTAACGAAATTGGTTTGTGAAGGACGTGCCACCATGGCAGAGAGCCTTTCAGGTTTGCTAAATAAAGATATAAAATGATAAAGAAGGCAGTATGCTATTATAGATTACAACAAAATAAATGAGGTCTGTTATGAACCTCTGGGTGGCTTTACTAAAGAAAATTTCCTAGTAAATACAACTAGATGATGAGAAATGCTAGCCCTCCAGCCAAACATGTCTCTAAATAATCATAATAATATTTTGATGTGCATATACATCTTAATGGCAATGCTCGAAAAGATCCCTTGGTATGAACTACGTCTACTTTGAGGGAGTGTAAAAGGTTGGACTGGTCAGATTCCGAAGGTCCTAAGAGGTGATTAGCAAAGCAAAATAATAATAATAAGTGATTGGTTGTAGCTATAAATACATAATGCCTCAGACATATATAAATAGATAGTGTATCACTAACAAAATTATTAAATGAATTCCTGATTAAAATAATCAGTTCCCTGACATCGATAGAAAGTCCCCACAAACCTTAGTCCACTAATGAATGAATCATAAATATAATATATATATATATATATATATATATATATTAAAAAAAAGAATTAACTAAAATATAAATTGTTTTCCACACTTCACAAATATTTCATTTATTAATAAGTTCTTAAATAGTTTATCAAAGATTACAAAATAAGACTGTTTTTAATTAACATAGACGGGCATTAAATATCAAACTAATAAATTGTAAATCATAATTTTAATATTTTCTGACAAATAAAATATATGTATGAAATATATATACTGATAAAATTCTATGATAAATTTTACTTAATTGATTCACTAAAATTATTTATTCTTTCAGAAATAATTACAGGGCTATTTTAAATTGGAGGTAATAGTAAGATACTTTTAAAATAATTTCAATCATTCAAATAAATTTATATATGATGTACAAAACTAAATGAGCTTTCTATTAATTAATTTACGGGAAGTAAGTCTCTTGTAATGATTTTTAAGTTAAAAAAAATAACAGGGGAAGGATTTAAAGTTAATAGCTCATTGAATTTTGTATTTGGCAATTTCAGTAAGTCAAATAATCTAAACAAACCGACAAAAATTAATTTAATTTGCCGCATCAAAATAATGTAAGATTTTATAAGAATTGATATTTTAAATTGAATAAAATTAAAAGATGCATTTTAAACCAAGCCGTATAAACATTACACAGATATAAAATATAAATTAATATAGATTTTGAAAACAAGTAAAATAAAATCAATGGCTTGCGGTGAATTGGACGTTACCTCAGAATCAATCAGTTAATACAGGCAGTTAATACAGTCAGATTATTTGCAGGCTTCCTCGACACAGACAGTCTCCAGCTAGATGTTTAAGCACTGGAAAGGCATGGATGAGTTGGTGGAACAGACCTCTGGGAAGCAAATGACTGATCTTTTCACCCCGTCATTTCTTTAGGCACAATATATATATATATATATATAGATTAATCACTTCTCTTCAGTAAACTCAATAATAATCCCTCTTATCAAAGATCCACTATTTATGTGATCTGGCTTTATCTAAAGGATTAAATCTACACTGACCTCCACCAATTGTAATTGCTCTAAGCAGTTCTCTGAGGTTGGAGCCTGCTTTGGAGGGAAAATCTCTAACTCTGCATGAACATGCCCCAAGGGTTGATTTGCTAATTAAAAAAAAACAACAAACAACAAGCATATTAAGTTTATCAGTCATTGTACTAACAAAATCTATTTAATTAAGGTTTAGATTAACAAAAATGTAGATTTTATTCAGAAAAATTTTAGGAATTTGGTACAATGACTTTCAAACATATTTGACATAAACTTAAGCAGAAATTTACAAAACATTTCTTGCAAATATTACATTGTTGAAATAATTGACTCTCTAATGTACATTAATTAAAAGATAAATATAAAATGTTACCAACTGATTAATTGAAGAAAAATGAATTTTAATAAAAGAATTTAAAATATTTGTAACATTTTATAGATATCCAGGGTTCAATTCAATTTAACAAAATAAACACAATATACATTTTTTACAAATACAAAATAAATAAACTATCATAAAAAAGTTAGTTTTAATTATAAAATAAGATTAATAAAATATAAAAGATTATAATATTGCTTAAAATATACTACCACCTAATATGAGATGGGTGTCAGTTAATAAGGATGAGGTTCAAACCCAGACTAGTGCTGATAACATTGGCACTAGGTGAAGCAGAAATATGTACTATATTTCCAGCTTCATAGTATTATATATATATTTTTAGGAATGTTTTGCTAGTACAAAATCATAATGGATAATCATCAATGATGACAATTTTTTCTCGATATTTTGATCTTGGTGCATAATATTACCTGAAATAGAATCTCATTTTATTAATAATTATCTCTACAATAATATGAATAACATTTTGAAAAGAAGAAGAATTGAGTCAACATTTAAAATATTTATATAAATTGTACCTTCTAAAAAAATAATGGTTTTGATTTTCATGCATACAACTTTTAAAATATTAATCAAGATTCAGGGATATTTGTACAAACTATTAATTATTTTTGGAAATACAAAATCAGCCTTATTATTATGTGTGAGCAGATTTATTAAATTGCCTCTGATATTTTGATAATAGTGACAACATTAATAATGCTACTTAGGAATTTCCAATGGCAGGATGAATCTGATATAAACCAGTTATAACAATCTTTTAAAAACATTAATTGTTTTTATAATAATAAACTACTATTTGTGCAGTCATAAGCTAATTCAAGATTACATTTCAAAGTATGTTCTTTCTTTAGTTTGGGCAGAGTTTTCATGTGAGTGTGTGAACAGCATAATAATGATGTTTCTGATAAATAATTTTTTTTATAAAGATAATTAAACTTTTTATCAGGTATAGATTTTTTAAATATTTTAATTGACTGACAAGTACATGTGTAAAATCTGACATCTTTTTGATGTCATAAAATAGATTTAACACTTTTAAGTTTATGCTTAAATAGTTGATATTCACTCTACTTAGCTAACAATTCCAGTTCAAAATTGGATGATTTATAAATAATTACAAACTATTGGTTTGTGATTTTATTTTTAAATTATTTTCTATATTGACTGAAATTTTTTAAGGTTGATATAAAAAAAAGAAAAAATACTTTTTAGAAACTATTTAGGTGTGTCAATGTCACAAGTTGTTTTATGTTAATGAGGAAAAAAATATATATCATCAAAAATTTTCATCACAATTCTAAATATGTTTTTTGTAAAATAAAGCATTTTTTAAATAATTAAATTAGTTTAAAATGAAGTCATAAATTAAAAATTAAGAAAATATTTAAAGAATTTGTAGATTAACTATGTAAAGGCATAAAGCTTTTAGAAATAGAACTATTATTCAAGCAGAACTGTTTCATAAACTGTCAAAACATTGTTACTAATCAGATTTTATATTATTTGATTGGATTTATTTGAACAGAATGAATATTTATAAAAGTATATAAAATTAATTAAAGAATACAAGCTACATATAATTTTGAGACCAACAATAGCACAATCTTTAATTGAAAAAAATAAATGCTTTTTAAATTTTTAATAATAATCAATTATCTACAAATGCATGAAGACTTTTACATTCTTTTTCAATTTTATTTTATGGTTACTATAATTTTAATCATTTTATTATATATATATATATGACAGTCTCTTATAAATGAGTATGGCCATCCTAACTCCAATAATAATAAAAAATTGATTTTAAAAAAACTGCTTTAAAAGAATTTTGTATTGACTGTGAACCATAATTTAATACATTCACATATAAAATATGCTGATCTATTTTTCTGTTTAGATGATATTTTGAAATGGTGTTTTTTAATTATTTTTTTTAGCAGAAAACGTTTCTTTTTTAATTATTTCAGCACCATGTCAAATTATAAATTTTCCATATGTTTATTTCCTGGGTATTTTTCTGAATGGAAATAATCAACATTGCATCTCTCTAGAATGTCTTTAAGATAATCTTTATAATGTAAACAGGTCTATTGCTCTCAAAAATCATGCTCAAGTTTACTATAAAATACTCTTTTAGGAATATCTTATATTGTTTATTCTGTTACAATAAATTAAGTAAAATAACGGTTCTATATACAAATAATTTAATTGCAATAATTATTTCTTTAAGATAAAATATCTTATAATTCAGACATTTTTATACTATTTTTCAACAGTATCTATTTATGGAGAAGGTTTGTAGTTTTTGTTCTTTGTTTTATCTTCTAATTAAAAACAGATAAATGCCAATTTATTGACTAATAATTGGATGCTAAATTTGGTTATCTACGGAGTTATCACCTGGGGAAAAAATCGAAATTTTTGCTGATTTGAATTTGAACCAGAGATCATGAGAATAACAGCTGGTATTGTAACTATTAAGTCATAAGTTTTTATATGTATATAAACAATCAAATAATCTATTTAAGATAAATTTCTGGCCAAATGTATTTAAATATAAATTCATTTTAAATCATTTTAAAAACTGAATTTATGCATTTAAATTATATTTTTTAGGAAAGCAATTAAAATAATCGTAGATTTTTACTTGGTTTTGATGTATATTCGAAAATAATATATTTATATATATATATATATATATATATTATATATATATATATATATATATATATATATATATTTGTAAGATTACTACTTGCGTGACATTTGACAAAATAGCATTCTCCTATTACTTGTTCTTTCTCTGATTTGTATAGTTTGAGAATGCTTGAGAATAAAGGTATTTAATAAACTACTGAATTATGAAAAAGCAATGAGAGATCAAAAGAGAGTAATTATTTATAAAAAAAGTGATTGAACCAACTTATTATATATAATCTATAAAAGTAATTAATAAAGATTAATGGTCTTAAATATATTACATATCTATAATGTGCTCTATATTTTTTAATAAAAAAAATAAATGCGAAATAAATATTAAAAAAATTGAAAACTAGTTAAAAATTGGAGTCATATTTTATGCAATAAACTCAAAATCCAAATTATGATTTACTAAAAATTATTATTAAGAATACTACAAGAGGTTTTTTTTTAATCAAGTAGGTAATAATTTAATGATTGGGATTATTGTAAATATTAATTAAATAATAAAATCAGGATTTCAACGACTAAGTAGGATTTTTAATGAAAATATTAAAATTGAAAAAGAGGCTAATTAAATGCATAATTTAGAATATCCAATATTTTGTTATGGAAAGGTAATCAATTAAAAAAATAATACTAAAGAAAAAAGAAACCTGCAAACAATTAAATAAAAAGATAGATAAAATCTTTCAAAAATGTATTACTGAGAAAATTAAAAGATGGATTGAATATATATAAAGTATATATGTAATTTATATATTAATAATAAATCTTAATATTTTTTATTATAATAGTTGTTTTAAAATAGCTTTGCAATAATTAAATCAAAATCCAAAAATTTTCTATTTTCTAGTCATCCTTCCATAGTACAATGGCACTAGCATTGAAAGATAGCTGTGTGAAATGAAATCAATTACACAAAAATTGTGCTATGATAGTTTATTTAAATAAAACTATTTTAATTATTTTTTACAATCACATATTATCGAGGCATATTATAATAATAAAATTATTGATTTATTAATTTAATTATATATTCTGATTTGAAATAATAGTTTAAAGAAAACTATTATGAGAGAGAAAAAGATATACAATAGAGAGATTAAGATGGCTTGGAAGAATGAAATCTGTTTTCAAGTCAATGATATAAAATGATAATAGTATCTTATATATATATTATAATGGTCCGGAAGAAGGGTCTTAATGTATCTGCACTACAAGGGCACCATTTAGGCATTTGAACCTAAAAAAAATTATAAAGTAGGCAGATACGTAAGTTAAAAAAAAAATTTATTTTATATATTTTGATTTTGACTGTTAGCCCATTGTCACTAGCTCAGTAGAACAGCAGAGATTTATATTTTATAATAAATTCTTGTCTAAGATATATTTCAATATTAAAAAAGGAATAAAATAAGCCACTGCCAGTAATTATAAACACAAACATTTATTAACGCACATATAAATTTTGAATCATTTTAACATTACTTTTACTTTATAATTTTAACTTGATTTTAGAATTTGATTTTACATTTTAACTTTTATAAGCTATTATAAGTACGCACAGATGGATTTATGAAAGTTTGTTTTATAATGTTGAGTATAGATCGGTTACATAGATTACATGATTAAAAACATTTCAAAATAAACATAACCGATAAAAATACAAAGTCATTGATAACGTCAATTGCAGAGGGAATACAAGAAATCCAATGGCATTCATCATAAGATGCCGCATTGACATCAATAACTTATATCAGGGACCCCCAACCTTTTTGCACTTAAGAGCACATTCTATAATACCTGCCAGGTGGTGGGCACCATTTATTTTTTCAATGTAAATTTATAGTTGGATAATATTAATACATACAATGTACAAAAAAATATTTATTTCAAAAATAAAATTTTAACATATAATTAACGTTTATATTTTTACGCTGTTATGCCCTACAATTTGATTACAATATAATACAATAATTTATAAGAAATTTTAAAAATTAAATTTATTTGTAGCAGATAAATAATTTTTTATCATCTTCAGATAGCAGCGGGCACACATAAAATGGAGTTTGGGCACCATGGTGTCTGCGGACATATGGTTGGGGACCCCTGACTTATATATTCTAATCGAATATAAAAACCACAAATATAAGTAACAGCTAACGAATCCATGCAAGCATCTATACCCAACTTAATTTTAATACATTTTTATTTAGAGAGTCGAGTATGAATAGACTACATAGATTTGCATTTGAAAAGAAAATATTCTATCCTTATTTAACCTTAGGCCAAAAGCTCATAGTTAAACCAACTTCAATCCATCTGATATATCGATGTATTCAATGTAATATGAATATGACAACATGAAATACTATACTGTCAGGAATGTACATCTGAGCAGCAGGGTTAAGAAAAGAAATTGACTCTCATCAAGATAGGAATACTACATCTATCTGGTGAGAAGAGCAATAAAAAAACTCCATAAGAAAGGACTGCGGTCATTTTTGCTGACTTATAATTCCTTTCATAGGCAAAATGGGAGTGTGCGGCGTATAAAGCGATTCTGCCTGTAGCAAATCTCATACTACATCTACTAGTTACACCAATATAACCAATCCATTGACCTAATTCAACTACAAAATGAATAACCTAAGATTACCCTCCCCTAATAAAACTTTACAAATCTATATAGCCATCCATGCCCGACTTAAGTTTAACATTTATATAATATTAATTTAACGAAAAACAAAAATCAGAAATAAAACTTAAAAGAACAAAAAAATAAATAAATGGAAATGATTTTTAAAAAAGAAATACATCAAATAAAAAGAATTAATAAAGAATTTAGTTTGGTCAGATAGGATTCTATTTCTATAAATTAAATACTGGGGAAGTTTATATTTTAGAGTTCTTAGTGTTTTCAAATTAATATTCATTTAAGTTCATAACGTGCTTACGGTTTTAGAAATGTTCCTTAGTTATCCGTTGCTTGCCATTTTGAATCCAGCATTAAATCCACTGATGATCCTGTGGTCCTCACTATAGGAAAAGCAATGTTTCATTTTTTCTTCATTTTTTATAACCACTGAAGGAATTGAAAGTGCGTCTTTCAGTCCCTTCATCTCCAACTCTCCGACTTAACACATCTCAGTCTTCTCTTTAATTTTCTTTACTCACTAAAAATTTATTTCCAAACTTTTTTCTTTTATATGTAACTCTAGGATCCAATGAACATTACATCATCGATGATGATGATCCTTCCACTGAGGTCCAATTTCCCGATGTATTTCTTTTATTGGCCATTAGTTTCTATTGTTTTTCTCTCTGACCATTGCTTATAACATTTAAATGCTCAAGGGCTAGTTCACTTGGACTAATTAAAATAATCATTTCCATTTTTTCAATAACATTAATTAATTTGTTTTGTACAAACTTAGATATGTTTTTATCTTTAAATCTTTACTGACAATTTAGTTTTAAAATACTTTTTTTTTTTTTAATAAAGTTTCTTTTTTTAATTTCTCATCTGTGCGATTTTATATATATATGAGTTTAGTACAGAATTTTAATTTTCAATTTTTATTTCTTAAAAAAGAAGTTTTATTTGCAAACTTTTATTTTTTCATGTTTAATAATAAAAAAATAATGTAACGTCGTATGTGCCCGTTACAATATATATATATATGTGTGTGTGTGTGTGTGTACATCTCATTTGTAGCTTATGTCTCATTTAGGATCTCTAAGAATTCAGTTTCTAAATATTCATTTTGTGTGTGTGTGCAATTTAGTAGCCATCTAATCATAATATATATGAGATAAAATGATAAAAATAGACAGACATAACATGGACAACAAGCATGGTGCTTTTGGTTTAATTGTTTATTGACTATAAAATGCTTGTGTTTTTGTGAAGATTATAAACATTAACATTGATTCTTCTTATAAGTATATAGTTGAAATTATTATTATTAAAGATAAATTGGTTATTTTCCTTTTTCTGTGTAAGACTATTAACTTTATTTAGAATAAAGAAGCTGGTGTGAATTAAATTTAATAGAATTTTTGTTTTAACTTACTTATCTTTATTAATTGTAAAAATCAATATTGTAACATAATATTGTAATAATTATCACTACTAATTTAAAAAATGGAAGTATTCTAATCTTTTCTTGTTTTCCATTTATTATTGATTATTTAAATACACACTTCATCTGTTGTCAGCACCTTCTTTTTTTGGATCATTATCATATTGTATCATAAATATTTTAACTAAATCACCATAACTTAAGAATCTTTAGATTTCTATCTGAACATTCTACTATAAAAAATATTTTTAAAAAAGTTGCATAAATATAATTTGCTTATGATGAATTTGTTATATATTACTTCAATGTATATGTATAAGGACTACTTAATGCATTTTGAACGTGATCATTTTTATTCACTCTTTATATTAAATAGTGGTTTTATCACGTGACATTTACTTTACAAAAGTTATTTGTTTACTTTTAAATTTTTGTAGCAAAATTTATAATTAAGTTTAAAATTGTTCTATCCATTAAATAATTTACTATTGATCTGCTATCTAAATTTCTTAATTGATATTATCATTCGTTTTGATTTAGTGATTACAGTGCATTAAAATGCATTATTGTACTTAATTTCTTATTTCATTCAAATTTAATATTTACTGCATGGTGTGCATCATATGTGGTGGCACCATGTAAAAAGTATATTATTTTTGGTACAGTAACTGTGATGTTAACACATATTATGTGATAATAGCATTTATTAATCAATTCACCCACAGCTAATAAGTAAATGTAAAATATTTTGAAAATAAAAATAGATTGTACAATTAATAAAATAGTTATCCATCAAATTTAGTAAAAAAACTCCATGCACACATCAATACATCTTGATTATGAAGTCATTATAGTATCTGAAAAATTAACTTTGATAACTACATAGTGGTAAAAACACTTGCATTAAAAAACACCATAACTTAAAACTATCTAACTACATCTGAATCAATTAGTTTTACTTGAATTTTCTTCTTTCATAGGAAAATATCATTCTTTCTATGTTTTACTTATAATGTAGAGCATATTAATTAAACATCACAAAATTTCATATATATTTCATCAAAAGTCATCATATGAGCAGAACTAAATTATTTACATCACATGGTGAAATGTAAATTATGAGTACAAACTTAAATATTATTAATTTCTTGATTTCCATGCACAATTTTATTCTAGTTGAAGGACAACTTCTGGAAAATGTATCATTATTACAACTTTAATCATAGGAAAATAAAGAAATATTTGTTATCAAATAAAATGTATAACTATGAATTTGTGGTGATCTTAATAGCTTCCAAACTAACATAAATTACTCATTAACATATAAAATGAAATCATTTTTAACAATATATAATTTATATTATTAAGCATCATTAAATCTTGGGTTGATATATTTTACATGTAAATAAAAACTTTCCTTTTTAAAATAATGATTTAAAACAATAATATTTTTAAATTATTTGATATCTTTAATAAATTAATTTGATATCTTTAATGATTCACATGTTAGTTCCATAATAGTACAAAATATTTGAGACACTTCTATTGCTTTCACTTTGCTTGTTTTTTCATTATCTTGCAGCTATCTATAATACTGTTTTGTCAGATACATCCATTTAATGATAAAACAAAAGCCCAAATAAATATTGATTTATTTAAAAAATATCTGAAGATGTCAGTATTCTACAAAGAAAACAGTACAAATGAACCAACAATGACACTGATTGGTAGATTCTATGAGAGCACAGTTGCAAGGCTACTTGTAAACTCTTCTTTTACTGATGTAAGAAATGAGCAAAAAATGTATACTTTCTCTAGTTCATTTAAATATTTATGATTATTTTCACCAAATATTTGTTTAATAATTATTAAAAATGAAATATTTTTATGATTATACTTTGATTTTATTTGAATGTTTTACTTTTAAAAATACAAAGTCAAGAAATTTGTAATAGTAAAAATAAAACAGTCAGTACTATAGTATAGAACATTCATGATATTTTAATAATTAAAATTGCAATTTTCAATTTCAGAACAGAATTTTATAGCTTCATGAAGACTTAACAATAATTTGTTCAGATATTAGCAATGAAGTTCATTTAACCAATATTTCATTTTTTTAATGAAAATTGTAATAATTATTCAATAAGAATTTATCTGCAAAAAAAAAGATAATTGTCAGTTTGTTAAAAATAATGTGATATATCACTCTAAGCAATGATTTAAAATGATCTAGTTTGACATATAAAATGTTATTGATATAATAAAACAATATATATCAAATCAATTCATCTTACAAGTATTGCATTTTTAGTATATGTTTATATTAGAAAAACATATGAGTGATGGAAAGTGAAACATGAAAAAAATACATATGATCATGCATATATAAAAATTATAAATATTTAATCTTTAATAAAAATTAAAACCTATATATGAAATTAAGAGAGATATAATTAACAGTTTCTGACTTGATAAAGAATGATTAGTCACTATTTGTTATTTTTAAAAGGTTTTAATAAGCAATAAGTGTAAGCTTGAATAGGATGATTGTAAAGTGAATTGATACAATATATATATATATTATAATGGTTGGAAAGAAAAGAGTCTTACCATATCAGCACTACAGAGCACCACTAGGCTACTTGAACTTAGAAAATTTATAAAGTAGGCAGATACATGCTGTTAAGATCTAACTTTACATATATATGGTTTATTTCGACCATCAGCCCAATGCCACTAGCTCAGTGAGATGCAGAGATTTACAATTTTATAAATTGTTAAAATATCTTTTCAATATTAACAAAAATAAAATATGCCACTGCCAGTAATTAACACACAAACATTTATTAAACATATATGTAATTTAGAATTATTATTTTAGTCTAATTTTTATTTTAACATTTAATTTATATTTTTAACTTTTATTTTTGAAGTTCGCACAGATGAATTTAATATTTTAATAAAGTGTCGAGTATGAATAGACTACATAGATTGCATATGAAAAGAAAATATTCTATCCCTTATTTAAACCTAGGCCAAAAGTTCACAGTCAAACCAACGTCAATCCATCTGATACATCGATGTATTCAATGCAGCATGAATACAACAGCACAATACCATACTGTTAGGAATGTACATCTGAATAGCATGGTTAAGAGAAAAAATTATCTTCTGTCCAGTAGAGGAATGTTACATCTGTCTGGCGAGAAGAACAATAAAAAAACTGCATAGGAAAGGATTGTGGCCCTTTTTGCCGACTTACGATCCCATTCCATAGGCAAAAAGGGGGTTGTGGTGTATAATGAGATCCTGCACATAGCGGATCTCATGCTACATATACTAATTACACCAATATTTCCAATCGATTAACCCAATTTAACTACGAAACAAATAACCCAAAATTAACTCTCCCTTGATTAATTAATATAACTTTACAAATCTATGCAGCCATTCATGCCTAATTTAAATTTAACATTTATAATTTATTTTATAAGAAAAAAAAATCATAATAAAAACTTAAAAGAACAGAAAAAATAAATTAATGGAAATGATTTACAAAAAATAATAATACATTCAATAAAATAATTATTAATAACTGAGTAAGTTTGGTCAGATAGGAATTTCTATTGCAATTAAAATGTAAACAAGTTTTAGAATTATGGTTCTTATTCCTTTCAAATACTGGAGTTTTAGAATTATAGTTAAAGCTTATTAGAATTCATAAAGTTCTTACGGTTTAAACATACTGAAAAAGTTTCTTTTTTAGAAGTTTGCAATCTGGAATCCAGCATTAATTCCCCCAATGTCCTGTGGTCTGCAGTATAGGAAAATGATTGGTCATTTCTCTTTTTTTTCTCTTTTTTATAGCAAAACTGAAGGGATTGAAGAATGCATCTTTCCAATCCCTTTTCCTTCAACTCTAACACACTTCTGCTTTCACATCTCTGTCATCTTCCCAGCTCTTTCTTCACTCACTAAATTTTATTTTCAAACTTTTTCTTTTATATTAGAACTTTGGATTCAGTGGACATTGCATCATGACAATGGTGATGGTCTTTTTATTGAGGTCTGTTTCCCCAAGGAATTTCTTTTATTGGCCATTAGTTTCTATTTTTTTCTCTCCTATCTGACTTTTACCTATACATTTTGAAATGCCCAAGAACTAGATTACTTTTAACTAATTAAAATAATCATTTTCATTTTACAATAGCATTAATTAATTTATTGTACAAACTTAAAGATATATTTTTATCTCTAAATCTTTTTAAGTTTTTGTTAAAAATTTAGTTTTAAAACTTTTTCTTTTTTTTTAAATAAAGTTTTCTTCTAATAATTTTTCATCTGTGTGATTTTATATATATAAAGTTTAGATGACTTTTAACTTTCAAATTTTATTTCTTAAAAAAGGTTTTATATGCGAACTTTTCTTTTTAATGTCTAATTTTAAAAAAAAAATTAATGTAACAGCATATGTGCCCATTTCAATATATATATATATATATATATATATATATATATATACAGCATATGTGCCCATATACATATATATATATATATATATATATATATATATATATATATATATATTCTAACCTGGTCTTGTGCATCCTCACTTCAGAATAGTATATGATATAAAATAAAACGGGTTCTAGCTCAGTTAATAATTAATAAATAAAATATTCAGCATTAAAATTAAAATGTTTCACTAGCTCAAATTTAAAATACGAATAAGGTTCAGTTTATAAAAATAAATTAAATAAATATTTAATATTTTCATGAGACTTGAAGTGAAAATACAGGTGACAAGATAGATTACATTGAGCCAATATCCCACAGGATACTACCTCAATGGCATAAGAACACTATCCCCCCTTATTACTATTTCAAATAACAAACTCATAGTATTCTTACGACTTTAATAACTTCTACTCACTAAGATTAAACTAATAATTAAATCTTAATCTTCTATTTGTAATAATCTAGCTCAATAAAATAATCTCAGGTTCATAAAGTTTATTCTAAGTTAATTTAAAAATACGGTAGTAAAATATGAGAAGGGATTTTATGTCATAATCTACTACACTGAAACTAATAATAATAATAATAATAATAATAATAATAATAATATTCTTCATTGTTTAACTACTACTGGATATCTTTTCTTTTCGTTATATTTTTATTACCATAATAAAATAATAAAATAATTTTATATAATCTTTTATCTTCATGTAATAATATAATAAATACATGGTAGCATATGATAATCTGATAAACAAAGGATGTGTGGCAACTGATAGCATATAATTCAGTATACTATTGTGATAACTGATTTATGACCAATAAAACAATGTAAAATTATAATTATTTAATTAAAAGAATACCAATAAAATATTTAAATTCTTAAATATAATTCTCTATTTATCTTTTTGTGCAAAATTATATATTTGTTTCAATTGTTATGAATATATCATGATTTCATGCAGTGAAGTGGAGAAATAAACAATCCAGACACAAAAATTTTGAAAACAAATTTTAACAAAGTTTATTAACAACAACAAATAAAATAAACAATTTATGTACACTATTTACAATGGATATCCTTATTTTATTCTTACATTTTTATCTACTAGGTTATAAAAAATAATTTATAGTTTAGTTATATCTTTATTTAGACTTAAGACAAAAATAAAAAAAAAATGTTACCATTTGGTTTCTCGTTATGGTTAACTTATTACAAATATATTTACTTATTTTATTAGCAAAATATTTCATCCTTAATATTATTAAACTATCTTATTTTTAAAACATTCATAGGAAAACATTCTACAGAAAAACAAAATTAACTTTATAATGAGTATGGATTTCTCAAAATATAAAAAAAAATTTCATCTTGCAAAGTCAAAGATGTTACATAAAATATTCATCCAAAATTCAGTACTAGATTTTAGTGTTTTATCACACGATGTTTACTAATCATAATATATTCTTATTTAGCCTTACTTTAGTATGATATAAGTGTAATAATCAATATATTCCTGTTATTCAATAAACACAAAATATATACTATGCGTATTCCCCACATTTATTGTATACCATTGTATTTTAAAAATATGCAATACTTATTTTTCTCTTAAAAATAATAATAAAGCATTTAAAAATAATTAACATTTTAAAGAAAATATCTTGTTTAGATACTCTATTCCAAAATTTATATTTCATTTCCGAAATAAATTCAAAAATATATTCTATGATTCTTTCCTTTCCTTTAGGATTCATTGGACCTTCAATTTTAAGTTATAAAATTCTGTTCCTTATAAGCAAATAAACCAATCTTATACAAAAACGATAGCATAACCTAAGTTCTAAATTATTTACCATTTCTTTTCAAAATATCTTACTAAACGATGCAGTTACATGAAATAAAGATAGCGAAATAGATGCATAGGATTTAAGGAAGAAAGCTAGAGTATCACTCATAACATATCTCAAAAATCATGGCACAGTGCATTACAAGAAAGAGGTATGACCTTTACCTGTCTAATAACCTCTAATACATGAACGATGTTAAAGCTATTTCTTCAGCTTTATTAGAACATCAAATATTTAAAGAAATATAAAACACTGTCCAAATAAAATGTGTACCAGTCATAGGGCTTTGTTAACTATGCTGATATCCACATAAAGACTAAATATTTCTATTCCTTATCATATCCTATTTCTTTAAAAACATCATCTTGGTTTCCTGTTCACGAAGTACTTCAAAGCCACTATCTCAACATTATTTCTCAAGATTTTCCACATCTTACATCGATAAATAACTATCTGCATTTACAAAACAATAAATAAAATTCATTGATAATTAAACAATCCCACTGTTCCACAAGAAAAGTTTGTCTACTTCATCATTCTGTATGTTTAATCATATACAATCTAACTAGACAATATTTGAATATCCAATAACATGAAAATTTTGAAAGAATCACATAACTATTTGTTATTATGTTGGATTATATCACTAATATAAAAAAAAATCATCGTATGCATATCTTCAAATCAATCCTATCTCATAATGTTTTTAAAATGTTGTATGAAATGCGTTACATATAATAAAAAAACTTTTACACTTCATTCTTACGATCCATAGATGATCTAAAGAAAACAAAAATATACATTATAAATTATTAATAGTCATTATTATTACCAAAATAACCTTTATCTGGTCATCATATTCAGTAGGCTTCTTCATCCACTAGATACCGATCATTGCAAACATAAAGAAATATACATTCATACACTTTATCTTAAAATATATTCTTATCTAAATTATTAGATTATTCCATTATAAAATTTTATATCATCAACAAATTAATGTTTTATGTTTTCCTAATCTTATAAAAAAAATTTAGATTTAAACTAGGTTAATAAAATAAAAGGAATCAAAACTATAATTACATATTTTCTTGACAATAGTTCCTGATAAGTCCAAAATGTTTATTATTTTCTCTAGAGTTTTAAAATGTTCTCCTCCAAGCATGTTAAAGTTTAAAAATAAAAATAAATATTAATCCATTTAGTAAAATTTATAGAAAATAATCCTTGGTTTTAGTATTTAGGATGATAATTATTAAATCATAATATTAATTAATCCCGTGAAATTTCTTCAATATTCTCTGCCAATATTCTCTGTGGCGTATCCGATGCATCACTCCATCTAGCTTAACTTTAAAAATATTGGTAAACTTTTTTTTACAATATTTCCATGGATCCATTTTTTATTCAACTATGTGTTCACTTTTTTTTATATAAGTTTCCTTCTTAATACATTTAAACTTTCGTTTGGTATTTTTATATAAATCACTTTTAAAAAAAAACTTCAAGTACTTTTAAACAAATCTTTTCTAAATACATTTTAAACAATTCTAAGACTGGAGGTTTTAATATCAAAAATGCTTCAGTAACATATTCTCCTGGGTTCTTTCTTTAACTCTTGAAAATATTTTTTTTAAAAATGTTACCTTCAGAAAGGATATAACATTTTACTCCTTTTGATATAATATTATATAAAACGATTCATAAGATATAATTGTCTTATTACTATTTTTAAAAAATAAATCTTGGATAAGCTTATCTATAATACATTTCAATACATTTTTTTTTTTTTTTTTTTAGACGGGAAATAGATTTCCATTGTATCACTATAATGTCTGTACTATGATTTTTATGCACTAGAATAGTTCTCCGGTGAAGCATTAATAAAGCTGTATCAAAATATGCCAAAAACATTTTTATATTATTAGAATTTATATCCATTTTATTCCACAGTATATCCATCTTTTCATTGCGAAGTTTAGGTCAAATTTCAGATAAAATAATCCTGGCAAGTAACTTTTAAAAATTAGAAAATCATTTTCAAGAAGTTCCCAAATATATTTTATTTTAAACTCTTTTTTGCAAAATACTTCTTAAAAATTATCAATTAGTTTGGGCAAATAAAACTATAAGAAAGTATTAAAAAAATTGACTAAAATAAAAATTTTAAAGTACTATCTTTTGGATAGCTACTAATATACCTTTCTCTGGTTTCAATCCATTTTTAATCTCCCCTGATACCCCCCCCCGTGCAATTCATATTTATAGTCTGTAAGAATACCTCATTTGATTGGTTGATTCTTACTTTTAGCTTGAGAACAAATTTACATATTTTTAGTTTTTTACAGAATTGAATCTTTAAAATAAAAATTTATGATGTAATAACTAAAAATATTATTTAAAATACTACTTTTAAATCAATTATTACTTTATCAAAATTATTTAAACATTTAAAATAACTTTTAAAATAATTTTAATAACTTATTCCATTCTTAATATTCAATTTATCTAGTTTTATTTAAACAAAATATTTAATTTTTTTTTATTAACTGTATTCGTCTTTATTACATTATTTAAAACATGTTATACGATAGTTAACTTAATATTTATTATTATTTGCTTTTATGATAGGCAATAATTCCATCCAATTCTATAATGCAATCTTTTAAAATATTTTAAACTTTGTTATTAATTCAAACAAGCAGTGTGTGTGAAAGTATGCATTATACAAGTCACATGATCAATAACTTTGACAGACGATTTTTTAATCTATTTCTCTGCCCAGATTTATAAAATTGATACACTTATTATATTTAATAATATAATTATAAAAATTTGGAAAAATAATTTAAAATATAGAATTAAATACAATTCTCACCATCATAAAGTTTATTTTTAAAATATATTATATTAATTTTGATTATTAAATATGATTATAAATTTAAATACTGTATTTATTAACTTATCAGTTTTAAACTATTAAAATCGAATTTATTCAATATACTTTTAATATTTATAGCTGTGTTATTTAATATGGCCAGCTTTTACAACCATATGCAACAATATTTAAAGCTTTACATAACTATTTTTAAATGATTCGCTATAATTTTATATACTACGTATTTGCTTTAGCCTCAAATTGTACTTTAAAGATATAATCGACAAACTATAATTAATATATTAAAAGAACATATTCTAAAATTTAAAATTTTTAGTAATTGACTGAGATGGACTATTACTGACCTATAGAAAAGGGCACATAACCTCCTCCTTTGAATAAAAATTTTAAATTAAACATCTATCTTATCATTTACTCTATTCATTGATACTTAATATCTTTATCATTTGCTATAACCAAATTCTATCCTGCACTACTGAACTATAAACGAATATACTGTTTTTAATACAAACTTATAAAATATTTGGACATTATACTCAGAATCTCAACTAGTAATACTAAAAAAAAATTTTCTACACATCTTTATCCTTTTGAATAATTAATTAGGTTATGAGATTTTAAAGTTTTATATTTGTTCTGTAAAAAATAAGGCTATAATATATTTTTTAAATATACGTCTTATCTAGGAATTATTTGTCTTAATCATTAGGTATTTTCTTTTCTAAATCTAAACTTTAATTCTCTCTCGACTTCCTTAAGTCTCACCTTAGCTTTTCCTATCTTCTTTCCTTTATTAAGATTATTCTTAAGAAAATCTGTCATGAATTTCTCATGCTTTAGACATTTAAGTCTTACTTTTATCTTGCTTATATCTCTATTCTGATTAAATTTTTCTCCTATAAATTCACTATTAGGTATCAAGTTTCTAATTCCTTTAAACAATATTTCTTTAGAAATATCAAATTGTAAACGAATACTTCTATCATTAACACTACATTTAGGTATCACATCTTGCATTTTATTTTTAAATTTATTACTACTTTTATCAATAATTTTTGGTAACTCATGTTCCAACAACTTTAAATACTTTTGTTCTAAAGAGTTTGACTTTATCTCTGTAAATTTACCAAATCTTTTATCATCAATATAATATTTTTTAAAACTCTTCAGTTGATCTATAGTTCTTTCACCAACTACTCTTTCATAGGATTTACTCATTCCTATCATTTCATTAGTCAATTTAAAATATTCTTTGGGATTTTTCAATATTCTTTTATACAATTCATTCCTACTATCAACTATTTCAATAGACTTTTTATGAATCCCCTTTTCTTCATAAATCATTTCATTATCTATAATAGTTTTTTCAACAAATAACTTGGTTTCTTTACTAGCGAATTTAATATAAGACTCATCTTTTTTAAATTCGTCATCTGCTATCTTAACAAATGATACATCATTATATCTATCTTTATCTCCTAATTTAACAGAATCTATGTTTTCTGCTGTCAAATTACTACATAAGTTAATATCTTTATTAACTATCTCAATGAATTGTGGATTTTCCTTATTTACCATCTCTACAATTTCTTTGTCATCTACCACATTTTCACTAATTAAATTAATAGATTCTTGATTCTTTTCCAAATCTGTACTAATTATTTCAACAGATTTACTACTTATTTCATGAGATACTTTCTTACTTACTATCTTTCCTTCAAAGTTTTGTATCCCTAAATCTTTTAATTTTCCCATTACTTCCTTGTGAACTTCCTCTTTGATACTTATTTTAGTCTGAACTACCTCTTCCTTAATAATTCTAATTTCTTCATTAATATGATTTATATTACTCTTTACTTCATAGATTTCACTCTTTACACTTAAATTATAACTCTCTATTTTCTGATCTAACTTACTATTATTTAGTTGACATCGGACAATAGATTCTTCTATTTGAGTTTTTAAATTTTTTACTGCTCTTTCTGAAAATTCAGAAAATTTTCTCTTCAACAACTTTTGATTTCTGTCTTCTATTTGCATTATTTCTTCCTTTAAAGAATCAATGACCTTTTCATTGTTATCAAATCTCAAATCCAAATTATTAAATTTATCTTGTACTTCCACCTTAAAATCTTCTACCGTCTTACAGGTTTCATTAAGTTTTTGATTCATACTTTCTACACAAGTTCTGATTTCATTACTATTTTTGTCTACATTTTTACTAAGAGATTCTAATCTTATATTTGTTTTATTTAGGTTTTCATTAAGAGACTCAATATTTTTACTCATATTTTCATTAAGAGCATCAAATTTTATATTACTATCTTCTCTATTTTTATTCATATTTTCATTAAGAGCTTTTGTATCCTCTCTATTTTTAATCATATTTTCATTAAGAACATTAAACTTTATATTACTATCTTCTCTAATTTTATTCATATTTTCATTAATCTCTTCTCTATTTTTTCTATTATCTTCTTTCATCTCCTTCATCATCAATAACATTTGAGATATTTGGGAGTTCTCTACCTCCTTTTTAGGCACTATTATCTTTTCTTCCACTGTTTTAATTTCCATAACCTCTTCCTCTCTCTTTTATCTTACTATCTATAATTTGGACACTATCTACAACTGTTTCCATTTCGATTAAGTTTTCTATTTCTCATTTCTCCTCACAACTTTCATCGACAATAAACTCAGATATTTCACTCTCTAAATTATTATCTTGATTATTCATTTTTTTACAAATATGCTTTTTCAAAACTCAATATTTAAACAATATATTACTATTAATTTTTCATAAAATTAGTTCCTTACCAGTTTCTTTTATCTCCATCTAACCATCACCCACAATAAACTATAGATAATACTTTTTTTATATCCTTATACAAACTAACTCTAATTAATTACAGTAACAATAACGATTAAAATTATGTGTCACAACATTATTTTCCCACATGCATGATTCACAGATATTTTGCACATAATAAAATATTTTCAAAATATATCGTTAATATTTCAATAATTGACATGGTCATAATATGTAATAAAATAATCGTAAGCCACATATGCATGTCTCAGATATTTATTTGCTAATTGTTTTAATTTATACTTTACTATTTTTAAACAGTCAGATTATCTACCACATAAAATTGCAATATTTTTAGTAATAAGCACTTAGTTCACTATAATAATCAAATCCTAAATAATTATTGCTATAATAAAATATTAAATTATCTATCTTCTGTGAGATATACCTATCAATAATCTTCAAAGTTACGCGAACAAATTCTAATACTAACTATTGTATTGTATATTCTTAACTACTTTCCTAATATATCTTGTAGCCTAAATATTTGGGTACCACAATCTGACCTATCGATTGTAGTCCCAACTACACATCGTGCAGCCACGTTGGAAGAGCAAAATCTAACCGAGACTTCCCCATGTCATGTAAGTCCATTATACTCTCCCCATTTTAATACTCAGCCCATCACGTTGCTGGCACCAAATTCTAACCTAACCTATGTGTAGCTCCACTACACATCATGCCAACCACGTTGGGGCCAAAATCTAACCTGGTCTTGTGCATCCTCACTTCAGAATAGTATATGATATAAAATAAAATGGGTTCTAGCTCAGTTAATAATTAATAAATAAAATATTCAGCATTAAAATTAAAATGTTTCACTAGCTCAAATTTAAAATACGAATAAGGTTCAGTTTATAAAAATAAATTAAATAAATATTTAATATTTTCATGAGACTTGAAGTGAAAATACAGGTGACAAGATAGATTACATTGAGCCAATATCCCACAGGATACTACCTCAATGGCATAAGAACACTATCCCCCCTTATTACTATTTCAAATAACAAACTCATAGTATTCTTATGACTTTAATAACTTCTACTCACTAAGATTAAGCTAATAATTACATCTTAATCTTCTATTTATAATAATCTAGCTCAAATAAAATAATCTCAGGTTCATAAAGTTTATTCTAAGTTAATTTAAAAATACGGTAGTAAAATATGAGAAGGGATTTTATGTCATAATCTACTACACTGAAACTAATAAATAATAATAATAATAATAATAATAATAATAATAATAATAATATTCTTCATTGTTTAACTACTACTGGATATCTTTTCTTTTCATTATATTTTTATTACCATAATAAAATAATAAAATAATTTTATATAATCTTTTATCTTCATGTAATAATATAATAAATACGTGGTAGCATATGATAATCTGATAAACAAAGGATGTGTGGCAACTGATAGCATATAATTCAGTATACTATTGTGATAACTGATTTATGACCAATAAAACAATGTAAAATTATGATTATTTAATTAAAAGAATACCAATAAAATATTTAAATTCTTAAAATAATTCTCTATTTATCTTTTTGTGCAAAATTATATATTTGTTTCAATTGTTATGAATATATCATGATTTCATGCAGTGAAGTGGAGAAATAAACAATCCAGACACAAAAATTTTGAAAAACAAATTTTAACAAAGTTTATTAACAACAACAAATAAAATAAACAATTTATGTACACTATTTACAATGGATATCCTTATTTTATTCTTACATTTTTATCTACTAAGTTATAAAAAATAATTTATAGTTTAGTTATATCTTTATTTAGACTTAAGACAAAATAAAAAAAAAATGTTACCATTTGGTTTCTCATTATGGTTAACTTATTACAAATATATTTACTTATTTTATTAGCAAAATATTTCATCCTTAATATTATTAAACTATCTTATTTTTAAAAACATTCATAGGAAAACATTCTACAGAAAAACAAAATTAACTTTATAATGAGTATGGATTTCTCAAAATATAAAAAAAATTTCATCTTGCAAAGTCAAAGATGTTACATAAAATATTCATCCAAAATTCAGTACTAGATTTTAGTGTTTTATCACACGATGTTTACTAATCATAATATATTCTTATTTAGCCTTACTTTAGTATGATATAAGTGTAATAATCAATATATTCCTGTTATTCAATAAACACAAAATATATACTATGCGTATTCCCCACATTTATTGTATATTATTGTATTTTAAAAATATGCAATACTTATTTTTCTCTTAAAAATAATAATAAAGCATTTAAAAATAATTAACATTTTAAAGAAAATATCTTGTTTAGATACTCTATTCCAAAATTTATATTTCATTTCCGAAATAAATTCAAAAATATATTCTATGATTCTTTCCTTTCCTTTAGGATTCATTGGACCTTCAATTTTAAGTTATAAAATTCTGTTCCTTATAAGCAAATAAACCAATCTTATACAAAACGATAGCATAACCTAAGTTCTAAATTATTTACCATTTCTTTTCAAAATATCTTACTAAACGATGCAGTTACATGAAATAAAGATAGCGAAATAGATGCATAGGATTTAAGGAAGAAAGCTAGAGTATCACTCATAACATATCTCAAAAATCATGGCACAGTGCATTACAAGAAAGAGGTATGACCTTTACCTGTCTAATAACCTCTAATACATGAACGATGTTAAAGCTATTTCTTCAGCTTTATTAGAACATCAAATATTTAAAGAAATATAAAACACTGTCCAAATAAAATGTGTACCAGTCATAGGGCTTTGTTAACTATGCTGATATCCACATAAAGACTAAATATTATTTCTATTCCTTATCATATCCTATTTCTTAAAAACATCATCTTGGTTTCCTGTTCACTAAGTACTTCCAAGCCACTATCTCAACATTATTTCTCAAGATTTTCCACATCTTACATCGATAAATAACTATCTGCATTTACAAAACAATAAATAAAATTCATTGATAATTAAAGGATCCCACTGTTCCACAAGAAAAGTTTGTCTACTTCATCATTCTGTATGTTTAATCATATACAATCTAACTAGACAATATTTGAATATCCAATAACATGAAAATTTTAAAAGAATCACATAATTATTTGTTATTATGTTGGATTATATCATTAATATAAAAAAAATCATTGTATGCATATTTTCAAATCAATCCTATCTCATAATGTTTTTTAAAATGTTGTATGAAATGCGTTACATATAATTAAAACTTTTACACTTCATTCTTACTATCCATAGATGATCTAAAGAAAACAAAAATATACATTATAAATTATTAATAGTCATTATTATTACCAAAATAACCTTTATCTGGTCATCATATTCAGTAGGCTTCTTCATCCACTAGATACCGATCATTGCAAACATAAAGAAATATACATTCATACACTTTATTTTAAAATATATTCTTATCTAAATTATTAGATTATTCCATTATAAAATTTTATATCATCAACAAATTAATGTTTTATGTTTTCCTAATCTTATAAAAAAAATTTAGATTTAAACTAGGTTAATAAAATAAAAGGAATCAAAACTATAATTACATATTTTCTTGACAATAGTTCCTGATAAGTCCAAAATGTTTATTATTTTCTCTAGAGTTTTAAAATGTTCTCCTCCAAGCATGTTAAAGTTTAAAAATAAAAATAAATATTAATCCATTTAGTAAAATTTATAGAAAATAATCCTTGGTTTTAGTATTTAGGATGATAATTATTAAATCATAATATTAATTAATCCCGTGAAATTTCTTCAATATTCTCTGCCAATATTCTCTGTGGCATATCCGATGCATCACTCCATCTAGCTTAACTTTAAAAATATTTGGTAAACTTTTTTTTACAATATTTCCATGGATCCATTTTTTATTCAACTATGTGTTCACTTTTTTTATATAAGTTTCCTTCTTAATAAATTTAAACTTTCGTTTGGTATTTTTATATATATCACTTTTAAAAAAAAAAACTTCAAGTACTTTTAAACAAATCTTTTCTAAATACATTTTAAACAATTCTAAGACTGGAGGTTTTAATATCAAAAATGCTTCAGTAACATATTCTCCTGGGTTCTTTCTTTAACTCTTGAAAATATTTTTTTTAAAAATGTTACCTTCAGAAAGGATATAACATTTTACTCCTTTTGATATAATATTATATAAAACGATTCATAAGATATAATTGTCTTATTACTATTTTTAAAAAATAAATCTTGGATAAGCTTATAAATAATATGTCTCAATACATTTTTTTTTAGACGGCAAATAGCTTTCCATTGTAGCTCAGTATAATGTCCGACTATGGTTTTTATGCACTAGAATAGTTCTCCGGTGAAGCATTAATAAAGCTGTATCAAAATATTCCAAAAACATTTTTATATTATTAGAATTTATATCCATTTTATTCCACAGTATATCCATCTTTTCATTGCGAAGTTTAGGTCAAATTTCAGATAAAATAATCCTGGCAAGTAACTTTTAAAAATTAGAAAATCATTTTCAAGAAGTTCCCAAATATATTTTATTTTAAACTCTTTTTTGCAAAATACTTTTAAAAATTATCAATTAGTTTTTTGCAAATAAAACTATAAGAAAGTATTAAAAAAATTGACTAAAATAAAAAAAAATTTAAAGTACTATCTTTTTGATAGCTACTAATATACCTTTCTCTGGTTTCAATACATTATTAATCTCCCCTGATACCCCCGTGCAATTCATATTTATAGTCTGTAAGAATACCTCATTTGATTGGTTGATTCTTACTTTTAGCTTGAGAACAAATTTACATATTTTTAGTTTTTTACAGAATTGAATCTTTAAAATAAAAATTTATGATGTAATAACTAAAAATATTATTTAAAATACTACTTTTAAATCAATTATTACTTTATCAAAATTATTTAAACATTTAAAATAACTTTTAAAATAATTTTAATAACCTATTCCATCTTTAATATTCAATTTATCTATTTTTATTTAACAAAATATTTAATTTTTTTATTAACTGTATTCGTCTTCATTACATTATTTAAAACATGTTATACGATAGTTAACTTAATATTTATTATTATTTGCTTTTATGATAGGCAATAATTCCATCCAATTCTATAATGCAATCTTTTAAAATATTTTAAACTTTGTTATTAATTCAAACAAGCAGTGTGTGTGAAAGTATGCATTATACAAGTCACATGATCAATAACTTTGACAGACGATTTTTTAATCTATTTCTCTGCCCAGATTTATAAAATTGATACACTTATTATATTTAATAATATAATTATAAAAATTTGGAAAAATAATTTAAAATATAGAATTAAATACAATTCTCACCATCATAAAGTTTATTTTTAAAATATATTATATTAATTTTGATTATTAAATATGATTATAAATTTAAATACTGTATTTATTAACTATAAGTTTTAAACTATTAAAATCGAATTTATTAAATATACTTTTAATATTTATAGCTGTGTTATTTAATATGGCCAGCTTTTACAACCATATGCAACAATATTTAAAGCTTTACATAACTATTTTTTAAATGATTCGCTATAATTTTATATACTACGTATTTGCTTTAGCCTCAAATTGTACTTTAAAGATATAATCGACAAACTATAATTAATGTATTAAAAGAACATATTCTAAAATTTAAAATTTTTAGTAATTGACTGAGATGGACTATTACTGACCTATAGAAAAGGGCACAATATATATATATTTATATTTATATATATTAATATATATATATATTTATATTTATATATATTAATATTAGATAATTTAGAAAATAACAAACAATTGAGTTAACTGAAGAGACTATTTCAGTCAAAATGCATCTTAAAGATCATTTTAATTTTTTTCCAAAAACTATAAAATATTTAAAATTCACATATATTACTGTATTAAATTTTTAGAAAATTTCAAAAGTTAAATATAAACATGTAAAGTTAGTAAGCCATTGCACATCACATGATCAACATTTCTTATGCTTGCTTATAACTGGTATTAAAACAGCAAAACTCTCTATATGTATTGCGACTCAGTGCAAGCCAAAGTAATCAATGGATGCCAGAAGGCTTGTGCATAAAATCCCCATTTAGTGCCTATTCATCCAATATCCCCAGACTAGTTTCTGGCTTGTGGCATTGACAAAAAAGATGACAAGCCAGAAACTATTCTGGGAATATTGGATGAGTAGGCCTAGATGGTGATTTTATGCACAGGCCTTCTGGCATTCATTGATTACTCTGGCTTGCACTGAGTGGCAATACATATAGAGAGTTTTGCCTGTTTTAATGTAAAGTTATAATATAAAAGCAAAACAAAGTTCAAAGGACCAAAATCAGAGTAATGTGGTATAAAACAATTGATATTAATTATTCTAAGATAATAATTGTGGATTATTGTCTTGCTACATATAAGTTATAAAAACATAATAATGGCATTTGAGAGTTTTACTGTAAACCAATATGGCAACCCATATTTTTGATAAATATACAGTTTTGAGAACCTACAATCTACTAAAAATGTGTTAGTTGTTAAATTAAAACAAAATTAATAAATTAATTGTTAAATTTAAAAAAAGGAATAAATTCTGATAAATTTCTTTTTTTATTATTTATATTATAACATGGGAAGCCATAAATCGCTCATAATATTGTTGTGCCTTATATCAATCCAGTGGGTTTTTTAGCAGTTTTTTTAATAAACTGTCATAATGACAAAAATTTAGGACCTTCCTGTCACAGAATGCAATGCAGTGGACTATTTCCAAAGGGTATGGGATTCTGCTCTCCTTGAAAAGTGTGCGTTGGTCACTCACATGAATAAAGTGTAAAAAGTATAAATATTGTATTTTAAATTTTTTATTTTTTCTGTTAATAAGTTGTTGTTTTTTTTTCATATGTCATAGCATCGGCCGGGAGGCGAACCCACAACCGTCTACAGCAAACTACTTGCTTGCAAGGCAGCTGCGATGACCTCTCGGCTAACAACGCTTGACTGTTCTGTTAATCCACAAAAAAAGGGAAATAAACTGAAATATTGTAATTAATTTTTCCATAATGATTTCTTTTTAAAAAATAATAGTAATAAAATATAAAATGTAAATATTAAATATGACGTTTTCTAGCAGGCATTTTTTGTAAACATTTTTTAGGGGTTCCTCGAAACTACAGATTTATCAAAAATACGGGTTGCCATCTTGATTTACGAAAAACTAACAAGTACCTAATTAATACATGTTTTTACTATTCTTAGGTAAAATGTATATAAAATGTGAATCATGTAAGCTAAATATGAACATATAAAATTATATGGTCGAAATAAATTTAAACCAATTATAAGTTCGTTTTGCTGTTTGTAAACCGTTGCTGCGATGTGAACATTTAAGTTTGCTATTTGTTAATTTTTTAATGTTTTTAATCAGTTGACACACATACACGCATATATATATGTAAGCTTTTTTTAAACTGAATAATCAAAATAAAGTTATCTTCTTAAAGCAGATTTTCTAAATACCTAACCTAATGAAAAAGTCTACTTGGCAAATTCTTTAACAGCCGTTTTCAATCAATCTTACTCATGTCTACAGTTGGTAAAAAAGATCGATCTCTCTTCCGCTCTCTTTTTCTTACATTTAGCTATGTTTCCTAGGCCAAGTAACCGTTTTACCTGAAAATCTGATCTGAATTTAAATTGACTTTATAACTTGTTACATGTTACAAATTAATCCAAGAAAATATTTCAGTCTATCATTTCAACTATCAAAAAAGAAAAAAAAATCTGTTAATTTAAAATAGTATATATATTACAATATAATTTAAAACAGAATTTAAAATTTGAATACTTGTATTTTTATATTTTTAAATAATGCTATTAATTAACGTTTCTTCTTGAATTTTCTATCAGAATAACTAATTATCTACCAGTGTACATATTGGTGGAATAAAAATCATCTTAATTAAATAAAATAAACTAACTATAAGTTAATTGTATGCTACAATTCTGTTTGTCTCATTTATCACACTGATTCATTGACATTCGTCTCTCACTCACAATTAATCAGTTTCAAACTAATTTTACCTCTATTCCAAGCAAAAAACCAATGCCAGAATTCTTTTCTCCCTCCTTCATTATTATCCTGTTGTTTTATCATGTATTTTCCATTATCTGTATGATCTTAAAAATATTCTATCATTAGTTTTAATTCTTCTGATTGACTGAAGTGAAAATTTCTCTATATGTAATTTGGAATGGTCATTGTAAAACTTTGTGTAAATAATAAAAAACTCTTGTATCTATAATTTGTAATATGTTTTAATAAAACAATATCAATACACATTTTCTTTCTTTTTAACAGTTTATAATGCTGTATGACATCTTCTGATTTCCAGTCACTAGGCTTCATTGTCCATCTTAAATCTTCCTACAAATTTCTGTCTCTTATTTCCCTATTTATTTCTTCTTTTTAACTCCTTTTTAGACAACCTATTTTTTACTTTTCTGTTGGCATCATTTACTATTTGTTTTGGTAATCTTTCCCAAGACATCTTATTTTCATGTCCAAAACATTCTAATTGTTTTGTTCTAATGACATTTATTATAGAATGCTCAGTGTTCATTATTTCTTGAATTCTTTTATTGCTAATACAGTCTTCTTCTTGATTTTCCTTCAGATCTTCACCAGTAATCTATTTCTGCAGTTATTAATTTATTTTTTATTTTTTTCTTCAACTACCAAATTTTACTTCCATATGTGATAATACTTTTTATTATTGTACCAAATGTTTTAATACAATAATATTCCTCTTATTATTGCCATAGCTTTTCTACCCAATATATTTTTTTGTTTTGTAGCTTCATCTGTTGCTCCCTTTTGTGAGATCTTTATGTTAGCATATTTACATTTCTCACATTTTCAAATTGTTGCCCATCTCTCAATATTATATTCTATTGTATTACTCCATTATATATATTTTTTGTTATTGTTAAATATATATTTCCATGTTTCATTTTTTATATTTGTTTATTATATAAAAAATGGAACATGGAAATATATATTTAACAATATCAAAAAAATATATATTTTCTAGATCAAATCATCATGATCCTAAGCCAAAACTATTTAATCATTAATGGAGCATAATGTTTAAATTTTTTTATTATTATGTAAAGGAACTTGCATTTTTTCATATTTTCTTTTCCATTTTTTAAGTGCTTATTTTAAATGCAACTTAAATAATATAGATGAGAGATGACATTGCTAATTGATTCTTTTGATTATTTTTATATTATAAAAAATTATGTTTTCTATTTTTATTTATATTATTATATTATTTCTTAAATTTTTTACTAAGAATTACACTTATGTTTGCTAATTCCAGTGTTTTCCATAATGTTTTTTTTGGGGGGATAAATACTATTATATGCCTTTTTAATGTGTGTGCATAAAAGAACTTGAAAATGAAGAAGATGGTTATATTGCTAGATGAAGTAATAAAGTCAATCACACAAATGAAGTATGGTAAGGCTGTTGAATTTGATGCAATCTCTGTAGAATTTTTGAAAGAAATAAGAGAACTCACTATGAAAGAAATAGTTGGACTTTTCAATTTGATATATAATAGTGGAGTTTGGCCTGAAGATTTTTAAGGACTGTTAAGTGTGGAGAGTACAGGACAATGAGTTTGTTATTTCATGCTTCTAAAGTTTTATTGAGGATTTTAACTCAAAGAATTTATGAGAAGGTAAGTATTATATTGGAGAACAGTTTGTTTTTAGAGATGGAAAGATACAAAAGATGCTATTGGTGTTTTAGAACAATTACAAAGAGATATATTGAAAAAAATGAATTATGTGTTTTGTGGATTTGGAAAAAAGCATTGAATAGATAATCTGGAATAAATTTGTGACCCTCTTTAAAATAAAGGCATATTTTGAAAAAAGAAAAGATTGATTTGGAATATTATATTGGGCAAAAGACAAAAATTAGACTAGAGAATAATGAGACATGAAGTGAATATAGAAAGAGGAATTAGAAATGATGCAGTAGGTCAGATATTCATTTTACTAATTATTTAGAAGAAATATTAAATAATTATTTAAATTGTGGAAGAGAAAATTTTGGAGATAGAATAACAAAATGTATAAGATTTGCAGATGTTATGGCTCTTATAGCTGAGGATGAAAAGTGTTTTCACAATATATTGAATAAATTGGAGAAAAGAAATATGGAATGAAGATTAATGTTAAGAAGACTAAATATTTATGGATAGAGAGAAATGCATAAAGATTAAATCCATGATAACATAGTTCAATAAATAAATGGATTTAGATATTTGACCACTTGGTTGAGTGAGAATGGAAAAAAATAAAATTTAAAAAAGAATAACATTGGTAAAAGAGGTATTTATTTTTAAAAAAGAAAGATTTTTGTAGATCTATGAAGAGAGAGCTTAAAAAAAGATTAATGTAATGCTATGTGTAGTATACTGTTGTATGGTTGTGATACATGACCAATGAGTAATAAAATTAGAAACAGATTGGAAGCCTTTAAAATGTGGGCATGGAGAAGAATGGGAAAAGTCAGTTGGATGAATAAAATAATGAAGTTTTGAAAATAGTAAATGAAAAAAAAAGATTGATTGAGAAAATTAGAAATAGAAAGAGAAGTGAGATTGGATATATATTATGAAAAAAATAGTTTAATGAAAAATATTTTGGAGGGAATGATGAGTGGAAGTAAGAAAAAAGGATGGAAAAAATTGGCATTGTTGGATGATATGATATAGAAAGAGTTACATGGAATTGAAAAATTGGGCAGAATGGAGTGGAAAATAGATAAATTGGTGATGTAACTACTTTTTAACCTGTCCATGGGACAGAATACTATTGATATAAAAGATATATTTTTTTATTTATTGCCATCTTTTTTTCTATTACTGGGTAATACGAAAGAAATTATATATTGTAGCTTTTTTTCCTCTGAGATCTGCTTCTTCCTCTGTTTCCAAACTCCATATTCATATTCAATTCCATTTTTCAATTTTTTCACATATATTACTTAATGAATGAATAACATTTTATTTTTAAAACTTAATTGATTCTCATTATTGAATTATTAAAAATATAAATCTGAAACATTTTTGAAAGAAAGAAATAATAGAAGTATGAAGATCTTATAAACTTCTTTTTTATAACGTTCTTAAATATCAATATAACTTTTAATAATTCAAATATCTAGTAAATGAAAGAAAACCCATAATTGTAACCTGTGTACATTTTTAGAAAGTTTTTTTACAAATTGTAAAAAAAAAATGTTTGATAAATTTAAAATTTTGCTCAAGACAAGTAAAACATTAGTTTGTTTAAATTTTAATGCAACTTTTAGTAGGTATTTTGGAATATTGTTATTTTTTATTGTCATTCATTCTATAATTGTTATATAATTATAGGGCTACTTGTTATTAGATGTCATCACCAAACATAGAACAAAGAATATTACAATACTTGGAGAGACTATTACAAAATAAAATATAGGGATCTAAAAGAGAGCACAATAAAATCAAGAAAGTCCCCAAGTCAATAATCTACTTCAACAAATACTTAATCCTATAATAATTTGTAATATTTGATAAAAGTTTATGAATATTTTTTTTGATTCTTTATACTGTATTATTTTCCAAATTTTTATATTATCAGCAAATATATAATTTTAAACATTTTAAAACTATTTGACTTAAACTTTTTATAATGATAAATATTAATAGTTCAAGCTATTCACCATATCAACAACTAACATACATAAGCTGAATAAAACAAATGCAAAAGAACATCATATATGTTTGATGATACTGAAAAAGATCAAAGGATATTGTATTTTCTGGAATAAAAATGTCATTACAGAAGTTATAATACATATCAACATTTTGAAAGTGGACATAAAATTTTGTTTCATTGACAAAAGAGAAAAAAAATATTTTAAAAAAAAAATTAAAACAACATAATTCTCAATACAACTGCTTTAAATCATTTCTTGTGACTTCAAATCATTTTGTGATATGTAATATTTTTAAAATACTCTATTTTGCAATATGGAGAATTTTCCTTCAGTTGAAGTCTTTTTTTAAAAAGCCTTTTGAAATGTATGCCTATATAAGCTCTTGGTATAAATTTTTCCACCTATTAAGTTAAAATTGAATTACAGTATTCAAGGATTCTGATGTACAATAACTTTTAATGAAAAAAATCAAATTTATCTCTAATTGACAAATTTGTATTCTTATGAAAGATTATGTAATATTTTAATGAATTGAATAATGGAAACATAGTTTAATCATATTAATAATATAAAAAAATCATTCTTAATAAAACTGATATATTTATAAATGATTTGAATATGAAAATAGTAAAACCTTTTCCATAAAAAAGTATTTTTAAATTACAGCGAATTTGGAAAATAGATTGATATCAAGAAAAATGTAATAAAAAAAGTAGTTGTCAGTTAAAAGATTTAATCAATTTAGGAAACAGAAAAATTAAAAAAACTTTTTTCTAAATAATCTTGAAGGTGAAATGAGATTCTTAAGTTAGCTAGATAATGGGAATTTATCAGTGGAATCAATGAAGTTCTAAAGTAGTTTTGTATGAAAAATAAAATTGAAAAAGTAAGTTGAAATTTTTAAAAAGCTGGTAAACTTAATATGAGACAAATCATTAGGAAAAATAATTTAAAATGTCATTTTACAAAAATTAAAATCCTTGTCAAGTACATTTAATTCAATGAAAAATTTAGTAAATGATTTTTTTAATAGTCTATGGAACAACTTTTACATATGAACAATTATTTTCTGTGCTAAGTTTTATTAAATCTGCAGACACTGTTTCACAAAAAAATGATTGTTATAATAGAAAAATTATGAATCTCTGATATAAAAAATTATTATTGAATGAATAACAGCAATTTTTTTATTAAATAAAATGTTTTTTTTATTATTATAATCACTTTTTTTTTCATTTCTATAGAATTTTCACTGTTATTTTTTTTTATATATAGATAAAAAATTTTAAGAATTTTTGTTATTTAATAATTGCTTAAATTAAACATCTGACCTATATTTTAGGGTTAGAAAAGTTTGAATTCTATTGTGATCCAGTTGTAGGAAAAAGATTTGTCATTGCTAATTTATTATATCCTTTTCATTTAAATATTTTGTGTACAAGTTTGCCAACAATGTTTTCAATTCTTCAGTTAATTGTTTTTAATGTATAAAATCATAACATTGTTTTGAAGATTTTCCATTGTTGTAGATTTAATGCTTCATTTCTTCATTTAAAATACTGTGTCTGTTTTTTTTTTGCTTACTGTTAGTTATTAATAAATAATTGTAAACATAATTAATTTATTAATAAATAAATATGAGCTTTTGAATTCCCCCATCATTAAACAAACTCTTTAACATTTTAAAGGATAAACTGTCTACAAAATTAGCTCACCAAATTGTCTACAAAATCCAATGCAATTAATCTATGTGTAAGTTTGCATATTATGAAAAATCAAAGATTATTCTCTCAATGAGACTAGCCCAGCATAAATACCTATTCAATAGAACACATAAGGATATTGAATATTTTTTCTATGTATCACAAGCAAAAATCTGACCACAAATTTGATTTATCAAAATCTGGAATTGTATGCATTGAGAGGGAAGACAGAAAGCAAAAGATTTTTAAAGAGATTTGGGAAATAGCTAAAGATCAATTCTCAATAAACAGAAAAGCCACAAGCATCCCCCTCTGAAAGAAGTGGACTATTTAAATGGATTTAAATATTTTTGAATATCAAATAAAATAAATTTAAATATTGTTTAATTTTAAAATATTTATCAAGAGTACTTAAAATCTCAGAACACTAAAGAAGTAATAATACTATCATTATGATATTTTACATATAGAAAGCATGCTAAGCATTAGTAAAAGCTAAGTTTGAATTATGAAGACTACTTTTTTGCATGAATGCCTAGAACATTTAGTTGAATTTTATAAATAATTGTTAGTAAAATTTTATATACTTTATTATACTTTTCTTGATTTTATTTTTTTTTTATTAATTGTTAAAATAACTTCTTATTAAATAAAAAAAAAGACAATGATGCATTGGGAGGTTGAAAACTTTAAAAATCTCAAGAATTTGAAAAATTGCTTAAAATTAGGATAATCAAAGCAAAAGAAATAGTGAATATAACTTGTCTTCTGTGAAGCTCAGAAAGAACAGAAATTAAATTTAATATAGGAAATAAAATAATGCTTTGTAAAAACAATATCACGAAATAAATCAAAAAGAAATTTCAACCAAAATTGTAGGCAACCAACAATATTAAAATTATAAAGGATTCTTGAAAATAAAAATAAAATTCATGAATAGTGTGGATATTTTCTTTTTCTTTTTTTTTTTTTTTTTTTGCTAATGTTATACAAAACTTCAAGAATATTTATATTGAGCTGCAAGAAAGTCATGGTGGATTTAAAAGTGTATTAAATAAAGCACATGTGGTTTTGAAAGATAGATTAATTATTGTGGAAATTAAAATTCTTATATTAAAAGCTGTAAATAATTTTAACCCTATTAAATTCAAGGTTAAATAGAAATATGTTGATTATGCATGGACTATATTATAAAAAATGATTTGAATTATGTATAAGATTTAACTACTGTTATATATAGTGCTCCCAAAATAAGCTCTTAACAAGCTTTGCAGAATATTCCCAATCCCAGAACAGTTTCTACTATGGGTGTCATTACTGAGATGATAGGATATTCAAGCATTAGATTAAAAATACCAGGACAAGCCCAGCACTTTATCTAATGTATAATTGTATAATGTATAACATATGGAGGTCTGAAAATTTCAGATTTTCTACTTAATAGTTATATCTTAGATAAAGTGCTGGGCTTGTCCTGGTATTTTTAATCGAATGCTTGAATATCTTAGCACCTCACTGATGATGCCAGTATCAGAAACTTGTCTGGGATTGGGGATATTCTGCAAAGGTTGTTAAGAGCTTATTTTGCAAGCTCTATATATAACATTTGTAAATACAAGCTTACTAAATTAGGTCATGTGACTTCTGACTTGATTTTTTTTATAAGATCTAAGTAAATATTTGAATTTATTAAATATCAGATTATGAATGTGCATTCAAAATTCTGCCCCTTTAAAACTACTTTAAATATATAACTTAACTATTGAATCAAGAGAATGATCAAATTATTTTACTAAATTTGAATTTTATTTAATTTATGAAAATACTAATTGAGCCAAATTTTTGATAAATTGAATGAAATACCTAAAAGCATTGAAAGTTTGGTGACAAAGTTTAGTGGATGCAATTTTCCAGTAAAAAGGTATAATCCTAATCATTTTAGTGATCCACTGATTCAACAGAAAGACCTTTGAAATACTAAACATAATTTATATGATAACATGTTCTTGAAAATTAAAAATTAAATGCTAATGATGGAAATCTATAGCATACTCCAGTTGCTTGATTAAAAAAATCTTTAATACACACAAAAATATAATGAAGCTAAGAATAAAATAAAAGGTAGATTATTAGTTCTTAAATGAGATGAAGTGAGAAAATAAGTTATGCCAAACTATAATGCATATAGGGGATGATAAATAATTTTAATTTACAAATTCAAAAACTAGCTTTGTCAAGATTAATAGAATTAAAACCCCAAGTTGATTAATTATTATTATTATTGATTATTGAAATATATTTATGTTCAAGTAATAAAGGAACTTCATATACATCAAAAAAATTTTGAATAGCAATATAGACTATTATTACTCTATTCCAGGATTATTTATTATAAACTTGAGTAATCAATAAACTCTGGATAATAATAAAAATCAATTTTATAGATTAGTTTTTGGATATTGGACTTAAAAAATAAGGTTCCTTGTATTTGTACATACATATCATTAAAACTATCAGATATCACTAATATATATAGTTTCTAGCCTAGTATCTGATTTATACAGCTATATAAGCATATTCATTTGATTTAAAATCATAGGGTATTTAATATTCAGAATCTAATATGTTATTTAACTGACACTACTATCTAATGTCTTTTAATTACTTAAGATTACAATTGAGTATAATAATATACTGAATTGTTGCTAGTAATGCACATGTTAAAAATAAGCTGTGGAAGTCATAAGATATTTTGTTTGGCATATATATAATGAAAATAGGATAGAGGGATATCTGTAAATCTTTGTATTTATGCAAAAGTAAAAGATAAAGAGCAAGTTACAAAGTGAGACTAGGATATATGCGAAAGTAATGTTGAAGATAGCAGTAATAAAATTATGTTAAAAATTGAAAAGAAAAGGAAATAATTGCATTAAACAGGTCATACTGCCAATTGAACAAATAGTTTTGTAGTGATGTATGTTGCACTTTATTTAAAGCAATTAAATTCATTAGTAAAAATGAAATTACTAGAACAAATAGAATGTTGTACTGAGCAATAAATATTTTAGAAACACCTCTGTTTGCAATTAAATAAAAAGTTTAGGCAAGTAAACTAAGGAAATGAATAACTAATTAACTGAGAGATATATAAGTTAATTAATATTTTTAGAAATAGTTTAGCATTAATAAGAATATCTATTAAATCTTTAAAAAATCACACTTCTATGAATTCTTCATAGTTCTTTTATAATTGTCTATCAGTCTTTCTCAAAACTAAAAAAAAAAAGAAAACAATCATATTACATTATTTTTCTGATACAAAACATATAATAATCTGTCTTGCCTTGGCGGTCGGCAGGTCAGCGCTACTGCCTTGCACTTGCAGGCAGTTTCCCGGGTTGCGGGTTCGCGTCCCGGCCGATGCTATGACACTTTTAAAAAAAAACATATAATAATCTATTTTTATATTTATATTAACTCAATTATAAACATACCATTGTATGTTTTTTTTGGATGGAAGATCTTTATTCTCAACAACAATTAAAAATTCCTTTAACGATCTTCTGAAATAACTACAAAAGTAAATTACAATGAATATTTAAAAAATTGAAAATGAAGATATTGAACAATAATTGTATAAATAAATCTAAAAACATTATTTATTAATCAATACATATATCTATATACAAATAATCAAAATGTGCAAATGTATATACACACATACATTCATACCCGTCTGTAAATTGTCCTTCAAAATATATATATATAACTTTTAAATAACAATGTCAACACATAAAATAGTTTTTATATAATAATAATAACACTTAACAATTACACAAATTAAAATCAAAACTCAAAAATTACTATTTATTAAAATTAAAAGATTTATTCTAAATAACGTGGTAAATTAATTTTAATAATAAATAATTATTTCGTTTTGACCTTAATTTGTTATTGTTTTTAATTGTATAAAAAGTTATTTTAGATGTGAAAATTATTGTAATTTAAAAATCATGTGTTCAAGGAACAATTTATATATATGTGTGTATATATATCAATATATTTAAATTTTTATTTATATTAGCTTTACTTATGTCCTATATATTTATTTGAAAGCTCGATTATTTGAAATGAATTTGATTATTAGCTCTTTTTTGTCAATTAGCATTGTTGATATAAAGAAGACTTTAGTTATATTACCACTAAAATTCGTGCTCAAACTGAACATTGAAAAGTACTTAAATAGAAATTGAATTGCTATGTTTAATGTGATCTCAAGTGGTCTCTTAAGCAATTCCTGATATCAAGTTTATTATTAACAGAAACATGTATCCTGCAAGTGTAAGCTGATTTTTTATCAAAATGGTGCATAAACAATACTATAAAGTATTATAAATATATATGTATACACATTTGTATATTTATATTATTGTGTGTGTGTGTATACATATTAGTTAATGAATGGGTTTAAATATATTAAGAGAATAAAAATAATATTTTTGAATTTTTTTTATACATTACATGTTTATCATCTTCTTATTCAATTTTTCAAGTTTATTTTTTTATGTAATTTTTTTTATAATTAATTCTGATAATAGTTAATGACATTTGTCTGAAATGTTAATTATTGTAGTGAATAAAGTTTTTTTCATCCAAAAAATAAAAGAAATATAGTTTATCGATAACTAATTTTGTGATTATTTATAAATAAAATAACAATATTGAAATTTTACACATGATGATCATTCATTTAAATTTTTTCTCTTTTTTTTATTGTCAAGTTTGTATTAGTTTATACATAGCTCACTGGAAGTTTACAGTAACTTGTGCTTTAATTTCCTCTATTTTTGAGGAATTATTATTAATATTTATATTTAATAGATGTTGTTTCATTCAGGGATTGTTAAAAATAAGGTGTGGTCTTTATTTTCTGATTGATATAGCGATCTCAAAATAACTTTTGATTATGTTCAAATCTTATTAATATCTAAAATTCATGTTCTGTGTTGTAACATATTAATAAATGACCTTCTTAAATATGATATAAGCTAAAGTATAGGTTTTATTTATTGACAGTTTTGTTTTGGTTTATGCATAGTTTGTTGAGATTTACAGTAAATTCTATTTTATTTTTATCTATATTTGAGCTATTTTTATTAATATATATATTGTGACAGAATGGGTTTGAACCCAGTCACAAATAATATTATTTAATTGGTAAACATATGTAAATGTAGATATATATAATATTTAATTTTTTTTTATTTTATTACGTGGTGGTGGTTACAAATACACAAACGCAGGGGAGGGACTCTGTTTTTTTGAAATGATATATATGTGCATGTGACAAATGCGTGTATGAATGAATTAAGTAGTGAAAAGAGAGAAACAAGATTTTGTTTCATGCTTTAAAAACTAGTGGTTTCCAGCAGAATGAGATTCCATTTTCTGTTATATTACAATAGAAGCTACGACATGAGTTTTCACACGTCTAACAGATCTGGTTAGTCCACATTGAAAATCAGAAGTGAGATAAAAAAGAAGCTTCTAGAACAAATGGAGGAGGCTATAAATGCGAGCCAGCCAGAATGCATTTTATCTTTTTTTGGCAGAGCTACAACTGTGAACACCTAAAAAGGTTTTAAATATTTAGCTTATATAATGGCGATTTCAAAAGAAATGTTGGGTAAGAGAAGGCTGCATCGGATTCAAACCCCTAATTACAACCTGCTGCAGCTGCCTCAATCAATAAAACTATGATGCCTCAAAAAAACACATAATTTCCATGGAACCAGGATGAACCTGGCCAGCCAATGGACATGAAGATCTCAAACCTTTGCCTTGATTTGCCTGATTTACCTGTGGAACAGAACTCTTTAATAAATAAATAAATCTGCTTCTACTACTTCCCTGGGGAAAGCCAGGTAAAGAACTTTAATCATTGATTTTTTTTAACTTCCTTTATGAAAAGGAAATCTTGTACTTGCAATAATAAGTGAAGTGACGTATGAACTAATTTAATTAATAAGGTTTCCTTAAAGCCTCATTCCATTACAGATGTAATAAAGTAACAAGTGTCGAAAGTCATGTGATACAAACTTTTTCATAGTATCGACCTACACTACTTGAGATGTATGAGAGATCTATTGGAAAGAATGACGTATGTGTGCGATTTAAAATGACAGAGTAATAAATACATTTTTTTTTATAATATTAAATAAATATACAAAGAAAGTAGAGTGTTGAATTAGTTATTTATTTATAGATCCATTTATTTAGTTATTATTATTTTTTTTATGTTTTAAAAAAAAAAAAAAAGAACTCTTAACCCCATTTGTAGCTACTCCCGGCTGTGACACCACACAACCATGAGACTGAGCTAGCTGATGGCCAAAACCTCTCTCACATTATGTAAATAGTATTCTTGTTGGTAATATATCCACTTCGCGTAATTCTTATATTCGTATAGGATTGGCACTTGGTGTCCTTCGGATGACCATAAATACGCATTGGGGATATATTACAGTTGCGAGAATAAATCCATAAGTTTTGAATAATAATATTTTAGGTCAAAACCACTTAATTAAATAAAAATACATAGGCACGTATATTGATACATCATATATACATATTCGGTAGTGTACACCTGTCTAATGAGAAGCAATGGGTTTTGTTATAATGACATCCCAACTAAAGGGCGTCAAAGAGAGGTAGAGAGGAATGGAGAAGTTAGGAGATTTCACAAATTCATTAACAAAGCAATATTTGTTTATATCATTATGGGAAAAGCGTTTATATATTGTAGATAGAGAATTCAAATGTGAATCACTTTAAATAGATTAAAGTATATTTGTTTTGTATATATATCACTCGAGTCAGTTTAAATAAATTAAAATACATGTTGTTGTTTTTAAATCCATTAACAAAGCAATATTTAATTAGATTATTACGAAAAAAATATTTGTATGTTTGTAAATAGATGGTTCAAATGCGAATCACTTTAAATAGATTAAAGTACATTTGTTTTGTATATATATCGCTCGAGTCAGTTTAAATAAATTAAAATACATGTTGTGTTTTATCCATACAAAGATATTTTTAATTATTATGAAAAATTTTGTATGTTTTAATAGGGTTCAATGCGAATCACTTTAAATAGATTAAAGTACATTTGTTTTGTATATATATCGCTCGAGTCAGTTTAAATAAATTAAAATACATGTTGTTGTTTTTTAATCCATTAACAAAGTGATATTTAATTAGATTATTATGGGGAAAATATTTGTATGTTTGTAAATAGATGGTTCAAATGCGAATCACTTTAAATAGATTAAAGTACATTTGTTTTGTATATATATCGCTCGAGTCGGTTTAGATAAATTAAAATACATGTTGTTGTTTTTTTAATCCGTTAACAAAGTGATATTTAGTTAGATTATTACTGGAAAAATATTTGTATGTTTGTAAATAGATGGTTCAAATGTGAATCACTTTAAATAGATTAAAGTACATTCATTCACATATATATATATCGCTCGAATCATTTTAATTAAAGAAAATGCAATAGGCCAAGAATAGATAATCCGTGGTTTTTGTTGGTTGATGGGGGAGGTTTCAAGAATTAAATAAATAGGGAAACTGTAGTAGAGGCTAACAATAAAGCATGCAGGATGTTGGAGTTGGGGAAGGGAGTCCAAGATGTCCAACCAGAAGTAGAAAACCCAAAGAAAAATGAAAATAATATATAAAGGTGAGAGAGATGGAGAAGGAAGGAAATGAGATGATTAAAATACAGATATTCAAAGGGGGAAAGACAGAAAAGCCCGGGAAACATCTAAAAAGCTTAAAAAGATATTTTTACAGACATGAAATGGGGGAATGCGATAAAATAATAGTGGCCCACAGCCACCTGCAGGAGCATGCCTGATATTGGTGGGGGTCACTAATGATAAAGCCAAAGATGTTTGGAGAGTATGAGAGGGCTATAAACAAAATATTCTGGAGTGAGGAACTTCAGGATTGGATCAAAGCCCATATCATCCAGAAAATGTTTCAGGAGGAAGGGGAAGAGACATATGTCCAGTTCTTCAGATGTTGGGTGGCACAAATGAGGGAAGTAGAGGCATGTAATTTGTCAGAAAAACACATTTTAAAAATTGTATGCAGAAATCTGCCAAGTGAAGTAACGATAAGCATAGGAGATACATCAAGGAAAAGTGTAAAAGAGGTCAATAAAGCACTAGGACAGTTAGAGATCAGCAAACAGTGGTGGAAGTAAATGAAAAAGAAACTGGGACCAGAAGGGGGAAGAGAGGTGCATGGGAAACCTGATATGTTTTGATAAGAAATGGGATTCCTAAATATGCAAGTGTGGGCTGTCCAAAAATCGAAATAGAGATTGCTGGGAGGCAGGCTGAGGCATTGGTGGATTCTGGCAGCCAAATCTCTGTGATGTCTGAGGAAGGGTATACACAAATCATTGGCTGTCAAACCAGCATATGGACCTTACCTATTAAACCAATCCAAATCAGGATGGCAAATAATAAAATGGCTAGGGTTGAACCCAAGCAGGTATGGATGGATTTTCATATCAATGGAGAACCATTTCCTCATGTCTTTCCAGTTATGAAAAATCTGATACATGACATATTGATAGGAACAGATTTCTTGAAATGGTATTGGTATGCAATAGATTTTAAAACCAGTTGTTTCACATGTGAAGGGGAAGCCACTAAGTTTACCACAGCACAGTTATGTCAATCAATAGGAGCAATCCAGACAGAAGGGAAAGAGAGTGAGATTGAAGAGAAAATTCAGGAGATAATTGTGGTGAACAAAGAGAAGAAGGAGGTTTTCAGGCAGACATTATATCAGTACCATCAAGTATTTTCAGAAGTACCAAGCATAATACCGGGTTTTGAACAATGCATCAAACTGAGGCAGGGCCAGCCTTTGCAATCATGCTCATATTCTGTGCCATATCAAAATAGGGAGGAGGTAACAAAACAAGTAAACCAGATGGTAGAATGGGGAATAATATCTAAATGTTCGTCACCATATTGTAACCCTCTAGTGGTAGTTAAGAAAAAGAGTGGGGCCATTAGATTATGTCTGGATGCAAGATAATTGAACCGGGCAACAATTCCAGACTGTAACATTCCACCTCCGATACATGAATTATTGGGAGGATTCAAGGGCAAGCGGGTATTCTCAACATTTGACCTGACAGCCAGTTACTGGCAGATCTATCTCCACCCAGAGGACTGGCAATATACCACTTTTTGGTATGGAGGATACTCATACCAATTTAACAGAATGCCATTTGGGCTCATAAATAGTGGGGCGGTTTTGTTAAGGTGTCTGGACCAAGTGTTGGTGGATGAAATCAAGAAGTGCATACCTATATACATTGATGATGTATTGATAGCCTCATCTAGTATTGATGAGCATCAAAAGGATGTTGAGATGTTTCTTTGGGAATGTCAGAATAAGGGCATCAAAATCAATTTTTAAAAAAGTACCATGATGAAAGATGAAGTGACATTCTTGGGTCACCTGGTGGGAGCTCAGGGGATGAAACCCCACCCAGACAAGTTATCAGCCATCAAGGAGTTTCCTAAACTGAAATCTTGAAAGCAGATCTGGTCATTCTTGGGTAACTTCTACAACAGATTCCATGAATGACTGGCTGAATGGACAGAACCTTTGGTTAGACTATTGAGAAAAGGTATGCCCTGGAAATGGGATCAAGAACAGGAGAGGGCTCTCAAAAGCATAAAGGAGGGATTTACTAAACAAGTTATGCTTTCTTTTCCAGATTTTACCAAACCGTTTTTGGTATAAACAGATAGCAGTGGGTATGGTTTGAGGGCTACACTGTCCCAAATACAGGAAGGAAATCAAATGGGAGTGCTGTATTTCATCAGCAGATTACTCAAGGGGCCCAAATTAAATTACTCCACTACAGAAAAGGAAGTGCTGGCAATCATCTGGGCATTTCAGAAGTTTTGTCCATTTTTGATAGGGTCAGAAGTCATCGTAAGGACTATAAAGAGCCTGGAATTTATAAATTGTAGCTACCTCACCAACAGCCAGCTGATCCATTGGAGCTTTCTGTTGCTGGAATATAATTATACCATTCAGTATTGTAAGGGATCGGAGAATATTGTGGCCGATATTTTGAGCTGGAATCCATCTGGTCATCATTCTGATTATCCGGGTGTGGAGAACTTGTATATTGCCAGTATGGATATAGGAAGGAACAAGAGGGTAGAAGAGGACTTGACTTCGGCATCAAGATGAACAATTAAAGGAGATAATCAAATGAATGGGAAAGGGAACAAATGGGGAGAGCTCAACAAAGACAGGAAAGGAAACAAGGTACCAGCTTCACAAAAATATTTTACAGTACTGGACACATGATGATCCAGAGCAGTGGAAACCAGTTATACCTCCTACATTGTGGAAAGAGGTGACAAACTATGTCCACCAACTATACACCCATTATGGAGCCTTAAAAATGGAGCATTTGGTTCAAAAGTGGTTTTACTGGCCTAACATCCATGTATCAGTCATAAACATGTTGAACGATTGTGAAAGTTGTCAGAAAACCAAATAGCAAATCAGAATTATGCAGCTCCTATGCTGTCAATAATACCAAATAGACCACAAGAAATGATAGCGTTAGATTTTTACGGCCCTCTGCCAGCATTCAATAAAAAAAAATATCTTCTTGTCACGTATGATTTATTTTCAAAATACATGTTGGCATATCCTATCGTGCAAGCAAATGCAAAGAATGCCATCAAAATGCTAGAAGGCTAACATTTTACAGGGACTGGAAAACCCAAGAGCATATTATCTGCCATGGTACTCCCTTCATGTCCAAAGAATGGTACAAATGGATCCAACAACAGGGAATTAGACATAATTTTACCTCCATCAGGAATCCACAATCCAACCCCTGCGAATGAGTAATGAAAGAGTTGGGGCACTTGTTTTGCACATATATAGGCACAAATCATAAAGGCTGGGTTAAATGGACTTTTCAAGTGGTGGATTTCATAAACTGGAATATAAATGAATCTAGTCATTTTGCCTCCAATTTGGACAGCACATACCATGTCAGATAAAGACCTTTGTACCAAGGATGTAAGAACCATCTATTGACAAGAAGTGTGACCAGGATAGAGCATATCAGAGCTTACAGCAGGTGAGCCATCAAAAAGGGAAGAAAGTGAAACCTAGGTCACCCATATTTAAGATAGGGGACAGAGTCATTGTTAAAACCCCTCACATCAGTGATTTGGGTAGGTTTGTATGCCAAACATTTTGCAACATATATGAAGGCCCATACACTATCTGCCATAATCAAGGGGATAATGTGTTTTGGGTGGACACTGGGCATGGAATCAGGGGGTCATATAATGCTCGGTCATTAAAGCCTGCCTGGCCGTCTGCAAGCAAAGGGCAAATCAAAGAACCAGGGAATAGATAAGTGTTGTATGGAAGGAGCCATTCAAAATATGCAAAGGTATTTGAAGGCTTTTGAAGGAGGGGGTATTGTAACAGAATGGGTTTGAACCCAGTCACAAATAATATTATTTAATCGGTAAACATATATAGATGTAGATATATATAATATTTAATTTTTTTTATTTTATTACATGGTGGTGGTTACAAATACACAAATACAGGGGGAGGGACTCTGTCATTTTGAAATGATATATATGTGCATGTGACAAATGCGTGTATAAATGAATTAAGTAGTGAAAAGAGAGAAATGAGATTTTGTTTCATGCTTTAACAACTAGAGGTTTCTGGCAGAATGAGATTCCATTTTATGTTATATTACAATAGAAGCTACAACACGAGTTTTCACATGTCTAACAGATCTGGTTAGTCCACATTGAAAATTGGAAGTGAGATAAAAAAGAAGCTTCTAGAACAAATGGAGGGGCTATAAAAGCGAGCCACCCAGAATGCATTTTATCTTTTTCCGGGAGAGCTACAGCCATGAACATCTAACAAGGTTTTAAATATTTATATAATGGTGCATTTCAAAAGAAATGTCGGGGTAAGAGAAGGCCACATTGGATTCAAACCCCTAATTCCAACCTGCTGCAGCTGCCTCAATCAATAAAACCATGATGCCTCAAAACAACACATAATTTCCAACATGGAACCAGGATGAACCTCACCAGCCAACGGACATGAAGATCTCAAATCTTTGCCTTGATTTGCCTAATTTACCTGTGGAACGGAACTCTTTAATAAATAAATAAATCTGCTTCCACTACTTCCCCAGGGAAAGCCAGATAAAGAACTTTAATAATTGATTTTTTTTTAACTTTCTTTATGAAAAGGAAATCTTGTACTTGCAATAATAAATGAAGTGACATATGAACTAATTTAATAAGATTTCCTTAAAGTCTCGTTCCATTACAGACATAATAAAGTAATTAGTGTCAAAAGTCATGTGATACAAACTTTTTGAGATGTATGAGAGATCTCTTGGAAAGAATGATGTATGTGTGCTATTTGAAATGACAGAGTAATAAATTCATTGCTTTTATAATATTTATTTGTATGTGTGCTATTTGAAATGACAGAGTAATAAATTCATTGTTTTTATAATATTAAATAAATATACCAAGAAAATAGAGTATTGAATTAGTTATTTGTTTATAAATCATTGAATTAGTTATTTGTTTATAAATCCATTTATTTAGTTTTTTTTTTTATGTTTAAAAAAAAGAAAAAAAAAAGAACTCTGAACCCCATTCATAGCTACTCCCAGCTGTGATGCCACCCAACCATGAGACTAAGCTAGCTGATGGCCAAAACCTCTCTGAAATTACATAAATAGTATTTTTGTTGGTAATACATCTACTTCACGTAATTCTTATATTCGTATAGGATTGGCACTTGGTGTCTTCAGATAACCATAAATACACATTGGGGATATATTACAGTTGCAAGAATAAATCTATAAATTTTGAATAATAATATTTTAGTCAAAACCACTTAATTAAATAAAAATACGTAGGAACATATATTGATACATCATATATACATATTCGGTAGTGTACACCTATCTAGTGAGAGGTAATGGGTTTTGTTATAATATATATAATTTAATGAGCTTTGCTTCTAACTCTTAACAAGCTTTTCAGAAATACTCCTATGCTCAGAGCACTTTCTAGCTTTGGATAGCATCAGTGAGGTGCTAAGATATTTCAGCATTAGATTTAAAATACCAGGTCAAGGCCAGCACTTTTATCAAATGTTTAACTATTAAGTAAAAAAATCTGAAATTTTCAGACATCTATATGTCTTCAAATCCATCTATCTAACTTAAATAGCCATATGAATTGAACCAAGTTCAGATACACCATATTTTAATAACTTTAGCAATATGAATTGCAAGGAAATCAAGTCATATATCACATGACTTAATTTTATAAGCTTGTATTATAAATGTTATATAATGAACTTGTCAATTGCTCTTGACAAGCTATCCAGAATATCCCTATCCTCAGACCAGTTTTTAGCTCTGGCTGTCATCGGTGAGATGCTAGAATATTCCAGCATTAAATTTAAATATTGGTCAAGCCCATCCCTTTTATCTAATGTTTAACTATAAAGTAGAAAATCTGATGAAATTTTCAGACATCCATAGGTCTTCAATTCCAGCTATCAAGCTTAAATAATCATGTAAGACTGAACCTCTTGTTTTTGCTCTTAAGGCTTTGGTGATTTTATATTGCTAAAGCTATAGTGTATCTAAAGTTGGTTCAATTCATACGACTATTTGAGCTAGATAGCTGGATTTGAAAACCTATGAATGTCTGAAAAATTCACATTTTCTACTTAATAGTTAAACATAAGATAAAGTGCTGGGTTTGACCTGGCATTTTAAATCTAATGCTAGAATATCATAGTGCCTCACTGATGACAGCCAAAGCTAGAAACTAGTCTAAGGATGGAAATATTCTGAAAAGTTTGTTAAGAGCTATTGGCAAGCTCATTATTCCATCATTTGTAATACAAACTTATAAAATTAGGTCATGTGATACATGACTTTATTTTCCTGCAATTGTTGTTTTTGCTTTTAAGGCTTTGATAATTTTATATTGCTATAACTATTAATATATAGTGTACCTGAATTTGTTCAGTCCCATATGGCTATTTAAGTTAGACAGCTGGATTTGAAGACAAGAATGTCTGCAAATATCAGATTTTCTATTTAATAGTTAAACATTAGATAAAGTTGCTGGGCTTGACCTGGTATTTTAAATCTAATGCTGGAATATCTTAGTACCTCACTGATGATTGCCAAAGATAGAAATTGGTCTGAAAATGGAGGTATTTTGGTTAGCTTGTTGAGAGCTATTAGCAAGCTAATTATATAACATTCATAATACAAGCTTATAAAATTAGGTCATGTTATATATAACTTGATTTTCTTGCAATATATATATTGTACTATAAATTGACTATTATATTTAAAAACCTGCAAAAAATTTATTGACTTTAATTTTTATAGTTAAGCAAATATATTCATCACTGCCATTGGCTGTATGGCATAGAATATCACCAATGTCATGTTTAATAGTCTCTTATACTAAAGTTTATGAGAAATGCATAGTTTTATAAAGCATTTTTGGATGGCTTTTCAAGCAGGTTTTTTTTTTTGATAGATTTCTATATTTGTATAAAGAAAATACATACACTCATATTCCATTGTTATTCTTATTAAGGAATAAAGTTATCAAATTATATAAATCAAAAGAAGTGCACACATACATAAAACAAATAATTCAAAAACTAAAATTTATAGAATATAATTATAAATCCAACATTATAACACTAAAATGGTTTAATAAGAGATATAAACAAACAGTTCTTATATTTTCTGTGCATGTGTGGAAGATTGGAAGCTTACATTTTTTTTATTTAATGACAATTGATCAAACTATATATTCAAATTTCTAATTCTGATTTTAAATATTAATAAAATATATAAAATAAGTTACTGCCAAAATTAATTCAACAAAACATTTTATTATAATGCATACACACATTAAAAAGAACATTAAATTAACCAGCAAATATATTTAACTTAGATTATATGCACATTATGGAAGCATTTAATAGATTTAAATACAATTTTAATAAGCATGAATATGCTACATAGATTACACATATAAGCTAAAATCTCACATTTAAACCAACACTAGATTACTGATATACCGATTTGACTGATGAAAACTGAGCTTATAAGCATAGCACAATCATGCTATCAGGAATTTTCATCTGTAGCATGATATCATTTGAGAAATAAAGAATCATAGTGGGAAGGAATGAGAATCTTTCCCATAATACAAGAATGAAAATATTTGAAATATATATGTAGGAGTTGCTCTAAAAAATGACAATAGTGGTCTTTTCCAGCTTACTGTCCTAGTCAGAGTATAAGAAAATCAATAACATAGGAAACACATCTATGACCATTGACAATGTGATGCCTCCTCTTTTGGATCATATGTTCAGGTGAGTATTATGCCCTGTATGCTAAAGCAGTACAAGGAAATGAGTATTCAATGCATCTACTCAAATTACATTGACACAAAACATCTGTACATCAACCCATCATCACTGATCCAATTGTGAAACAATTAGCCCAAAAATTAACACAGTTAAACTAAGCAATCTTACAAATCTATGCAGCCATTTATGCTTATCTTTTTTTAATTATTAATTTACAAAAATGGGAATGACATCAAACACATATATAAAATATAATAAATAATTTAAAATTTTAATGAGATAAGAAAGAGATTTCTTTTAAAAGGTAAGTGACATTTAAAATACTTGAAAAGTTTGCATTATCTAATTAATGTTTATACTTCATTTAAAAGAAAAGTTTATCCTTTCCAATGCTGTAGATAAAGTCTGTCTTTGCAGTCCTTGATGCATGGTAGAATTCAAAGTTCATTCCATTTTATATGGTTTTATGTGGAGAGACAGTCTATTGCTAGTCAGTTTCTTGGGAACTGTTATGATCTGCAGACCACATTAGCTGATGCAAACACAGGAAACATAAATTATTGCTGACCCCTGCATTTTGGAGATCCACAAGAGTAATTCAAAAATCTTTAATCCAACTTCAAAGTTTTATTTTTATATCTTTCTGAAATCTTATCAACAAATTTCAGGATCGATCTTACATGGCTTGACTTTTCTCTGTGGACAGTGTGTTTATTTTCATTCTTATTGGTCAGTTTTCTTTAGAGTGGGAACTTAAAATTACATCACTACTATTTTTATAATTTATCTCCTATTTGACTTTATGCCTAAGGGCCTGTTTGCAATTATATCAATTAGAAAATCATTTTTATTCTAAGATTAAAAAATAACTATATAACAACTTGTTTTTAGATTTTAACTTTAAAAAATTATATAATTCATTTGCAATCTCTGCATTCTGTATATTAATTCAAATAAAATTATTAAATTCTTTTTTATATACATATATTTCTGCTTGAGGGTCATTTTATACTTTTTTTTCACTTTTATTTGAAAGAGACTCTTAATCTCAGAGCCCCATATTGAGAGCCAATTATAATGGTTGGTGTCGACAGAACCTCCCTAACCTATCTGCCTTACCAGGGCACCACCTGGCCATTTGAACCTGGAAAATTTATACAGTAGGCAGATATGCATGGGAGAGATTACTTTTTTATCAAACTGAAAGCATCAGTCTCTAGCTCAGGGAGAAGCTGAGCATAAAGTATCATACTGTATATTCAAATTTCTAATTCTGATGGAATAAGTAAAGGCTGTTACAATATTTAATGTAAACCTTTTCACCTCCTTGTTTACATTATAATTTCTTTGTTCAGTCATTGTTTGTAACTCTGATCCACCACTTGTTGGTTGTCTAAAGAGAGCTTGGATACAGATCAACCTAATGTATTTTTCTTTGAGTATGAGAATAAACTGAAATAAAGTGTAAATTTGTATCCAGTGCTTAAGGAATTGCATTATGGATTATCAATTGCTAAATATTTAAATAACATTCAATGGATAATGGATTAGGAAATCTAAATATTTAAAAGCCACTTCTGAATGGTGAATCATTAAAGCAAATATTAAATATAATAAATGTCCAAGTGATAAACAATCTTAATACAGATTAATGTGGTGAATGTAATTTATTTTGAATCAACAAGTCTGATAAGTGGAATTTATTAATCTTTTTCCTGTGTCCAGAAAAGATTATATTACAAAATAAAATTATTTGTGCTTTACCTCACCTGTGATGCTGTTATTTTAAAAGTACTTGTAGAAGCATCAATATTTTATTGGGATAATTTTTAAATCATCATAACCTTTTAATAAACACTTAATGCATTTTCTCATAATTATTTCTTTCTTAGTTAGTTAATATTATTATTAATGTAACAAAGTTTCTCAGATATTACTGTGTCATGTACAAATAATATTTTTATTTAATATTATTATTATTAGTCATACTGAATAGGACTAAATGTGATTTACCTTAGGTTTAGGTTATATAAATGTAAGTAATTGTTAAACTTATATAAAACTGTGCTATATTGCAATTATTGTATGTTTTATTATTTCTTAAGTTTTTCTTATTTAAGAATTATAGTCTTTGCAAATATTCATTGGATAAAGGCAAAAATATTGAAATATATGTGAATGAATTGTTAAATGTTGGCTACAGTTATAATTATATATGTATATAAAACAAAATAAATGTCCGCTAATATCAATAATACAATAACAAAACTTAAATATATTCCAAACAACGGTAAACAATTTATAATACAATATAAATAAAAACTCAATAAAAACTCATAAACAAATATTTTCAATTATATTCATAATCATATATTCATAATCATTTTCAACTCAACTTTCAAGTTGAGTTGAAAATGATTATGAATATAATCGAAAATATTTCTTTATGAGTTTTTATTGAGTTTTTATTTATATTGTATTATAAATTGTTTACCATTGTTTGGAATATATTTAAGTTTTGTTATATATATATATATATATATATATATATATATATATATATATATATATATATATATATATATATATATATATAATGTTATTAAAGATTTTAATACAAAATATAAGAATAAAAATTTTAATAATAATATTGATTCTTCTGCTAATAAAAAAATATGGATATCAATCCCATATATTTCAAATGATCAAGTAAATTTTATAAGGAAAATTTATAAAGGTATATGTGATATTGCATTTTACACACCTCCTACATTAAACAAATTAATAAATAACTCCAAAGATAAACCTCATTTATAAATAAAAATTGTGTCATTTATAAATGGATATGTAGGTGTGGCAGTGTATATATAGGACAACCTAGATGTACATTGGAAAAAAGAACACTTGCTATTATTAAAACAAGTTCAGAAATTGAAACAAAATTGCATAGTAGATAATAATATTTCAGCATCTGTTTTTTACGACCATAATAAATCATATATTTATGGTTTTGACTTCATTTTTAACAATATAAAAATATTGCAAATTGAAAAAAATAACAATAAAAGAAAAATAAAGGAAGCTATGCTAATATACAAATATAAACATGACTTAATTAACAGGCAGGCAGAAAATGTTAAGATCACAGAATTGTGAGAAAGTTAGCATTTCAAAGCTTTTGTTGACAAAGATTACTGAGATAATCGAAAGCGCTCCTAAATGGATAAAATTTTAATTATTTAATTACTGTATTTACAAATATTCAGTTATATAATTATGTATATTGCTTTAAAAATACAGACATCAAATAATATTATATATATGTGAATCAAGGTGGAACATTGAAAAAATATTGAGGAACATGAATTGTTATACAAGCATAACGAAAAGTAAAAATAATGATTTAATGACTATTTTGGTTTTCTTAGATCATGAAAGGACATATAAATATAAGTTACTATTTATATATTAATACGATATGCTTCAATGTATTGTGACAGTAGCCAGGTTCAAACCCTGTTACAAGAAAGTTACACAATATCCCTTAGTTGCTTAGATCAGCATGAGTCTAATAAATTTGATTCAGCTGTGAGTATAAATTATAAAGAATGAGATATATATGTCTAAGAAAGAAAGTTTGATTTTTTTTTTTAATTAAAAGAAAAAAAAAGAGAAAGGTATTTATAATTATTTGTTTTAAAATAAATTCATAAAAATATGTTAATAAATTGTGGGAATGCAGTTGTACGCAAATGTATAAATTTTCTTGTATTATTAATTTATTTCAAATGTATATTTTTCTATTGTTTATTGTATATCGCATTTTAATGAGAGTAATGAAAAGAACTTTTATATATGTCTACCTTGAGGCAATTTTGTATCTTTTGTTCGATTAATTAGCCACTTAAAATTCCAGGGAATCTAAAGTAAATGTATGGCAGAGAAAGAAAAAAAATGTTAAAAGTATGCCTAAGAAATAGAGATCGAGATACCGATAAACTATTTTAGGAACAAAAGGAATTGGAGAAATTAATTAGTTAAAAAGAAAAATCAGAACAAGCAAGAGTGGTTTTTCAAACTGAAATATTTTTTTTTTTTTCTTGTTGCTAAGTTGACTGATACAGCTATGGTTTTAGATATAGTAACTCAGACCATAAAGTAGAAAAATACATGTAAAGGCCGCTATCCTAAGCTTCAAGGCTGTAGCTGTTCCTGTTAATTGCTTGCCCTCCAAGAACCATAGATATCTCATCGATATGCTGCTAAAACAATCCAGGAAGGAAGAAAATATCAAATTACGTACACTCAGAATGCCTCCAGTATGTCATCATTATTTCTTAAACTCAAATACCACAAAATGGATGTTTGGGCAAACCTTTTGCTATTAGCAGAAAAATTTTGTTTTGTTCTTTGACAGTATTCTTTGATAGTAAAAGAATATCTCAACTTCAGTTGGATCGTCAAAATCAAACTTACAGGGAAATCAACTTATCCCTATTAGAAATCCCAGGTACTTCAAGGTAAAACTAGTTTTATTAACCTAAAAGAACTGAAAATTGCTTGTTGTTACTCTCCAAAAGTTCAACCATTGTGTAAAATTATATAGTTTAATTTAAAATGTATAAATGCATTCCCACATATGTGTTTAATTATATGTTCTTTTATAATTCATTAATTCTGTTGGTTTTTTTTTTTTGTGTTTTATGTTAGCATTGATATATAAATTAAATATATGTTTTTCTTTCTCAATATTTAATTAGACATAATAGTAAAATTATCTACTTACTTTAAAACAAATTGTCTCTCATTAATGAACATATTTATCACTTATATTAGCCTAGTTTCCTTCCTGACAGAATATCAGAATAAGCTAGTATATTACACGTAATTTTAAATTATAAACTATAGATTCAATAAAGAAATAGATTGCATATAGAGGGAATAAATTTGTAGAAAGAGGGAGTTTAAAAGTAGCTAATTTTAAATGTCATGCGATCTAATTTAAAGATTATAGAAAGGAAACCGTTACTAATATGTAGGTTTAAATATAGGCGTCTTAAGTTGAAAAGTATATAAAGCAGGGAAGCTTGTTTCAACTACACAAATTTAGTCAGTCACCTCCGTTCAACCTGATGGGTATTATTACCTCCCAGGGTATTATTACCTCCCAGCCCTGGGGTTTGAGCTAGCTGAAAGGGCCAGGCACCTAATTAGTGATAATTTTAAGATCTCTTAAAAGAGGAAAGTATAATTCTTATGGTTGTAGTAATATTGGCACTTGAGGTCAGTTTTGACACTCATAAATATACTTTTTCCAAAAAAATTGTTGTTTGTTTTTTTAATTGTGGCCACTAGGTAGATTTTTTTTTTATTTTTTTTTTAACATATATCCTAATATAGGATATGTAGATTTGATTTCTTAATATATATTTAAGAAAGAGATTCATATTCTAATCCGATATGGTGGATAGTAGTCAAATTCTATCCACAGGTGTTATGGTGACTATACAGCCATAGTTTTGTGTTTACTATTCTATGTGGTTAACAGATTCAATTTTTTGATAGACATATAATCAAACAACCAAAATTAATACAGAGGTTGCCTGTTAAAGTATAAAGGCAAAATTACTAAAATCTAAATCTTAATATTGGCTAAGTGCTTTCAGAACCTGTTTATTCCATATTGAATTAACCCTATAAATTTAAGAAATATAATGATTAAATAATTGGAGTATATTTGTAGTATTATATGCACATATTTGCATAAATGTATTGTCATAATTATGACCACTTATCTTATATATCTATAAACAACAACTCAAAAATCTATTGTTTTGTTTTCATGTTATTGAAATATTTATTATCTATGTGATATCTGTAACAAATCAGAATCAGGTATGTTTTTTTTTGTATTATTGAAGAATATTTATGACAGGCCTTTATTTACATTTTTTATTTTTATTACTGCTACTAATTAATTAATTAAATTATTAAACATTTTAAATTATTACATGGAACTTATTTATAATGTTAGATTTAGTATTCTGTCTTTTACTTTTGTACACTTGTGTTTGGCATAATCTTTTGCTATTCAAGAAACTAAAATTAATAAATAACTAAAATTTATGTATGTATCTGGATTCTATATAATCCTCTTAAGAATTATATAGGTGGTACCTAATGTTAAAAGATGTATTATTATAAACTAATTTCGTAATAAATTAAGAGTCACTTTAAAGTCCACATGCTCTATTAACATGATGTATGACTGCTAGTTTATTTATAGCCAGTTCACCTATAATACCATATATTCCTGAATTGAGATCATCAGTATTTGATATAGAGTATTTGTATAGCACTGAATATATGCTTAGCATAAATCATGTATATATGTAGCCTGTATCTGAAGCAAGACTGACTTGCATTGGCTTGACGATTATGATTAGCATCAGATTTAATATTACATAGTATGCTAACCAATACTAAACGACTGCTGATTGATTATTTATTATTATTTATTAATAATAATTATTTATTCCATCTTATTGCATTTAGATAATAGTTGCGTATTATGTATTTTTTCTTAATGAGTGCCAATAATGCCATTCTTTGTTTATATTATTGATTGTTTTCTTTATTCCATTATAATATATATATAAAGTAATAAATCTAACGCTTGTAGATTTATTGCTTTTAAGTATTTTATATATATTATTTTAATTGATAATTATAATCAATCAATTTTTAATTGCTACAAAAAAATTAGCTTCAACAGTAATTTGTATATTAAAATAAACTAGAAGAAAAACAACATTCGTATATGTCTAAATACATATGTTGACAAAATGTATTTAAGATTATATGTATTGGATTTTATTTTAATTATGAAAAAATATTTTAAAATATTTTATAAATTTCTAAAATGTAACATTTTTATTTAAAAAAATTATTGGTTTTTGCTTATAGTCTAAAGTAAAATATTATGTTTAGTTTTGATAATAATCTGTATTTATTTCTAACCATTTTACATATTTTCAAAAGGTTAAATAATTTGTCTGATGTATTTATTTCAAATATTTATTCAAATAAAAAAAGAAAACTTTTCTTTTTACAAAAAAAAAAATGTAATATATACATATTTTAATAGAAGATTTGAAATGACATTTTGATTTCAATAATTTTATTGTTAGAAATGATAGGAAAAAATAAGAAGCATATCTTTGAGAGGAAAAAATATCATCAAAGAGAAATTGAGAATTCTAGGTTTTATATTTTCAGTAGACCTGTCCAACCTTTGATCTCATATCATTGCTACTGATGATTTTATTTTCAAAGAAATCTTTTGAAAATAATTTTTTCAATTGTTTAAACTATGGGACAATTTAGAGAATATAATCATTGTGGGTATATATATAATCTTCATTATTTTTAAATATTATCAAATTACTGCAATATAAAGCTCTCTCCAAGTGTAATTCAATTTCTCTGATCTACAGCCTTGCATGTGCTCTATTTATAGATTTTTTACAACAACTTGGGATTTAGTTTAAGATTTCAATTATACATCTATTAGCATCTTTTTTTACTAATATGTCCAGCTCAATTCCTTTTAATCTCTTAGTTCTTTCAATAATGTTAAGTGTTTGTCCTTTTTTCCCAAATATTTTGCTTTCTAATCCTTTTTGTTATTTCCAGCATATCTTCCCATACTTCTTTGAGTGGTCTAAAGTTTCTGTATTGGATTTGTGTTAAGTGTTAAACTCTCATCATCATCATCATTATGGCAGTCACCATCTACCAATGCAGGAGAGAAAAAACAATCCCCGATCAATTTGAACAAAAGTATAAATATTGGGAAATATATAAGTTTATACATCAAAATAATCACACTGAGGAGATCCCATCAATACTAGAAATAGGAAACAAATATCTGATCAAGCAATACAAAAGATGGCATCTAGAACCTAAGTTCCTAGATTTTATAATAAAAATGAATTTGAATGCTTTACCTGCTAAATATTTTTTATATCACAGAAGAATGTACAGGTCAGTTGATCCTTTCTGTGGTCTTTTCCATATGGCTGAGGAGACTTTACAGCATATAATTTTCAACTGCAAGGCCATGGAGCAGACTAGATGCATTTTGCAGGGAAAATATAGAAAACAAAACACTACAATGATGCAAATTATGTCAACTTACAAAGGTAGGTCTGTACCAGCCATAAGGACCTCAATGTTTGTCTTATATGCACTTTGGTGTACTAGATGTGCATTTGTATTGGGTAATAACCCCAGAATGCCTCCAGCCACATTTGAGAAAAGTTAATTAAAATTCAAGTTAGAGACAAGCAGATCACCAGCCTGTATATTTATGCAGCAACTTAGTCCCTGCTCAGACAAACAGCAAAGTTATAAAGAATGGACAATCCAGTATATTATATGTAGACAAGAACTATGTTTTAAGCTCATGTAAATCCAGAAGAACTCTGTCAAAAATGACAATGTAAATGTTGAAATTTGTAATCAACTTGTAGCAGTTAATTTACAATGTAACCACTAAGGTTGTATTCTTTTGAGACAATAAAGGCCTTTTGAAACATAATAATAATAATAATAATAATAATAATAATAATAATAATAATAATAATAATAATAATAATAATAATAATAATAATAATAATAATAATAATAATAATAATAATAATAATAATAATAATAATAATAATAATAATAATAATAATAATAATAATAATAATAATAATAATAATAATAATAATAATAATAATAATAATAATAATAATAATAATAATAATAATAATAATAATAATAATAATAATAATAATAATAATAATAATAATAATAATAATAATAATAATAATAATAATAATAATAATAATAATAATAATAATAATAATAATAATAATAATAATAATAATAATAATAATAATAATAATAATAATAATAATATCAAAACAAATATATTAAAAACCTCTTTCAAATATATAGCCATTATTTCCTTTTAATATTTAATTATTTTTACCAAAAGCGTCCCTTCCAATTTTAATTCTGTGATTAATTTGTTTCCATCTTTACCAAAAATCTAACCAAGGTATTTGTAATTATTAACTTTTTTTATTTCATAATTATCAATTTTTATTTTTATTCTGAAAAAATCCATTGTGTATTACTTTGGTCTTTTTAGTATTACTTTTTAATCCTATTTCCTATTTTCTACCTTTCATTTAATAATTCTTGCAACATTTTCTACAGTGCAAAACAAACACTTTTTAAATTTTATATGTATATTTTTATTATATAGTATTAGAAAATTTAGAATGTAAAGTATTGTGTAAATATATTAGAAGCAAAGATCACTCCAACTGACGTATATAAATAATTATTAAAGTATTGCAAAAACTTAAGTCTAATTGCTAAATAAACAAAATGAATCTAAATTTGCTTGAAGTTCAAGAACTTATCTGGAAAGCAAATTTAGACAATAATAACTCCATGAATGACATTTTGTTTATTATAGATATGCCTTGTCTTAAGTTAACTTTCCCAAGATACTGAGATTTTTATTCCCAATATATTTACGTAATATATCATACTATAAATTTAAATACCATGTATCAAAAAATATGTTGTTTATTTACAAGATTATCTTTAATGAGTACTTAATGACTCTAATGAATAATATTTTTATGAGAGTATTTTATGCAAGATAGGAACTGGTTTCTATCCACTTTTAACATTTTGTGGAGGAATGTAATCATAAACATATGACCAAAGGCATGTGAAAATGATCTATTTGGGAAATATTAAGTTAACCAATTTCAAAGTGGCATTGTATGAACAAAGCTTCATTCTCACACTTATTAATATCTAAATTTGCCTTCCAAAGAGGTTCATGAATTGCAGGAAAAGTGAAAAATATAAACTTTAGCTTAAGATTATTATAATTAATGGTATTCATGTTAATTTTTATCAGTTTAATAATTATGTGTGAATTTTGATAAAAGTTGGGAACATTGTATATTTATATATACAATAATATAAGCATTGTAATTGGGAAAATCAGATTTATTAAGAGGGTTAAATAAATAAATGATCATATAATCTATTGATAGAAAGATTATATGATTCAAATATTAATGTGACAAACTAGGTATATTAACTCCATTCAAATAACCAAACAGATTTTTTTCTTCATTTCTCTCAGCTAGAAATAACTGTAGAAAGGTTTTCAACATTAATACTATGACAATCCAACATGATCTTTAAAGCCAAATTCTATTCCTATCTATTTATTACCAAATCAAGATATCAAGACTAATTTCCATGACATAAAACTTGCAATCTCACTACTTTCGCAAAAATATAATGAGATGTTTTTCACTTTTCCTGTGTATGTTGGTGTTGTAGTGGTTTCATTTCGTTAATTTATTCTCACATTGAATTTTAATAATATTTTAGATAAAACAGGTGTTATTTTTTTTAAAAAAGTATTATTCAATGAATAAGGCATTTTATATTCAAATAATACCAATAATATGTTAATTTACTTGGAGTTTAATGAATTTATATTGCATCTAAAGATTAAAGAATTTTGATGTTTAACACATTTATTAATGTTTGGTTATTTTACTTTAGTTATTAATTATAATCAATATAATTATACTTTTTTAATTAAAGAACATTGTTATTTTATTTTTAAAAAGCTATTGATTTTACAGTAAATTGCATAAATAGTAATAAAATAAATAGAGTTGTTTTTTATTGAAATAAAAAGTTAACTTAAAATCCTAAGATTTATATTTGTTTAATTCTAAGATTATCAATTATATCTAAAAACTTAAGATCTTAAAAGTCAATTTTAACATTTCTTGAGAGCAATATGCTTTTTAAAAATTATTGTCTAAAAAGTATCATTAACATTTCTCATAATAACAATGTATGTCAACAACATCATTACCAGTCCATTGCAGGATTATGATGTCTAAATGTTTAATTCAATTTTAATACATAGCTTATCTTCAGTAAATTACAATAGAAAACTCTTATTTCAATCATCTTGCTCAGGGATGATCTCTTTATTAAGTATTTTATAATTTCTTTAGATCAAGTTTAAACTTTAATTGTTTATCTGTTATCATCTTTTATAGCAACATGTTTAACCTATTTCCATTTTTTTTCAATAGTTCAATGATTTTTTTAATAGTGCAATGATACCTGCCTGTTTTCTTATCCATATATTTTATGTTCAATCACTCCTAACATATATCTTTCTATATTTCATCATATAGTCTGAAATTTTTTTGCAAGTTTCAGATCCATATATAATAATTGGTAAACTATTTAAAATGTTTGTTTTTGAACACATAGGCATATTTCTTTATATTAAATTATTTTTATTAAAAGCACTTCATTCAAGTTTAATTTTATGATTAATTACATTCATTATATTTATTTTTGTATTAATAATCAAATAAAGAGTTTGAAGTTATTTTCTTTTAATTCATTACTTTATTTTATTCTTTCTTGCTTTCAATAAATAATTTTTATTACATTTCCTAAATTCTGAAACATTATTTACTACAAACAACTATATTATCTACAAGATCTAGATGGCTTTAATATTATCTCATTATTTTTGTTCCCTTGGTTTCCCATTTTAATCCACAAAATCTTTTATAAAACTGCTGTAAAAAGTATTAGAGGTATGGCATTATTCTGTTATGTGTCTTTATTAATGTTAATTTTCTTATTGTCACCATATAATGTAATAATTTCATACGCATTTTGCTCTGTGTTATTTTGTTGTTCTAAAGCTGTAATCATCTTTGGTGATTATTTTAAGATCTTAAGAAGGAATCAAAGGATCTTCTTTTAGACAATAATATTTTTTACATTTATGTACAGGGTGGGTATATCAATGACCACTAACTTTTCTAGGATAAATTTTTATAGCTAATGAAAATTGTGCCATTTAAATCTGCAATATAAAAATAATGAAATTTAAGATCTCTTAGAATTGCATTAGATTTACAAATAATTATTTTATCTTTCCATAAAAAGTTTAAAAATAAAAAATATTAAATGCCAAATTAATGCTTTTAAAAAGTGAATTCAATCGTTATTAATAATGCTATTCATAAGAAGATCAGACAAATATTTAAAAAATTAAAATAGTTGATCAAAGCAAATGCTTTTACAAAGCACTGAAGAAAAAAAAAATCATCCAAATTAAATTTCAAAAAAAAAAAAATTCAATTTTCTAAACAATAAAAGTGGAAGGGATGCATAAAGAAACAAATTTTTTATTTGTTCAAATATATATTATCATTACTGACAATCTATCCAATATAGTTCATTATAGTATAATTATTAGCACTTCTATCTGTCATGCCCACAACCTAAGATTTAAATCTAGGCGTGATAAACCTTGAAACTGTTTTCCAGATTCCAAATATAATTAGAATTTTGCCTTTCAGTTAGTGATTTCTTAGTCAAACAATTAAGTATCCAATAGTAGTTAGTGAATGGAATCTAGTTATTATTAACTAGAGGGTAATGGCTTCATGTTAATTATGGTTTGTCAAATGAGTGTTGATATGCTGAACTGTAACAATTACAAATATGATTGTAATATGATGCTGCCTTCAACATTTAGTAGGAAAATTTCATATTCCTTTGCACTCTGATCCTATTGTTTCCCTTTGATCTCTTCATTAGCAAACTCCATATGTTATTTCAAAACATTTTATTTAAAAATTATTACTTTGCTCACATATATTATATATAAATTTAAAAGATATTCCTTTTTTCACAAAACAATAATTAAATATTTTTATCTCAGATAGATAGATAAATAGATAGATAGATAGATAGATAGATAGATAGATAGATAGATAGATAGATAGATAGATAGATAGATAGATAGATAGATAGATAGATAGATAGATAGATAGATAGATAGATAGATAGATAGATAGATAGATAGGTAGGTAGGTAGGTAGGTAGGTAGGTAGGTAGGTAGGTAGGTAGGTAGGTAGGTAGGTAGGTAGGTAGGTAGGTAAGTAGGTAGGTAGGTAGGTAGGTAGGTAGGTAGGTAGGTAGGTAGGTAGGTAGGTAGGTAGGTAGGTAGGTAGGTAGGTAGGTAGGTAGGTAGGTAGGTAGGTAGGTAGGTAGGTAGGTAGATAGATAGATAGATAGATAGATAGATAGATAGATAGATAGATAGATAGATAGATAGATAGATAGATAGATAGATAGATAGATATACAAACAAACAGACAGACCAGATAGTAAAATAGGAAGACAGAAAAGTAGAGAAACGTTAGACAGAGAGGACAGGAAGACAAAAATGCAGAAAAAATTAACACTGACAATTCAATAAAAAAAATGTAGGATATTAGAGATGGCAAAGAAAGAGCCAATAAATGGAGTTTTGATTATTAATGCACAAAATATCAAAATGAAAATTTTTTATATATTATAATTGGAAAAAAAATTATATACACTTGCATGCATAGATATGTATATATATATGTCTGTGTGCAATTATGTATTTACAAGTCCATACGTAACTAGGGTGAGACTAGTGCTGCATTAGCTTTAAATGCCATTATAAATAGGTAAATAATTGTGCCAGACAAAATCTGTTTTATCTTATTTACCAAGAGAAATAATACAAATATTACTGTTTTATGAAAATCTACTACAATTTGGCAATAGCATTATGATTTTTTTATGCTGCTTTTTATAATGGCTGGCAAATGAAAATAATTTTAAAAAGTTAAATATTTTAGATAATTTTGCTGCAGTTATAGTAGGTAGAGTTTTTTTATCATTTTTTTTATTAATTTGCACAACATATTAATTATCATTGTCTTTTATTTATAATTATATATTGGACATTTACTACCATTTAGTTTATTTACTGAATGTTTTGGGGAAAATTTAAACTTTTTTTAAATTTTTCAAATAAAATTAGTAATAATAGACAACTTAATAACTAATAGGTAAATGTATCTGAAAAGTTTAAATAAAGTTTTTTTTTTCTAAAACTGTTAATAGTTTTAATTATATGATGGAAAGAATCCAATATATAATTACTAATAAAAAGCCATCATTGTAAACTTTTAGAGAAACATTTTTATTTGTAATTATTTTTTATTACTATTAGATAAATTTCTATTTCATATGCTATTTTCTTTGTAATCAAATGTTTCATTTAGAGATTACATTTAATTGTAATTGAAAATTAATAAAACTAATTTTAAACTAAAGTTGGAGGTAGTAATTTATTTTGCCCAAATACTAATATGATTAGATGTGGTTTTGCCTATATATAGGTAGTATTTAAGTAAAGGATGTATCTATGTTAATTATCTTCACAGTGTTTATAATTTTCTGTTATAGTGAATTAACATTATATAAAGCATATTGGCATCATCATTGCTTCAAACTTTTATACATTTATTGGACATACTTAGTATGAATATTTGTGATTACTATTTTTTACCTCTTGAAACATATTTCACTTTTTATATTTATGCTGCAGCTTCAATATTTTGATGAGATTATTTAAAATACAAAATACATTTCTAAGCTTTTAATTTCGTCATTTAGTTTTATGCCTTTCTTAAAATACTCTATATATATCAGAATAACAGATTATTAACTTAAAAGAGCGATTTTTATGATTTTAAGTGAATTCTTTTTAATAATATTTTTAATTCACCATATACTCTAATTTTTTTGTGTAATCTGATATGTTTAACTAGTGCAAATTCATTTCAACAAACTACTACATGTTTTTTACTGATGGTTTTATTTTTCATTAAATGTCTTAATGCTACTTACAGACAGACTATTTTTATAAAACTTTTTATATTATGAGACCACCATATTCAACATCTTAGCCATGCTTTGGACAAGAATCACAAAACAACTCAGCCAATTGCATTATAAAATTATGGCCACTGCTTTACACTCTTTCTGCATAAGAAAGTGTCTGTTTAAAATTACACATAATGAATTTGGTATCAATTAAATATTAGATCTTTTGCATTTTATTAACATTATTTTTACCATAAGAAAATTGAAAAAAAAGATTAGTAACTGTATTTTTATTAATATTTTAATATATATATATTGTACCGGTCGAAAAACACACATCGATCCAACAAACCCCTGAATACAGGTAAAGTACCTCGAGTCTGACCATGTACAAGATAGATAAATCAGGTACATCGTGAATTCTGCCCTATTTACCTATATCCCCAGGTCAAAGATCTAATCAATAGCCTTTCTCGACGATACGATCGAAGTCCTTTATTTTCACTGTGCCGGCAGCTGGGTCTTAAAGCATGAGATTCGATTTTATTATATTTAAATGAGAACTTGGGTGATTGGTTGATAGGTATATTTAAAAATCAAAATTTATTTAAAATAAAAATTAATAAAATGATTCGAGAACACTGGAAGTTTGTTTTAGTTATATATATAATTAAAATCATTGGACATTCTACATTATTTATTTTACATTAGTTTAAACTCAAGCTCAAAAAAAAAAAAATACAATTTTAAATTAACTTCATAATTATATGAGTTCCTGACGACTTTATTTTTATTAGCGGTCAGCATTGACGTTATTGACTTTGTACAATTTATTTTGTGAAGTTTATACATCTTTCATTTTGTTTACATTTATTCTCTTTTTTTTTTTTTAAAAAAAATAGCAAAAATTATTTCATAATTAAATGACCACGGACTTCAAAATTCCCCGTGCACATTTATTACAAGCTTATAATATAGCGATAGGTTTAAACATCTGCCTAACGCACATATATAAGAATGACTTAAAAAAAACATTTCTATTGAAAAAGATATTAATTACATAGACGATTGTAGTAAGACTAATTTGACGTCTTACTCCATTAACATATAGAAAAAAAATGATTTTTATTTATCTTTATAAAATTAATAATTTGGATTTTCAACAACTAATGTTTTATGACATTAGTGGACCTTGCTGGCATAGCTTATAAATAACTTTAAAACTGTAAGCGATTATAATTAAAAAAATCTATCAGTTAATTATCAAAGCAAACAAGTCACTTTAGTTGGACTTACAACTAAAATCATACCTATAATGAAATATACCGTGAATTAGCCAAAACCAAACGATTTTAACTAATTACGCAAACGAACAAAACAGTCGATTACTCAGGTCGAAGATCCTTTCGGTAGAATCATCTCCCTATGGCTTACATATTAGATAGGCAAAATAAAAGCAAAATAATGTCGGGTTAATAAATATACGAATGCAAAATGGAGAGAAGAAACGTAAGTAAGAAAATACGAGCCGGATTACGGACACTCGTATGTCTATTCCAACGAAGAATAAAAGGAAAATCGATACGTCCACATGTCGTGTCCATGTATCGATAGGAGATAGGAATTACAGAGAGTCCTCATATTCGCCTCTATGAATTCTGCTGACAAACCAACTCTATCTCAAACACGCTGTCCGTTTCACAGGCGTATGCGAAGAATGGAAGCTAACTCCAAATCACAAAATCTATGACCATTTTAGGTCTGTTCATGAGACTCCAAGCATTCTTTATTAACCCGAGATCTTATAATTATTAAATAGGAATGAATTATAATTAAATAGCCTTAAAATGATCTAATACTGCATAGAGAACAACCTGCGTAAACAACTACTTTATATAAATATTTAACATACAAAAAAAAAACATACTTATAGAAATAAGGGAATTTAATTCTCGAAAAAATCCCCCCTTCCCTCTTTCCTAACAAAAAAAATGCATGATAATTAACTGACGCTATCCAGCAGTGCTGTTACTAGGTCAAAAATCTATAACATATTTTATTCTGTTTTGAATTGCAGAAATATAAAATAACAGAATCCCATTCTGGGAAATCTATAATAAAACTGTTTAAAGACATTATGGCATGTTTAGTTTGAAATATATATATATTCGACATAACTTCACTTGTGAAATAAAATAGATCAAAATTATTTTATTTTAAAATTAAATCGTTCTTTCCCGAACTTCCTCTAATAAAACATAGTTTGCTCTCTTAGCAAATTACTCTGAGCCCCCGTGAGTGAAGCTTATCGAAATACAAAAAAAATCAAAGCATGAAATAATCTCATGCTAAAATTAATATAAAACAAATAAATTCATATTCAATTAAAAATATTAGAAAATTATTGTGAGCTTGAGTTATCAAAAGGAAAAACATTATAAATAATTTAAAAGAACAGGTTAAAGAGACAGTTAAAAAAAAGATCCTTAATAAACATTAACTTTTGACATTTTAAAGCTTTACGAAATTATATTTACATTCTAATAATACTTTGGTCAAATCTGGATGACTACCTTGGTGCTCCCTGGGATGAGTTCTGCGGGCGAACATTGATGGCTTATGGCAGTTGATGGCATGTTCTGGCAGCAGCATAATGGAAGATTTCGGGTCTCAGGAGGGAAAGGGCAGCGATTACCCTGTTTTACTCCTCGATCATCATAGCGTGCTTTCTACAACTCTGTCTGTTCTCTGTCACTCTGTCTGGTCTCTGTGCCTATTACTTCCTGCTGCCTCAGGTGATCTTTCAGAAAACAATAGAAATTGGTTATAATTCTAATTTTAGAAAGTTTTTACCTCGATAAGGATTAATATATTTCAATCTAATTTTATATTAGTTTTTAATTTAGATAACAATGTAGAATCTCTACTAATTAATGAATAGAGATTCCACAGTGAATGGATTTTGGTAATTTATCAATGCTTTTAATTTAAACATTTATTTTAAACTTCTTATCGAGGTACAAATCTTTTCACAAAGGCCATCTTGAATTCTTGAACTAAAAATAAAGCATTTTAAACATATACAGTATATCTAAAATATATAAAAAAAATTCAAAGTTAATTATTTGAATTTTTTTTCTTTTAATAATAAAATAGAATAAGTGTTAGTACAATTATGATCCAAAATAAATTATAGGATTTATTCAGGATAGTTAAAAATGTTTAAAAAATGTTTTTTTTAGAATAATAAAAAAAAAAAAATGTTAGTAAATAAATAATTAGGTGGGTCAGACCGTGAAATGGAAAATCTGAATCAGATTTACCATTTCAATATATATATATGTAATTTCCATTTTATTTTATTTAAATTTTTATCAGATACAGTGAAATTGTAAACTATCCTGTATCAATGTGCATGATTTCAATTACATGCTATTTTTTAAAAATGTAAACAATCAAATAATAAAAGCATTGAAATTTACAAACTCATTCAATTTTATTAATCTCAGTACAATGCCAGCCATTTCTTTTCTTACTAAATATTATGTTCTCACATCTTAAATATAAATTTGTTTAATCATGTCTTATCTTGGTATGGCAACAGTCCTTTTTTTTTTTCAGTAAATATAATGTTCATAAGTTTCAAACATAAACTTATTTAATTACATTTTCTTCACAATTTAAGTACAGCAATTGTAAGCATGTATCTTACATTTTTTCTTTGATTTTTTTTTCTTTTTAAGTTTTACTCTATATACAGTACATATTTGTTTAATAAAATATATTGTAAAACAATGAGTGATAAATCAAAGAAAAAGTTGTAAAGTACTTTCATTAAATGAAAAAAGGAAAATCATTGATTTAGTAAGAAAAATAAGAAGTCATATTCTGTGGTGGGCCATATGTTTCAAAAGAATGTATCTTCAATTGGAGAAATTATAAAGAGAAAGAACACTGTGCCCCTGAAATAACTAATATTCTAACTAAAATTAGAAACAATTTTTGGTTCAATTCAAATAGCTCTAAATCTATAATTAAATCTGATGAATCATAAGAACATTCTGATTGGAGTCCATGTATTGCATCAGAAAGTTTTACTATTATTTTTATATGAATATGACTGTTGAACACATACATAGCATAATAAATATACATCTTTATCCTGATTAGTGATGACAACCCCACCCCAAATGTCTTTGTAAAGTAAGATTTTGAATAAAAAATAAGCAATTAAAATGAGTTCCTATTATGAGAAAAAATTAATTTGTTACTTTAAATTCAAAATATATAAAAAAAATCAATTAAAAAAATAAAGGTTAAATTGAAAAAGTATTACATAATATGTAAATATTTTACTTAAAATATTATTTTTAAAAAATACTAATCTGTGAATAAATATACTATTTAAAACATTTCAGTAGCTATAATTTTAAAAAAAAAAAGATTATAATTTTTTTATTGCTTATCACCATTTTGCTTTTTATGGAGTCACAGCATGAAGAAAAAAACTAGCCACAAAGCACTTTTTAAAGAAAAAAATTAACTTAACACAATATACACTTTACAATTTATTTTTCAAGCACTTTGCGCTCAATTATTACAATTATTTATTTTCATCATTTCTAACTAACAAGACTTTGAATGTTGCTGTTAATTCTTTATTTTCAATTATGTATTTTTTATATATATAAATACAATAAAATTAAATAAAATGTATATAAAGAGATTTTATGTATAGTTGAACATTGTAGTTTTAATAAGTTATGTAAATGATTAAATCTTATTTTTTTTAGCCAGTCTATGTTTACAATAAAACTGACTATTATCTTGAATAAGTTAAAACATCTTATAAAAGTATTACCTTAAAATTGAAAAAATAAGTGGCATCTTAAACTTATATTTAATAATTTTTGATCATATGAAGTTGATTACTAGCTGCACATTGTATGAAATCAATTTTTTTTTTTCAAAATAAGTTACAATTACAATGACTATTATAATAATTGTATTTTTGCCACATGAAAAATAATGTTCATAAAAATTTTAATCCATACAACTGTTAAATTAGTATAGACTAGCTAATGTAATGTTTTTACAACTAAATATTAATATGCCTTGTTGTTATACAGGTTCAATGTATGTTACTTACTGAAATAAATGATACTGATGAGTTTTTTGATTTTTTTAGGCATTAAAAATGAAAATCTTCTTTACTTTGCATATATCATAAATGAATGTTTCATAAAGTCATTGGATGACAATTAAATAAAGTGCATTAATCACATTTTATTCTATAATCAAAACAATATTGGGTATTATATAATGAATAAACTCTACTGTATAATTTTAGCATAAATGTCAGCATTTTATTTTTGGAAAACAGCTTTAGTAAAATCACTATTCAATGATATCACTATTTTTACAAAATGACCACATTTTTTTGACAACCATCTTCAAAAAATGGTGGATATTTTTTTTAAAAAAATTTGACTTCTTTTTAAAAATCATAACAGCAAATAATGGATTGTAAATCAAAATAATTTTTACAAATTAGTGATGTCTGTCATGGTGAATCCTCATATAAAGGTTCATCACTAATCAGGGTAAAGTTGTATATGAAAATGTGCTTTCTTGATTTATTATTAATAACTATATTATTATTTTTTAAAATTTTTATTTATATTATAATCTTAATTTATAAATGTATACTATATATATAAAGTATATATATATATGATAAACAAAACAAGTTATAAATTTTGTAACTTGCTCTTAGCTTACATTTTATGATCATTAGATGGAGCTTTATCAATAGGTCCTAACAAGCTTTTGTTTACATAAATGCTAAGAAAGATAGAATTCAATATCTCTTTCATTATCTCCAACATTTAGACCATGGTTTCAAGCTAGTTGGCTCACCTCAGTAAAAGATAGAAAGATCAGAAACTAGATCTAAATGCTAACTCTACAATCAGCATTTATGAAACATGTTTCTATCAGTTTGAAAACATGAATTTTTCAGATACATAAATATCTTCAAATCCAGCCAAACAAACTGGACAGCTATATGGGCCTGAAATCAGTTCAGTTTCACTATATAGTAAAAACATCTACAATATATTGTAACGGAATAGCGTTACATGGGATTTGAATCCAGGCATATGATGTTAGATTAAATATATATGCAATTGATGAAATGAATGACATGTACAAAACTTTAAAAAAAAAGGTTTTGCGTTAATAATGAACGAGAAACACCCGTTTCTAGAGCATGATCGCAGCTATATAAGAGTACCTGTCAAATTTATTGAAATAAGAGTAAAAGAGTTTTTTTTGTTGTTTTGTTGTTTTTGAGAATAAATATGTAATCATTAGTTGTAAGTTTGCTTTTTTTGTTTTTTTTTAAAAAGAAAGATGAATGATTGAACACAGGTTTGACATTTTATTATGTCATTTAAATCATGTTTGAACAAAGAGAGAAAATGAATTGATTAATTAGCAACATGTTCTGAAATTCCAAGCGATCTAAAATTATTTTCAATGGGGGGTAATTAGTAAATGTAAAGTTAGTAAAAATGAAACAATAAGCCGGATATATGTCGGTAAGGTCTAGATAAAATAAGCCGAATTTAGAAACAGAAGTGAGAAAAAGTGTATGCTGCTATTGTACAACCCAGAATTCTGTCTCCAGCTAAACAATGCCTGAAAAAATGGCCAAATTGAGTTAAATTCCAAAGTGGTGCAAACGATCCCAGAAATCGCTGAATTAAGTTAATACTCGATGGACCTATTGGATGAAGAGACTCACAGGTGCAAGGGGGAGATTGGATGAAAAAAATTCAAGGTGTGAGGGCGGGAGAAGAGAGAAATTACAAGGGAAATTGTGAAAAGAAAAGGATTTAGCAGAGTCACCAATGTGCTTGGAATAATTAAGTTGCTGATTTTGTAAAGAAAGTTTTCTTTTTACCAGTAGAAATAAGATCTAACTTTCGTATCATAGTATAATGGAGATGCGTTGCTGAACCTAAAATTCGCGGCTTGACCACCGGACCTCCATGCTCCGTTCAGCTGATTGCCCCTAGGATGCTCACAACACTGGAGAAACTTCACCTAAGGACCACACACGCTTTTGAGACCTCGCAAATTGCCAGAATGCTTAGTTAAAGAAGAAATCATCACTCAGGATCCTTCTTACCGGCTGTCTACGTTCCACAGGTAGCTATCTTTAAATTAATCATACTCACTTATGCACCAGAGTAGATAAACTTTAAAAACAATAACTAGTGAAAAAAATTTGGCTAAATGATAAAATTACCCGCGACCATAAATGAATGATTAATGATTAAAGAACTTAACCAGAATAAGTTTGTCTACAAATAAACATCCTTTAATATATGTGTGAAGTCTCATTTAATTCTATAGTTAATTTATCTTGGCTTGCCAGTCATATACCGGCATAAAATTATTAAATAGATTGGGAATGAGTGCTGGAGTGATCCAATTTGTTTTTTGTTATGAATGAATGCATTTAATATTTTGGTGTTGGGATTTGATTAAACTTATGTTATATTATCATACCTTTCTTAGATTAATATTAAGCTTTGATTGATTTGTTCTGTGGGATATAGGGCGGGCCCTAATACGATAAGTCTGATTGATCGCGATTGAAAGGTGATATTGGCTGTGTTCGTTTCTTGCTTCTGACTGGAGTGATGCACGGGCATGTTTTGTGATATAGTTGAGTGAGCTTATGCACATACCTGGCGGACTCTTGTAATGTTCTCCAGGCACCTACTACTTGGATTTGATCTGAATTTACGTATAAATAAATAAAAGCGTACATGTATATGTGTTTGAAATTATCTTCACCGAACATTATGTAACCCCCCAGACGCAAGAACACAGCAGATTCATAGAAGTGACTTTAATGTGCTTTCGGCATGGAAGCAGTCAAGTGGGGCGGTTACATTTGGTGCATCAACGTGGCCCGAAACTATTGTTTCAAGTGGTTGGACCGACGTGGATAAGCTGACATTTCTAACAACGAAAGCAAATTTAAATAAAGAAACCCTGTGAAGAAACTATGTGTAGCGGCCTAAATAAGGCTCAAAGTTATATATATATAAAAAAAGAGAGAGGGCGCTCGAAATAACAGAATAAATTATCTATTAAAGCGGGGGAAATTTTCGGAATCACCATAAAATAAAATCATCAAACGTTGCTCAAGGGATTGTAAAGGGATCCATGAGATGGGGGAAATGATAGCCAAATTTGAACAAGAAGAGGGGATAGGAGGGCAGATAGAGAGGTCTAGTAATGAACAACCCAGAAAATGAGTACCACCAGACCGATACTAACCTAGAGGATGGAGGGAAAAATGAATTGACGACCGTGGATATCACAAAGACAAATGTTTAAAGAAACTCACATGGGAAATAGACACCACGAACCGGGAATGACCTGTGACATGAAACGACATATGATATTGGAAATGGAATTGGTGGGTCAACCTGGGAGTACCCTGCAAGACCAGGAGAAGGCTGTCACATGGCGCTGGCCCAACTTAAGTGCGGAAAATCACGCAACATATTTCATTAGAGTCCTTGCCAGCTCACTTCCCAAAACTTCGTTATTGCTGGGCGGATCAGACTTTCCAAAATCTTGGATAGAGATCGATTGTATTCTGCATAGGGGACTTCGGAAAGATCCATCCCCATACCTCCTGTCAGGGATGCACGAAACCCATTGGCCATTGTCGTCAATCGTGGCAGACCCTAGATTACCATATAGTTTTTTTTGTTTATAGTCGTTGTAAAAAAAAAAAAAAGAAGTCTGACTGCAGAGCATCTGATCCAGATTTTAAGGGAAAAGCGAAGGCAGACCGATAGGCCAATCCAAAACACATTCACTGTGGGAGACAGAGTTATGGTAAAATCAAATCCGGTCAGTCGGCCAGAACATATTTAAGAAATTCCTTGACCTCTATGATGGCCCATACGAGAACATCAGGGCATACGGGAATAATGCCTTTGTACTGGCATGAGGAAAGGTGATTAAGGGGACTTTCAATGCAAGGGCACTGAAGAGGGCCGAATAACTTGGCTCCTTCTCAGAGCTAAAATCTGCAACCTCGGATTTTACTCTACACCGGGCAGGGAGATATGTAATGGAATAGCGTTACATGGGATTTGAATCCAGGCATATGATGTTAGATTAAATATATATGCAATTGATGAAATGAATGACAGGTACAAAGCTTTAAAAAAAAGGTTTTGCATTAATAATGAACGAGAAACACCCGTTTCTAGAGCATGATCGCAGCTATATAAGAGTACCTGTCAAATTTATTGAAATAAGAGTAAAAGAGTTTTTTTTGTTGTTTTGTTGTTTTTGAGAATAAATATGTAATCATTAGTTGTAAGTTTGCTTTTTTTGTTTTTTTTTAAAAAGAAAGATGAATGATTGAACACAGGTTTGACATTTTATTAAGTCATTTAAATCATGTTTGAACAAAGAGAGAAAATGAATTGATTAATTTGCAACATGTTCTGAAATTCCAAATGATCTAAAATTATTTTCAATGGGGGGTAATTAGTAAATGTAGAGTTAGTAAAAATGAAACAATAAGCCGGATATATGTCGGTAAGGTCTAGATAAAATAAGCCGAATTTAGAAACAGAAGTGAAAAAAAGTGTATGCTGCTATTGTACAACCCAGTATTCTGTCTCTAGCTAAACAATGCCTGAAAAAATGGCCAAATTGAGTTAAATTCCAAAGTGGTACAAACGATCCCAGAAATTGCTGAATTAAGTTAATACTCAATAGACCTATTGGATGAAGGGACTCACAGGTGCAAGGGGGAGATTGGATGAAAAAAATTCAAGGTGTGAGGGTGGGAGAAGAGAGAAATTACAAGGGGAATTATGAAAAGAAAAGGATTTAGCAGAGTCACCGATGTGCTTGGAATAATTAAGTTGCTGATTTTGTAAAGAAAGTTTTCTTTTTACCAGTAGAAATAAGATCTAACTTTCGTATCATAGTATAACGGAGATGCGTTGCTGAACCTAAAATTCACGGCTTGACCACCAGACCTCCGTGCTCCATTCAGCTGATTGCCCCTAGGATGCTCGCAACACCGGAGAAACTTCACCTAAGGACCACACACGCTTTTGAGACCTCGCAAATTGCCAGAATGCTTAGTTAAAAAAGAAATCATCGCTCAGGATCCTTCTTACCGGCTGTCTACGTTCCACAGGTAGCTATCTTTAAATTAATCGTACTCACTTATGCACCAGAGTAGATAAACTTTAAAAACAATAACTAGTGAAAAACATTTGGCTAAATGATAAAATTACTCACGACCATAAATGAATGATTAAAGAACTTAACCAGAATAAGTTTGTCTACAAATAAACATCCTTTAATATATGTGCGAAGTCTCATTTAATTCTATTGTTAATTTATCTCGGCTTGCCAGTCATATACTGGCATAAAATTGTTATTAAATAGATTAAAATAAACCATTTATTTAATTAGTATTTTGTTATTGATTGATTGGAATTTCAACTCACATTTATATGATAGGGAATGAGTGCTGGAGTGATCCAATTTGTTTTTTGTTATGAATGAATGCATTTGATATTTTGGTGTTGGGATTTGATTAAACTTATGTTATATTACCATACCTTTCTTAGATTAATATTAAGCTTTGATTGATTTGTTCTGTGGGATATAGGGCGGGCCCTAATACGATAAGTCTGATTGATCGCGATTGAAAGGTGATATTGGCTGTGTTCGTTTCTTGCTTCCGACTGGAGTGATGCACGGGCATGTTTTGTGATATTGTTGAGTGAGCTTATGCACATATGTGGTGGACTCTTGTAAAGTTCTCCTGGCGCCTACTACTTGGATTCGATCCGAATTTACGTATAAATAAATAAAAGCGTACGTGTATATGTGTTTGAAATTATCTTCACCGAACATTATGTAACCCCCCAGACGCAAGAACACAGCAGATTCATAGGAGTGACTTTAATGTGCTTTCGGCACAGAAGCAGTCGAGTGGGGCGGTTACAATATATCATTGCAAAAACCTTCAAGGGTACATTTATGATAAAAAAAAACAAATTATAAATTTCGTAACTTGCTCTTAGCTTGTATTTTATGATCACTAGATGGAGCTTTACCAATAGCTCCTAACAAGCTTTTGTTTACATAAATGCTGAGAGAGATAGAATTCAGTATCTCTTTCCTTGTTTCCAATCTTTAGACTATGGCTTTGATATATATATATAAAGAGAAAGAATTTTCACCTTTAATATATGTGCTTTACTGGTCTTATAATAGCTCAACGATGTCATGTTGAGTGTTGAGGATGCTCTCAAACACAAGATAGAGACTTTTGAAAGGATAAGAATGTCCATCTTATCTTTAAACCTACATTCTAATTATATAGGCTAATCAAAGGTGCTTTAGATTGACCTATATAATTAGAATGTAAGTTTAAAAATAAAACACTGTTCTCATTCTTTCAAAGATTTCTATCTTGTCTTTGGGTTTGAGAGTAGTCTCATTACTCAACATGATGATATTGAGCTATTATAATTTCAGTACAGCACCTATATTAAAGGTGGAAATACTTTCTTTTTAATTAACACAAGATCTCTATGCTTAGTAAATAACCTTGAATATTATATATATATATATATATATATATATATATATATATATTACAAATAAAATATTTGTGAATTAAAAAACATTGTAATAAATATAACAATAATTAAAATATAATATACAGTCTTTCAATCCATAGAAGTACTTTCAGTTAAGTCCTTAGTTCTCCTCAAATGCCATTAAATTAAAAAAAAACATAATGGAAGCAAATTTCATCAACTCAAATCTCATGAATCCTGAATTTTAATGTTAGCAGCTTACTTATTAATTATATTCATTTTATTTCTATTTATTGAAATTGCCTCCTTAATTTTTCTTTTATTATGGTTTCTCTCTTCATGAAGAATCTTAACACATGATCCAAGAAAACTAAAGCAGTCATTAAATCATTATTGTTTTTACTTTTCACATGCTTGTATAACAATTTATGCTCCTTTAATCTTTTACTTATACTGCACCTTGGTTCACCTATATATGAAACATACATCCATAAAAAATTTGATACACAACATTACTGTATATATATATATATATATATATATGATAAACAAAAATGCAAGTTAAAAAACTTGCTAACGCTTGTATTTATGTCCACAGATGGCGTTCTACCAAAAACACCGATCAAGTGTATGTTTCGTTTACATAAACGTCAGAGTAGTTAGTATTCACTATCTCTAACTATAATTCCACTTTCAGATCATGATTTCAAGCTATTTGCTATCATCAGTGAAAGACAGGAATAAAGAAACTAGATCTAAATACAAACTCTGAGCGTTTATGAAACAATTTCTATTCAGCTTGCAAGCATGAATTTTTTAGACACGTAATGTCTTCAAACTCAGCATAGCAAACCAGATAGCTATATGGGTCTGATCTCAGTTCAGCATCACCACATAGTAGAAGCCTCTGCAATCTATATCATTGCAAGAAAGACCTCAAAGGTACATTTATGATAAACAAAAATGCAAGTTAAAAAACTTGCTAACGCTTGTATTTATGTCCACAGATGGCGTTCTACCAAAAACACCGATCAAGCGTATGTTTCGTTTACATAAACGTCAGAGTAGTTAGTATTCACTATCTCTAACTATAATTCCACTTTCAGATCATGATTTCAAGCTATTTGCTATCATCAGTGAAAGACAGGAATAAAGAAACTAGATCTAAATACAAACTCTGAGTGTTTATGAAACAATTTCTATTCAGCTTGCAAGCGTGAATTTTTTAGACATGTAATGTACCTTTGAGGTCTTTGCTTGCAATGATATAGATTGCAGTTGGCTTCTACCATGTAGTGATGCCTCTGCACAACACTGCAAGATCAGACTCATATAGCTATCTGATTTGCATAATGCTGAGTTTGAAGACATGTACGTGTCTAAAAAATTCACGCTTCTACCAAGCATGACATAGAAATTGTTTCATTTACATAAACGTCAGAGTAGTTAGTATTTAGATCTAGTTTCTATTATTCCTGTCTTTCACTGATGATTGCAAATAGCTTGAAATCATGATCTGAAAGATAGGAATAATAGTTACGAGATAGTGAATACTAACTACTCTGAGCGTTTATGTAAACGAATTCATATGCTTGATCGGTGAATTTTTGTAGACACGCCATCTGTGGACATAACATAGCAAGCATTAGCAAGTTTTTTAACTTGCATTTTTGTTCATCATAAATAGTAGCCTTTGAGGTCTTTCTTGCAATGATATAGATTGCAAAGGCTTCTACTATGTGGTGATGCTGAACTGAGATCAGACCCATATAGCTATCTGGTTTGCTATGCTGAGTTTGAAGACATTACGTGTCTAAAAAATTCACGCTTGCAAGCTGAATAGAAATTGTTTCATAAACGCTCAGAGTTTGTATTTAGATCTAGTTTCTTTATTCCTGTCTTTCACTGATGATAGCAAATAGCTTGAAATCATGATCTGAAAGTGGAATTATATAGTTAGAGATAGTGAATACTAACTACTCTGATGTTTATGTAAACAAAACATACGCTTGATCGGTGTTTTTGGTAGAATGCCATCTGTGGACATAAATACAAGCGTTAGCAAGTTTTTTAACTTGCATTTTTGTTTATCATAAATGTACCTTTGAGGTCTTTCTTGCAATGATATAGATTGCAGAGGCTTCTACTATGTGGTGATGCTGAACTGAGATCAGACCCATATAGCTATCTGGTTTGCTATGCTGAGTTTGAAGACATTACGTGTCTAAAAAATTCACGCTTGCAAGCTGAATAGAAATTGTTTCATAAACGCTCAGAGTTTGTATTTAGATCTAGTTTCTTTATTCCTGTCTTTCACTGATGATAGCAAATAGCTTGAAATCATGATCTGAAAGTGGAATTATATAGTTAGAGATAGTGAATACTAACTACTCTGATGTTTATGTAAACAAAACATACGCTTGATCGGTGTTTTTGGTAGAACGCCATCTGTGGACATAAATACAAGCGTTAGCAAGTTTTTTAACTTGCATTTTTGTTTATCATAAATGTACCTTTGAGGTCTTTCTTGCAATGATATAGATTGCAGAGGCTTCTACTATGTGGTGATGCTGAACTGAGATCAGACCCATATAGCTATCTGGTTTGCTATGCTGAGTTTGAAGACATTACGTGTCTAAAAAATTCACGCTTGCAAGCTGAATAGAAATTGTTTCATAAACACTCAGAGTTTGTATTTAGATCTAGTTTCTTTATTCCTGTCTTTCACTGATGATAGCAAATAGCTTGAAATCATGATCTGAAAGTGGAATTATATAGTTAGAGATAGTGAATACTAACTACTCTGATGTTTATGTAAACGAAACATACGCTTGATCGGTGTTTTTGGTAGAACGCCATCTGTGGACATAAGTACAAGTGTTAGCAAGTTTTTTAACTTGCATTTTTGTTTATCATAAATGTACCTTTGAGGTCTTTCTTGCAATGATATAGATTGCAGAGGCTTCTACTATGTGGTGATGCTGAACTGAGATCAGACCCATATAGCTATCTGGTTTGCTATGCTGAGTTTGAAGACATTACGTGTCTAAAAAATTCACGCTTGCAAGCTGAATAGAAATTGTTTCATAAACGCTCAGAGTTTGTATTTAGATCTAGTTTCTTTATTCCTGTCTTTCACTGATGATAGCAAATAGCTTGAAATCATGATCTGAAAGTGGAATTATAGTTAGAGATAGTGAATACTAACTACTCTGACGTTTATGTAAATGAAACATATGCTTGATTGGTGTTTTTGGTAGAACGCCATCTGTGGACATATGTATATATATATATAACTGTAATGGCATGTCTGAACAGTAGATGATCCATGATTTAACTGGGTTTAAACCTTATTTATCATAAATTTATAATTTTATATTATAAATATTACATGAATGAACTGGCCCCCCAAGAAGAGGGAAGAATATAGTTGATAGCAGAGCTAACAACAATACCCACAGTCAGACCAAGCTATGCAACACATAAAATGATCACATTTCCAGACCGTGGCCCACCTCGACTGCTATATTCAAACTGCTACTATACAAGCACTTTATTTGTTTTGGAGTAAACACTGGGTGCCAGCTAGTTACTAGAGCTAACAACAATACCCACAGTCAGACCAAGCTATGCAACACATAAAATGATCACATTTCCAGACCGTGGCCCACCTCGACTGCTATATTCAAACTGCTACTATACAAGCACTTTATTTGTTTTGGAGTAAACCCTGGGTGCCAGCTAGTTACTAGAACTAATGCATTTGGATAGTAGGCCCATAATCCAGTGCTCAAAATATACTATGACTAGCTTAGTCTACTGTAATACATAACAAATTATTGCTTTGATTAGTGGTAAAAAGAATTGACCGACAAATCTTAAGTTTAAAAGGCAATTTATTCTAATTAAACACTAATTATTAAAGTTTTAAACTACTTTTAGATATTTTTAATTAACATAAACATTTATGATATTTATATATGACCACACACACACACATTTTAAATACACATGAAAATATAATATGACAACATTAAATGACAAAAGTATTAAATAGTATGATAAATATTAAATATAAGGCATTCAAACCAATACGCACATCAATATTTTATTGTGCATGCAATAGAGTTCATTTATTACTGACTCTGGAGGCTTTATGGACAGCAATGACTACTTTGAATTTATAAATGGAAATAAGAAAGTTATTAATTATCTAGGTTTTTGGAGCATGGAGATTTTGTTTGTTTGCTTCCTGTGTTTCTGGTGTGTTTCTGACTTGTTTTATTACCAGCTGGCTAAATTTGTGCTTCTGTGGAGGATTTCAGTTGATTGATGATCCTGGTTGCTTCTTTTATTAAGGTTGATGGTTATTTATTTTGTGGCACTATTATTAAGACAGTAGATATTCTGGTGGTTCTCACCCATTGGGCAGCTGTTACTTCATCTCAGGCAGAGTACTGGTATTTGGACCAGGTTTGAAGTTAATCATATGTTTCGATAAAGCTGTTAACAATGCATGACTGATTGATGAATTGAACTCATAGATTGAACTAACCAGACTGATTGACTGATCCAAACTAACTTGCATGTGAAAATTTAGGTTTATTTATGTAACAATCTGTTGTCATTTTTTGTAGTCTGTTTTTGTAGCCATCAGCAAAATCCATTATCTACTGCCCAAGATCTCCCTGACCATTATAATTGGAGTCCCAACATAGCACGATGTATAATAAACCATGAGTAACCTGAGTAAATTTTTTTAATGAAATATTTTTATCTACTTACATAAAGCCGTATACTTTAAATCTTATAAAAGCACTGCCAGAAAGAAATAGCACATATATTAAACACGAGAAAGAAACCACAAGAAAGAAAATATATTAATAATTTTAAAATGTAATTTTTTAAAAAAAGAAAAAGTCAAAAGGTTGCAATTAGTATGTTTTTTTTTTAAAAAAATATTATGCTTTAATGTGTATAGGTGCACACAGCCATGTAAGTTTATGATTGTAAATGTGATACCTCATGATGAGTGTCCCTTGGGAATCTACCTCAGTGTAATCCCCATTTAAGCATTTCAATTAGTCATAAATAACTGGTGGTATATATAATTGTGCTGCAAATACATGTATTAACTCATTATTTCTTAAAACATATTTACTTCAATGCAACCTCCTTAAATAAATAATTTGCTTGTCATGCTGTTTGTTAAAAATGAAATGTAGAGAAAAGGGAACTCTTTGGGGGAGTAGGCATAAGCATAGATGGTTCATAGGAAAATGATAGTCAACATTTTTATATATATATATAATCTCTTTTTATAAAATTACTAACCGAATGTCTTTGTAAATTGGCGTTAATCATGTACCATAATTATTAACCCTAAGTACATTTTTTTTTCTTTATTTTTAAGCAAGTTTACTGATATGTAATGTGAACACATGCCCTTACATCATTTTTTTATAAATAAAATTAGAAATTAAAAATAAAAAGTTCACAAATAAAAATTTGTTTTTAAAAATTGAAAATTAAAAGTCATCTAATCTTGTATATATATATAAAATCGCACAGATGGAAAAATTATTAAAAGAAAACTTTAATAAAAAAAGAAAGTTATAAAACTAAATTTTAAGGAAAAAAAACTTAAAATATATATATATATCTTTAAGAATGTATAATAATTTAATTAATGCTATTGTGTAAAATGGAAATGATTACTTTTAATTAGTCAAAGTAAACTAGCCTTTGGGCATCTTAAAATTTATAATTAAATATCATAAAGGAGAAGAACAATAGAAACAGAATAGCCAATAAAAAAATCCCTCAGGAAATGGATCTCAGCGAAAGAATAATTGTCATCATGATGTCATGTTGAGTTAATCCACAATTTTAATATAAAAAGGAAAAGATTGGAAATAAATGAATAGTGTGTGTGCTATATGTGTTAAGTCCGGAGAGTTGCAGGAGAAGGGATTGAAATGACACACTTTCAATCCCTTCAGTTTTTCTAAAAGAAGAAATGAAATATCATTTTCCTAGATTGCAGACCCCAGGACATCAGGGTCCTGCAATAAAAGCCTGCAAAGAATTATACCAACTGCAGCAAAGGACCTATAGAATTAAAAACAACATTGGATCCCAATTACAAGAAACTAGAAAGTATGGACTTTTTCTCTTTAAAACTGTAAGAACTCTATAACTAAAGAACTTTAACTATAAAACTTTCCCAGTATTTAAATAGAAATAGAAATTCCTATCTGACCAAACTAAATCATTTATTGATAATTATTTTATTGAATGTTTTTTTTAATCATTTCCATTAATTTATTTTTTCTGTTATTTTAAGGGGTTTTTTTTTTTCTGTTAAACTAAAACTTTTAATTAAATCATGTTAATTTAAGTCAGGCATAAATGGCTGCATAGATTTGTAAAGTTGTGTTAGTTTAAGGGAGGGTGAAACTTAGGTTATTTGTTTCACAGTTAAATTGGGTCAATGGATTGGATGTATTGGTCTAATTAGTAAATGTAGCATGAAGATATGCTACATGCAGGATCTTCTTATATGTCGCACTTGGGCAAAATAAGACCCATTTCTTACTGACCCTTGGAAGCAGACAGTATTCCCAGCTCCTTGGATCACCCCTTTAGTCTATGGAAAGGGATAGTAAGATGACAAAAAATACCACAATCCCTTCTTATGGAGTTTTTCTTTTTTATTGTTCTTCTTGCCAGACAGATGAAGTATTCCTGTACTAGACAAGACATTTCTTCTTGGTAACCATGCTGTTCAGATGTATATTTCTGACAGTGCAGTATTGTGCTGTCGTATTTATGCTGCATTGAATACATCAATATATCAGGTAGATTGGCATTAGTTTGATTGCGAACTTTTGGTCTAGGGTTAAATAAGGGATATAGAATATTTTCTTTTTCAAATGCAATCTATGTAATCTATCCATACATGACATTTTAATAAAATATTAATAAATTCATCTGTGCAAACTTCTAAAATAAAAAGTTAAAATGTAAATTAAATTCTAAAGTAAAAGTTATATTAAAATAATTCTAAATTGTATATATGTGCAAAATATGTGTTTCTGTGTATTGTTAATCTGGCAGTGGCTTATTCTTATTTTTTTTATTATCTTTCTTTCTTTAAAAATAAAATATGCATTATCTCTGCTGCTCCTAGAGTTAAGAATTTCCTTTATGCCATGATTGATTTGATCAAAAGCTACATGGTAATTATGAATGATACGTTTGATAACAGAATTAATATTTGGCAAGCACATGTCTCATTCACCCTGTCACAACTCCCATAACACCTCTACTTGCCCTGACCAATAATAAGATCATCTTCCTCTTCAGGTGCTGGGCTTTGGAACCAAAATTCTTTGATTTTATTATTAAGATAAATTTAAATGCCATTAGCACTAATTGGTTTTAGGCAAGGCATCAACAAAATTGACCCAATCTGTCCCCTTTGCCACACTCATGACAAAACATTTAACCATCTGATTTACTCGTGCCATGGACTCTGGAGGTCTAGAAGGGTTATTGCTGATAACCTTAAAGTGAATTTTTACCGTGTTACCTCTCTTAAGGACAGTATTAAGACAAGATCCATACCTACTATTAGGCTGTCATTATTTATCAACTATGCATTGTGGTCTACTCATTGTAAAATGGTTTTCAATCCCGGTGCAATTCATGAGGGAAAATTCTTTTTGAATAAACTTATAAAATTTAAAAACCATGACATGCTCCTAGCTCCAAAAGTATTATTCGGGGAAACATGGACTCTGATTGCATTGTAAGGATGATTGCTGGTAAAACACTTTGTTTCTTCTGTCTAATATATTGCTGAAAGTGGTTTTGTTAATAATCAGAGGTTCAGATCCTTATGTTATCAAAATGGATAATATTTAACTGAATACATCAGATTTAGCATAAATACCTAAGCCTTCATAGTTGTAGTGATTTTTCCAATGGTGATCTGACCAAACTCTAGATTGACTATGTGACTCTTGGTAATGTGAGGCAATTTGTCTAGGTCAGTTGGTGAGCTTAATTGGTCTACTTGTGTGTTAACAGTAGACCAGATATTCAAGTTTCCCTCTTGCCCAGAATAATACTATCTTTTATTTATTTATAATCATGTAATTCGTTTTTATGTATTTTTATTCTAGCTTTCCTTTTAATTTACCATGTATACATAATTGTCACTGTAAACATTGTACTTGTTTAATAAATATTTTGAAAAAAAAAACTGTATAAATATATACGTGTGTGTGTTTGTGTATGTGTGAAAATATTTACGTTATTGAGGCAGTCCCCTTTTTAAATCTATAAAATCTGTAGCAAATATGTTTTAAATCTATTGTCACTCTTAAATTACTACTCAAGTTATTATTTGAATTAGTAGGGAGACAATGTATTTATATAGGAATGAGAAATGAAATATTTTATAGTTCTCTTTAGTTTTCATAAGAAATCAAGGCCCACGTGGTAGGTTGAGCATGACAATTTAATACTAAATTATACTAGATCTTCCATGAAAGGGGTTTTGATTTTATATGAAAACTAAAGAGAGCTTTGAAATATTTTATTTCTTAATTCCTATATAAATATACTGTCTCATTATCAACTCAAATAATAACTTGAATAGTAATCTGAGAGTGGATAACTCTTTGATTTATTCTACTTTGCCTTACATGTGACTATATTTAGGGCTCATGGATTGCTTAATATAATCATCACAAAACTATCTCTAATTTATTATTATTATTATTATTATTATTATTATTATTATTATTATTATTATTATTATTATTATTATTATTATTATTATTATTATTATTATTATTATTATTATTATTATTATTATTATTATTATTATTATTATTATTATTATTATTATTATTATTATTATTATTATTATTATCATTTATTTTGTTTTCTTTTCATCTTGTCTCTTGTTGAAAGAATAAGATTCATACTCATTTATGAGCAGCTGCTCCCAATGATGATGGTGATAAAGCAAATATCATAACTACTACATATAAAATTATCCAGTATTATCTAGATTACAAATCTTTTATTACAAGAAATGAAAAATGGTTTCATTTTTTATCTGCCACTTAGATTTTAAATAATAATAATTCAAAACATTCCAAACAATAGGATGAATCTAAATACACTGAGGTGTTAATGCAGTTCTTATGAATAAGCTTTCTGTTTATATCTGTTTTAAGTTACTGTCTATTAAAAATCTTAGCAATGGATGAAAAGTGATTCCATCTTTTCACCTGCTTTGTAATATATGAGATATAGTTTGTTAATTTTATATGTAGGTAGTTGTGACATTTGTTTATAACTTATACATATTTGGATTTTTTTTAATGTTGAAATGATTAAAAATTAATTCTGTCTTGCAATTCCAAATAGATTATAACTTATTATAAGAACTGTAGTAATATCTAATCTTATTTAGATGTATTCCTAATGTTTGCATTGTTCTAACTGTCTATTTAAAATTTATTAGCAGATAAAAAGCAGTTTCATGTTTTTGTCTGCTTATAATAAAGGCTTTTTAATCTAGAAGATGTATGTGTTTAATATCATACATAAATAGTTGTGACACATGATTTCATATATAGGTGTTTGCACTCAGTAATAAGATTTGGTCATCATGAGCATCTCATGACATTTGTTATTTCTCTGCATTAACTATGACAGTGAAATTGTTCTTTACTGCAATCACAATTTCATCTTTTAATTACACATATAACAACTCTAACTCCAGTGTTTTTTTTCTGTTGTTTTTTTTTATTTTATAACATTTTATTCTCTCTGTCTTTATGTTACAGTTCCCTGTGGTTCTGGATTAGAAACACTATTTTCATTTATAAAAAGCATACATATAGTACTATTAATTATCTTATTTTGATACGTTAATTATAATTTTTATTTGACAATTTTACTCTAATGTTCGTTTTTATTTCATTTTTTAAAAATATAATTTTATAATGAATTGGGATCTACCTATTATATGTTTTATACTATTAATACAGTTTATATTATTAGAACATCATTCATTCTTTATACTTTTATATATAAATAGTGTTGCTTTTTCTTGTGTGATATTTTTGATTTCCATGATCTTGCCTCATTGAATTTTATTTATATTATCTGTACTTTAACTGAATCATTGATTATCATATATTGCAACGTTGTAAAGATTGTTCTTTTTTTTTTTAAAGATATTATCCACTTTTTGTTCTACTGGAAATAATTTAATGAATAAAATTAAGAATTTTTCTTTTTAAATTTCTTGTTTAAAAATAGAAATTATTGAAAAGCAACATCTTGGTTAAATTAAATCATTTATTCACTAACACATCTAGTTATCTATAAGTATTTAAAATTTTCATTATTTAAATATAAAACCTAACAAGAAAATTTATTGAATACCACTAAAAAATAATTTTAAAATATTTTTTTTATTTATGTACACACACACACATATATATATAAGAAGGGGTTTTATATATATATATATATTCCCTTCATAAGGCTCTTTTTATTTGTGTTCAAATCTTCATATATTAGTTTTTCTTTGCCATACTTAATATTCAGTCATTGCAATTAATTTTCAGTACTGGTTTTAAAAGCGTTTTGTGTTAATAATTATCTTTTTTATATATATTCATTATATCTTCATGATTCAAAACACTTTTTAATAATTATAAAAAAAACTTTGAGGTTTCCTTCACAGGTCTTCTCTATATACTAAAACTTTTTTGGGGTCTCTCATTCAGATAAAAGAATTGAAGTTACAGTTTCTATGAATATAATCATAAGATGGAAATATTGCAAAAAAAAAGACAAATATCACTGCCAAAATATTGAAAATAACATGATAGTAAGTGAATATTATACCAATCTAAGTGATTAAAGACAATAAAGTAAAAAAATAAAATAGAAAAAAAATAAGGTGGAGAACACAGGAATGTTAAATAATTCTAGTGATTATCTAATTATATTAAATAAAAAAAATAAATGGTTTTTTGTTCAAAAGTTTTTAAGAAATTTGTGTTCCATAAGTGGAGCATGAAATGCTTTAATCTTAATCTTTACAAGAGTATGACACAACAATTTTTACTTGTATTACAACTGATACCTTATATTAACTTTTGATCTATGATCTCATTAGAATATAATATCAAGACATGTATTCTCTCTATCTGCCCCCTCTCTCATCTTCTTTTATCTCTTTATTTATATATATATATATATATATATATATATATATATATAAATATATATATATATATATAAATATATATATATATATATATATATATATATATATTTATCTACCAAATAATTTGCTTGTATATTAATCCACATGCACATTATAAAGTTTGTAGTTATACACATTGTGAATATTATAAGCATAGCCACAGCTTAAGAAATGAGATTAGTGGAGATTTAAAACATCATATATTGATTAAGATTATCTCAAATAAATGCAAAAATAATCTATAAGACTATGTATCTTAATAGTATAAGTTTTAAAAGAGGGTGTAATTAAAGCATTGTGAAATAGTGATAAAGTGCATGGATGATTTAATATTATATTATATACATTTGGTAATGCAATAAGAAAGATTAGTTGTAATACACATACGTTTGTCTAAATTTATAATTTATATAATAATTTAAACAACCATTGTATACAGTAGCTAGCAAGTAAATAACTCGTCGAATATTAAATTATACTTGCACATGATATAACTGCTGTTGTCATTATCCAATTCTAATTAAACTTTTTTTTTCATAATGAGGTAAATAATATATTTTAGTGTTTGTATCTTTGATCTTAGGTCTGTAAATATTAACTTAATTTGTAACATACTCCTCTACCCTTTGAATAATTCATATTTTTAAAACTTTAAATCTTAATATGATGAAGATTGTCATTAATATATTTATTCTTCATACAAATTATACATGCTGTTGTAATTGAAATTAAATTTATTGAACAAAAATAAAATTCTGCTAGAAACTTAATGAATAAAATGAATAAGTAAGTTTTTAAGAACCCAATGAATCAAAAATCATATATTATTCCTTTCTATCACTTTTTGTGACTAAATTAATTTTTTTATATTTTTTTCTCCTTTAATATCATTAATAAATGTTGTAAATTTGTTATCAGTCTCTAATAAATGGAAAATACTAATTATTTTACTTAAGTCAAAAATAGTTTATCTGTTTCTTACAGCATTTTATTCAAAAAATGTCTGGTCCAATGGGCAATAACCCTCTGTGAAATAAAAATAGATTATTACCATTTTTTTTTATTATCCAATTACTAATGCATCTGGTGCACCACAAAGTATATAAACAAAAAGTTTCTGCAGGGGATGCTGGTATTGAGCCATTGCTGAGCATTTCTATTAGGTGATCAAGTGTGATGTTATTTTGTCTATATATGTTAATCAAAATTTCTCAGGTATTTGTCAGAGCTGGGCAGATATGGAATAGGTGTTGTTCTGTTTTTTTTCCATGTGGCACAATGAACAAAAAGCATAACTTTTGGTGTAAAACCTGTATTATTTAAGGAAATAGGATGTATGTATGGCATGAAGATTTAGCATTAAGAGAAAGTCAAAATAATTTAGGTTCCAATGACCTTTTTAAAATTTCTGGATCAACTGACTATTGTTCATATTTAGCATTGGTGACTGAGCATCAGTAGTTACATCTGGGTACAACATATAAATGCTTCAGTAAGTGTATCTACCAACACCCAAAAAAGCACCTGATCATAAATGCTTTGGAGATGGTTTATGAGCAAAGACAAATATTCATGTGAAGGTGGTGGTCAGTCTGTGGGTCTTATTTGAAGAATGCATTTGAGAGCTTGAAAACGTTTTATCAGTGCAGCCAAGAGATTAATACTTTTTTGTTTATGGAAATTTTGAATGGCGTAAAGAGCTAATCCATTTCTGGTTGGTGGAAGACTAAGTCATTTTACAGAAATGGAGACTACTTTTCTGCACCATAATAGCTTTCTATAGAGTGAATAAATGGATGAAGTGAAAAATTTAGAGAAGTTTCTGATTGGTGAGTAATATGTTATTTCTGTAGTTACAAGTTGATTGAAAAGGCATACTTTTGCTTATAATGAGAGGTAGGTTTTGGAGAGAGAATTGGTTATGCATTCAGCATCATCTTTTAGTTTTTCTGTATCTTTTGTCTCATTCCAGAAAGTACTAGATAGAAAGGAAATCCAAGAAAATTATTTGGTTCATCATGAAAAATTTGTGTATGTATCTTGCCAGTGTAAAGAAACCAAGCTGATGTTTTATCAATGTTGATCTTAAGTTTATATTTGAAGACGTATTCATTAAGTATTTTTTATAGCATAGCTAATTGCTGTTTGGCAGTAAGAAAAACAGTAAGGTCATCCATATATGCAATACATGATATATATAATTTACTGTTTTGAATTCCTTGTAAATTTTATTGTATCTTGTTTATGAGAGGGTTAAGAACTGAGTGAAGATCCTTGAGGTATGGATTGGTGAGGAAAGAATGAAAGTCATGTTCTACCATTGATTATAATATGGATTTTTTGACTAAGGAGTAGGTTGGTTGGTAGGCATAAGAGAGAACAGGGTATTTTGGTGTCTACAAATATCTGAATTAAAATATTTCAATGAGTCAAAAGCAGCCTCAATGTCAATTTAAATAACCATTTAAGCATATTTTTTTTTGCTCTTGAACTGAATTTACAATGGTTTTGAAAATGAGGGCAGGCTTGTGAGGAATCTTTTTTTTGTATGTTGCATCATTGATAACAGAGGAGGAGATATTGTTCAATTTTATTTTTTAGAATCTTTTCCAGGATTTTAATACCAAGGAGATCCATGGAGATTGATTTCAGATTAGATAGATTGGATATTGAAGCTTGCTTTTTGTTGAATGTAACTAAGCAGATTAGATATAGATCTTTTATGGTATACAACCTTTGTCAATAAACATCACATGACCACCACCTCTTATACTTGCCTTCTGGCATCCATTGATTACTCTAGCTTGCTGTGTGTGGCAATATATATAGTGAGTTTTGCCTGTTTTATACAACCTTTGTGATAGATAATTTGCTAAATCCTATAGATATGTGGTGGTAAATTGACTGAGATGTGAAAATACAAATTTAGGGATTTCATGTGGTCCTGGATGACAATAGTTGGGTATTGTGGTTAGTTTCAGCAAGAAATCAGTAGCATGGAATGGTTTATCTAACTCTTATTGGCCAAAAAGATCTTCAAGTGGTGTAAAGGCACAATATGTCTGCATCTTTTGTTTGAAATATTTGTATATTGTTTCTAACATATTATGTCCAGTTGTGGTGACACCCTTAATTTCAAGTTCTTGTGAAACTTTGACAGTGGAAGAATATCCTAGGGCCCATCTAGTGTACCCTCATGTCCAGGTGTGTTGTTTTGTTAGATAGATTTTTTGTGGCAAGGTACTCTTTTAGAGTGTTGCAAGTGTCATTATATACTTATATGTCTTTTTATATGTGTGTAGGTATCTGGTGCTGATTTACATGTGATGATTCTTTTATGTAATTCATCAGCCAAAGTTAAAAGTCTTGAAGGTGGGGGTCTGGTAATATGATTTATATTGAATGACAGAATGTTGATAAATGAAATGTAATGTTGAACAGGATTAAATTGCATAGTGCTAAATTTAAATAGCATAATGTATGTTTCAAAGTACAAAAATCAAAAGTATGTGCAGGATGAATTATTCTTATTGTTTTATGATGTTGAATTGTTGCTGTTGCTTTGCACTTAGATTGAATTTGAGCATTTAACTAGAGTGATCAGAAAAGGGTGAGGGATTAATTGGTAACTTAGTTAAGTGATGAAGCATAGGAGAATAAAAGCACTGGTCAATATGATGATGGTTATAGAATGAGATGGAGTTAGATGGTAAAAAACCTTCAGGACTTATTAGGGGTATTGCAATTATAGTCACTTTAAAACAAAAGTGTGGTAACTCATGTTGAAGTCACCCAGTAAAACAACTGGGTAAGAGGTTGATGATAGTAGTGAGTTAATGGTAGGCACTAGTTCATGATGTCTGTAAACAAAAATTATTTTTAAGTGCAACAGTAAAGTGGTGAAAAGTGACTATAAGTAGGTTTGAGTCGATATATATGATTTTAAAGGATGGAAATTGACAGGTTCTTGTCACGACCAGGCCAGTACTTCCTGAAGGTGATAATGAATCTCACAAACAGGTGCAAAAGCCTTGGGTCTTTAGAAAGGTTGTGGAGTCAATTTGAGAACCACTATATATTTTTTTGTTTTCAGAAAACCCAGGATATGCAGCTCTGCAAATTAAATCCATTTACTTAGCTGGAGGTTTTTTGAATTGAGTTTAGATCTCAAACATTGAAAGATCCTATCTTTATTTTCATGTTGAAGGTAAATGAATAGAAAAAAATAGAATATATATTTTGAGAATCAGCTTTTTTATATTGACTGAATTGAGATTTCCATTTATTGCCTTGTTTATAAGATTTTGAAAAAGGATTGTATAAGAAAATGACCAGCTAAGACTCAAAATTAAAGTTTTCAGGGCTGGCATCTAGGGCATCAAAATATTTAAGAGATGTTTTGTTTGCATTATTTTTTTAAGCAAAGAAGGTTTGATATCTGTTGGTATATGTGTTTTTCTTCGGGGTTAGTTTTTGCTTCATTGTTTGAATTTGGGGTTTTGGTAAGTGAACAATGGAAGATTTTTGGACTCAGAGCTTCTTGTTTTGTTGAGTGTCTGTTAAGTGGGAGATTCAGGATTCTAGATTATAAATGCTGTTATTAGTGGTGTTAGATTAATTTCAGTATCAAGTGTTTTTATTTTTTATTACCATGATCTTTTCATGGTTTCTCAGGTTTTCTTTTGGAAGTGTAATCTATGTCATAACTTTCAACTATTGGTAATGCTGTATCAATGTATTTATGACATCTATGCTGTTCTTGTTTATTATAGGTGAAAATTGGTTAGTATTGTCATTATGAATTATTGACTGTGATACCTTAGCTATATGAGTTGAAGCTAACTCTTTACATGGTTTTGCTGACATGGTGAGAGTTTGATTATCATCACTCTGAGAAGTTGTGCTGCTGATGTTGATAGGTATGCTGAAGGTTTGATTTGTCTGGTCAATGGAGAGGTCAATTGGTGAAGTATCTTCATTTGAGGGAGAATTCATGTGTGTATTAGATGTTTTGTAAATATTGCTATGGCTTTGATTATAGACACATCTAGGTGTATGGTTACACACCTTATTGCACTGTAAGATCCGAGTGTTTGTGCAGTTAATTTCTAGATGACTATGCTGGCCAGCAGAAACATTGTGGTTTTAATCCTCTTATGTATAGGCCAAGCATAGCCTCTTGGTCTGTAATCTGAGTACTTATAGTGATTGGATCCATGTTTTTGTTTAGCTTGACTTTAAACTCATATATATTGCTGTAAATTTGAACTGGGGTGTCCTTTAGGTAAACTGGTTCCAATGAGACAACTCCAAAACACTTTCATTAATTTTTAAAAATCCTAGGTGGAGTAGCCTAGGTATGTATTTTTCAATTTGCCAGATATGTATCTCTCTTTGTTTTCATCTGCTACAATTAGAGCAAAATGGTCCGGTGTTTTGATATTCATTTTGAATTTAGTTTTAGTTTTGATCATGGAATTCTATGATCAAATATTTTTGATTGGAATAATCAGCTAAGTGTAGAACAGATTGTGCAAAGTGTGTGTTTCATATAGTAAAACTCTTGGAAATTTATATAAAGAACAATGAATATTTGTAGCTTATAAAACTATTGAATAAACTGTGAAAAAATGGTGGAATGTGTTAAATAATCCATTAGAATAGTGTTGTAGAACTTCTCAAAAATGCTCTCTAGCATATTAGGAGTCCATATTACAGACGAGGGTGTTTCTTCACCATTTTGATTTTGTAAATCTAAATTTTCAATATCGCTGGTTGTAGATTTTCTGAATCTTTGGGAAGTGAGATTAAAATTCATGTTTGTAATTAGTCCTGATGTTCCAAAGTTTTTTTTTTTTTGCAATATCAGCAAATGTTTCTTTATTAACTAGAGTAACATTATTTTTTAAGTTTGTCTTTTGACTGAAATTGTGTAAAGCTGAAGACATGGTAGCCATTTGGTTTAATTATCTTTAAGATGTTGTGAACTAAGGGTTTTTTTCTCACAGACACACAAATGAATATTTGCAAACTTTTACAATATATATCAAGTTTGTACTTGTTTTTTTTTTTAAATAATAATTTAAAATTATCTTTTCTGATGGAATTCCAAATAATAATATTAAAAATTGCAGGAGACTTTTAGCATGCAGTCATGTGTTTCGCCAGGTGGTGCTCTGTAGAGTATTTCATTGTACAGTAGTTAGATAACTATCTCTTAAATTCTATTCTAAATTTACTTTCTAAAAATGTTACATAAAATTTAAACTTTAATAACAAGCTTGACAGGGATCAATTCATATCCTCTATCCTCCACCCACACAAAAATAAAGGCATCTCTAACTCCAAATATTGCCAAGTTTATCCTTTATTTACTAAAGCCCCTAGAATATTTACCAATTCAAAGCTACACAAATCTGGAGAACCTCTTTGTCTGATGATAGATTTGGGGAGAGTCCATTATTTTCAAACATCCAAGTTTAATAATTAATTGTTGGGTGTTAGTTTGGGTTTTGGAACTTTCCACCAATTCCTCTTTCCAATTTGTAAATAGAATTAAAGATTCTATCATCAATGATAATTTCCACATGGCCACTCTTGACGTTAAAGAGCTATATGGATCTGTCGATAGGAAATTATCTATTCGGATCATCCACCAGGGAATCTCACAAATACCCATTTCCCACCCAACTACATTAACTTCATTTTGTCATTCTTATCTTGGATAGACAACCATATATACACTACTTTTGAAAATAAATGCTACATTATGAACAATGGTTGGTCTATGGGCCTTCCCTTTAGTGGAATAATCACCAGTATCTTTTTGAATTACTTCAAGAAGCATATTATACCTAAATATCAATTCTGACCATCCTGATATTATATATACATGGTATGTTGATGATGTATTCCTTGCAGGCACTAAACACACCATCTTGTGCATTCTACAAGAAATCCAACAACAAACAACTTAACCATCAACACCACTTGAGAAGATGACTTGAAAAGATTGATATATCTGAACTTGCATCTATTTCAAACAGGAAGAAACATAAATTATTTGATAATCATAAAGCCTCTTCAAGTCAGAGGCTTTATCCACCCTAATTTCAATTTTCCAAACTCTAATAAATTTGCAGGCTTAAACACCTTCTTATTTAGAAACCTACACTTGTGCAAATTCGAATCTGACAGGAAAGACAACATTTTTCTCTACACCAATAATTTATTAAAAGCAGGTTTCAAATATAAGACAATTATTAGCAAAATTAAACAATTTCACAAGAAAATTAAAGACAATAGGGAGATCTCAACCTTCCACACATCACCCTCCCTTACATTTCTAAAATCTCTAACTAACTAGTTAAATATTTATCTAACAAATTTAGAATCAGCTTTCACACACACACCTCTGCACTAATCATTTTAAAAACAATTCTAAAGACAAAGTTGATCTTGCTCAAACCCCTCAGGTAGTTTATAGTATCTCATGCTTTCAACCTGGATGCCATGCCATTTACTAAGGTGAAACCAATGCCACTATTAACAATAGAACCACTCAATACAAATATACATATAAAAGAGCACAGAAAAATAATGACAGTTCTTCAATATTTTTAGAGCATTCACCAGTCACATATTTGAACCCTTCAACCCTAGAATAGTAGGCATTGAGAAGAATGACTGTAAATGAGTTGGTTGCAGATGGGTGTGGGTTCGCGTCCCAGCGATGCTATGACATATGGGAAAAAAAAGCATACTTTATCACTAGCAACAATAACTTTATGAACAGATGCGACACTTGCTTTGATATTTCCAAACGTTGGGCTAATTAAATAATTTACATATAATTTGCGTATTACCATCTACATTCTACTCTCTATTTATTTTTATGGCTATGAATATGAGGCAACATGCCTCAAAAGCACTCAGCTGTTAATTATTTTATAGATTCATATGAGTATTTATTATAGCTTCTCTTTTCAGTGCCTCAACAGGCTTGTAATATTGTTATAAAGTAAGTAAAAAAAAATTATTTAATTATTATCTATAATCGTCTAATATTGCAATGGCAGATGGTAAACTCGTTAGCATGTTCTTCAGCTTTCTGGATATGGCAATAAAGAATTTATTATTGTAAAGTTACATCTTTTTTGGATTAGGCATGTGAAGTGAATGAAGAAAAACATACTTTTTAAAACAGTGTTTATGATAAATCTGAGTATTGTTTTGTAGGAAAGTTAGATCCCATTTAAATGTAAAATATCTTAGAGATTTTTTAAAATGTTGCAATGTGTGCTTTATTAAGATATGAATGAAGACATTATAAAAAGACATTTAATCCGAGTTTGGAGCTTTTCAAAATGGAAATTTAAGTTTAAAGACAGCACCACAAGATGTCAAATAATCAAGTTAAATTATCAGCATGTGATATATGTAGACATATTTATTATTGACTGATTAGTTTGTGTAATCATTCCAAAATTTGTATTCAACTTTTTATGAATAACTTTATTTGTTTATATATATATATATAAACTCTTAAAAATAATTTAAGACCTTTTTTCTCAACTGGCTCATATGCAATCCAGATAATCATATAACATTGGTCTGTAAATTGGTATTAGCTAGTATTAATTGGAGAATAAAATTCGGATGGGAAAACATTTAAATCCTCATCCAGAAATGTGTAAGCCTATTGAATATTGCCTTCTCTTTCATCTGTTGGAAATGCATTTATTTTGCAAAAGTCTCTTTATTTAAAAAGCTGTTTTACCATTTTTTTCATATCTAATTATTGATGAACTTTCATATTTACAAACAGAAAATATTTGAGAAAATTAATGTTTATTACACAGAAATAATAATAGATACGTTTTTTAAACATTTGTAATTTCTTATATATCCATAAAATTCGAGCTTTATTTATTTAAAGGGGGGGGGGTGATAATATAGCTATGTTGCATTTCAAATATTTATATATGTATATATTTAATTTGTTTATACTGAATTCTTCTTATATATGTAAGTAGAGGGATTTGAACTTAGAATTTTTCAGTCTTTATTTATCCTCCACTTTATCTTAAGAAACCGATACACGTGTAGAAGATTATGATCTGGCACAACTGATAAGTATTGGTTCTGCACGAAATATATATATATTGGGAATCCTGTATCTTTTTTGCATGTATATGATCATGTGATTCGGTTGTTTGAGATGGTGTGGAAAACAAACATAGACAGAAAAATCTTAAATTCGAATCCCTCTACTTGTGTATATATATAATACATTAAAATATAAGATTTAGAATGAATTTTATTAATTGTTATTAAAACTGATGAGTAGATTACTCTTTTTTATGATGAAAAATTTACATGTAAAATAGATAAATAAGCTGCGGATAAAATAAGAATTGTTTATCAACTTTTAATAAAATGATTAAATACAGTAATTAAATATAAATTTTTAAAATTATTTTATTATTATCCAGTAAAATTATGATTCGTTCTAATTTTAAATGATTATTTTCTCCTTTTTGATAAAATTTCTAAAATCAATTCATGCTGTTCTCAACTAATTTAACTAGAGATATTACTTAATCAATACTTATTTAAATAAGTTTTTAAAAAGATTATTGATTACCTACCTTCCTTAGTTTGAAAATAATGGCCTTCAAAATCTACTGAAACGAGCTGTCAACTAGTATCAGTCTGTGTGCCATATAATCTGAAAATATATTATTCACCATATTAAAAAATAAGATTATTCTTTATATTGAATATTGAATTACTTGCTGCTTTCTTTGGACTAATTCCTTAGATGCATAATAGGGATTAATTTTTATTATTTTCTTATTTAATATCCTTGAAATTTTTTTTGAAACTTCAATTCATCGTCTACAATAAAAATTCTACAATAACACTTTATACGTCCTAATGTATGTGTATAAATGTGTAGATTTTATCAAATATGAGCAATTCTAATATTTCTTTCCTATTTTTATATTATATATTCGCTATTTATTGCAGTAAAGATGTGCATGCATGCACTTTAAATTATTATACATGTGTTGTTTTATGCAGCATACATACATTCATAAAATATATGATGTAAATATATATATGACTGTATTTAAGGCATATATATTTATTATTATGTTTTTGAATGTGTAATTCTATTTATATGTACAACATGTTGTAATCTTTATTATTAAATGTTGATAAAAAAGTTTAAACTATATTTAAACTATTCAAATATGTTCAATTGTTAGTAATAGTATGCAGTTACAATATAGCACAATATTTTGAGTGATATATCTTTTTTTAGATGTTGCTGGTATCTGACCAGTGGTAATACTAGCTTTATAATCTACCTGGAAATTTTATCACTTGCAGGCTTCTTGGTGGTTCTGCAGTTCACCTGGTGGCTCAGCACACATAACCCAACACTACCGAAATTTTATATACATTTTTCTTAGGGTTCTTCTGAATTCTTTACTCCTTTCTTAAGGGCAATGTTAAGAAGTGACTTTCAAACATTATGAATTATTACATTAGATTGACTTATGGCATTGTTTGCTATTCATTAATTTTGCCCTTATAAAAATAAACAGAGAAATCAGGAGGACAAATTCTTTTGACAGAATGACCTAATCGGTTAGAACATTACCTTAAATTCAATATTCATTCATATAAATTTACCAGGTTTAATTCCTATTCTAATATTGTCACTTGTCAAGTAAGCAACATCTGAAGAAGAGAGAAAAATAATACCATCCAAAATATTATGTTATATACTAATTTGTGTGATACTACTAACAGTTGAATGTATTTTGAAGTTTAAATTTTTCTAAAAACAATTATCAATTAATATTAGATTAATGAAAATAGTCCATCATATAATTACAACTAAAATATCATGATTACAAATGTTTAGACAAACACAAATATACAGCATGTATTTTTTTAACTCTGATTTTTTTGTGTGCAATATCACTATCTCAAAATCTGATTTCAATATTTATATTTTTTATTATATTAGATTTGACATGTCATGATTCTAAGTGGGATAATTGTTCATTAAATCTAATATTTATTTTAATTTAAGATTTAATGAATTTTGTCATACATACAAATGCTACTTATATATAATAATAAAGAAATAGTGTACCAAAATATTATTTTTATTTTAAAAAATTTATATTCATAAGGCAATAAATTACTAATGCCTTAAAATATGTAATCATTTGAAAATAAATTAATGTATTATCTAGAAGATTTTGTAATTTTTATACATTATTATATTAATAAGAAATTGATCAATCTTGACATAACTGGTGTTTCAGACTTTGCCTTTATCAGAAATCTTAGAAAAGATCAATGTTAATAAACATCAACAAATGATCACATACTTTAAGGTATAAAAAATTTACTCTTTTACATATTGAGTTATTCAAGATAAATTACTTTAAAAAATCATATATCACAAGTATTTGCTGATAATATAAATACAATTTTAAAAATCATAATTTGATCAATAAAATTTTGTGGAACTATATCTTATATAAATTCAAATTTCTCCACAAAAATCGGTTATTTATTTGAACACATAGCATAGATATCATCTGTGTTTTGGATAGTTTATTTATATTATGAAATCATTGGAAGCTTCAATTGCTTCCTATTCGGTTTTATATATATATTGAAAAAGATAATATTATTCATTTCATGGTCAATCATGTGATCTTACACATGGCAATGGTAAAAAAGATAATATTATATAATATTATATAAAGTAAAAAATCTTAAAGAGAATTAATTATATAATAAAATAAAAATTGAAAAAGATTATTAAAAGTAATAATAATAGATAAAATTGAAATTTTATAAAGGATTAGTAAAAGTAATATTTTAAAAATAAGTATAAATAATGTAATAGGTTTTATTATAAATAATTAAATTTAAGAGAAGCTAAATAATAAATTTTATAAAATAGGTTAAAACAGTTTAGCTAGTTTTTCTTATCAAAAATTAAAATTTAGAATTAAAAATAATGTATTTAAACAAATTATATTTTAAGTTATGTTTGTATGGTTGTTTACTATAAAAACAACATAATTGGATACATTAATATTAAAGAAAATAGTTTTAAAATAAGGCAATGGAAAGATTAAGAGTGGTTTTAATTTTAAAGTTGCATTTTGTGTTTGGAGATAAGATTTGAAAACAAGGTGAAAAATTCAGTCAATTAAATAATTATGGTATTTCTAAAATTAAATGTAATAAAAGTAAACTGAGGACCTAATGTTAAGTAAAATAAAGAGATCATCAAGGGGTTAAAAAATAATAGGTCTGTAGTATGTATAACATATGTTCTCTTGACATGATTATTCTTGTTCTTATTCATAGTTTATTCTGTATCATACTGTGATTATGACCAGCTAAGAAAAAGAAGAATCATCAGCTGTCCAAATAATATCTTAGATCCATCATTAATGAATCTGAAAGGCTATGATTAAAGTAATCCCTATTCTGAACACAGCCAAAAAATGCTTAAATATTAAATATCTTTAAGAATGTGATTTTAATATATAGTCAGTGCTTAAATAGTTTTTTATGAGATCTAACAATTAAGTTCAATAATTTATCCTAAAAAATAGTTACTTACTTTATCATTATAGTTACTTTCAAGACTTTCAAAGTACATCCTAGTTAACCTTCAAAACAATTTTGCAAATTGTTTCTGGAATGGTTATCAGGCTATTGTTATTATATTAACCTTGATGTCTTGAATAACATCAAAATGTTTTCTTTTCAATATTTTTTTATTTGTCTGTAAAGAAAAAAGTATTTGAAAACCAGATCAGGTGAATAGGGAAAGTATTTCCATACACTTTTTTGTTTATTGGCTAAAAACTTTTTCAAGACAATGTTCAATGAGCTGGTGCATGTGTTGTTGAGGAAACATTCATATTGTTTTCATCTAACTTGTTCATGCTAGTTAACTGTTTGTCTAGTTGGCACAAATTTGAAACATTTTTGTCAGTTCTTTTCATTAATGCTTTGGACACTTTCTCCCCCTTCAAGAAAAAATTAATGCATTTATACACTGCCATTTTTCTAATTTTATTCAACTCCAATGTTTAATAAGAAGTTCAATGTTTGTTCGTTGCACTAATTCAGTTACCAACATTTTTGTGGTAAGACACAAAATGTGAAACAATAATAGTGGATGATACTTAGCAAGACATTAGAGCACTCAACATGAACACAACTACATGACACTGATATACCAAGTTATAAAACCCTACCATTCTTTGATTTTTCTTTGAAGCTTTAAAGGAAGTGAGCAAAGCAAATTTCTAATGACAATTTTATATGTTCTTGTCATAGTTACCATATGATTATTTACATAGTATACAAACATATAGATGAATTATTCACATGCATCAGTCATTGTGATTATTGGCTTTCACCTCTGAGTTTAGAATTAAGAAACTCCAGGTTCACCTCAGTTGTCTGAGAGTTTTTAACTGAAATATCAATTGATTTCTTAAAGTCAGAATAAATGTGTGTGCATGTATGAATGAATATTTTAAATAGATATCTGCAATCATGTTAGACAAAACTAAATTATTACTTTTATCCTGTGAACCCATAAAGTTATGAGACAAGATAGAGGTTGATAGCCAAAAGCAGAAGATGCTAAGAATGTCCTGAATGTAGACCCAGGTTGTCATTTGATGATATTCTTTTATTCAGATACTTATAATTTTAGATCACTTTCAAGTAAATGAAGATTGCAAAAATTGAAAAAACTATCTAATATTAAATGGGATGTTGTTGAATTTTGTGAAGTTAGAAAAAAAGATAAAGAGACAATTGATTTAAAAAGTGGATATGTACAATATTACAATGGCACAAATATTGAAAACACTAGTGGAGTTAGATTTATTATAAATAAAAAATGGAAGAATAATATTGGGAAAAGATGGTAATCTAACAGACTGTCAAGATTAGTTATTCATCTTAATATAAGATATAAAATGTAAATAACTCAAGTTTATGCCCTAACAAATTATGTTTATAGTGAAAAAGTAGAGGATTTTTATATAAATGTACAAAAGATTTTCATTAACCAAACAATATTTTTAAATTATCATGAGAGACTTTAATGCTGGAATTGATAAACTATTAAAAAAATGAAAGTGTTATGGAAAGATTTGGCTACAGTGCTAGATATAAGAGAAGACACAGACTTGTGAAGTTTGTAGGAAAAAAACAGCTTTATATTATGAATTTTTTCTTTGAGAAAAATGTTAAATAAAAATTTAACATGGAAATATATAAAAGAATATACATCATAATTGAATAACATTTTGACTAATAGAAAATATGAATTTCAAGATTGTAATGTTCTTAATGAATTTAACACAGGGAGTTATAATCAATTAACAAAATGTAAGATATGAGTTGATGCAAAACTAAAAGGACAAAAATTATTTTAAAAAACCATATTTACAGTTGATATTCCTAACCATCAGAAGCATTCCAATGAATTTAAATTAGAACTTGCAAATTGTTTTAAAATATTAATAAGTTTTGAAGATCATTCTAATTTGAATGAAATCAATAGGAACATAGCTGCTATACTTTTAAGAACTACAATCTGCAATTGATCATTAAACTTTTTACTGAGACAAAGCAAAAGAGAAAGAATATAAAACTATATAAAAAATTGAATATTAAGAGCAGGGGTGTCCAACCTTTTGGCATCTCTGGACACATTAGAAAAAGAAAAGTTGTTTTGGGTCACACATTAAATTCACAAATTTTACCAAAATCTGATAAGCAAAAAATAAGATTCATGTATAATTTTCTTGATATCTGACATCACAGAAAAAACAAAATAGTACTCACATAATAATTTTAATTATGCAGTGATCTGAATCTTTTAAAATTGTCAAGCACATTTTAAGTTTGTGATTACTAATATAGAAAATATACATATTTAAGTAATAAAATGTCATTGACATTTTTTATATTTTTTTATTATTAAAATGAATAAAAGAGGGCAACATAAAACTAGTCAGATATTTGACATTGTATTTGAGAGTATCTACATGCATTAGTTTTAGTCACATTATGATACATAATCACAAAAAATATCATAATGGTTGAAATAAGTTTATAAATTTGTATTAGGCCTCATATATAATCATCTTGGGCCACATGTGGGCTGAAAATTGATAGCCTGATTAATAATTTTGTAAAATAATACAAAAAAGAATTAATAATGATATAAAAAACATAATTGTAAATTATAATGGAAACCTATAGAAGAGAATAAAAACCACAAAAGTATAGACAACATGTATGGAAAAAATTTATAAAGAAATATATTGCAATAAAGAACAAGAAAAAGTATCCTCTACAATTACATCATCTTCTGAATTATTAAACCATTTAAATGAAGAAGTGAGACATGCAATTTAATTAATGAAGAAGAGAAAGACTCCACATAATGAAAAAATTATAATTAATATTTCAAGAGAGTCAGAAATAGAAATGTTAATAGCAAAGTTATATAGCAAATATCTAAATGATAAAATTGTACTAGATGATTTGAAAAATGTTATAGTAATATTGATATTTTAAAAAGGTGACAATGAAGTTACTATCTGTCTTTTATCAATTCTACATGAATAAATTTTATCATGACAATTACAACTTACTTACAGCAGACATTGTATTTAAACCAAGAATAAAAATGACTTTAATATAGTGCATTACATCCTTAGAAAAGTTATAGGAAGAATTAATATGAATTGCTAATATGCTTTGGATTTGAGATTATGAAAAGTCATTTGATTCTATAAGCATTTCATCAGTGATTAAAACATTGGATCACCAATATTGTCATATTCTGAAAAATATGTATCAAAATGCAACAACATTGATTAGTGATAATTTTATTAGCCATTCATTAGATTAGAGGTTATCTATTATATTTCTGTAGTGTAATTTTTTCTATGCCGCTCTCAAGCAAAATAGGAACTGGATTTTTTTTTCACTTTTAATACCATATAATCATAAACATATGACCAAAACATCTTTTTCACATATCTTTGATCATATCTTTAAGATTACATCCTCCACAAGGTGTTAAAAGTGGATAGAAACCAGTCTTATATTGTACAAAAGTGGGCAATGAAAATTACACTACAGAAATATTATTTATTAGTAATGATTAGGTTACATAATGATACTAAAAATTAATGTTCAAAACTGTGTGCTATAGAGTGACTCCATATCTTTAAAACTTTTTACAACTATTTTACAATAAGTATTTTGTGAATTTAATTGGAAAGCTAAAGAAGTTAAAGTAAATAAAGATTATTTAGATCATTTAGATTTTGCAGTTGATGTGATTGTTTATGCAAATAATCCTTCAGTGCTTCAGAAAATATTGCAGAAGTTATCAGATGAAAATAAGAATATTAGACTACGAATAAAATGTTAAAAGAAAATAAAAACTGATTTTTTATTATAAGAAGTTAACAATTACAAATACTTTGATCAAATTAGTAATACAAACAGAAACATAATGGACGAAATTAATCATAAAATTAAACTTGATTGGAGTGTTTTTTGTAGAAGTAACTTGATATTAAAATGAAATAGGTCTATGTGTTTGAAAAGAATTTTTAATAAGTGTACTTTATCAGTTTTTACTTATAAATGAAAGACTTGGACATTTATAAAAGGAGCAATACAACAATTTTATATCACTCAACAAACTATGGAGAGATTATGTTAGAAGTAATAAGAGATCAAAAATAAAATGCATAGATAAGAGAACAAACCAGTATTACTGATGTAAGAAAATGAAATGGAGTTGATATGGACATATTGCTAAGGTATGATAATAGATAAATAGTTAAAATTTTTAATTGGATCTCAAGAGATTTTAAAAGACCTAGAAATAAACTACATAGGACATTGATAGATGAAATAAAGAAATTTCTAGTGTAATGCGGAGAAAAATGTCTAGAGATCAGAAAAATTGGATTAAATTTGGAGAGATCATTATTCTGCAATGGACTGATAATAGTTGAAAATGATAATGATAATAATTTGAAGAATTACATTATAAATATATTGTTTTAATTAAAACAATTTTCTGTATATATACCATAATGTATATATTATGTTTATATTAACATATTTTTTTAAAAATATGCAATCACTTTCATCATTTTTAACTGATATTAATTCACTGAAGGATGACATTTTCTCTAAATTTGTTCCAGGTTTTTAATCCATATCTTTTCTTCATTTATATATAAAAACTAGTAAAATAATTAGAATACATTTATTAAAAATCTTTCTTTTGAAACATATAGACATTTTTAAAATATTAGATTGTTTCTTAAAAAAACACTCCATGCAATTTTAATTCTATGATTAATTTCATCTATTACCTTTTCATCTATATTATTGATATTTTTTCCTATGAAAACTGTTGAATATTATTTTAATTTTTTTATATATTTATTGCATAATTGTTGAACAATTCCTGAAGCTCTGAAGCATTATTTGCGAAATAGTCATATCATCTACAAGTATCTACATGATTTAAATAATCTCCATTTATTTTTATTCTCCTAGCTTTTCACTTTAATCCACAAAATATTTTTTTCAAAACTTGAGTAAGATGTTTGGAGATAAGAAATCACTCACTCTATGTACATCTTTGTTAATGTTAATCTGCATAGTATCATAATGTAAATCTAATTACTGCTTATATAGTCAAATGCCTTTTCAATAATTTCCAAACTCAAAGCATAATGGCAATTCATACTCATTAGTCCATTCTATAGATTCTTTTAAAACTTGAATTTTTAAATCTAGTTTGCTCTTTTGATTTCAAAGTTTACTGAGAACTGGGAAAATATTGGTAAATATGTATGTTTAATATGTTTCTTTTATCTTTTTAAGTATCACTATTACTACTGCATTCTGCAAATCATGTAGTACATCTTTTTTTTATTTATATATTTAGCACTAGTTTTGACAATAGGTTTGTACTTTCTCATTTGCTATTTTAAAATACCAATAATAATTTCTTTCCTTTCTTTATATATTTAATTACTTGTTTTACCTCTTGATTTAAAATTTTTGGTAATTCAGGTGTAATTCCAGGGATTATTTATTTTTGTTCTTTATCATAATTTAGTTTTTTTCCACAAATTTCATGATGTTTAGTGCCATCTTTTCTATTTGTTGTTAAATCAAATTTCTTTTTAATATCAAGATATTATTTATATTTTTGAGTTTTTACTTTTCTATAACTTTCTTTGAGAATTCATAGTTATATTTTCTTATAACATTGAGAACACTTTTTTATACTAATTTTATACAGAATTCCAAATAGACAATTCTTCTTAATAGATTCACATTCTTATTTTTCTAAATACATGGCCTTTGTTCAGTTGTTAGTTTATTGTTGAGTTAATGCTTTTATAACCAGTTATTTGTTTAGTTGTCTCTAGTACAGTAACAGTTATATTCTTTTTTATTGATTTCATTCAAATCTGAATCATCATCAAAGTCTATTAGTAAATTAAAATGATTTTCAAGTCATTCCAAGAGTTTGAAAAATCAATAATTAATACACTCTTTCTTAATAATATTTTTAAACATACAATATTTGAGTATAAATATTTGCAATGGTTAGTAAAAGGTGTTCTAAACTTCTTTCAGAATTCTACTCTACTTGCTTTTCTTTTATTACTGATTATCATTTATTTACATCTCCTAACTTCACTAGATTTTGCAAGAATTGGCAATTATTGGAATGAAGATCAACTGACTTAAGTACATCTTAATTTTTTTATCTAGAATGATCGACTTTTAATAAGTGTTTTTGTTAGTTGAATGTCTTTAAAAAAAAAACTGGTTCTTACATTTAGAGTAAGAATTAAATTTATATAAGATATTAAAATAACTATGTAATAAAATATATTTGTTTTTCAAACGGTTAACAAAAATTATTTTCCAAAATAAAGTATTTAAATACAGTTATGGTTATAATTTAATTTTGGAAATTAAATTAAACCCCAACTGTGAGTTTTAAGAAAAACACAATTCTGATCATGTTTTTCTAATTATATCTCCCAACTTATCAATTGTTTCTATTCTCTTCAAATTTTGATTCACAATGAATAAATTATATATATATATATATATATATATATATATATATAATTTATTCATATGTATATCAATATATATATGCAAATTTATAAATAAATATTTAAAAATACAGTATTTAAAAGCTTATAAATATATATATATATATATATATAACAGTTACTTAGGAGCGCTTTCAACCAACTTGTGGCTTTGTCAACTATCATGTTTAAAATGTCAGCTTTCCCATAATTCTATGATGTCAACTTTCCCATAATTCTGTGATTTTAATGTTTGCTGCTTGCCTATTAACCAAATGTTGCTTGTATTTACATATCAACATCGCCTCTTTAATTTTCCTTTTATTATTATTTCTTTCAATTTCCAATATTTTTACATTGTTATAATTAAAATCGAAACCATATATACATGATTTATTATGGTCATAAAAGACAGAAGCTGATAAATTATCATTATTTTTAAAATTTTGTTTTGTATTTTGAACCCTTTTAAATAACAATAAGTGTTCCTTTGTTCTTTTTTCCAACGTGCACCTCGATTCACCTATATATCCATGGCCACACCCACATGTCCATTTGTAAATGATACAATTTTTATTTGTAAATAAAGTTTTATCCTTTGAATTGTTTATTAATTTATTTAATGTAGGTGGTGCATAAAATGCAATATCACATATTCCTTTATAAATTTTCTTAATGAAACTTGCCTGTTGATTTGAAATATATGGTATTGATATCCACAATTTTTTATCAGAAGAATTAACACTTTTATTATTTTTATATTTATAAGTAAAATTTTTAATAGTATAATAAACAGAATCATAATTGTATCCAACTTTTAACAATTCATTATAATAAGTTTCAATATTTTTAGTTTTATCTGATGCATATTTACAAAGGTTATCATTTCTAAATAAAAAGGATTTCAAACCTGCCATTTTATGTGACATTGGTACTTTTGATTCATATGGAATATATCCTCTTTTTGCTATTGGTTTAAGAGTCATATAGTAATCCAGTTTATCCTTGTTTCTGGTTATCTTGAGATCTAAAAATTGTATACTCATTAAATTTTCATCTGTTTTAATCCACTTTAAGCCCTTTATATTATTTAATTCCTTGAACAAATCATTAATAGCATTTGGCTTTCCACAAACAAATACATCATCAACATATCGATTGTATAAAATAATATCTTTCTGATAATGATCCTTTTTTAAAATATTTTCTTCATATGTAGATATAACAAAATTACATATCTGGGCAACTGTAGGAAGTCCCATTGGCCACCCATTATTCATTTTATAAAATTCGTGCTTAAAAATTGCATAAATGCTTCTATCAATAAAGTTTAATGTTTCAGTAATAAATTTTATTATTTTAATGTTAACATTTTTTAATTTCAATGCATTCTTAATTATTTCAATAGAAATTTATTACTGAAACATTAAACTTTATTGATAGAAGCATTTATGCAATTTTTAAGCACGAATTTTATAAAATGAATAATGGGTGGCCGATGGGACTTCCTACAGTTGCCCAGATATGTAATTTTGTTATATCTACATATGAAGAAAATATTTTAAAAAAGGATCATTATCAGAAAGATATTATTTTATACAATCGATATGTTGATGATGTATTTGTTTGTGGAAAGCCAAATGCTATTAATGATTTGTTCAAGGAATTAAATAATATAAAGGGCTTAAAGTGGATTAAAACAGATGAAAATTTAATGAGTATACAATTTTTAGATCTCAAGATAACCAGAAACAAGGATAAACTGGATTACTATATGACTCTTAAACCAATAGCAAAAAGAGGATATATTCCATATGAATCAAAAGTACCAATGTCACATAAAATGGCAGGTTTGAAATCCTTTTTATTTAGAAATGATAACCTTTGTAAATATGCATCTGATAAAACTAAAAATATTGAAACTTATTATAATGAATTGTTAAAAGTTGGATACAATTATGATTCTGTTTATTATACTATTAAAAATTTTACTTATAAATATAAAAATAATAAAAGTGTTAATTCTTCTGATAAAAAATTGTGGATATCAATACCATATATTTCAAATCAACAGGCAAGTTTCATTAAGAAAATTTATAAAGGAATATGTGATATTGCATTTTATGCACCACCTACATTAAATAAATTAATAAACAATTCAAAGGATAAAACTTTATTTACAAATAAAAATTGTATCATTTACAAATGGACATGTGGGTGTGGCCGCAGATATATAGGTGAATCGAGGTGCACGTTGGAAAAAAGAACAAAGGAACACTTATTGTTATTTAAAAGGTTCAAAATACAAAACAAAATTTTAAAAATAATGATAATTTATCAGCTTCTGTCTTTTATGACCATAATAAATCATGTATATATGGTTTCGATTTTAATTATAACAACGTAAAAATATTGGAAATTGAAAGAAATAATAATAAAAGGAAAATTAAAGAGGCGATGTTGATATGTAAATACAAGCAACATTTGGTTAATAGGCAAGCAGCAAACATTAAAATCACAGAATTATGGGAAAGTTGACATCATAAAATTATGGGAAAGCTGACATTTTAAACGTGATAGTTGACAAAGCCACAAGTTGGTTGAAAGCGCTCCTAAGTAACTGTTATACATATATATTTTTTATAAGCTTTTAAATACTGTATTTTTAAATATTGATTTATAAATTTGCGTATATTATTTTGAAGAAATACAGACATTGATTTATAATATTATATATATATAAAGTTTAAATATTTGCTATCTTAATATAAACTGAGCACTGATTGTATATATGTATGAAAAATGATGATTTAGACCAACTTATGAGTTCTGGTTTAGCACCAAATACATATATTGGAGATCATTTATCTTTTTCACATGTATGTGGTCACATGTATCAGTTATATAAGATGGAGTGAATAGTTCTAGGGAGATTGAAAGTCTGATTTCAAGTCCCTTCTAATTACATTAAATTTAATATAGATAATATACATGTATTTAAATATTATATATTTAGCCTGTATTCTGCCCATCCCTCTTTTGCATATTTAAATGGATATATTACATTTCTATATGTGAGTGGATCAAAGTGTCTTCAAGTCACTATGGGTATGACAATAATATTGATATCAAAAAGAGCTTTGAGTGTTTCATCCTCGGATTTTCAATAATATTAATGGCTAAAGAGTTGGAATGTGGAGAAGATTGAAACTTGTCCATTAAAATTTGATTATTTGCTATCTTAATAGCATATATGTCAGGGAGATGGTGATCAGGGAAACTGATGGGTGCAGGTTAGCACAAAATATGTATATTGGAGATCATTTATCTTTTTCACTTATATGTAGTCATGAGTATCAGCAGTATAAGATTGAGTGGATAGTTACAGGAAGCTTAAAATTCTGAGTTCAAATTCTTTCTAATTATATATTATAATGGTCAGGAATGGATCTAACAGTCTTACCATATCTGCCATACAGGGTGCCACTAGGCCATTTGAACCTAGAAAAATTATAGAGTAAACAGATATGCAATGTTAAGATCATGACCACCAGCCCTAGTCACTAGCTCATGGAGTAGCAGAGGTTTTAAAACTGTATTTATTAAAATATATTTCAATAAAGATTAAGAAAAAAATAAATTAGATCACTGTCAGTACTAATAACACAAGAAATTTTATTTACGTATATATAAATAACACACAAACTTAAAAAAAAAAAATTATGTTGTTTCATTATTATTATTTTATTTCTGTTTAACTTTAATTTTTAATCTTAGCATGTTGTTTGTAGGTATGCCACCCAGATGACACATTCAAACAATCTTCAAAAATGTTTGATTCCAGGCCAAAGGTCCACAGCCATGCCAACGCTCGCTTCCAGATAAACATCTGCAAACAATGCAATGTGAACATGTTAGCATCAAACCACACTGACAGGAATGTGCATCTGACAGTGTGATATTATTTGAAGGAACATGACCTTTGTCCAGTACAGGAATATACTTCTGTCTGGCGAAGGAATCATGCATGTAATATAAAGAGAAAAATGCTACGTATGGATGGGAGAGCGGTCTATCTTGCCAACTTATCGTCCCAAAATCCATAGAGCTGGAATGGGTCCATGGTGCTGGAAATACATCTGTGTCCATTGCAACGATATGACTGCCTCTTTTGGGGTCATGCATTAAGTTGGGCATGTTGCCCTAATGTGCAAACATACTTCACATCACATTGATGTAAACGTCCGTATATCTCTCCACCAGCATTGACACAACTACAAAGCAAATAGCCCAAAATCAAAATCCCCTTAAAACTAATATATTTAAACGAGGCTAATTGGCTACCTACACTCAACTTACAATAAATTTAATAATAAAAAAAAATCTTTATTTTAAGGTTTTAAATCATTGTTAGTCGAGAGGTATCGCAGCCACCATGCAAGCAAGTAGTTGGTTGCAGATGGTTGTGGGTTCGCGTCTCAGCAGATGCTATGACATATGAAAAAAAAATTGTTTTAAAATGACACATTATATTTAATTTATTTTTTACTACAAATATTATTTAACCTACTTTTCCTTTTTTTTAAATTCAATAATGCACAAATAACGATAAGTAATTTCATTTTTATTTAAGTTTGCAATTGCAAACCCCTACCCTATTACAAACAGATCTTATTAAGCATGAATAAAAATTTAAAAAATGCAATACATATTTTAAGAGATTACATTTTAAACTTTGGCTATTACTTTTAACATTGCAATATTTAAAAAAAATAACAAATAAAGTTAATGTATGCTCCAGAGAGAAAGCCTATAGTTCATTTTAAAGACAAATAGAATTTGAAGATTGTAAATTTAAGAAAGTTTATATTTCATTTTATCATTTATAAATCTATACTTTCCTTTGTCCGTGCTCATTCTTTTGCAATGAAGATCTAATTTATGCAAGTGCCCTTATCTTGCAGTCGATGATGATTTGGGAAGTTTGATGAGGGTTTCTGCATATGGCACCAGTGGTTCGATCCTGGGATCCATGAAGATGAAAGCTGTCTTCGGCTGGCCGAACTGAAAAAAAGCATGATGAAGCTGATTACATTCTTAGTGACAGTGATAATGGCTTTTTAAATTTTTATTTTTACTTTCAGCAAAGATGAATGAATTTAAAACTTTAATTTTCTAATTCTCTGATTCTTTATTGCTTTGGGATTTTTCTTTTTTATAGTTCTCAGGTATCTTATCTCTGGAATTCATGGACACATCAAACATATTTCATATCTCTATTTCATTGATTCATTATTGAGTTTGTGACCAAGTAGATTTTGGGTTCATGGCTAAGTAGATTTTGGGTTTCTGGCTACCTGGATTTTTATACTGCAGTCTGTGTCTATATCTTTGGGCCACAAAAGCAATTCTTTTGTTTCTATTCATTTTTCTAATGGTCATTTTGCCCTAAGGATCTGTTTGTAATTTTTATTTTTAAGATTAAAACTCTCGTTATTTTTAAAATCAAAAGGTTTTTTATTATATTTTATTTAAAGATTAGAATCTTTGCTTTGATTCCATAATTTTTTTAAAGCTTATCTTATTTTAATATTTAAATCAAACATATTAATAAATTAATAATTTGTTATTTGTGCATTTTGAAATTTTGTGCTTTTAATTCAGTATTAGATATTTACAAAAAAGTTAAGTATTAAAATTTAAATGTAACGCATATATATATCCCATTACAATATATATATATATATGATCAATAGATGGAGCTTTACCAAAACCTCTGAACAAGCGTATTTTTGTTTACATAAATGTCAAAAGAGTCAGAATTCACTATCTTTTTCATTGGCTCCACCTTCAGATCAGCAGATTTCGAGCTAATTTGCTATCATCAGTGAAGGATAGGACTAGAAACTAGATCTAAACACTGACTCCAAGTGTTTATGCAACAAGTTCCTATCAGTTTGCAAGCATGGATTTTTCAGACATGTAATGTCTTCAAACCCAGCCTAACAAGCCAGATAGCTACATGGGTCTGATATCAGTTCAGTTTCACCACATAGTCAAAGCCTCTGCAATATATATCATTGCAAAAACCTTTAATGGTATATTTATGAAAAAACAAAAACAAGTTATAAAAAGTGTTTAGATCTAGTTTTTAGCCCTATCCTTCACTGATGATAGCAAATTAGCTTGAAATCAGCTGATCTGAAGGTGGAGTCAATGAAAGAGATAGTGAATTCTGACTCTTTTGACATTTATGTAAACAAAAATATGCTTGTTAGGAGGTTTTGGTAAAGCTCCATCTATTGATCATAAATGCAAACAATAGCAAGTTACATGATTTATAACTTGTTTTTGTTTTTTCATAAATGTACCTTTAAAGGTTTTTGCAATGATATATATTGCAGAGGCTTTGACTATGTGGTGAAACTGAACTGATATCAGACCCATGTAGCTATCTGGCTTGTTAGGCTGGGTTTGAAGACATTACATGTCTGAAAAATTCATGCTTGCAAACTGATAGGAACTTGTTGCATAAACGCTTGGAGTCAGTGTTTAGATCTAGTTTCTAGCCCTATCCTTCACTGATGATAGAAAATTAGCTTGAAATCAGCTGATCTGAAGGTGGAGCCAATGAAAGAGATAGTGAATTCTGACTCTTTTGATGTTTATGTAAACAAAAATACGCTTGTTCGGAGGTTTTGGTAAAGCTCCATTTATTGATCATAAATGCAAGTGATAGCAAGTTACGTCATTTATAACTTGTTTTTGTTTTTTCATATATATATTATTTTAACAACTATTGGGCTTTTAATTGCAATTTAAAGATGTAATAGAAATGAGATTTTAATTTTATATTTTTTTACATATATAGTGAAATCTCATTCAACAAATGTAATTGTTTCCAGAAATTTATTTTCTAAATGGTCTGTTCATTCAACTGTACATTAATATTTATGTATTTAGAGATATTCTCTACACTTACAGACTACTTACCATTTAACACAACCAGTTAAGCAGAAAAACCCTAAGGCAAAATCAAAAATGCAAGCTAAAAATTCATAAAAATTTAGTTTATCTTTTTTAACTCTTATACATTGTAATGTGCATTTAAATTTGAATCAAAATTGAACTTTTAAAATATAACATTAGTAATATCATTTGCCTTTCATTAATCTATATTAGTATGGTTTCATCTTTTCTATGATTTTATGTGAATTGTGTAATCTAGAAATTCCCTTTACAACTTGTGCATTTTTTGTATTTAATAAATTTAAAGGATCATATTTAGCTCTTAGATCTCTAATAGCTTTGCCATTCTTAAGCTTGAAAGTCATTTTTTTCTGAAATTCATGGTAGTTTTTAATTTCATTTTTCTTGCTTATGGCATAAATTATTATGTAAAATGTATGAAGAATAATTAAAAAATGAATATAGCATTTCTCTAAAGGATATACATAAACAGATAAAAGGCTAAATTTGTAACAAAACTATTACAATAGGAAAAAGATATCAAAGAAACAAACATAAATGCTCTAAAATATTATGCAAATGTTCATGTTATGAGCTGACAGCTCTCATCATAACACTTGAGTTCATTGATTTAGCTGTTTCACTTTTAGCAGTATGGTAGGATTTCCTTTATATTCATCATCTCAACTTTAATTCATTCTCTTTCTTCACATCACTCCACACTTTTTTATTTCATCCATCCAACACACAAGTGTTCTTTTTTAAGTGTTTTATAATCTCTTGGAATCCAGTTTAAGATTTCAACTGTCCATTTATTGTTATTTCTTCTAACAATATGTCCATCCCAACTCCATTTTAGTCTCTTTATTCTTTCAATGATGAAAGTAACACCTGTTCTCTCACCCTTGTATTATGTTTTTGATTTCTTCTTATTACTTATAATATACATCTCTCCCTATGTCATAATCTGAAGTTCCTGTAATGTTTTTTTTAAATGTCTACATCTCAGATTCATAAGTAAGAACAAGTAACACACATTTATTAAAACCTTCCTTTTCAAATACATAGACATACCTTTTAATATTAAATTATTTCTACCAAAATCACTCCAACCAAGTTTAATTTTATAATTAATTTTATCCAGTAGGTTTATATATGTAGTAATAATCTGACCAAGATATTTGGTAGTTGTTAACTTATTCTAACTCATTAATATTATTTTTTTTCTTTGAGAAAATCCATTGAACATTATTTAGTCTTTTTAGCATTTATCTTTAATCATATTTTCTTACTTTCATCTAATAACTTATGCAACACTTCCTAAATCTCAAAAGTATTATTTGCAAAAGTGAACAGTATATAAAAAATCTAGATGGCTTAAACAATCTCCATTTACTTTTATTCCCTTATTTTCCTATTTCAATCTGCAAAGTACTTCTTGCAAAACTGCTGTAAAAAGTTTTTAATATATAGAGTCACCCTGTTGTACACCTTTTCAATGTTAGTCAGTTTAGTATCATTATGCAACTAACTGTTGCTATTGCATTTTTTATAAATATTTTTTTGAATATGACAATATCCTGGGTTTATATTTTCATTATTGAAGAAATGCTTATAGAATCAAATGCCATTTCATAATCTATAAATCCTTTCAATAACTTCTCTCAATACTTGGATATGGTCGACTGTACTAAGATCACTTTAAAATCTAGCTTGTTCTTTTGTTTTGTTAAAATCTAAAGTGCACTGTAGACAAATTGTAATTATTTTGGTAAAAATATTGTATAGAACTAATAAAAGACTGATAGGTCTTTAATTTCTAATATTATCTTTATCACCATTTTAAATATTAATATTAAAACTACATTCATCCAATCATCTAATACATCTATATCATGTAGACATTTGATATATAACTTTGCCAAAAAATAATCTCTTTCATTTCCTGCTTGTTTTAAAATATTGATTATAATTCCATCATTATCTGAAACTTTTCCCTCTTTTATAAATTTAATTGCATGTCTTACTTCATTTAAAATCATGGGTATATAGTAATTGTATGAGATATTTTCCTTGTTCTTTATTGTTATATAATTCTTGAGAGAATTCTTCTATATATTTTATTATGTCATCTCCCTTTTTATCACTAGTTCCATCTTTTTTTTCTTATTGCAGAAGTAAGTTTCTTATCAATATCAAGATGTTGTTTTACACTCTTGAGACTTTTATTTTCTTCTACAGATTTCCTTGCTAGTACATAATTATGTTTTATTATATCATTATCAACTCTTTTTGTACTATTTTACAAAATTTGAGATTTTCAATTTTTTTTAATGCATCATTTTTATATATTTTCATATTTCTTCTTGTCTTCATAAATTGTCTTGTCTCAATAGAAATTTTACTGGTCAATTGCCATTTTTTATACTAGCTATCTTTGTTGCAGTTTTTAAAAATGTATCAGTTATCTTCCTATTGATTTCATTCAAATCTGAGTCAGATTCAAAATATGTTAATATTTGAAAACAATATGCAAGTTCTAATTTAAATTCATTGATATGCTTTTAAAGGTTAAGAATATAAATTGTGTATATTGTTTTTTCTTAATAATTTTTGTCTCTCTAGTTTTGCTTTAGCATGTACTTTACATCTCACTAATCCATTATCACTTCCTGTGTTAAATTTATTAAAAACATTACAATCTTAAAATATATATTTTCTGTTAATCAAAATATAATCCAAATCTGCTGTGCTTTTATTTGGATGCTTCTGTGTTCTTTCCATTTAACATTTTTCTCAAAAAAAAGAATTCATAATATAAAGTTTTTCTTTTTCTTCAAACTTCACAAGTCTATGTTTTCTCATTTTCATCACCATAATCAAGTTTATCTACAGCAATTTCATTTTTCAATTGTTTACCAATTCTAGCATTAAAGTCTCCCATGACAGTTTTAAAATATTGTTTTGTCTGATCAAAAGTCTTTTATACAGCATATAAAAATTCTCTACTTTGTCATCATAATGAGCACTTGATGGGCATAAACCTGAATTATCTGTATTTAATATTTGTTATCAATTTGAATAATTAATCTTGCTACTCTGTCTGATACACTATCAATCTCCACAATATTGTTCTTCCATTTTTTATTTATAATGAATCCTATTCTTTTTGTATTTCCATGTTTGTGCCTTTATAGTAGAATTCATGATCTTTTTTTAAAACATCTCTTCACCTTTGCTTCTAATTTTATGAAGTCCAATAATGTCCCATTTAATATGAGATAGTTCTTCCAATTTTTGCAATTTTTCTAGTGTGATCTACAGTTGTAAGTATCTAAATAAAATACCATTATCAAATCACAGCCTGGGTATGCAATCAGGAGATTCTTAGCATCCTTAAACTTTGGTCTCCAACTACTACTGCCTTGGCTGATAATTTTACAGCCTTCTGGCAATAAGAGCCCAGATTTACTTCGTATGTTATGATTGTAAATGTCTATTAAAATTTTTTTATTCACATACACATTCAGTCTACCTTTAAGAAAATTCAACTGTTGATAGTTAAAAGCTATCAGGCAACTGAGAAAAAAGACCATGGTGTTTCTTGATCTTCAACTCAGATTAAAGCCAATAAATCCACCACAATGGCTAATGTGTGTTGGTGAACATTGCATATATATTCTATACTATATGAATAATCACATAGTAATAACAACTGCAGCAACAAGAAACTATGGAGTGAACATTAAGAATTTGCCCTGCTGGGTTCTTTTAAGGTCTTCTAGAGGAGTCAAAAAGACTCCTTTCAATTAAAACAAATTCCTTTCTGCGGCCATTATTTACATTAGAATATCATAAATGTAATCTTTTTTATTTCTTAAAATAATTTGGTTTTAAAATACTTTTTATTTCTAAAATTGTTTTCAATGATAATTAAGCTTTAAAAAATTACTTTTATTTTGCCATCAACTTTATTTAAATTAGAAATCAATTCAATGAAAAAATAATTGTAGTTTAGCCTTGATTTAATTATATTGAGTGTTTAATGTTATTAATTTGCATTTTGTTTATAAAAAAAAAAAAAAAAAGTTTTAAGTTTAACATACTAATACTATAATTTACAAAGATTTATAATATATCTTGTTTTTAAATTTAATTAAAAGATATATCATTGGGAAAATACATTTAGCATTGCAAATATTAATTGGCTGATATTTGATAATTACTGAACTGAAGATCTTATGAAAATGCTAATTTGAATTAAAGGAATTAAATTGATAACTGAGCCTTACAAAGCATATTCACTGTATCGCTTGAAGGTCATTGTTTAAACCGTAATCTAATGGAGGAAATTATACATTGAATAATGATTTGTAAGTTATAAGAGACAATAGTTATAGTGGAATCTATTGTACAGTAATAATTAGTGTTATTGCTTATTTTATATATATATTGACTGTGTTTGATTATATTTACTTATATTGAAAATAAGTTTAAATGATTAACAATTTTAACAATACTTTTTTATGTATTAAATCTTAGAGATAATTAAAAAATGAAGTATATGATTTAAGAGTAGTGATTACATGACTTTCAATAGTTTAGAATATTATTCCTACTCTTTGAGTAACCGGAGAGTGGAGGGGAGTCAATCAAGTAATATTTTGTACTCACGTGGGTAAAAAATGTTATTATAAAATTTAAATTTTTTTTTTCAAATACTATACTAAAATAATGTTATTTCAATATATGAGTTTTTTATATGTTAATTATAGTTTCACTTTCCCTTTTGCTTAAAGTTAATTACATGACTTTTCCGATTTACTTCTAGTCTAATATTTTATAATTTTGGCTTCCAACTGATACTTATTTGATTCTATTAAAAATAATGTGATTATTTTTATATAATAAATCTTAAATTTTTGTAAGGTGGAAAAAAAAAAAAGATGTAGCTGCTAATCAAACTTAGTTGCCATAGAAACTTTTTTGTCATAAAAAATAGATTTATTTTAATATCTTTTTTTTTTCTTTTTTAAATAATGAATCATACATTCACTATTTTAATGCAGAATGGTTTTCGAAAATATATTATAATTCTATATATAAATATTGATATAAATACAAATTATTTGGAAAAATATTTAAAATGGCTATTAGAAATAGATTGTTAATTTTTAGATTTAATTTATTCTAAGAGAAAAAAAGTTATTTGATTACTTTTTAAATAAGTAAATAATCTCTAGAAATAAATTATCTTTAGGATCTAGGTGTGGTTTTTAATAACAATGCACTTTTTACTAGAAATATTAAAAATTGCAAAAATTAGACTTTCAAATTTATTCATTTATCAGTCTGTTTTTTAATGTGTGGTGAGGGAAAACTTTTCAAAACATTATTTTGGTCGTTGTAATATTTCTCATTATTTCTTTTCTCTTTTCTTGTCTTTGTATAATAATAACTCTTGAGACATTTTCAGTAATTCTAAGGATTATTATTGTAAAAATAATCGCATCATTAACAAATCTATAAATGACTTTATCTCTATTAATTATGCAAGATATGCAACATCTTCGACAAGCCCCCCAAAGAACAAGAAAAATATCAAAAATTAAATATAAATATGACTTAAAAAGTTGAAGTTTGTTGGAGAAGAAAGGTAATAGAAATCAGTTGTGAAGATGGATAAATCAAAGTTTTTTTTAAAAAAAATGAGAAAACAAGATGAAATGAAATGAATAAAATTGATCATAGAATTAAATTTTGATCAAGTGTATTTATTAGAAATAATTTTCCAATAAAATACAATATGCTAAGTTTGAAAAAGAAGGATTTTAATAATAGTGTTATAGCAGTATTGATTTATTGTTCTGGGAATCTATCCATTTAATAGTAGAAAAGTAATATAGAGACCAGACAGAAAAATATGAAGAGAGATGTTGGAATTAATGAGAAAGAATTAAAATTAAAATATACAGGTAAGAAAACAAAAAGTATCACTGACATCCTTGGAATTAAGCTAGACAGTTATAAAAATTATAAGAGAGAGAGTAAGACTTTAAGTAAATAAATGAGATTTGGTAGTTTCTGGAATTATAACAACTGAATGTGTTTTTTTTTTGTTTTAGGAAGGAGGTCATGTGATAGTTGTGCAGCGTAAATATCAGATTGAATATCAATTCAGGAACCTTTAACTCTTGAGATCAATATTCTATTACTGAGATAACGCTTATGGAAATTTTTTAAATGACATAGAGAAATGAAACTGTATTAAAAAAGATAATTTAAATTCATTCTGATTTTCATTTGGAAGTATAACAGTTGAAAATCATAATAATATCTTCCATTTGGCCAGATTTCTATTCCAATCCTTTATTTGTAAATGTTTAATTGCATAAAACTAAATTCACACAGAATGTTTTTTGATTTTTGTTTGATCATAAGTTTGTTTGTTTTTTTGTTTTTTTTTTGAACTAAAACATTTAAAAACCAACAAAAAAAAACATCTTGGTTTATATTGATATTGTTGTCACTTATTCACCCTTGCCCCTTTTTGTTATAATCATTCCATTATTTAAAAAAAACTTTAACATTTGTTTAATATAATATGAAGCCTTTATAAAGTCTTAATAATTTTATTACTCTTGAAGTTTATTTATATTGATTTGTAGTATAAACTGCAGTTCTAAATTGTAATTGTTTTGAGATATTTTTTTCTGAGTAATAATTTCTCTTATTGATCTTTTAATGGTATTCTGAAAAAAAGTTTTAACTTATGTTATTAATTACTACATGTTAATACCTATTTATCCCTTTTAGAGAGGACAGTTGTAAATGAAGAATTACATATAAAAACAAGTAAATGTGATAGTTTTCTATGGCAAAAAAATTTAGCTTGTTAGTCCACTTCCTGTTGCCAGCTGGAGCAGTTGTCTGTTCACTGGCTCCAGAAGGATGGGACTCACTACGCTTTCAACTTTTGAGTTTGTGGGTGGGGGGGGAGTTTGCCAAGATGTATATGAGTATTTGTTTTATCATTTCATCATTTTTAATCAGTTTCCACTCAAAAGTATTTGAAATTATCAGTTGTTTCGTTATATGTAAATGGCTGGTATTAAAAAAGGCAAAAGCCAGTATAAGGAATTCTTAGAATCATTTGAGCAAGATTAAAACTTAAAATAAGATTTTAAAATGAAATAAGATAATTCAAAAAAGAATAAAGTTACTAGAAATCCTAAGTTTAATGATAGGATTAATTGAGAAATGGTTTGAAAGTCAAATTCCATTGAAAACATTGAGAAATGGTTTGAAAGTCAAATTCCATTGAAAACATTGAAAAAAAAAATGCTTAATAAAGATAATCTTAAGAATTTCACATTAACATCAGATATTTATAAAATAAAGCAAGAGTCTATAGCTGCAACCCAGTCAGGGAGAAAAAGAAATAGACTAAGAAACCAACTAGATGCAAAAGTAATCATAAAACTATAGAAAAAAAGAAATCCCAGCATTAATTCATTCATAAGTAAAAAGTTACGACATTGTGGTGTCGAACCAGGGGGCTGGCCGAATATGGCAAAACAGTGCAGGAGGGGGAAATTATTTTAAATATGAATTCTATCTCAATTTTAGAATCAAACATTGTAGATTATGTTTTAAGCCATCTCCCTGCACAAGAATTAAATTTTTCTGATGATTAGATCAAAAGTTATTGGGCCACTTCCGGTGCGATTGGGGCACCACAAAAAAATAGAAAATTTTCAAATTGACACAGAATTACAACGAAGTCTTTCCTGAGCCAAAAAACAATGATTTAAAGATTAACATAAGTTCAAATGATGTTATAGATATGACCAGAGATATTGAAGCTGCAATTCACTCAACTTCTTTTATTCCAACAATTATTAGGAATAATCCAAAGATTAATTACAAACTTTTAGACTACACAACTGAAACCTTGATTACTAATCAAGTCCTAGATTTCAATTAAGATAAGCAGAATTCAAATAGGATCAATACAAGAGTCCCAGTTGGAATCCTACTACAATCAAGTCCACAACATGGTTTCAGAATCTAGTTATTAGAACAGATTAATTGCCATCAATCTCTGCTGTACAACTAAACAATAAGCAAGAATCCTACAATGCTAATTACACTTTTCATAATGGGAATAACTAAGTGAAAATATATAGGCTAGATTATAATCCCTGGAGAACTTTGCAATCAGATGAGCTGAACAGGTATTTAGAACCTTTGACATGTATCAAGAGTTGACAACAGTGTGAAGCAGACTTCAATCTTCATTGACTTCAGTGTATAAAGTGACATGGTCAAATAGTATGTTCTCATGGTTTGCAAGTAAGACTAACCATGATTTTCAAGACTACAATGAATTAATATACTTATCATGTATTTTTGTAATCAAGGTATTTAATTTTGTGTATTTTGTAATTAATCACCTATGTAATTTCTCTGTGGTCTAGGTGGGCAGGTAGAATGAAAGTAGTCCTGGCCCATTTGAACTGATTCATATTAGTATTCTTATCATGTGTCTTTGGTTAACAGTACATTTTTGGACAGGTAGATTGAGTATGTTCCCTGCTTATTTGGACTGTTGGATTCGAAGTCACATGGTTTTGCTTAAAGCTTTGGTCTCAGGGATGGAGGTGATGGTCCTGGGGGGTTTGTTGATCTGTGGAAGTGAAGGGCAGTCATTGCCACACCCAGTGAAGGGGTATCCAGGCAGTGTTCTTGCAGTCCTCTTTGATTTGGTTAGTGTTCCAGATCAGCAGAACCTACAGGACACCCAGATGTATCTAACCCATTTGTGAGCAGGGGCTCAAGGTGCATTAACCTTGTCCAAGGGATGAGTCTGTGGTCTCACAAAATGGAGTTCTGACTGATCCGGTTATGAATGGGGTCTGGGGGGAGCTATTTGAGGATCTGCCAGTCGGGTTGAGAGTCATTTCTTCTGCATAGATTATTGTCTTGAATGGATGGTTGCATTCCCTTGATTGACTGTTGCTTGCTTCTCTTTTTTGTGGCTTTCTTGATGTTTGAACTTGGGATTCATTTGTTTTTTTAGATATCGGTAATACCTAATTCATTGTGTAAGGAGGTTGGACTGCTTTGAGCCACCTCCCAGCTGAATTACATCAGTGTAACATTTTAATCTCTTTGGTTTACTGGTGCAGGCAACAGAATGTGCTCCCTGCACCTTTGGGCCCATAAGATCTGTTATAGTAACTTAATAAAGGCTGCTTTGGAACAAAAATTTAGTTTGTTACTCTAGACAAAAATTACTTCATAATTTGTGAATATTGTATTAACAAGCAGTTTAATCTAATATATACAGTAATTAAAAAAACATTAATTTATACAATATATGCAAATATTGTTTGTAAATTATGCAATGTGTGTGTTGTGTAAGTATGTACTTACAAAAATCTAAAAAGAAATTATGCATCATATATCAAGTAAATTACCTTTTTTTTGCATGTATGTTAATATATGTATATAATTTGCTATTACTAAAATTTTATTTTATAAAAAAGTAAAATACTAGCTTAAAGTTGTTTTCCTCATGATGCATTTATGACTCATGTTTATAGAGGCTTATTCATCATAAATCAATTTATCCAAAGATCCATTATTGTCTTTATATTCTTTGATGGGCTTGCATTTTTTCAAAGAGATACATCAGATGTTGATGATTGAAGCTCTTTAGATAAAAAGTTTACAATGGAATATTTGACTTATTTTTCTAATTTTCTTTTTCTATAATATTTTATAAGGTCTTATACTTTGATTAAAAGCATTTTTGGCTTTGATGTTGCATTTTAAGTTGAGGTTAAATTTCTCCCAAATGCTGTTTATCTCATATTAAAAAACAATTCTTTCAGGTTTTTTATGTCCAGATTTTTCTCTATAGGCTTGTCAATTTTCTTTTCTTCATTGTTTTCTTTCTTCATTCAAATGTATTAAATCATTATTGATTAAATCTTTCATGTGGAAATCAAAAGTTCTTATATATTATCATCATCAACTTTTGTAAATGCTGTTTTCTTGGTTAGATTGAGTATGGTTTTTATATAATTGTAATATGCTTCTGTTTAATTTTAGTGCTTCTAAAAAGTTGCAGACATACTTTTGTTCATGTAAGTTTAAGTGCTGTGTTAGATATCTTGGTCTATGCATCACCTATAAAATCAAAAAAAAGTTTTCCAGAATTATGGAATTGTCTTAACAACATTCTTATCAAAAGTGTTGACAAAATCTTACTTTAGTTGTTGAAGGCAGTATAACATGAAGATTATAATGATTCTTTGATCCATAGTTTAAAGAATTAAAATATCCATTCACTGACAAAAAATTAGCTTATTATTTCTTTCTTGTTCTGGGAAGACTGTTAGATGTTCAGGTACATTAATTATTAAGAATAAGTTCTTATCCATAGGATTGTTGTCCCTGAAATATTTGCTAATGAAAAATAGATATTTTTTAACAATCTATAAAAATGTCTCATGTCACCTATGCCTTTCTATTTGATCACCATGTAACAGATAATGCAATTCCTTTGAAGATACCAGAATATCTGAGTGGTAGATAAAACAATGCTTCGATTTTGCATTCTTTCATGTTTCACTTAAGCAGTAATGTAATATTATTCTTGGATGCATTGTATATTGGGGTTTTTGTTTTCTTCTAAAATAAATGTGCTTGAAGGCATGCATTTTCAAAAAAGGACTGTTTCATCAATATTGAACACATGCTTTATAGTATACCTTTTTTCCTGAATGAAACTAAATTGTTCAAATGGAAAATTTGCAATTGCATCACTGTCTGCTGCAGCTAAAATCCTGTAATTTTTAGGTAGTGTAAAATATATACTTTCAAAACCTGTTAAACTTTAAAATCTAAATCTTTGATATTTTCATCTCCCTCATCAATCATTTTTTCCTGAAACAGATTTATCACTTACTTGTGAACTAATAAAAAGAATAGTAGTATTACTCCAAGGTACTTGAGTATGTTGAGTCATTGTAGCAAATGTTTTATTTTCTCATGCATGAGATACTTTGATTTTATAATTTTCGAAAGTTTAAGTGCATCTACAATGATTTGGGCACTTGTTATATATTTTTTATTTTAAATAGATGCAATATTAAATATAGATAGCCATTGATGAAAAGATATAACAATTTATTATCTTCTCAGTCAATATAAAAATATCAATTTTCCTTTTTGATCATTTGTATCTGAAAATATTTTTAAAAAAGTTTGTAAAAAAAAAAGTACAATAAAATGTGCTAAGAAAAAGAAAGCCTACAGTTTGCAAGTTTTGTGTTCTTTTGCAAATATTTCCCATTGCATATTAAAAAAAAATTTCAAGTTATTATGTTTATTTTTTATTAATTTGTAGTCTTACATTATTTATGTCAAATAATTTAGAATTAAAGAAAGCATGGTTCAATTTTTTTTTTTTTTTCAGTAAATATTTATTATTTATCATGAATATAAGGATAGACAAATTACCATGATCAAAATCTAATTAATTGCAGTTGACTATGAAAAAAAAATTCTGGCATATTAAAAAAAATTATGTTAATGCATTCTGTACTTGAATATAAGGCTCTTTTTAAATATATACTATGCAGATATAAATAAACAGCACATTATATAAATATGCTAGTTGTGTTCTTTTTTATGGCATGAGATATCATGTTTTGTTAAGCATATAGCATTTGCTTGGAATAACTTAGCTTGAATATCCTAACACCTCACTGAGGAAACCAGTAGCAGAAACCGGTCTGGGGTTAGGGATATTCTGCAAAGCTTAAGAGGTTATGTGCAAGCTCTATATATAACATTTGTAATACAAGCTTGTTAAATTAAGTCTTGTGACAATGACTTGATTTCTTTGTAACTTAGCAATTTTTTGAATAGTATAGTTTGACTGATATTAACCATCATAAAAATCTTAATTAAAAATTGATTGAGTAAATAGATTTGCTAATTGCACAATTTAAAATTTATTACTAATGATATATGGTCAAAATTTATTTTTAAATTTAATACTGAATTAAATTTGTATTTTGCTTTTATTTTACTGGTATTGTATTTTTTTTGTATTTTTTTTTTTTTTTTTTTGCATTTGTTGTAAAGTCATCTTTATGTTGGATATGTCAAAAAGAAATTACAAGATAAATGATTTAAAATTACACAAATAAATGATATTTTCAATTTATGTTTAATAATTATTGATCATATTAAGTTGATTATTATTGCATAATGCACAAAATATTTTTTTTCTTTTTTTTTTGCTCAAAATAATATAATTTAGAATAACAATGACTGGATTGTTCAATAGGCAAAATTAGTGTACATAAAAATTTTAATTGAAAGTTCACTGAATGAATCTTAACAAATGTATACATTTTAAAATTTATTAATTTACTACATTGTATATGTTCAAAGTATTTTTTGATTGTGTATTGTAGTGAATAAAATTTGCATATTTTTTTGATTTTTAAACATTAACTTTGAAAGTTGTTTTTTACTGATTGTTTTACAAGGATACTGTACCAGTCAAAATTGTATGTTCATCCAACAAGACCTAGAATCTGAGCAAAAATACTTCAAATCCAGTCATGCTTGAAATACACTGGTCATGAACAATCATGGATTCTAACCTATTTTCCCATTCCCCAAAACACTATGAACAACATCTCTGGTGATACAGCTGAATTTATTTCATTCCAGTCCTGGAGACACAGTGAAGAAGCATGATATCTTAAGACTATTGATGATAAAATTACAAGTATGATTGTGATGACAGGTAACCCAGTGCTGCAAACTCCCAAATATAAAATATTATAACTAAATTAAGATTAATAATAATTCAAACAACTTGGATAATATTATATATATATATACACACACCTGGGTCTTGTTTTATGCGATAGATAGGTTTCTCAAAAAACACACGCAAAAGAAATTGCACAAAAATAGACATAACTTACCTTGAAAAAGGGGGGATACGGACTGTGATTTTTCAAAAATCGCACAAAAGCAAAGCACCAACATAAAATTACTTTAAAATTCGTGCAAAAAAAAATAAGGAAATAAAATATGACTAATAAAAAATTTCAAATTTGAAAAAAATTGATACAAGACAAACTTTTTTTAACTATAATATTTAATTTTATTCAAAACAATATATTTTTATGCATAATTTACAGTACAGTAATTTACATTTTTTTATACACGTTTTAATTATTATCACTATTTTCCGATAAACAGGTTTGTTTGCAAACTGGTAAAAAATCAGATTCTTCACAAGAGGAAATACAACTAGTGCCAACTTCACTTTCATGTTGTGTTAAAGGTTTTCTGGTGACAATGTAATTAGTAATTAATTTTTGAGATGATGATTTTATTAATTGTTTATGAAGCTCACGATCACCAGACATACAACCATTTAGCTCTCATTGGAATTTAAGAGCACATTTGTGATTAGTGTCCTTAATAAGAAAATAATTTGCCAACTGATTAGAAAGTTGAAGACCTTCTCAAATCATTTTTGCAGTGAAAGGAACAGGTTCCACTTCTGTTTCATTATCTTTTTCTACACTGCTGGGAAAAATTTAATTAAAACTAACAACTAAAAATTAAATTCTTATTTTTGCTTTAATTTTTTAATTTTCAATTCCATTTAAAAATCAAATTTCATTTCACGTCACATTAATTTCAGGTCACCTTAAGTAATTTTTAAATTGTTAATTACAATTAAAAATCAGATTTTAATTTTTAATTGTCAAATTTAATTGTGCCCACTGCTATTACTCACCTTTTAAAAATAAACTTGCGGACATTAAATGATTAATAATTGATTATGTTCATTTTTAAAAAGCAAAAACAGAATGTGATTTAAAATGCAAAATTAACATGCACAATGTTTGAACAAATTTACATTATAATCTTGTAAAATTTAATGTGTGTATACATAAAATGTGGAAATCATGATTTTAAGTTCATTATTGCATAAAATATTACTATTATAAAGCGCTGAAAATATTGAAATTACTAAAATGAAAGTCAAATTCCAATAATGTGCTATTACTTTCAATATGACATAAGTGCATGAAATTTTTTATTTAAAGTAATAGCACATTATCGGAATTCAACTTCCGAAGAAACATGAATCGCGTAACTTCAAAATCGCATTAAATAAATCTGTGTAAAACGAGACCCATGTGTAATGTTTAATGATTATAAAATAACAAGGTTATTATACATGTGTGTTTATTTACAAATTTCACATTAAATAGGTTTAGTTATGATGTATGAGAATATTATATAGTATTATGGGATGTCATAATAATGATCATGTAATTACAAAAGAGATACATGTATATGTGTACAATTTATTTGTGCAGTTTATAAGTTTAACAAAATAATTTAATAATAGGAATGCTATTTAGAATTAAAAAAGTAAATTATTAATGACCTTCACAAATATATTTAATAAACAGACACTTTGTTATCTGCAATTATAATTAAATTAATATATGTATAATCATGATATGATCGATACCACTTCAATCATACCAGAAACATATATGTATATAGTAACATAATCGATGCTCTTTCTAGCATTTGTAATTTATACAAAATGAGAGATAACAATATAGTTTACAATAAAATGAAATAAATACATGATTGTTTGCATAAAAAAACAAGACTTTGTGCATCGAATCATTAGATTTAAATCATGAATAATAAATGAATTATTAACGCATCTAGGAGTCATTCACTTAAAAGATAAATAGCTTAAATGCAAGCTTGTTTGTGACATTTTAATATAATAAATTAATGAACAACAACAGGTTTAGTCTTATCATAGCATTATGACATAGATGTGGCTTAGGCATGAATTTAAAATATTTACAAATGGCAGTACTAGCATGAGTATCAGCAATAAGTGTTTCAGTCTATTTTTGGCCAATGAGATGCTCCATCATTTAATAAAAAATATGCCCACTCTTCTGGTGGAGCAATACTTGAAGAGGAAGAAGATAGGAAGATGCAATAGGCTGGCTGGCATGGGATCATCCCACACAGAACATTCAATACTCAATCCAAATTTTGTTCTAGGGCATGACCAATGCCATATTTAAACATGAAGATACAAGGAGAGAATTCAGAGTTTCTGACAATCTCATAATGACAAAGCAAAATATAAAAAATACAAAGGCTGACCTATGCTAGCAATGCTGGGAGTAAAGTAACTATGTCATTAATGACATTTGCATAATGAAAACCTAAATATAAATTAAGGTCAAGTGTAACAGCATGGTTTATATACTAAACCAACTATAAAATAACTATTATTAAAATGACTAAGTGAATGTTATAATAATAACAAATATATCATTTCTTCATTAAGTGAGTCCCCTATGCATTTGAAATAAGTAAGACAATATTTATTGATTGTCATGCTCTTTTGTGCTACAGGTTAATGGGTAATTAATTCATTATAATAATCAAATAAAATGACAGTCATCAATATTATTCTGAATGTTATAAGCAGAAATTAATTAATAGAATTTATAACTGACAGTAGTAATCTGCCATTTAACATATAGCATTATTCAATCATTATTCAACCTAGAGAGCGAGTGTGTTTATCATAAAAATCAAGCATCCCTTAAATGAATGGAATTTATAATACTAGTAGATACATCATGAGGTTGGATTAGATTGGCATATAATTGACAGTTTAAATAAAATGCATAAATGTAAAATAATAATAATAATAAAATTATACTGCACTAAAATATAAAATAAAGATTAGGTGTGAAATAGATGTGAAAGATTACATAGAAATTTGATAGTTATAGAGAATCTTTGAAAGATTAATTGCAAGTAATATAATAGGCTTTCGATTACTAGCATTTTAACATAGACAGAAATACATTTAGAAAGTTAATTAGGGCTTGAATAGATAATTATAGCAAATTAAATGAGAATTTAAGGTGGTATTGAGGATTACCTTCCAATGCAATGGTGTGATGGCTTGAGAGATCCATGTTCTTGGGAGGCAATATATATTTGAGCACAGATGATCCTTATTTCACTAAATGGAGGTAGCATTTTGTTCTGAACTCATTTTTAATATCATTTAAAGGCATTCCATTGATTTGTAATTAGAGCACAGAGACAATGAAAGATAGGGAAAAGGAGAATTTAATCCCTCTGCTTGGCTGTCAATGTTAAAAATTTGAGCAGCGTGGATTTGGCTTAGCAACCGAATTCAAAATTAACTGTCTTTGTTGGTGAAAAAATGAGCCCTATTTATACTTGGTTATAGTTTTTCCAGGAATGCTTTTAGAAAGTCATCTGAGGCAATGCGGATACCAACTTATCCCATGTGATCTCTATCATCAGGAAATGTATTTTTGGTTTTGTGCAATAGAAGATGCAAAATATTAATAGGTCCTTGAAGATATTGTTTGAATCCATTTCTAGTTTATAAATACATTCGCATAACTATAATTTCAATTAAAATATTTAAAACTAAAATTTAATTCAATAGAGCGATTTTGCTAGTTTTGACTAATGATTTTTTCTATTATTCGCTAAACTTTCCATTACTTTAAGTGCCTTCGAGAACTTTCCAAAATATTGCATCATTCTCTGCCACCATCTTACATTAAATAAAAATAAAATATATATAATAAAATATTAAACAAATAATATTAATATTTACATCACATATACGTATTCACTGCATACATGTGATGCACATACATGACTCTACATATTATTTAAGGGATTTTAACTATAATTTAATTTATAGTTCTAAATAATAATATTACTTATCTAAATGGTTAGTTAGGGTCTGGTGAGAGTTATGTGGATGTGCATGCTGATTCTCTATATTGTCCAGGCACATGCAGAAATGGGTTTGAACCCCATTTGGTGGTTAGTTAAATTGATGGCCCATGAAGCACAAATCTGGATTACAGATTCACCACTTCAATATTGACTGCAAATTATCTAAATACATTAAACATATTTTAACTCTATAATCAAAATACAGTATAATATTTTATACTGTATAATAAATAAACTTTTGTTATAAAACTTTTTAGTATAAAAGTCATGATTTTATTCTTGAATGATATAGATTTCGTGCAGTCAGTATCGTATGAAGTCATCAATCCTACAAAATAGCCATTGTTTTAAAGTTTTGAATTTTTTTTAAGATGGTTTGTAGTGATTAACAAATTGTAAATCAAAGTAGTGGGTGAAAATTACTAATGATTGCTTCTTCACAAAGGTCTATCACTAACTGAGATAAAGATGTACTATTTATTTATACAAAACTAAAAGTGATGGGGAGATTATTTTCCAAGGAATGGTGTAGTTTCAATAGTCTCACTTCATGCCTCTGTATTTTTTTTTTTTGAGATATCCAATCTAGCTCCATTTAAATACATTGTCTTTAAATAAGAAATATTTAAGAATATTGTTTTTACAAAAATGTATCATTTTTTAGTGAAATGATTTTTTTAAAAAAATTAATAAATATATTTTTAAACTCTAAACATTTTTTATCAACAATTATACTTAGTAATACTTGATATATGATTCTTTTAAGTCTTAATAGGTTATATTATTTTGTTGAATATTTAAGATAAAGGTGATTTTGCAATTTATTTATATATATATATATATATATATATATATATATATATATATATATATATATATATCATCATCAAAAACCAGTCAACACTTAGACAATATCAATAACAATCAATAATTTCTACCTATTGTCAAGGCAATGCTTAAGCTTATACATTAATATTAAAATTTTTAAATGTTTACATTCACTGTCTACTTTATGTGAAACCATTCTTAAATCATCTCAAATTATAAATAAATGTTTAGAAAAGAGAATCTTGCTATAATTTAGACTTTAATTAATAAAAGTTAAGTTACAATAGTTGTGTATGTGAATTTGATTAAAATTATTAACTAAAACAATTGCTGAAAGCCCATTATATTAGATTTTTATAAAGATCAAATGATGTATATTTTTTATTAATCTCCAAAATTCTAAAACCCTATTTTAAATGTGTATGCAGCTACATCAAAATTTATATAAAAACATAACTAGATAATATATTCTAGAACTCCTACAATGTTATTTGAAATTATGAGATAAAAGTGGATATCAAAAAGAATAATATAGAATAAAAATTACTTATCTGCAACTTCAATCAACAGCTGTTAATGTCAGGCATATTTTCTATACCTATATTTGACATTGAAATAACAAGATGCACTGTTAAAAGTTAAGTAGAAATGGGTCAAATACCTTGAGTCTTCCAATTTTGTCTTATGGATTTGATGATCATGGTTTTATATGCATTCAGAAATTTAGGCATAATCATTTTAAAAGAATCCTATTTATTAACACTATTTCAAAATTTGACAATGAATTATATTTCATGGAGTCCATTTTTAAGAAATTGTGAGACAGGAAATTTATTTCATTTTAAAGTAAACTATTTTATTATTGCCATACCGGAATTCCTTGAGAGAAGTTTTTATGACTGATGGACCAAATGGAAATTTCTAGAAGATTATGTCATCCTATGAACTATAAAAACAATTGACTTAACATGAACAAATAATCACCTGGAGTCAACTCATCCACTATTCCTGTCAAGCTTCACCAACCTTGGGATTTTGAATAAAGAACTTTTATACAAAAACTTTCTAAGAAATAATAAAATTTAACTTTTTTTTTCTTGCATGCATAAATTTTATTTGTTTTAGGGTTTTTGGAGATAATATGTTTACTGGCCAGGTAAAACAATTTTTATATTACTTTTATTATATGTCTATGTGCATATACATTACAATGTGCGAGTGTATGAATGTTAGATAGATACGACATAATACATTATTTATGTTTCAGCTGGTGGGTACAAATAAAAGAATCTCCCAGTTACATGTAATTTAAGTATTGTGAATTTGTAATATTCTTTTGTTTATTTCACTCACCTAAAATGTTATTTTGAATTCTATGAAAGCTTTCATATAGCAACATTTATTTATAAAACTATTTGTAATAACTTCATTAGTTGAATGCTATAAAGTAATCAAAGCTGTGTCATTTATTATGATACATTTATTATTGTTTATCAACGATGTAAATAAAAGTTGAATATTTTTTATTTATAAGTTTGTAGTAGTTACTTTATACATTCACTCATCCCACATCCATTTATAGTCACATTATTATTACTATTATTATCAAATCCCTGAGATCATTGTTTATTTTCGTTTTATGTATATTTGGAGTTAATAAAATAGCCTTTAATTTTAAATATATGTTACAGCAGAACCTCGTTTTCATTTTCAATTAACATTTGTTAATAATTTACAGATTATATAAATAGTATTTTCATTCAATAAAGATTTAAGTAGAATTTTAAGAGTCTCAACACATAAAATCATAGCGTTATCAAAGTTCACCTAAAGTTAAAGAAGACTCTTTTTCCCATATGTACTGTTACAATATTTATGTATATAATAGTTAATTACCATTATATTTATTTTTTTATTTTATATATATATATATACACACACATAACAGTCAGTCCTGTAAAAAATCTTGCCAATATGTTGGAATGCAAAGATTATATAATAGTTAATAAATAAGAGAGAATAGTAACAAGGCAGATTTGATTTTAAATATTATAATTAGGTAAATAACAAATCCATCTATCAACATATAGTTATATATATAAGGAAATTGTGTTGTACCTAACAATATTTAATAACTAAATATAAATATATGTGAAGGTATGAATTACTAGATTTATGTAAATAAGCATTGTCAATATAGTATGCATACAGTTATCTGTTGATCAATTAATTCAAGAATACTTTACAATAATAACTTTAAAATAAATTAGATTATAATTATCAGGAATTTTAATAAATAAAACATGTTAAAATATTGAGTGATTGTGGTACATTGCCAAAACAGTGTGATAATGTAAAATAAACAAATATGAAAGTCAAATTAATTTAAATAAAATGAAATTATACTTTATTTACAATAAAAGAATAAATAGATAATGGAATGTCTTCTCATATACTACATTGTAAATATGAAACAAAATTTAAAAATTATGTATCTTTATATTCTATATGGGCATAGGTGCATATATATAAATGTTGTTTCACAAAATCAACATCATTATTGTAACGATCCAGAGAAAGGTAGCTTATCGTCAACTGCACTACAGGGCGCCACTAGGCATTTGAACCTAGAAAATTTATAAAGTAGGCAGATACGTAAGTTAAAAAAAAAATTTTTTTTTTTTTTTATATTTTGATTCTGGTCGTTAGCCCATTGTCACTAGCTCAGGGAGTAGCAGAGATTTATAATAAATTCTTATCTAAGAATATATAAAAAAGAATAAAATAAGCCACTGCCAGTAATTAACACACAAACATTTATTTACGCACATATATAAAATTTAGCATTATTTTAGAATAACTTTTACTTTGGATTTTAACTTGATTTTAGAATTTAAATTTACATTTTAATTTTTATAATATTATAAGTTTACATTTTAATTTTTTATAAGTTCGCACAGATGGGTTTATAAAATGTGTTTTTAATGTTGAGTATAGATCGGTTACATAGATTACACGGTCAAAAAACATTTCAAAATAAACATAAACGATCAAAATACAAAGTCATTGATACCGTCAATTGCATAGGGAATACAAGAAACCCAATGGTGTTCATCATAAGACACCGCATTGACACCAATAACTTAAAAGACATCCGACATAAATACATCTTAGATACTCACCGTAAGGTATCAGTATTTACCGAATGTCTATATATTTTGATCAAATATGAAAACCAAAAACATAATCAACCAGTAACGAACCCATGCAAGCGTCTATACCCAACTTAAATTTAATGCATCTTTATTTAGAGTGTCGAGTATGAATAGACTACATAGATTTGCATTTGAAAAGAAAATATTCAATCCTTGTTTAACCTTAGGCCAAAGGTTCACAGTCAAACCAAACTTCAATCCATCTGATATATCGATGTGTTCAATGTAATACGAATACGGCAGCACAATTAGGTTAAGAGAAGAAACTGCTTCTCATCAGATAGGAATATTACATCTATCTGACGATGAGAGCAATAAAAAAAAACTCCATAGGAAGGAACTGCGGTCTCTGTCTTATAATTCCTCCCATAGGCAAAATGAGTGTATGTGGCATATAATAGTGATTCTGCCCGTAGTGAATCTCGTACTACATCTACTAATTACACCAATATATCCAATCCATTGACCTAATTCAACTACGAAATGAATAACCTAAGATTACCCTCCCCTAATATAACTTTACAAATCTATATAGCCATTCACGCCCGACTTAAGTTTAATATTTATATAGTTTAATTTATCGAAAAACAGAAATCATAATAAAAACTTAAAAGAACAAAAAAAAAATGGAAATGATTTTACAAAAGAAATACATCAAATAAAATTATACCTAATTAATAAATAATTTAGTTTGGTCAGATAGGAATCTATTTCTATTTTTTTTTTAAATACGGAACAAGTTTAGAAGTAAAGTTCTTATTGTTTAGAAATGTTCATTAATTATATATATTTAAAGCTGAGAGTTCAAAAAGTTCTTATGATTTCAAAACATTCCTTTTATCCATTGCTTGCTGTTTGAACGTGAATTCCCATGCCGTCCTAAAGAGATTGGTATTCTGTTGGCCGATTTATTTATTCATCTGGAGGTCTTTTGCTTTGGCTGGTCCTCAATGTAGAAAACGATGTCATTTCTTTTTTTTAACAAAACTGAAGGGATTGAAGAGTGCGTCTTTTCAATCCCTTCTCCTTCAACTCCGCACTAACACATATAGTCACATCATAATAACTAACTAATAATTTTCAAACTTTTCCTTTTATATTACCTTTAGGATCCAATGGACATTACATCATCGTTGATGATGATCCTTCCATTGAGGTCCGATTTCCCGATGGATTTCTCTCATTTGCTATTAGTTTCTATTGTTTTCCTATCTGACCGTTGCTTATACATTTAAATGCCCAAAGGCTAGTTCACTTTGACTAATTAAAATAATCATTTCCATTTCTGATTAATTAATGTGTTTTCCAAACTTAAAGATATTTTTATCTCTAAATCTTTTTGTTGAAAGATTTAGTTTTTCTATTTTTAATAAAGTTTTATTTTAATAATTTTTTTTTTTATCTGTGCGATTTTATATATATACGAGTTTAAGATGATTTTTTAATTTTCAATTTTTAATTCTTAAAAAAAGAAATTTTTATTTGCGAACTTTTATTTTTTCATGTTTAATAATAAAAAACAATGTAACATCGTCTGTGCCCGTTACATTATAGAAAAGTTGTTTTGAAAATAAGCATAAAAATTTGCTTTAATAAAATTTAATTACAAGTAAATTACTTAATGAGTTTCTTTTAATTCTTTATAACTATTAATTAAATACATCAGTCATTTATTATATTTTTTCTGTAAACATAAACATTGTATTATTTTTAATAGGTATTTTTATTCACTATATTTTATTTTATCATTTGATATAATATCTTATAACATCAAATACATTTATAATATTATCATTATAAACTATGTGACTGTAAACAAAAATGCATTCATATGCAAATACAAAAATTATAGATGCTTTTCTTTACTATCTAACAATAAAACATTAAATATCTTAACACAACTTATAGTCACTGAAGACCAAAAAATATGTAAAGATAAATAAACCATACTATTACTAAATTCTAAAATAATAACTATAAAATTACAACCTTATCTCAAAAAAATGAGAACAGGATTAACTGATATTTATATACTAAAATAAATATAATTCTATTTTTTAAAGATATCTGTTTTTCTAAGATCATTTCCTGTAAATATATCTATATCATAATCAATAATCTATTAATAATGATATATTTTCGTTCTAATAACAGAAAAAAATGCAAATCTATATATTAAACTGAAACATAAAGTTCTTAAAAACAGTCCATAGTTTCTGTGTTCAATTCCCTCAATAATTTTGAAGAAGTTTAGAATGACACAATTTTTTCAAGAAAAATCTATTAAATAAAGAAAATTATTTAAAATATATTAGAAATACTATACAAAATTAAATATGCAATTGGATTATTGTTTTAACATTATATTTTTTTAAATGTAATAAACACCAAATAATTTTATCATATTATCATTAAAATATATTAATGCAACTTTAAAATACTTTAAATAGTTTTATAAACTCTTTACCTAACAAGTTAAACTTATTTTACTCACAAAAATTAATACAAAATATTATAAACTAATAAAATTTAAAATTTTTTAAACTAGCTATTTTTAAATTCTACTTAAAAATGACTGTGGCAAATAGCATGGTCACAATATATATATAAATATATTGAATTAAATGTTTACATAGATTGTATTATATAGATATGAGGAGATAATACCCATTAAATAGAGAAACACTTTAATTTTTGATGTTACTAAGAAACTATAAATTACTATTAATTGACAATTCCTGAGACAAAGCAAGTTTTTCCCATAATAGCTCTTTTGTTGCAGGTCTTTAAATCAAAAGAGGCCCATAGTAATGTATAATTTCTTAATAACATCAAAAGTTAAAGTGTTTCTCTATTTAATGAGTATTATCTCCTCATATTTATATATTAAAACCATATAAACATTTTAATTCAACATATACAACTCTCTGGAGAAGATAAAAATATTATTAGCAGAATATCAAAAAAGATGTTATTCTTTCACATTCTAACACATATTAAATAGTTTTCTGAGTTTAAATCCATGTAAGAAATTGGGTTTGAAGTAAAAGAGGACTTTTTTGCTTTAAAAACACCCAACATATGATCTATTATGAAAAAAACTTGCTTTGCCTCAGGAATTGTCAATTAGTAGTAATTGATAGTTTCTTAATAACATAAAAAGTTAAAGTGTTTCTCTATTTAAAGGATATTATCTCCTCAGATATATATATTGTAACGATATATAAATATGTCGTTACATTAATTTAAAATAAAAACTTAAAAGTTCGCAAATAAAAGTAAAAAACTAAACGCTAAAATTAAAATGTTTGTTAAACGTATATACATTCGCACAGATGCCAAACTTTAAAAATATTTTTTTTAAAAAAACAAATAAATAAGTATTTGAACGTACTTTTTTATAAAAAAAAAAAAGTACAAGATTTAAAAATAAAAACAGGTATTAATTAATTCTTGTAATCTGTAAATGGAAATGATTGTTTATAAATTGTTTGAAAAGCAAGCTAGCCTTGGGCTCTTGTATAATTAAAATGATCTGATGAAAGATAGATAAGAAAATAAAGAGAAATTAGCTTGACCAATGGAAGCACTAAGCCTCAGCCCGGACCCTAACGAAAGTGATGGATTAGTGACGTCTTTGTTGATTGAATCTGTGTGGATTAATATAAAAAGGGAAATACAGTTTTTTCGGACAGTTCCAGCGTGGTGTGTTTGAGAGTTGTGGTAGGACGCACATACCACACTCTCTATTTAAAAAGAAAAAGGAAAAGACTGTGATACCTTGAACCAGCTATTGCCATCTCCAGAACATTATCTTCCAATGGAGGTGTCACGGGAATTAAAAGCAGGAACCTGGACTCTTCTACTGTAAGCTATATTGACATGAACTCTAAATTGAAAAATAATTAAGAACTTTCGTTCAAGCTTATGAACTTCTATCTGACTTTTAAGTTTAAAATCAATTAATAATGTTTAATTTTATATGTTTTCCGATTGATAAAAATCATTTCCATTTTTTTTTCTCTTATTGTATAAATTATTTGTTGTTTAAATTTTAAATGAGGGAATTTAAGGTTGGGTATAGACGTTGCATAGATTCGTTAGCGGTTGATAATGTTGTGGTTTTCACATTCGATTAGAATATATGTCAACGATATCACTGCAAGCATCTTACGATGAATGCTAATGGGATTTGTATATTCCCTATGCAAGTGACGTTTATCGATGACTTTGTATTTTGATCGGTTGTGTTTAATTTGGAATGTTTTTGACCGTGGAATCTGTGCAGCTGATCTGTACTCAACATTTTAAAACAAATTTTATAAAATGCATTTGTGCGAACGTATCTAAATGTTAAATTTAAGTCGGGCGTGAATGGCTATATAGTTTTGTAAAGTTATATTAAGGGAGGGTAATCTTAGGTTATTCGTTTCGTGGTTGAATTGGCTCAATGGATTGGATATATTTGTGTAATTAGTAGATGTAGTATGAGGTCCGCTACGGGCAGGATTGCATATATACGCCACACACCTTCTGTTTGCCTATGGATGGGTTTGTAAGTCGGCAGAAGACCGCAGTCCATTCCTATGGAGTTTTTTGTTTATTGTTCTACTTGCCAACAGATGTAACATTCCTGTTGGTGGAGAGTCAATGTCTTCTCTAATTCTACTTACTGTTCAGATGTCCATTCCTGACAGTATAGTATTTTGTGTTGTCGTATCATGCTACATTGAATACATGAATGTATCAGATGGATTGGCGCCAGTTGATTGCGAAATTTGTTGCCTAAGGTTAAATCAGGGAAGAATATTTTCTTTTCAAATGCAGATCTATGTAGTCTATTCATACTTGACTATCTAAATAAAATATTAAACTCATTGAAACTTAGTTAAATGTAAAATTAAAAGATTAATAGAAAAATCTAAAATGTTAAATTTATTCCTCAAAATTTAAATGTTATTTTATATGTGCGTAAATAAATATTTTTATGTGTTAATTTCTGGCAGTGGCTTTTATTTATTGATATTTAAGATATAAATTAAGATATAGATTTTTATCTCTGCGTCTCCGCTGAGCTAGTGACTTGGGCTAACGATCGGAATATTTAAATAAAGTGGAATCTTAACAGCGCGTATCTGCCTACTCTATAAATTTTTCTAGGTTTAAATGCCTAGATGGCGCCTTGTAGAGCAGATATTGTTTTTGCGGTTAGATTCGATCTTCACTTTCATTTCGATCGTTATAATTGGCATCCCAAGTGTGGCCTTACCTCAGAGATTGACCCTGAGAAGGGGAATTGATGATGATGAAATTTCCTATCTTTAATAAATCACGAGTGCCCTGAGAATTTTAAAAGTGAATCATGCAAATAACATTTGTTGTTTTTTCTGAAATAAGTACATTTTTGTACTAACGTAAAGTTATAGCCAGATGTTTAATAAACCACTAGTACTTTTGAAAATAAATCATGCCCGTAATATTTTTTCTGAAATTAGTATAAATATATTTGTTGTATTGACGTGGAGTTGCAGTTTGAAGTTTTGTTTAAAAAGTGCTGCCAGTAAGAAAAATTGCGCATATGTAGAGATAAATTCGAGGAATAAAAACTAATAAATAAAACGTAATAATAAATCTAAATCATATTTTTTTTTTAAAAAAAAAAGTCTTGTTAAATTAAAATCTAATCGTTCAACTTGCCTAAGTAATAGTTAAAGGTAGGAGAAATGAAACTTGGAAGGGAGGGGGCAGAAATTTAGCTGGTAATAAGGAATCAACAGTCAACTTTTTTTTTGTAATCATTATATTTGTGTGTAATTACTGTTTTGTCTTGTAAAAAAAAAGTTTTGTCCTTTTGAAATTTTCATATATAATCAATTTGTGTAACGTAATTACTAACACTAAGTAAATTCTTTTTTTTTTTTAATGTTTTTGTTTTTTGAGGAAGTTTACTGATATGTAACGATATATAAATATGTCGTTACATTAATTTAAAATAAAAACTTAAAAGTTCGCAAATAAAAGTAAAAAACTAAACGCTAAAATTAAAATGTTTGTTAAACGTATATACATTCGCACAGATGCCAAACTTTAAAAATATTTTTTTTAAAAAAACAAATAAATAAGTATTTGAACGTACTTTTTTTTATAAAAAAAAAAGTACAAGATTTAAAAATAAAAACAGGTATTAATTAATGTAATCTGTAAATGGAAATGATTGTTTATAAATTGTTTGAAAAGCAAGCTAGCCTTGGGCTCTTGTATAATTAAAATGATCTGATGAAAGATAGATAAGAAAATAAAGAGAAATTAGCTTGACCAATGGAAGCACCAAGCCTCAGCCCGGACCCGAACGAAAATTTGGATTAGTGACGTCTTTGTTCATTCAATCTGGAGATTTACTATAAAAAGAGAAATACAGTTTTTTCGGGACAGTTCCAGCGTTGTGTGTTTGAGAGTTGTGGTAGGACGCACATACCACACTCTCTATTTAAAAAAAGAAAAAGGAAAAGACTGTGATACCTTGAACCAGCTATTGCCATCTCCAGAACATTATCTTCCAATGGAGGCGTCACGGGAATTAAAAGCAGAAACCTGGACTCTTCTACCGTAAGCTATATTGACATGAACTCTAAATTGAAAAATAATTAAGAACTTTCGTTCAAGCTTATGAACTTCTATCTGACTTTTAAGTTTAAAATCAATTAATAATGTTTAATTTTATATGTTTTCCGATTGATAAAAATCATTTCCATTTTTTTTTCTCTTATTGTATAAATTATTTGTTGTTTAAATTTTAAATGAGGGAATTTAAGGTTGGGTATAGACGTTGCATAGATTCGTTAGCGGTTGATAATGTTGTGGTTTTCACATTCGATTAGAATATATGTCAACGATATCACTGCAAGCATCTTACGATGAATGCTAATGGGATTTGTATATTCCCTATGCAAGTGACGTTTATCGATGACTTTGTATTTTGATCGGTTGTGTTTAATTTGGAATGTTTTTGACCGTGGAATCTGTGCAGCTGATCTGTACTCAACATTTTAAAACAAATTTTATAAAATGCATTTGTGCGAACGTATCTAAATGTTAAATTTAAGTCGGGCGTGAATGGCTATATAGTTTTGTAAAGTTATATTAAGGGAGGGTAATCTTAGGTTATTCGTTTCGTGGTTGAATTGGCTCAATGGATTGGATATATTTGTGTAATTAGTAGATGTAGTATGAGGTCCGCTATGGGCAGGATTGCATATATATGCCACACACCTTCTGTTTGCCTATGGATGGGTTTGTAAGTCGGCAGAAGACCGCAGTCCATTCCTATGGAGTTTTTTGTTTATTGTTCTACTTGCCAACAGATGTAACATTCCTGTTGGTGGAGAGTCAATGTCTTCTCTAATTCTACTTACTGTTCAGATGTCCATTCCTGACAGTATAGTATTTTGTGTTGTCGTATCATGCTACATTGAATACATGAATGTATCAGATGGATTGGCGCCAGTTGATTGCGAAATTTGTTGCCTAAGGTTAAATCAGGGAAGAATATTTTCTTTTCAAATGCAGATCTATGTAGTCTATTCATACTTGACTATCTAAATAAAATATTAAACTCATTGAAACTTAGTTAAATGTAAAATTAAAAGATTAATAGAAAAATCTAAAATGTTGAATTTATTCCTCAAAATTTAAATGTTATTTTATATGTGCGTAAATAAATATTTTTATGTGTTAATTTCTGGCAGTGGCTTTTATTTATTGATATTTAAGATATAAATTAAGATATAGATTTTTATCTCTGCGTCTCCGCTGAGCTAGTGACTTGGGCTAACGATCGGAATATTTAAATAAAGTGGAATCTTAACAGCGCGTATCTGCCTACTCTATAAATTTTTCTAGGTTTAAATGCCTAGATGGCGCCTTGTAGAGCAGATATTGTTTTTGCGGTTAGATTCGATCTTCACTTTCATTTCGATCGTTATAATATATATATATATAATTACAATTGGCTAGGTTTTACGTATTTAGAGTTTTATATGTTTTGGAGCACAAACATATATTTTATAACCCAAACAAACCTTTATTCTACAGTGTTATAAATTATTTATATAAAAATATATATTAAACATGGTTTATAGTATAGTAACAAGTGATAAAAATATTACCTCTAAGATATAGCATGGCTGAATTAAGCCAATATACATCACATGACCACCACCTCATGCTTGTGTATAACTTGTTAAAACAGGCAAAACTCACTATATATTGCCACACACAGCAAGCTAAAATAATCAATGGATGCCAGAAGACTTGTGCATAAAATTCCCATCTAGTGCTTACTCATCTAATATCCCCAGACTAGTTTCTGGCTTATGGCCTTCATCAGTGAGGAGCTTTTGATCTAAGAGCACTGCACCTAGATCTTAGGATTTAATGCAACTCTCCAGCAACCACCTTTTATCTCCATTTAACTACAAAACTATGAGTCTTAAACCAAAAAACCCTTAATGTTTTCAATTCAAGCCCATTAGCTTATATAGTCATATGGGTTTGAACCAAGTTCAGTACACATACATTTTGGGGTCTTTCAATCTTTAATAACCATAGCCACCACTATCCTATTAACCAAGATTGGTTTTAAGCCAATAAACATCACATGACTACCACCTCTTATGCTTGTGTATAACTGTTGTTAAAACAGGCAAAACTCACTATATATATTGCCACACACAGCAAGCTAGAGTAATCAATGGATGCCAGAAGGCTTGTGCATAAAATCCCCATCTAGTGCCTACTCATCCAATATCCCCAGACTAGTTTCTGGCTTATGGCCTTTGTCAGTGAGGAGCTTTTGATCTGAGAGCACTGCACCTAGATCTTAGGATCTAATGCAACTCTCCAGCAACCACCTTTTATCTCCATTTAACTACAAAACTATGAGTCTTAAACCGAAAACACCTTAATGTTTTCAATTCAAGTCCATTAGCTTATATAGTCATATGGGTCTGAACCCAGTTTAGTACCCATACATTTTGGTGTCTTTGGTTCTTTAATAATCATAGCCACCACTATCCTATTAGGCATATGGATACTAAACTGGGTTTAGACCCATATGACTATATAAGCTAATTGGCTTGAATTGAAAACATTAAGGTGTTTTCAGTTTAAGACTCATAGTTTTGTAGTTAAATGGAGATAAAAGGTGGTTGTTGGAGGGTTGCATTAGATCCTAAGATCTAGGTGCAGTGCTCTCAGATCCAAAGCTCCTCCCTGATGAAGGCCATAAGCCCAAAACTAGTCTGGGAATATTGGATGAGTAGGCTCTAGATGGGGATTTTATGCACAAGCCTTCTAGCATCCATTGATTACTCTAGCTTGCTGTGTGTGGCAATATATATAGTGAGTTTTGCCTGTTTTAGCCACAGTTATACACAAGCATAAGAAATGGTGGTCATGTGATGATTATTGGCTTAAAGCTAACCCTGTCTAATAGGATAGTGGTGGCTATGGTTATTAAAGAACCAAAGACACCAAAATGTATGGGTACTAAACTGGGTTCAGACCCATATGACTATATAAACTAATGGGCTTGAATTAAAACATTAAGGTATTTTTGCTTTAAGACTCATAGTTTTGTAGTTAAATGACGATAAAAGGTGATTGCTGGAGGGTTGCATTAGATCCTAAGATCTAGGTTCAGTGCTCTCAGATCCAAAGCTTCTCACTGATGAAGGCCATAAGCCAGAAACTAGTCTTGGGATATTGGATGAGTAGGCACTAGATGGGGATTTTATGCACAAACCTTCTGGCATCCATTGATTATTCTAGCTTGCTGTGTGTGGCAAGATATATAGTGAGTTTTGCCTATTTTAACATGACTAAATTAGTATAATTTATTATTTCATTTAATTGGGATTTAAAATTAATTATTGGATCATATATTTATTTAAATGTTTTCGATATTATAAGCTTGTAGGACATATTAAATTTGTCATCTTAGTCATTCATGAACTATTTATTTAAAAATAAGCAATGTTTAATATTAGTATAAGTTTAGATTATTATTAGCAATGTTTGATTAGTTAGGTTTATTAGAATTTAGTTGTTTAATGATTTATTATTAGTTGCATCCAATTATAAACAATTGTTTTACAGACATGCAGAAATTAGTAAGTGGTTGTGGGATGGTGTCATCATTCAAATATCTTATCGAGAAACACACTGGGATTCAGCTCATGTCAAATACCACCACCTTCTCCTTGAAACTAAATACTGGAATCTCATTGCTGGACATTCTCTCTGTGGTGGAAAAAAACAATGTCCAATTGTACTATCTATACATGGTGTTTATCCCCAATGTCTTATCTATAAGGAACAAACACACCTAGTAAAAACATGTCCAAGAAAGACATGTCAAAGTTGTCAGCAAAGGAATATGAAAAACCATAGGTGCAGACCAATTATTTCAGAAATTAAAATGCAATCTCAGACAATTAATAAAAATATAATTAATATGTTAGAGGATGAATATAGAAATATGAAGAGTGAAGCTAATTCATTAAGTATATAGCAGCAAGTAACGGTCATACAAATTGAAAAGGTGACATTAGCTGGTGAATCTTTGGAAGGATTCCCAGAAATCAAGCATTCTCAGCTTGAAACTTCTACATATTCAGAGATTACTGTTGAGAGCAGAATTGATAACTGTGAGATCTGTCAAGATTTAAATGGAAACAATGGTAATTTTAACAGAAGTAAAAGAAAGGCATTTGACTCATCATGTTCACAACAGGATGAAGATAGCCTTTCATCAGATGACTCAGTCAGCGCATTAGTTCCCAAAAAGAAACCAAACAATAAGTTTCAAAGCCCTAGAAGAAGAAAATAAAATAAAATATCTAGACTAATTCATCAAGAAAGGATTGTGGACTATCAATTGTCTTTACAAGGAATTAACTGCAACAAGTCAATAGCAATTAATAATAAATGCAGGCAGGAATTAAGGAAATCAAGCACAATTAATTGAAAAGACAACTTTTGAAAATATACAGACTGCTAATAATCCTAGTGTTTGCTCAGATTGGGCTGAGGAAGTTGATCCGGTGAATGAACTGGTCATTGTCTAATTCTTGATGTGTTGGTGAGCATCTGCTGCAACAAGACAATATATGATTCTCGGAATAGGGGTCAATGTCAAGGGACTTAATTCTCCTGACAAAATTCTCACTATAAAGAGGTGACTCAACCTCATTAATCCCCATGTAGGGTGACTATCAGAGATTAAATTGCATCTCCAATCAAATTTTAAAATTAATCAAATTTTGGAACAAATTTGGAATAATTCAATATCCACCCTCAAATTCGGCATCTGGAAGAGTTGCTTTATTGATCAGCAAAAAATTTGGCATTTAACTAATGTAGAACACTTCATATTTGCAAAGAATTTTTAGTACTTGATATCAAAATTGGGAATACACCAATCATTATCATTTACGTTTATTTTCCACAAAATGCTAGGATTGTGTTGAACGTTGTTAATACAATTAAGCACCTGTTGGTCAATGTTGCCTCCTCAGTTATACACTTCAGGTATTTCAACATGGCATATCAACAATTTAATAATAAATATCTACCATTATTTAATAAGCTGCTCCTATGTGGGAAAAGTTTTTTCCTCTCAATTCTTTTTCATTTTACACACAGAAATATCAGAACACTCATAGACCTAATGTTCTACATGCCAGAATTGCACCATAATTTGGAAGCTAAATTTCAAATGGTGCCATTCTCTGATCACATGGTCATGTTGATCTTGTAATTTGATACATCCACACCAGGGCCATCTAATATTGTCAAGACTACCCATCTTCTTAATAAGTCAGACACACCAGAATAGCTGTTCTCAGAAGTGTATACTTTTCAAAAAAATTATCTCTGGCTCCTCTTTATGTGTGGTCTGCTTTCATAGGGGTTCTTAGTTTCCTGATTAATACTTGTACAAGGTGAAGTAAAGGACTTAATAATCTCATGAAGGAGCTTGATGACATTGCCATTAACATGAGATACCTTTCAACAACTCATCTAAGCACTCAAGAGATATTACAGCTGAAGTCCCAATAGTGTGATAGGCAGAGGGCACTTGGCCAATATGTTGCCACAAAAAAAGTGAAAATTTTTCTAGCTGAACAGAAAACTGGACCCACAGTTACATCCACTGGGCAATTGGTGCACCCAGGTAGCCCACTCCTGCCATGGTATCTATTGGCAACAAGAATTTTGGTGGCCTTAACATGCTTGCAAAAATTGATGAATATTTTAGAACCAAGCTTCAGGGTCATCAGTTTGCAGTTCTGGTGTTTGGGATGTTGAGGATAACTCACAAAATCACAACCTTAGTGAGGCAGATATATTACAAGGCTTGTCTGCTTGTCCTGAGAGTATACATCCTGGGTTACCTGCTATTTATCAATTTATATTCTTACACTTAAGTCACTTTACTACTACAATAGTTCATTGTCTGATTGATATATTGGCAGGAGAATTACAAAACCTTCCAAACCTATATCCAGTAGGTCTGGTGCCATACTTGAAAAAGGAGACAAACCCATCATGCCTTGACAAATTGTTAATCAAAACTATAGAAGGAATTTTTTAAAAACAAAATTCAAGAACAGCTCTATAAGCATATTTCTGTGCACCAGTTTGCTTGGAAAGAGTTCTCAATAATTGAAGCTGAGAAGATGGACAGACTTCTCATAGAACATGTCTGGAGGAAAAGGAAGTCATTGCCTATTATGGATCAACTTGACTGCCTCAACATTTGATTCAGTAATTCCAACTAAACTCCTAAGCCTTCAGAGGAAGTATTCATTGCCAAGGATTTTCATCAAATAATAGGCAATCTGATTTTGAACAGATCAGTCTTTAAATCTCTAGATGGTAATTTGGGCCCTGGGTTCAGGCCTCATGTCTCCATTCTCCAGGGTTCAACTCTACGTACTCTGCTTTATCATCTACATTTATTCACTGCTTTTAAAATTTTTAAAGAGTCTGCTGGGGATATATGTACCTGAAGTCAGGGAAGAGGTTAGGCACAACCTATGTTGATGATGTGATGATTTTCCTCCTGTCCAGGAAACACTTAACATAGCTTTTTAGGATCCTGGATAGGTTTGCATCAATATCCAACATACACATAAATGTTAAAAAATCATCAATATGCCAAATAAAAATGGGAAAAATTGATTTTTTCCAGGTATGAATCCAGCCCTCGGAAGTTTTTAGGGTTTCCCATTGCACTTAGTACAATGAGGAAACATATACAACATGAACTTCTAGATAAAACCCAAAAATTAACCAAATCTTTATCAATGATTAACTTATATCTGCATGGGAAGGCTGCATTGCTTAATATGATAGTTTTCCCAAGAATAAATTATTATCTCCCAGTAATAATACCCCCAAAAGCCTTTCAGAATAGACTAAATATAATTTGCTCTAGGCTCTTTTGGAGAGGTAAGAGTATGGCTATTAGTATGGCCAGGCTCCAAAGACCCAAAGAACTTAATGGTATAGGTCTGCACTCAGTAACCACATTTTATACCCAAAAAGCCATTGATGTATTGAGGACTATTCACCTTAAGTTTATAGAAGAAAATAATTCCTCTCCATTTGAGCCTACAGATACCCCACCACCAATACTCAGTGAATAGATATGAAATCAAAGAACATGTAACCAGTGTGGTTCAATTATCACCACAAACTCTGGGGTAGAAAAAAAATTATTGGGAGACATATAGATTACTATACCCTGAACAGAATGTCGAGCCTACAGAATATGGCCTCAATAACAAATCAATTATAAAAAAATCTAGATGGCCCTTGAACTGAAATATATAGATTTCTTTATTAAGGCTAACTTTAACTCTTTGCCCACAAGTTATTTCCTGGTCTGGAAAAGGGGCTTTCACAGGCTTGCAGACCAAGGTCATTTATGCAACAATCAAGATAAAACAATGTATCATCTGTTTTATGAGTACTCTTTTATAGGGACTTAATGACAGCAAAGACATTTTATCACTTGGGAAAACATTGAGAAGCACAATTTTTTCAAAAAATCAGAATGGACCTCTTCGTTATGCGAGCTATTTGGATTACCAGATGTAAAATTGTAATGCAAGGTGTGACTTGTAAACCCCAGGAAATATTTATTTCAATTATATCTGACATTAAAAAAGGGATAGATTACTGGCTCTGGAGTGGCTATATTGGGACACTTGGTCTTGATGCAATTTAGCAGGTGACATGGGGGCACTGTGGACCTGTGATCCATCAAAAGTTACTTTCTTTGTTACAGATTGCTGACTCTAACAAATGAATAATCAAGATTAATTCCCTGCATGAAGTTAATTGTAATCAAACTATATAAAAATATTTATTGCTTTGGCATTATAGGAAATTTAAAACCACACCCTTTGGAACTAATAATTGACTCATTAATGAATCACTAAGGCTAAAACTCTGTGGGACCATAATTGAACTAGAAAAAAGCTAAACCAACTGAACATGATGAAATTTGTCCAAATGAAGAAAGATTACTTTGGATAATGAAAAATTTTAAAGCTATCATACAACTGGCCTTAATTAATTATCTAAATTGTGTAATATTTGTTAATGATTTTGGTACATGTCTTTAAGACAAGAAGGAAAATTACTATACACTTTACAGAGTGCTTACATTTAAATAACTTATGCTGAGATTTTTTTCGATGATAGGGATCACTATGAATCATTAAATATTTTAATCTATCATCAATTGTAAATAATGGTAGACTTTCATAAATAAATAACTAAGCTTAGTCTTATGCATTAAGTTAAATGCATTCAAACAATATTAGCTGTAACTTTCTAAACAATGAGAAATTTCCTTGGCAATATAGATTCAATTTCAATCTTAAACCCTCTTGAGCTAATAATTGGCATTCACAAATTAATCACCAGGGCTAAAACTCTGAAAAGTTCTAATTAATAAAAAAAGGAAGAAAGCTGACTGATCATGATGAACACTATCTGATGAAGGGGAACAACCTTGGATGATGGGAAATTTTTAATGCTGTCCTATACTTCCTGATAAATTAATGATCTAATTTCTGTAATTTATATTTGCCCTATTAGTATGGATCAGGTATGAAGAGAATGCAGTTCACTCTAGATGGAGTGCTTACACTAGTGCTACTGACTGTAATATAATCCTAAAGATGAAAGGAATAACTTTGTAACTATAAATTTTCAAAAAATGTATCTAAGTAAATAGAATTGATGTTTACAAATTAATTTTTCCATGTTTATTACTCTGTACAAACTAACTGTTTTCTAGAATAAAGATTTTTAAAAAAAAAAAAAACAATTGTTTTAATTGCTTTATTTTAATTTATTTTAAATAAAAGTTTATATTTAGGGTATTTGAAATGATAATTTGTTTGTTTTGTATTTATTCAAAATGCTATTTGAACTAATGATGCTATAATAAAGATTGTCATAACTGTTTTCTTTGATATAGTTATCAGTCAGATATGTGATTAGATAAAGGATTATTTTAAATACTGAATGATTATTTATTGATTAGCATTCGTTAGCTTAGTATATTATATTTATTCTGTTATGAACATTTCTATTATTTATGGACATTTATGACATTAGGACCATTTTTCTTTAATTAACATTTTATTTAGTTACAAAGGATGTCCAACTTTAGGGCTCATTTTTATCTGTTATATGACCAATGACTTGGCTATATATTTTATTCAGGCTATATTAGAGATATCACTTTCCATTGCATATTTCCATCTACAATAAATTCCACCTAAACCAATGGGGGGAGGGGGTTATAATTGTTACAAATGGTGCTGTAATTTTCAGGGGTACATTTAAATAATTAAATAGGATCACTCTATCATGGCCCTGTCATATCCAATATATATATATATATATATATTGAAGATATATATATATACACCTTCTCCCTGATCTATCTGGTCATCAACGAATCATGCTGTCCATTTTAGCGACTAAATTCTCCTATGAAACCTATCATACTCTCATTATCAAGAATATGAGCATAAAGAAACAAAAATGTAAAACTAATGAAATGATTCCTGTATTGAATAAAACTAGCATGAAACTATAGATCCAAAGAATATCACAAGGTGATTAATAAAGATAATAACTTCTGGTCAAACCAGCTTTAAAATCCACACAAACAAAAGGTGATGAGTTAAATTTGATATTCAGCAAACTAATAATTTTATCTCTGGAATGATTATGAAATTAAACTTATAAATGAAATGATAAGTAAATTATGATGTAGATGACTGCATGAATGATGGAAAGAAGTAATAATTAAATAGTGGAATGACATGAGTCTAAGAATGAAGAGAAAAGAACGAAGATGTATGAGAATAATGAATGATTAAGATGATGATAGAATAATAGTAAATGAATAGTTAAGATAATACAAGAATAAAAGTTAATGTATGATTAATCACTTATGATAAGGAATTAATATCATTATGAGAATGAATAAATAAAAGAACGATCAAGATGAAATTGAAGAACAATGTTAATGATGGAGACTGAAATCTTAAACTATAAACTAATATGGTATTAAATGGTAAAAAGATAAGCTAAATAAAAATAGGGATTTCAAGCTTAACACAACCGGAATATTTATCATGAAGTTAAAACAAACTATACATTTTAGGCCAAAAGAAGTAATTTACATCTTAAAGTTTAGTTGACTTTTATAAAACAGTGAAGGTAATCTAATTCAAGTCCAGCCATAATAAATAACTATCTATAAAATTTATTATGTTCAAATTCTACCTTGAAACTTAACAACTAATTCTTCTCAGGGTTCAAATATTCAAAATCATTATACACAATATATTTGAGTCAGTGAGAGGGATTTTACCACTACCCAAACACAATGCACAAAACAGCTCTCAAATTAAGAACTATATTTAGCAGTTACACATAAACTTTATGAACTCACTAGCTCTTATAACTTTAAGATTTAAGAAACAGGAATAACTTTTTAATAAATAAATACCATAACTTACCAAATTCCTTTTCTCAAATAATTATAAACCATGTGATCAAGATCAGTGAATGATAGCTCTGCGGATTTAACTAAATCAATTAAATCAATATTATGTTTAGCATTTAATATATTACTTAAAGCAATCTGTACTCTAAGTTATTAACATTTTGATTATTGTGTGATGATGCATTAGATGTACTAATAAATTATAAGGCTTAACAAAACTATTATGATATAGCATAATATAGTTAATAATACTATATTGGTTGATGATAATTTCAATTTATAATCTTCTGATATGTCAATAGCAATAACAATAATAGTATATATATATATATATTGTAACGAGCACAGACGTTCGTTACATTGTTGTTGTTTTTTTTATTTATTAAACATGAAAGTAAATTAAAAAGTTCGCATTTAAAAATTTTCTTTTAGAATTAAAAATTGAAATTAAATATCATCTTAAACTCTTATATATTAAATCGCACAGATAATGAAAAATTATTAAAATAAAAATTTATTAAAGAAAAAGTATTTTAAAACTAAATTTTAAAAAGATTTGGAGATGAAATTATATCTTTAAATTTATCTTTAAATATATTTTTGATTTGGAAAACAGGTTAATTAATCAGAAATGGAAATGATTGTTAATTAGTTAAATGTAAACCAGCCTTCGGCATTTAAATGTAAAAACACCAGTCAGATAAGAAAACAATAAAAACTGTTAGCAAATAAGAAGAAATCCCTATGGAATCGGACCGCAGCGAAAGGACCATCGCATCGGTGACGTAATGTAAATTCAATCCTTCACATTAATATAAAAGGAAAATTTGGAAATTATTAATCAGTGACTAGTTATTGATGATTATTACGATGTAACAGCTAGGTGTTAGTGCTGAGGGGATTGAAAAAGACGCACAGCTTCAATCCCTTCAGTTCTGTTAAGAAAGGAAGAAAAATGAACCATCGTTTCTACATTGAGGACCAACTACACTAAAAAATCTCCGGATGGATAAATAAATCGGCCAACAGGATACCAATCTTCGGACGACGTGGGAATTCACGTTCAAACGGCAAGGAATATATGAAGATGAACTATTTAAATAACCGTAAGAACTTTAAAATTTATGAACAGTAAATTAAAAACTTTCCAGATTTAAATAATTGCAATATTATTCTATCTGACCAACATTATTTATTAATTAGTTATAATTTTATTTAATGTATTTATTTTGTAAAATCATTTCCATTTATTTATTTTTTGTTCTTTAAGTTTTATTATGATTTTTGTTTTCCGTTAAGTTAAATTATATAAATGTTAAACTTAAGTCGGGCGTGAATGGCTGTATAGATTTGTAAAGTTATATTAGGGGAGGGTAATCTTAGGTTATTTGTTTCGTGGTTAAATTGGGTCAATGGATTGGATATATTGGTGTGATTAGTAGATGTAATATTGATTCGCCACGGGCAGAATCGCTTCATACGCCGCACACTTCCGTTTGCCTATGGAAGGAATTATAAGTCGGATACCGCAGTTCCTTTCTATGGAGTTTTTTGTTTTATTGCTCTTCTTTAGAGATAGATGTAATATTCCTATCTCATAAGAGGCAATTTCTTCTTTTAACCTTTTGTGCTGTCGTATTTTATTACATTGAATACATCGATATATCAGATGAATTGATGCCAGTTTGACTACGAATTTTAGCCTAAGGTTAAATAGGGATAGAATATTTTAATTTCAATGCAAATCTATGTAGTATTCATGCTCGACCCTAAATAAAAATGCATTAAATTTAAGTTGTTTATAGATGCTTGCATGGATTGTTTATCGGTTAACTATGTTTTGCGTTTTCATATTTGATCAAAATATATAGACATTCGATAAATAATGATACCTTACGGTGAGTATCTAAAATGTATTTATTCGGATGTCTTTTAAGTTATTGGTGACAATGCAAGTATCTTATGGTGAATACTATTGGGTTACATATAAATTTCCCTCCGCAATTGTCAGTAATCAATAATTTTATATTTTGATCGCTTATGTTTACTTTGGAATGTTTTTAACCGTGTAATCTATGTAACCGATCTATAGCAACTTATTATAACAAGCTTTTATAATCCCATCTGTGCGAACTTAATTAAAATGTAAACTTATAATATAATAGAAATTAAAATGTAAATTAAAATCTAAGGTAAAGTTAAAAATAATGTTAAAATGTAAAACTAATACTAAAATAATTTTAAATCTTATATATATGTGCATAAATAAATGTTTGTATGTTAATTACTGGCAGTGGCTTATTTTATTCCTTTTTTTATATATACTCTTAGATTATCTTATTAAATCTCTGCTATTCCACTGAGCTAGTGACATGGGCTAACGACCGGAATCAAAATTTAAAAAAAAAAAAAAAAAATTTTTTTTTTTGACTTACGTATCTGCCTACTTTATAAATTTTTCTAGGTTCAAATGCCTAGATGGCGCCCCGTAGTGCAGTTTACGTTAAGTCTCATTCTCCGGATCGATACAATATATATATATACTAACTGATTAAGATTTGAAATGAATAAATTTGGTGTATTAAAGAACAGACATCAAAAATCAAATACACACATGTTACTACAGCATTATCTATGTCCACAACCTAATTATTGCATACCTAACTGATCTTACCAATCCATTGTTAAATTATTATTTGATGAAGATAAATCCACACTGCTAATGTGCATCTCTTACTTTTACATCTAAAAATTTCTACAATCATTAATAGATCTTGGTTTGGTCTGTCTATAACTGTTGATGATCATACAACATCATAAACACTATTTCAATTAGGCCAACACTATAGCTCGATTAGTGTTCCCAAATGTAACATTAATTTTATCCTTGCCATATGATTTTGAACTACTATACTTCACCATACACGGTGAAAAAACTAACTCTATATCATCGTGAGGGATTTAACACTAAAAAGGGAGACTCTATAAAAACAACATGGCAGTTGTATAATAATATGGCTAATTCTACTACCTCTCTATGAGTATACACATGTGGGCTTTGCCTCATGAAAAAAAATAGAATTTAGACCATGGATAGCCTTTCTCTTAGGATTATTTATGCTAATAAGCATTAATTACTACTTAGCCTCTACCAAAACTTCCTCTCATGGAATCAGCAATAGGTGACTCTCCATCAGCCTATGCTCAATATTAATATTAATCGATTGGATGCCATTCTATTGGAACATCCTATCATCTAAAAACTATCACAAATCATTCTCAATATTATAGCAAGGTAAAACAACACCAACAATAACATTGGAGATATATATAGTCCATTTCACAATGCAGAATCATTAATGTATCAATATACAAACCAAAATATATATGTCAACTGATCATTAATTATTTTAAAATAACAACTATACTTTTGTTAGAGGGCACAATGTATTTAAGCAATAAAGATCAAACCTGCATTTGTATTCAAAGTGGACAAGTTCATTTCTATACAAAATGAAAAAGGAAAAACTTATATCAAATTTTCTTTTATATAAGATAATAATTGGGTTTTTAGTATATCTTTGACAACAATGTCTGCATGTTCACTCTTTAATAATATTCATTAAAATCTGTTTTAAAATATGAGAGAAGTAAATATCTCTCTCACTTTCTCTAAATAAACGATATATATAATATCATGTTTTCCCTTAACTGAAAAAATAAAAATACATGTAATGTATGTATATATTTTACACATTTTTTTCTTCTCTTTAACTAAAGATATATATTTTTTCATGCCACAATAAAACATATATGTTTAAAAACAAAATTCCCAAATAACACATGACGTAAGCATTATAAATCAACACAGCAGTAATAAAAAAAATAATAAACATTTTCTACTATCAGAGTTTATCCTATTAATAAAGTTTATTCTATTCTGGTGAGCTAAAATGATAGGCAGTAATATTATGATGAGTAAACACTTCAGATAATGCATATATATTTTATTATCCTGTTTGATGCTAATATAATAAGACAATATTCACAGGTCTTCAAATGTATCACAACTAAGATCAGTTATCCATTTTTCTGGAGATAATTTTGCTTAATACAGTATAGGTTATTGTAGTTTTCACAACAAACTTTTATATACATTTATTGATTTATTTGGTATTATATAGTGAGACAATGTTTAAACGTTCAAGTGGGTTATAACTAAAATTAGTTTATTTACGTTTTAATCCAGATGATTTCCTCAAAAAAAAATGACTTTATAATTTTATTGCAATTAACATATTTTGACTTTTTAAAATTCTTTATTACTTTTATTCTTTCCTCTGCGGTACGATTTGTAACAATCTTTAAATAATCTGGCATTTTAAATATTTTACAATGTTATTACAACGACGTATATTTCACAATAAAACCTTAAAAGTTAATATTTATTTTGTTCCATTTTTATTAGCAAAATATTATAAGATTATCAATATTAAAAGGAATTTATCCAATTATAAATATGATATCCTTAACATTTTAATGAATTTGTAATTTTCTATTACCATCATTACACAAGTTTGGTGCTAGAAAAAAAATCAGCAGATGAGTGTTTATTTCTTAATAAAGAATTGAAAATAAAATCACTTGCGATTATCTTTTAACTTTATTAAAATTATATGATATAAAATGACTTTTAATTTTATTTATAATATCTTCTGACATCCTTATTTAAAATTATTTCAAATTATTTTCTTGAAATTATGATTTTCAAATGAACATCTGTTCTGCTTTATGTTTACTAGTGGTGCGAAATTACAAACATTATCAGCTCTTTAGTTTAATTATAAATAATTTATGCATCATTTTTAAAGATAAGATTTTAAACATATGAACAAAATAAAAGCAAAAGCTTACTTTTTCTTAAATTTTTCTGAGTTTGAAGCCATATTTGTGTGAGACAGTTATGAAGCACAAGGTTTCCATTTCTTTTCCAGTATAACTTTTAAGAACTATCAATCGATGAAAAAGGTGTTTGAAATGATAGCAAGGTTTGAAAATTTTTTATTCAGTCATTTTTAGATATCAATGTTATAATCCATTCAATTAGATTCCAAAATTTTTCTGATTTTTAGCTTTTTTTTTCTTCTTATTTTAGAAGATCAGAGTTGAATTATGTGGTTGTTTAGTTCTTTTTTTCTTAATCAATCCCCCTACAACTTTGTTAAATTATTATATAGCTTTTATCCCAATGCACTGTGGTAAGAAATTCACCAATAATCTTAGTGTGAATAATTAATATTACCCCCTCTGGCTTCATTTTTAATAACTACCCATAATGATTCAAGACAGCTTTAGATTCACTACATAAAAAAAATATGCTTAAGTAATTGACTATAACTATTTATTTTACAAGATTTAATAAATTTAATTTATTTGTTTATTTATTTTAATTTATTATTTAACAATAATAAAATAGCAATATATTTATCTCCCAATTAATAACAATATTTTTAAATTATTGTTTTATCCCTAGTTTCAAACATACACTGGGTTTGAAATCTCATCTCCCCTCAAGCAATTTCCCAGTGCATCCAAAACAGTCTTTATTTAAAGCCACTTATTAAGATTTTTATGCTAGATATATTATTATGATTTAAAATTTTGAATTATTTAATATAGGGACCTAAATAAAAGGTCACAATATATATATATATATAGGTTTGCTTCACCATTCACTGTGGTTTAACTAAAGACCATGAGTCCAACCACAGGGAATGTAGACTAAATTTAAAGTAAGTAAAAAAACGTTAAAAACATTCCATAAATTTTATAAAATAAAATTAAAAGATTTTATTGTAGATAACAAAATAAAATTCCTAAAATCACAGAACTCATTAGAAAAAAACATTAGTTAGATAGGAATAATTAATTAAAAAACACTAATTAAAAATAAGATAGCAGAACAATGGAATTGGGATGTAAGATGGCCAACAAGTTAGATATAAATTGAGAACTTGTCCATTGTTCTCTCTCTTTCACCTGACTCAGCTCTACATCTTGGACTGAAAACAGCCACAAAGATTTTTGGAAAGAGCTCTCTGCAACTGAGAAAATATATTTGCCCCTTGCTGAATAAATTCTTAAGCTACCAACATTCTATAGACAGGGAGAAAAAGAACTTAAAATGGGTGCTGTAAGCAAAATGATGGAGTAGACTTTTTCTCTCTATCTCTCGATCGTTTTCCTGTCTGCTGGAGTTTGAAAGATGTAACCCGAGAAATATAGTGTGCTAGAACAATTTTGCCTGACAATTTCCTGCTGCTATAAGTGGATAACTGAGGGTGGAAATCACCATAAGCCATCATTAGTACAGACTTCTGACCAGAATGTCTTCATGGCTATCTAATAAAGATGTATGCAATCTTAAATCATTATCGGTAACTTTAATTTCCACTTGTATTTTATTTGGCTTAAATTATAAACTTAAGTCATTTATGTATGATAATTATAAAATGTTAATATATATAGCCTGATAATTTTTAACATTTTCATTGTTAATTTTTTTTTGTTTGACCAGTATAATGGCAATTCTTAATCCTATTAATATATATGTAATTTTTTTTTTGCTAATGAATTGCCATTATACATTATTTGAATTGTATATTGCTTATATTTTTTAAAAAGAAAAAAACACGATTTTTTTCTTATAGCTTGGCATAAACATATGTATATTGGAGAAACTGGAAGAGAGAAATAATCTAATTCCATACATTTCCATTTGTTCAACCTGCTATTAACCTTCCAATTCCCTCCTGCCATATTGGTTTCACTAATTTTTGTTAAAATATATATTAGAAAGAGAGAAAAAAGCAGAACACACAATTGTTTTTTTGGGGGAGGGGGGGGATAATTCAATGTTTCTTTTAATTCATACTTAAAAACATAAAAGAAAATGGCATTCGAGTGTATATATTAAAGCGTTCAATTTTATGCATTTTATAAGAAAGATCCAATTCTGTCATATTTTTTATACTTTCTTAAAGTCAATCTGGGTTTTTCTAATATATATATATATATGTGTGTGTGTCTAAAACAGAAATAAGCGTTTCATAATTTGATTAAATATAAGACAGGGTACAGCACAGTTATATATGTGTAAATTAAAATCTTAAATCTTCATTAACTCTAAGGGTAAACTAGTTAAATAGTGATTAATTAATATATCTATCTTTTATATGTTTTAATGTTAATTAAAAGGTGTAAAGTAATTATTTCTAATAATAGATATTCTCTCGGTCTCAAAAAGATTTTGAAGTCATATCATTGCATATATGTATATATTTACCTTATATTGTGCTACTTGGTGATTTGTGGGGAGGTCTCGGCACATATCCATAGCTCCTGTCATCTTCAATTCATAGGCTAACACTGCTTCGAGATTGCCATTGATGATAAAGTTGAGCTCGACGCTTTTTCAAATATTACTATTGGACACAAGCATATACTCCATTCTGAGCTTGGATCAAGCTGAGGCGAATGGGCTCCTTCTCTCTAACTCTTGTGTTAAAACTGGAGTGCTATCCAAACCTCAAGTTAACCATATATAAAAACTTTGTACCTTTGAGACTTGCTTCTAAGCTCACACAATTAAATCACCAAGGACCACAGTAATGTCTAATTTTATTATAGATAAAATCTTAACGTTGTAATATGCTCAAAATATTGCTGAGTAAGTCTGAGAAGTGTCCACTTGGGAGCGGGGGTGATTTTTTCTTTATTTTGTCATTTAAATGCAAGCTATATTTGAACATGGCCTTAATCTATTTAACTAGTTTTAACCAATTATCCATTTTTGTAATTTCTCCCTAGAGTTATATTTTCTGTCTCTCTCCTTTAAAGTAAAGCACCCAGTTGTTGGCTAAGTATGGTATTGTTCTGTAATTATCATACTATTGTTTAATTATATTAAGTGGATCTTACTAATGCATATCAATACATATCCATGTCTGTAGATGCAAGAAAATAACTTGCAACATTTTTTTTGTTAATTATTTCTTCAAATTGTCATTTCTTTTAAGTCAACAATAAACCTTCATTCACTAATCTCATCAATATCTTGCCTGTGTCATTATATAGTCTAAACCTTATTTTTTCTTTGTTAAAATTCCCTTTTAGGATTTCATCTCTCCCTGACCACCGGGCATACATGAAAAAATTCTAGTGAGGTTTGGAAAGTAAGCCACTTAGTAGCAATCTGCAGAAGTAGGTGAGGTTCAAACCCCCTCTACTGCATCTCTTGGTCAGGTTAAAGCAGCTCTACTTTTCATACCATTACAATATGATCACTAGATGAGCTTTACCAATAGCTCTAAACAAGATGTTTTTATAAGTGCCGAAAGAGATAGAATTTAAAATCTCTATCATTATCCCCATCTCCAGATTAGCTAGTTTCAAGCTTATGGCTCATGTGAGTAGAGGGTTGGAAGACAAGAAACTAGAACTAAAATATCAACTCAAAAATCAGCACTTATAAAGAATATTTCTATCAATTTGAAAGCATCAAATTATCAGACACATAAATGTCATCAAATCCAGCTTGACAAACTAGATAGATATATGGGTCTGAATTCAGCTCAGTTTCACCATATAGTAATGGCCTCTGCAATATATAGCATTACAAAAACCTTCAAAGGTACATAATTAAATTCCTAGCTTGTTTTTAAGCTTGCATTTTATGATCACTAGATGGAGCTTTACCAGTAGCTCTAAATAAGCTTTGTTTTTATAAGTGACAAAAGAAATAGAATTTAAAATCTCTATCGTTATCCCCATTTCCAGAGCTGGTTTTGAGCTTAGGGCTAACATCAGTGGAGGGCTGTGTGACTAGAACAGTGGTCTTCAACCACTGGGCCACAGACCAACACTGGGCTGCAAAAGTTTTCTGCTGGTCTGCAGCCAGACTGGCAAAAAAGTTTGTAATAACAAAATAATATGATTTTAAACTTTTAATTAATATGAACAATTTTTATTTATTTTTTCATCACATTTTTTCCTGATTAAGAAAAAAGAAACAGAACAAAAACAAAATCTAATCAATCATACATAAATTAATTTGTTTTTCTATTTATCACAGATGCTTATGGGAGGGGGAGTAGAAAAAGTTTTTTATTATACAAACTCCGATTGTCTTTTGATAGCCAATCATGGCTGCTTGTCAGCATTGTAAAAACAATAAAATGTAACGTGACTTTTTTTGATCTCTTAAATTTTTTCTATTCTCTCTTTTAATATTTCATTTTTAGTGTTTATTTTTGGCTTTAACTTTTATTTTGAAAATCAATTTTTATTTTATTACCTTTTTTTAAAAATAAAAACCTGTCTCTAACATTTATAAAGTATTTCCCAATATACCCCCACCACCCCAAAATAAAGGAAGATCAAAACTTTTGACTTTTTCAAGCTTCGTTTTCTTTTTTTTTTTGTTTAAAAATACGCCCACTTTTTTTTGGCCTATAAGGCAATATTTTTTTTGGCTTTATTTGTATACCACTAAAATACTAAAACTTTTATTTTTAAAACCAATTTCTGTTACCTTTTTTTAAAAATAAAGACAAACAAAAAATAACTTTGGGGTCTATCTTTTGTCTCAGTTGATGACAAAGTATTTTTCAAACCCCCCCCCCAAAATAAAATAAGATCAAAACTTTTGACTTTTTCAACATTCAGGTGAATAACATTTTATTCTTGCATGTTTTAACAATGAAATAATAAACGTAAAATGCAAGCACATTAATGAGAACGACTGTTATTGTATGTTTTCTGTAGCAGTATGACTGCGCAACTCGAGAAAGAGTGTTCAACATGTGAAGGTAAGCACCACCATTACTATACACATTAACTAGTGTGCTGTTTGGTCATTTATAACAATTATGATTATCTAAGGCTAAGCAGGTTACATCTTTAAGAAAATTTATCTGTAAACTTCTGCCGGTCTGTGAAATCTTATGCTTATTTTTACCGGGTCTCAGGGGTGAAAAGGTTGAAGACCACTAGACTAGAAACTAGAACTAAAATAACAACTCAAAAGTCAGCACCTATAAAACATATCTCTATCAATTTGAAAGCATGAAATTATCAGACATGAAATGTCATCAAATCTAGCTTGACAAACTAGATAGCTATGTTGTACTGATCAAAAAACATCCAACACCTAAACTGCAAGTTGGATCCAAACTCAGCTGCACCAAACTAAATTCAAACCCAACTCACCAGCTCAGATTAATGGATGGTCTAAATCGATGGCAAAGTGCTATGCACCAAGGAACTAGCTCAACGGTTGGTGAGGATTAGAGACCCCTGAACTGACACTAATATCGGATAATAAATTAACTAAAGATAATTTTAAATCGAATCATATGCATATGTTCGGGTTGCTAACACAGACAGTGAGCCTTAACATTAAATAATTATTGAATAAAAGACTTAAGACACCAAGTGTGTTTATAAAATATTTAATAATACTAGTAATAGTTTTGTTCAATTTTAAATGATGATTATATTGATCACCTCTAGCCTTAAACAGAGTTTATAATGATAATAAGGATAGCAGTTCCTATTATATGCCAATGAGTATTATGCAATATTATGGAATTCCATCTGTCTATGCCCCCAACAAGAAAATAAAGGCAGATAAAGGTATTCAGTTGTAAAGGAAATTATGATTCTTATTTTATACAGAAGAATGTGAGATTTATTTTCACATTTGCAAATCCATTCATGAAGAGCAAGATATATATTCAGGGCATAACTTTAACCTTTATTAGAAAACTTATTTAATTTGAGATAACTAAGAATTTGTTCGACTTTAATTGAAATCACTTCATCACGAATTATGAGCACAAGAGTGAGCTTTACTGGAACAGAGAGGTAATAGTGCTGATGAATTATGAACTATAAATGAAAAGGAAAGATAATCACTGGTCGGTGGTTTAAGTAGTATGGTGGCTTGTGTAACACAAGTCTTACTGCCTTTTAAGTAGACAGGGAACATGGGGAAAGCCAGGCTGAGATATAACTATGAACCTTTGGTGTTCCGAATATAATATAAGTGGGGGGAAAAGTGCTTTCTTCCTCTATAATTAAAATATCAGTAATATCACCACTGACAAGCCTATGGAGTGGAAAGATTGCCCTACATCAGCAATGTTCGAAGATGATGACTTGATAGTCACCGATTGAATAATAAAACCCAATTTATTATAGAATGCTCTACATGATGATTTGATCAAATTAATTAAAGTCAAATGAGCTTTTAACTAACATTATTTAAAGCATTTATAAAATTATATTAGTTATGCCCCAAACATCGTGCCCTCCCTGAATCTTAAGAGAAAGTAACAGAAATTGAATTAGAATATATTTATTTGATTCCTTTTTCAACCCTCTTTTGCAAAATATTTTAACATTATATATGAGTAAATAAATATTGGTGAAATGAAAAAATAGCTGGGGCATAGATAGCCAATTATAAAAATTTATTATTAGCCAATTATAAAAATAGTAAACATTTAATAATTTCTTTCAACTTGATGATTGATAGAATGTATAAATTTAGTTCTAATGGGTGTGAATTACAATTAGACTTAATATTATATTATTTGCATAAAGCAAATGGAACAAAGAAGCTCACCGAGTCGAAGGATTATTGGCATATAATTAAAAATAAACAACATTAATAAATCACATGATAAATATATATAATATAGTAAATGAACCGCCATCATAAGAAAGAAAAATTAAATCTAAGGACTAGAAATTGAGAGAATTACTATGAATTTAAAAAGCATAAATAAAAGAAAGTTTTGTACAGATTTACATTAAAGAATGAAAAGAGCTCTTAAAGGGAGTGTAAAGTAAAGTTCGAAACTGGCCAGAAAGTTACGGCTCATTATGGAAATATATTACCAGTTCTTCTGGGACTGGTTCTTTAGTTTACACGTCCGGGTTGGTAAAATGTAGGCATGTGTTTGGTCAATTACTTGAACACCATTTTTATTGATTTTTCATGATTTTTGCAGCACGATTGGTGCAGAAAGGATTTAACAGCTTCATTGAAGATTTTCAGGGACTTCAGGAACCATAGCCAGATTCCTGACATTTTAGCCACTCACCATGCTAGGAACACTATTTGAATTCATGACTTTAAGATGCACAGAATTTACTGGCACTTCTCTACAACAAAGATGGCTTCTTTCCTCTCCAAACTTTTCAGAGCTATTTATACTGTCCTCTGATGCCTTCAGGTTAGCACTTCTTTCATTATCAATGTTACAAAATTTACTAATTGTTTTTAGATACATTCCTTCAATAAGGCTTTCAAATTCATTAACTTGAATTCATTTTCTAATGAGAAAATGAATTCTTAAAATCAGAAAATGATTTTAATTAGGAAATCCTTACATTTTAAATATGTATCTTTTTTTCTAATTAATAAAACTTTACCCATTGTTTTGGAAAGGGAAAATCTGAAAGCTTATCGAAAGAATGTAGCTTTTAATCACTAAAATTTTAACAAATTATTTAAAGTAAAATCAAACATTCCCGACGCAATGAAACTTTCGAACAATTATATATATTTAAATATTTACAAATATATATGCACAATCCATGCAGTTGTAATATATATAAATTCATGAATAATTTTATCATGAATTTATTAATAGCATTGATTAATTTAAACTCAAACTAATTAATTTTAACACACATTTATGTAATAGTTTTTTCTTTATGACAATTAGTGTGGATTGAACGTATAAAGCCCCATTGCATTGGAAATTTAAGGTTAGTACTAGGGTTTGAAGTGGGCTAATGGCTAGATGTCATGAAGCTAGGATTGAACTCAGATCTGACTACTTCAATATGGGTCTGAATTCACCTCAGTTTCACCATATAGTAATAGCCTCTGCAATATATAGCAATATATTCAGCACTTATAAAAACAAAGCTTGTTTAGAACAATTGGTAAAGCTCCATCTAGTGATGATAAAAGCAAGCTTAAAAACAAGTTATGAAATTTATAACTTATTTTAATTTTTATAAGAAGGTTTTTGCAATGCTATATATTGCAGAGGCTATTACTATATGGTGAATCTGTGCTGAATTCAGACCCATATAGCTACCTAGTTTGTCAAGCTGGATTTGATGACATTTACGTGTCTGATAATTTCATGCTTTCAAATTGATAGAAATGTGTTTTATAAGTGTAACTTTTGAGTTGGTATTTTAGTTCTTGTTTTTAGTCTCCCAGCCCTCCACTGACATGAGCCATAAACTCGAAACTAGCTGGTCTGGAGGTGGGGATAACGATAGAGATTTCAAATTCTATCTTTTTTGGCACTTATAAATACAAAGCTTGTTTAAAACTATTGGTAAAGCTTCATCTTGTGATCATAAAATACAAGCTTAAAAACAAGTAACAAAATTTATAACTTGTTTTAATTATATATATATATATATATTGTACCAGTCAAAAAAGCACCATCTCAACTGCAAGTCGGATCCAAACTCAGCTGAACCAACTGAATTCAAACCCAATTCACCAGCTTAGATTAGTAGAAATCAATGGCACAGTGCTATGCACCAAGAAACTAGCTCAACAGTTGGTGAGGATAACTGACACTAATATCGGATAATTAAGTAACTTAAGATACTTTTAAATCGAATCATATGTATATGTCCGGGTTGCCAACACAGACAGCAAGCATTAATAATTAAAATAACTATTGAATAAAAGAATTAAGAAGCTAAGAAACCAAGTGTGTTTATAAAATATTTAATAATAATAGTTTGTTTGGTTTGAATTTTAAATAATGATTATATTAATCACCTCTAGCCTTTAACATAATTTATAATTATAATAAGAGTGGCAGTCCTTAATATATGCCAATGAGTATTATGAAATATTTTGGAATTCTATGTCTGTGCCCCCAACAAGAAAATAAAGGCAGATAAAGGTATTCATTTGTAAAGGACATTATTACTTTAATTTTATACGAAAGAATGTGAGATTTATTTTCACATTCGCAAATCCATTCATGAAGAGCAAGATATGTATTTAGGGCATAACTTTAACCTTTTATTAGAAAACTTATTTAATTAAATATATTGAGAATTTGTTCGACTTTAATTGAAATCACTTCGTCACATCAGAGCGGGCTTTACCGAAACAGAGAGGCAATGGTGTTGATGAATTATGAGCTATAAAATGAAATTGAAAGACAATAGCTGGCCGATGATCTAAGTCCTATGACAGCTTGCATTTCACAAGTCTTACTGCCCTTTGACTATGAGCCTTTGGTGTTTCAAATATAATATAAACAGGAGATGAAGTGCTTTCTTTCTCGATAATTTAAAATAACAGAAATATTATCACCGACAAGCCTAACTGAGCAAAAGATTGCCCTACGTCAGCAATGTTGAAGATGATGACTTGATAATCACCATTTAAAAAAATAAAACCCAATTATAGAATGCTCTACATGATGACTTGATCAAATTAATTAAAGTCAAACGAGCTTTTAACTAAAACTATTTAAAGCATTATAAAATTATATTAATCATGCCCCAAATATCGTGCCCTTCATGAATATTAATAGACAGTGAAAACAATTTGAATTAGAATATATTTGATTTCTTTATCAGCCCTTTTGCAAAAATATTTTAAATTATATATATGAATAAGTACAAATTGGTAAACACAAGAAAATAGTTGGGGCATAGATTAGAAATGGAGCTAATAATTTATTATTAGCTAATTATAAACTAGTAAACATTTAATAGTTTCTTTCAACTCGATGATTAATAGAACATATAAATTTAGTTCTAATGGGTGAGAATTACTATTAGATTTAATATTATATTATTTGCATAAAGCAAATGGAACAAAGGGGTTCATTGAGTCGAAGGATTATTGGCATATAATTAAAAATAAACATTAATAAATCACGTGATAAATATATATAATATAGTAAATGAACCACCATCGTAAAAAAAGAAAGTTAAATTTAAAGACTAGAGATTGAGAGAATTTATATAATTTAAAATAGCATAAGTAAAAGGGTTGACACAGAGCATTACATTTATAGAATGAAAAGAGCTCTTAAAAGGAGTGTAAAGTAAAGGTTGGAAACTGGCCAGAAAGTTTAAGGTTCATTATGGAAATATATTACCAATATTGTTGTTAAATTACAATTTATTCATTTTTTTAATACTTCTCCGTACATGCACACACACATGGATGATCTACAAACCTGAACTCTATTAGCTAATTATAACTTATTTAAAACTACAAAAATAAAAATACCAATGAATATTATATTTGAAATATTTTTTTATTTAAACAGATTAAAAGCTAATTTAGATTAAATATTTAAATATTATCTGACTGCTTTAACAAAATTTAAAGATTACTTTTAAACCAATTTGATACTATTTATTCTAGTTTATTTATAATATCAATTTATTATAGGTTATACATTAAAAATGAATAAAACAATAGTCACTTTATACATTTAATTCTATTTATTAATTTAAACTATCCCTAAATATTTTCTTTAAGTAAGCTTACTATCTTACATCTCTTATCAAACTAATTATCATATATCTATTAACTTTTCATAGCATAATCACACAAAATTTAATAAATATTACAATACTATCATTATTATCCTGAATTATCTACTAATTAACTAATGTCTCCTATTTTTATCATTATTTTTTTTAAAAATCAGAAAATTACAAATAAAAAGTTAAACTAAGATAAACTCTGGCACCTATTAGAGCCAGATGAAGTTCCACATATGTACAATATATATATATATGAAGTATGTATTTCTATCTAAAATCCAAATTTAGAAATTATATCTTATCAGTATCATATATTTTTTTAGTTCCAACAGAATTGATTTTATATTTGTTTGTATAGCATCACATTTCTTATCTATCATCCACTTAAAAGTTTGGTCGATGAGTGGTCAGCACAGATGTTTTATAAGCAATTGTCTTGGGTTAGTGGGTTCGCTTCCTGGCTGATGATATGACACATGAAAAAAAAGCTTGGATAAATAAATGAAAATGAATTTATTTTTTATTTGTAATTTGATGCATTTATAAAGATATTCAGTATTGCATATTTATCAGCACAGTAAAAATTCTATCATTATAAATATGTATGTTTATGTATGCGTATATTTGTGTTAAAAAGTATTGTAGATGTACAAGACAGAACATTATATGTATTTAAAGCACAGCATTCTAATTTACACTATCCACTTTTTTGCCTTGAAATCAAATCTAAATGTGAATAACAGCAATACTTTAACATAAATCACATTCTTAGGCTGTTTTATAAATATTTTGAAGTTTTTAAAAAATGTTGTCACTATTTGAAATTAGCAAATATATGAAAGGCTTTGTTGAAATATTTAAATATGGGTCATTATTATAGAAATCTTTAAAATTTATTAATACCATTTTTTTTTTTTCAAAAAATAGAGCTGTATATTTATCATCAAATTTGATTAACTTTACTGGAAAAAGTTTAGAATTAAGTTTATTGGGAATCTTACTCTGATTAATTAAAACTTTAGTATGATATTGGTATCAAATGTTTAATTTTTAAAGGCTAAATCAGCATATAGATAACTGGACTTACAATTTTATTATAATATAGTAGTGTATTTATAATTACTTTTTTAAAAAGAATGATAATAAGAATAGGTATGCAAATGTTTATTTGTATAAGTTTATTAAAACAATAAACAGAAAAGCTTTCCAACACTAATTTTAAAAATGTCTACAAATGGTAGTTTACCTGTAATTTTTATCTCATTGTAAAATCAATACTGTGTTATTGCTATTTAACTAAATAAAAAATTGGTGATAATTTATCAAAATCATTAGATCAAAGTGCAAAATTACCTATGATAATAAACAATGAGCAATTGCTCAACAAGCTTTTAAAATATATCTGTCAGGAAACTGCATCCCAAACATCTGACCATGGTTTCATGCTTTGGAATGCCTCAGAGAGGTGTTAGGGTAGCTTCAGACACTAGATTTAAAAATACCAACCCAATGCCAGTATTTATCTAAAAGTTATCTATTGAATGGGAAATATGAAATTTTCAGACACCTACATGTCTTCAAACCCAGGTATCCAACTCAAATAGCTATATGGAGCTGAGAGATCTTCAGCCTTACTGTATATTAGTAGTCTTAGCAATATAACATTACAAAAGACTAATGACAGAGACTATAAATAGTCAAAATAAGAGTTATAGATTACATGACCTGTAGATTCTGTGCTTCATGTTTTTAATATTTTTATTTTTTATGTAAATTTGATGCAGTGGAATAGTGATCAGAACAGTAATCCTATCATGTACAAAAATATAATTAAATTAGCTGTTAATAAGACAATATTTCTCCTATGCTATATTGTGCAAGATGAATTACTATAGCAATGTAATAGTGCTAAAAATTTTAAGAGTATGTATTTGAGATAATACATCAAAGCTAGAAAATATATATATACTGCTTACAAACTTTGTATTCGCAATAATCAATAAGCTTGATTAGCCTCCTAAAAAACGTTTATCAGTTGTAATTACATAAATGTGTTGCCAAATTAAATTTGACTGCAAAGTTTTTTAGAAATTGAAAACTAAATTATAAACATTCAGCAGTTCTATCTTAATGTCAAACATATTACTGATAACATTAAAAGACTTCTGATGAAGTATAATATTAGACCTATTTTCAAATCTTTTAAACAATTCTAAACTTATGCAGTAATACCAAATAACTACAAGATTCTTTAAAAACTTGACGCATTTGTAAAATATTCTGAAATTGAATTTAATACATTATAAACTAGTTCAAATGCTTTTTTTTAAAACCGTGAATAAAGGAGCATAAGAGAATTATTAGATTTAATATATATATCATCTATTATTTAACAAGCTTGTATTCATAGCATATTGTTCAAAAAATAATTGTTCTAGAAAAATTAGAAATTATTGAAAATTATATATCAAAAACATTTGTAGTCAAGCGTTGGTGAACGAGAAGTCAGCACAACTGCCTCACAAGCAATTGTCCCGGGTTAGCGAGTTTGCATCCGGGCCGATGCTATGACACATGAACAAAAAACATTTGTATCTATACAAATGTCAATACTATAATTTTATTAATAAACATAATTTTAAATCCTTTCTCCATATATATTTTTAAATTTAAATCTATTTAATTATTAATTAAACAATACAAATTAATCTGACTCATCAGATTAAACTTAACATCTAATCAGAAAAAAAAATAATTTATTGTTGAAACAAATGAAAAAAGTACAATATATTTGCTATGATTTTTTTAAGATACTCATTGTCCTTAATAATATTAGCAAGATATAGAATGAATTGCCTTGTGTTTTAATCTTTCGATACTACAAATTGATTTCACAAAGCGTATTATTTATATTAGCTGGAATGTCTCTTGATTTCAGTCCTGTTAAAGTTTTATCAAATTTGACCTTAATGCAGTTCTTTGCAATGAAATATATTAATATCATAGGTTGAAATGTTAATGATATAAAATTGAAGATAGTTCAAAATAGAAAATAATAATCTATATATATAAAAGAATAAATTGTGATTTTCTTAATACCCAATAATATTTAATTTAGTTTTAAAAGTCAGGCTTGCGCAAGCTTTAATGACCTCTTAAATGTCAAAAGTAATAAAGTGTTAAAGTTAATTATAAAACTTCAACTTCTGTTACAAATTATACAACTCATTTAATTTTGTAATATCACATAAATGACAAGAGCAAAAACTTTCAAAGTGAGTTAATTATTTCAGCAGATCTCTGGTATAAAGAAAAGAATAAACAGCCCTTTTGTTTTTAATTTACTAAATAGTAATTAGTAATGCTCTGCAGCTTTCTTTGTAGCTTATTAGTTTATAATTTGTTTTAATACTAGCAAATTTTAATTACCATTTTTAAACTAAAGCTTATTATTAATGTATACTTTTAGTAATTTTTTTTTACTTAAGTTATTTAATTTATTATATAATCATAATGATAATGTAGAATAATTTACAAGTATATATAATAATTCAATTACTTACCAATATTGTGATAAATGAATTTAATTTTAATTATTGTGCTTAAATAAAAAGATATCAGACTAAATCATCGGTTTTCATTTAGTACATAATGATTGTACAATGTTGTGATATATACAAAATAAAAAATCGTATAATATTACAATACTAATCAAAAACAAAATTTTACTACAATTTTTCCACAACCATGGTTCTATCTATTAACGAATAAATCTTTTCAAGTGAAATTTGACTAATTTTACAACATATGTATATTGTATGTATATGACTCATTTCAACGACACAGATATATTATTTAATTTAAAAAAAAAATTTCTTTTATATATATAGATTTATGTGTGTATTTATTATTATATATAATTTATAAATAGTTAATAAATAAGCAGTTGTAAAGAGAGAAGGTAATAATATTTAATATTGATTTATTATATCTTCTTATTAAATAAGGTGTTAAATTGTTTAACATTAATTTTTCTTAAAATAAAGCAGATCAGAAAGAAAGTGTAAAATAAGGTGATGAAGATTAATAGATTAGGATGTGAAAATGTACACGTGTGAATATGAATGTTTAACATAAAACATTTTTACACCTATTTCTAGTGACTATAGATTGCCAGTTTTATTGTTTGTGTTATCTGTATCTAAGATTATTTTTAGAGAGGTGCTTTGATGGGATAAAGTGTGATTATTAATTTTCTTATAAAATTACGATAGAACATCAGCTTGTCAAACTCTGATTTTTGATCTTTATCTTAAGATAAGATTTTCAGGTGGTCCTTTTCTTTGATCAAGATTCGCAATATAAATGAGTGAAACAACATTTAGAGGCAGTCCGTTTTTTTTAATGTTGGGAAAAGGAGATGTAGCTATCAGTTTTTTTTTTAATGTTATGAAAAAGAGAGTGAGCGATTGATTTTTTTTTCACTCTTTAAAAATTGATGAAGGAGAAAAATGACTCTTGTTTTAAAGTCAGTATAGACGAAGATGTGCACATGTATAAGTAATTCCCAGCAATATTAAGAAGGAGAAAGAAAGGGAAAAAAATTGAGTTTCTTGGAAGAAGTTATTGACAATTCTATAAAATGATATTAATATATTTTGCTGTGTATAATGCAATGAATTTGCATTGCTAAAACCATTGTTTCTGCTTTCTGGAATAATGCAGAATGGGTTAAATCACTGATCTACTATGGACTCATATACTGGTCCATAGTAACCAAAAGAATGGACAAATTTAAAACCAGCCACAAACATCATCTAATAATCATCTTTGACAAGAACCGAGAAGAAAGGAAAGATAAATAAAAGCCATATATAGTCAGGTTTGAAGTTATGAATCAAATTTTTGTTAAAGTTTTCCTCAGTCATCTAAAGTGTCTACAATGATGATTTTTGAAAAAAATAGAAGCTAGCCAGTCAACGAATTCAGCGTTATCAAAAGTATAAATAATAAATAATTTTAAAATTGTGGAAACAGCAAGTCAATTGATTCATGTTTATTAGAAGGTATCAACAAGAACTTTTCTTTTTTTAAATGGAGCAAAGACAAGCAATCTGAAAATTCAAACTCGGGACATTTATAAGAAGTGAAAGTAATTGGGTAACTATGAACTTTCATTAACAAATCTTTTATTATTACCTATTAAAAGTAAACCTTAATTTATTGGTCAAAGCATTATTTTTTTCTTTTGATACAGAAACATTAAAGGCTTGTTTATCGATAGCCATTCTCAATATCATGTAACATAACACAAACACAGTTTAAATCTTTAAACTTAAATTTTCATTATTTTTTTATTATTATTTTTTATATTATATATTGTAATATTGAAATGTTTTTTCTATTGTTCTTCAGTTGTTATGATAATGAGCGACCTATAAATATATGCATTTATAATGTTTTTTTTTATTTATCTTGTTGCATATTAAAATTGATATAATGTATTTTATTTTCTTTTGCTCAAGGTTACAAGAATATTTTTATATATGTGATTTATGTATTAATCTCTAATATAAAGGGAACACATTTTAAAAATATATGTTGACATATCACAGGGTGTGTGTGCATGTGTAACTGTTTATACAAACAAGTCAAAAGAATGGGGTATGCATGATTAGTTTAAATATGGTAAATTATAAAGCAGGGATTCACATTTGAATGGAAGTGAAATAAAACACCCAAGTTACATATGAAATTTATTTTTATGATATAATAAGTTAGGAAAGACTTAAGTAAGCATTCAATGAAATATATTTTTAATGTCATTTTAAGCCAGCTTATTTTAAATATCCAAAATGACCAACTTGTATATTAAATTTATTTCGTTATGTGTATATAAAATTTTGTATTAGTTCTATATTTAATTAATGTAATAATAAGCCATTTATCTAATTAGTAAATTTGATTTTAAAGAAGGAAAGAAGAATAGTATTAATAAAATATAATTATATATCTTAATTGGTTTCCGAGTTCTTATTAAAAATATTGTTGTATTTTTCTTGTCTTAATTCTATTGTTTTAAATGATCATCATCATCATTGCTTGCAGATATTAAGAATCATCATTCATAAATATTGAGCAATCACTTGCAAATATTAAGCACTCACAAAAATGTTAAGTAAGCTAGAATGCTGATTTACATTTAAGTATTTAAGGATTATACTTGATAATAACCAAATTTTAATAATTATAGTTCAATAATAGAAAGCTAAAATTATTGAGTTTTGATCATCCTCATCAAAGATGGATATCGTATTATTGATTAAAACACTGTTTCAAATAATACTATACAAGAGTTATGATCACCATCATCATTGATTAAATAAATTATAAGCATTAAATCTAATGTTTAACATAATTAATATATTTAGTAAATAGGGGGTTATAGAAAATTGAATATCACATGAGAAGAGGCGTGATGACCAGTCATCATCACTAGTATTATTAAATCCTAGTTTTAACTATAAAAATATTTTAGTAAATAAACATAAACTTATATAAATGCTAGTGAATGTAATATTTAAATCCCATTTTGACAAAGAATGATTTTAAAAAGTGCTTATGAGTTTATAAAGATACATTTATTGTTGTGAGTTCATTATAAAGCTATGGCTGGTATCATCATCACTATTAGTATCATTATTATTATGATATCATTATCATCACTATTATTATCATACTCATTATCATCTTTATATTATTATAAATAATTAAGTTAGGTAACTAGTTAAATGGCCACCCATATCAGTAATGGTCTTCACGATGCTTGTTTGGAAGCCATTATTAAGATTATACTTGTCTGTTCATCAATATACATAAAATGAGCTAGTAATATCTATAAGAGTCTTTGATCTATATAAATTTTGGTGATATGGGGATCTTATGATTTTATTGACATGAGTAAGATATAAGAATGTCATTTTTTTTTCATTAGTCATCCAGGTCATGTGTGATAAAAATGTACCGAATGAGTTTGAACTCAGTACACTCTAAACAGATATTTATCTAGTAGCACTCATGGGAAAACACATGTACTTAGCTAAATTGAATAAAGAGTGATTTAATCCCTTTCCAACTTAATGATATTAACTTTATATGATAATTTTATATGTTGTTATAAATAGCACCAATGTGTGCGTGTGACCATGAATGGTCATATATACATGGAAAGAAGAATGAGAAGAATTCTTGGTTAAAAGAACCTAGTATTGGAGATAAGCATAAGGTACTCCAGGAATCTCACAGTGGGTAATTTTATTCAGTTGCTATATTTAATATTTGTTTATTTGATGACAATGGCCAGTATGTTTTATTGTTCAAATGACTTCCCCAATATCTAAATATTTTAAATCTTTAATGATGACAGTTTTAATTTTCATTTGGTTATTTTATATGCAAATATAAGATAATTTATTTATTTCATTATTATCATGACAGAATTAATGTTTAGAATAGTTGTCTATTATTCTTTCTGTTACAAATGATTTATTAATTTTTGCTTCTATTTATTTTACCATTACAAATATATATATATATATATATATATATATATATATATATATATATATATATATATATATATATATATATATATATATATATATATACACACACACAAAATAAAAGTCTTCCCATCATTCACTTCAAAAACCAAATAGTTATATTCAGAGGAGTCAATTTTCTTCTTACTATATACAGTTATCATATATACAAAACAAAATAATGTTCCCATTATTCACTTCAAAAACTAAATAGTTATATTCAAGAGTCAATTTGTTTCTGACTATACTGAGTTAGCATATAATCATGAATTTATTAGAAATATTATATTTTAATAAAAATGTCTATAAATCTATTAATAATAAAGAATTAATTGTTAATGAGAATAAAGAGTTTATTTCTTTGCCATATAAGTTATCAATTAGTAAATTGAATCATAAGAATAGTTTTTATTGGGTGATATGAAAATGGCATGGAAGAAAAATCTGAATTTAAATTAATTACTAAATCGTTCAAAACAGTCAATTGATAGCAAATCTATTTTTGGTTTAGTTTATAAGATTCCTTGCAGTTATCATAACATTTATATAACTCAAAGTAAATTAAGTGCTAATGAAAGAATTAAAGTTCATAAGAGTATAGTTAAAAATAGATATCAAAACCAGCTTTGTAAATTTATGAACTAAATACAAGTCATAAAATATTTATCTTTTATGGAAAAAGTAAATTGAAAAGAAGAGAAAAACAAACTTTAATAATACATTTTTTTGAATCTGAAGCCATCAATCTCATGAAGATATACTTTGTTGTTAAAGGAAGTTGATTTTTGAAGTGAGTAATGGGAAGGCTATTTTATTATATATATAAATAAGCATTTATTTTATATAGCGTATGTTTACAATTGTATACATTCAAATATCAGCCTTTTTAAGCTAATTGTGCATTGCTTTGCGAGTGTTAATAATAAATGAATATTGCTCATATATAAGCACTTGAGTCGTAGGAATAAGGGAAAGGCTATTTTATTATATATATAAATAAGCATTTATTTTATATAGCGTTAGTTTACAATTGTATACAGTCAAATATCAGCCTTTTTAAGCTAATTGTGCATACACTTTGCGAGTGTTAATAATAAATGAATATTGCTCATATATAAGCACTTGAGTTGTAGGAATAAGAGGATTCCTTTTATTCCTGCATAAATACTATATCTTGTATTGGTGAGAAAGTATTCATTTATTATTAACACTTGCAAAGTGTATGCACAATTAGCTTAAAAAGGCTTATATATATATATATATATATATGTTTAGTTGAGTTTCACTTGAAAGAGTTTATTTGTTAATAGCTGAAACCATGATTGTGGAAGAATTTTAGTAAAATTTTGTTTTTGACTAGTATCGAAATGCTATATGAATTTCTATTTTATTTATAATTACTAGTATAGCATCAGGCAGTATTTAATAATAATATATGTCTGTTATTTCTTTTAAAAAAATCATGCAAACTAATAAAATGTAACACTAGGACTTTCTCAGCTTTTGTTTATATTACAATAGAGTAACTACTGAAAACATGCTGTTTATATTCAATCCTGTACTATATTTATTAGTAATACTTCTGCTGTCCAATATGAATTAGTATGGCTAACTAAAGATGTTCAGCTTAACAAATATTATAAGTTAATTCTATTGAATATTACTAGACTTTTTTTTTCTTTTTACTCATAAAAAAACTTTTATGTCAATTAGTAAATTTCTTGTGTGAAATATGTTAAATATGACTAAATTGATAAGTTTGGTGGTATTGCATTGTTTATCATTTTAATCACTTCATGAAAAGCGATGTTTATTACTATATATATATGTGTGTGTGTTCATTCTAATATTGTCATGAATAAATAATGAATTCATGGTATTATTTCCAGGAGTTTCCATGTAGGTAAAAATATAATAAATAAATAGTGACATTTCAGTACAAAAGACGTACTTTTTTCAGAACTTCTTTCTCAAATCATATATATATATATATATATTGCTAAATAGATTGCTCAAATAGTAAATGATGTTATAGTAAATAAGACACCCTTCTTTAGTCATTGGGAAATACAATAATAAGAAAGTGGATAACCGCTTTCAAATTTAGTTTTATATATATATTAAAAAAGAATGTTTTGAACAACTATGGAGGATGTGTGAAAATAACTCAATCTAATTATTACTTATTAGATAGATTAATTTTTAGTTACCAAAGTAAAGAAATTCGTTTTTATTTTAAACTTTGTAATAAACATTTAAATGACAAATATGTAATAAAAACAATCACATAGTGAAAATATATAACAGTAAGTAGATAATTCAAATAGTATACAGTTTAAAAATTATGTGTATAACTGTATGCTTAAAAAGTAAAATCGTTATGTTCATGTGTAAAAAAAATTAATTTTTTTTCAATTAAAGTCTATATATAATTACATGATTACCATACTTTCATGCTTACCCAAGCTGTTTAAACATTAGCGATTTTTCTGCATAACAATGTCGCCTTGTTTAAGTTCTAGTAATTAATAGATGTTCAGATTAGTTTCTAGCTTATGGCTTTCATACATTAGGGCCTTGAAACTAGTAACAGTGCACCTCAATCTTTGAATAATTATTAAGCTATCAGCTCAAACTGAAGCACAAAAATGTCTTTAGTCCAAACTAAAAAGCAATAATTTATAATCTAATAAAAATGATTAATGATGATTTATAAATTATTGTTGTGAATAAACGCTTTAAAAAATGTAATAAGCATATGATAAATTTGTTAATTTCATTCAATAAGTATTAAAAAGCAATGGGTAGTATTTTAAAATCTGATTGGAATAGTTTTTTCCTAATCTTTATAACTATATATATCTTAAATATAAGAATTAGTTATTAAATAAAATAATCAAATGATTAGATAATGTTTAAGCAATAGAAGTGACAAATTAAACTTTGATCCAAAAATCTTTAATGCTCAAATGTGTCACTTTAATACTATCTCTAAATTAAATAGAAAAATGAACCATTAATTTAATATATATATATATATTGTAACGATATATAAATATGTCGTTACATTAATTTAAAATAAAAACTTAAAAGTTCGCAAATAAAAGTAAAAAACTAAACGCTAAAATTAAAATGTTTGTTAAACGTATATATATATATTCGCACAGATGCTAAACTTTAAAAATATTTTTTTTAATAAATAAAAAAAGGTATTTGAATGTATTTTTTTTATAAAAAAAAGATTTAAATATAAAAATAGTTTAAAAAAGAAATAACGTAAGTAAAAATAAAAACAGGTATTAATTAATTCCTGTAATCTGTAAATGGAAATGATTGTTTATTAATTATCCAAAAGCTGTCTAATTAAAAAGTCAGAGAGTAAATTAGATAAGAGAATAAAGAGATTTTAGCTTGACCAATGGAAGCACCAAGCCTCAGCCCGGACCCGAATGAAAATTTGGATTAGTGACATCTTTGTTCAGTCAATCTGTGTGGATTAATATAAAAAGGGAAATACAGTTTTTTCGGACAGTTCCAGCGTTGTGTGTTTGAGAGTTGTGGTAGGACGCACATACCACACTCTCTATTTAAAAAAAGAAAATGGAAAAGACTGTGATATCTTGAACCAGCTATTGCCATCTCCAGAACATTATCTTCCAATGGAGGCGTCGCAGGAATTAAAAACAGGAACCTGGACTCTTCTACCATAAGCTATATGAAATGAACAGTTATTAAAATCAATTAAGAACTTTCGTCAAGTTTTATAAAGTGATAAACAAGCCAACTAAAATGTTAAAAACGGACTCTTATCTGACTTTTGTAAGTTTTTAAATCAAATTAATAATATTTAATTTTATATGTTTTCCGATTGATAAAAATCATTTCCATTTTTTTTTCTCTTATTGTATAAATTATTTGTTGTTTAAATTTTAAATGATGAAATTTAAGGTTGGGTATAGACGTTGCATAGATTCATTAACGGTTGATAATGTTGTGGTTTTCACATTCGATTAGAAGATATGTCAATGATATCACTGCAAGCATCTTACGATGAATGCTAATGGGATTTGTATATTCCCTATGCAAGTGACGCTTATCAATGACTTTGTATTTTGATCGGTTGTGTTTAATTTGGGATGTTTTTGACCATGCAATCTGTGCAGCTGATCTATACTCAACATTTTAAAACAAATTTTATAAAATTCATTTGTGCGAATGTATCTAAATGTTAAATTTAAGTCGGGCGTGAATGGCTATATAGTTTTGTAAAGTTATATTAAGGGAGGGTAATCTTAGGTTATTCGTTTTGTAGTTGAATTGGCTCAATGGATTGGATATATTTGTGTAATTAGTAGATGTAGTATGAGATCCGCTTCGGGCAGGATTATAGATATATGCCACACACCCTCTGTTTGCCTATGGATGGGTTTGTAAGTCGGCAGAAGACCGCAGTCCATTTCTATGGAGTTTTTTGTTTATTGTTCTACTTGCCAACAGATGTAACATTCCTGTTGGTGGAGAGTCAATGTCTTCTCTATTTCTACTTATTGTTCAGATGTACATTCCTGACAGTATAGTATTTTGTGTTGTCGTATCATGCTACATTGAATACATGAATGTATCAGATAGATTGGCGCCAGTTTGGTTGCGAAATTTGTTGCCTAAGGTTAAATCAGGGAAGAATATTTTCTTTTCAAATGCAGATCTATGTAGTCTATTCATACTTGACTATCTAAATAAAATATTAAACTCATTGAAACTTAGTTAAATGTAAAATTAAAAGTTAATATAAAAATCTAAAATGTTGAATTTATTCCTCAAAATTTACATGTTATTTTATATGTGCGTAAATAAATATTTTTATGTGTTAATTTCTGGCAGTGGCTTTTATTCTTTTATATTTAAGATATAAAATTTATAGATTTTTAGCTCTGCATCTCCGCTGAGCTAGTGACTTGGGCTAACAATCGGAATATTTAAATAAAGTGGAATCTTAACAGCGCATATTGGCCTACTTTATAAATTTTTCTAGGCTCAAATGCCTAGATGGCGCCCTGATAGTTGCAGATATTGTTTTTGCGGTTAGATTCGATCTTCACTTTCATTTCGATCGTTATAATATATATATATCATCATCAACCATTATCAATCCACTGCAGGATGAAGATCTCTCCAAGTTCAATCCATCTTTTCCAATCTTTAGCTTCTGTTCTCCACATCACCCCTGCACTTTTTCTTATTTCATCCATCCATCTCACATGTGGTCTCTTTCTGGGTCTTTTACAATCTCTTGGAATCCAGTTTAAAATTTCAATTATCCATCTATTATCATCTCTTCTAGCAATATGTCCAGCCCAACTCCACTTCAGTCTTTTAATTTTTTCAATGAGGTCAGTAACACCTGTTTGTTCTCTTACCCATACATTGCATTTTTGATCTCTTCTTGTTACTCCCAACATGCATCTCTCCATACTTCTTTGAGTGGTTTGAAGTCTCTGTATTGCTCTTCTATTAAGTGTCCAAGTCTCAGATCCATAAGTAAGAACTGGCAAAACACATTTATTAAAAACCTTCCTTTTCAAACACATAGGCATATTTCCTTTTAGTATCAAGTTATTTCTACCAAAAGCACTCCAACCAAGTTTAATTCTATGATTAATTTCATCCATTATGTTTCCATCTGTATTAATAATCTGACCAAGGTATTTGTAACTGTTAACTTCTTCTAATTCATCATAATCAATCTTTATTTTCATGTTTTGAGAAAATCTATTAAACATTACTTTAGTCTTTTTAACATTTATCTTTAGTCCTACTTTCCTACTTTCATCTGATAACTCCTGCAACATTTCCTGTAACTCTAAAGCATTATTTGCAAAAACAACTACATCATCTGCAAAATCTAAATGACTTAAATAATCTCCATTTACTTTCACTCCTTTAGCTTCCCATTTTAATCCACAAAATACTTCCTGCAGCACTGCTGTAAAAAGTTTTGGAGATATGGAGTCACCCTGTCTTACACCCTTCTCAATGTTGACTTTCCTACTATCATTATGTAATCTAATTGTTGCTGTTGCATTTTTATAAATATTCTTTAAAATATGACAATATCCTGGATCTATACCTTGATGATCCAATGCTTTAATCACTGAAGAAATGTTTATAGAATCAAATGCCTTTTCATAATCTACAAATCCTAAGCATAATGGCAACTCATATTCATTTGTCCTTTCTATAACTTCTCTCAATACCTGGATATGATCTACTGTACTAAAACCACTTTTAAATCCAGCTTGTTCTCTTGGTTGGTGGAAGTCCAGTGTTCTCTGTAGACGAGTTGTAATTATCTTAGTAAAAATTTTGTATAAAACTGATAAAAGACTGATAGGTCTGTAATTTCTAATATCTTCTTTATCACCTTTTTTAAATATTAATATTAATACTGCATTCTTCCAATCATCTGGTACATCTTTATCATTTAGACATTTGGAATATAACTTTGCTAAAAAAAAATTCTATTTCTTCACCTGCTTCTTTTAATATATCAATTATAATTCCATCATTATCTGGAGCCTTTCCTTTCTTCATAAATTTAATTGCATGTCTCACTTCCTCATTCAAAATTCTGGGCAATTCAAAAGATATAATAGGTATAGGAGGTACTTGTTCTTTATTACTATATAATTCTTGATAGAAGTCTTCTACACATTTCATGATGTCATCTCTCTTTTTAGTAATAATGCCATCTTTTTTTCTTATTGCAGATATAAATTTCCTACCAATAGTAAAATGTTATTTTACACTCTTTAGACTTTTATTCTCTTCTACAGCTTTTCTTGCTAGTTCACAATTATACTTTCTTATATCATTTTCAACCCTTTTCCACACCATTTTACAAAATTCGAGATTTTCAATCTTTTTTAATGCATCATTGTTGTATATCCTCATATTCTTTCTTTTCTTTATAAATTTTCTAGTCTCAGTAAAAATTTTATTGGTCAATTGCTGCTTTTTCTACCAGATATCTTTGTTGCAGTTTTTAATAATGTATCAGTTATTTTTCTATTAATGTCATTCAAATCTGAATCATGTTCAAAATCTACTAATACTTGAAACCGTTTTGTAAGTTCTAATTTAAATTCATTAGAATGTTTCTGAAGATTAGGAATATCAACTGTAAATATTGTTTTTCTTAATAATTTTTGTCTCTCTAGTTTTGCATTAACATGTATCTTACATCTTACTAATCGATGATCACTTCCTGTGTTAAATTTATTAAGAACATTACAATCTTGAAATATGTATTTTCGGTTAGTCAAAATATAATCCAATTCTGCTGTACCTTCATTTGGATGCTTCCATGTCCATTTCCTTTTAACATTTTTCTCAAAAAAAGAATTCATAATATAATGTTTTTCTTTTTCTGCAAACTCCACAAGTTTATGTCCTCTCTCATTTCTATTACCATAACCAAAATTACCTAAAGCATTTTCGTCTTTCATTTGTTTACCAATTCTAGCATTAAAGTCTCCCATAATAATTTTAAAATGTCATTTACTCTGATCAAAAGCCTTTTGTACATCCATATAAAAATCTTCTATTACTTCATCACTATGAGAACTTGTTGGAGCATAAACCTGAATTGTATGCATTTGGTATCTGCTATTAAGTTGTAAAACTAATCTTGCCACTCTGTCTGATACACCATCAATCTCTACAATGTTGTTCTTCCATTTTTTATTTATAATGAATCCTACTCCACTTGTATTTCCAATATTTGTGCCTTTATAGTAGAGTACATGTCCACTTTTTAAATCAATTGTTTCTTCACCTTTTCTTCTAACTTCACAGAGTCCAATAATGTCCCATTTAATATAAGATTGTTCTTCTTCTAACTCTTACAATCTTCCTTCACTTGAAAGTCATCTACATTTGTAAGTATCTAAATAAAAAGTCATCATCAAATGGCAGCCTGAGTCCACAATAGGGGATTTTTAGCACCCTTTGCCTTCGGCCACCAACCACAGTCTTGGCTGGTGACTTTACAGCCTCCTGGGAATAAGGGCCATGATTTATTTTTGTCTGTCATGATTGTATATATTGGAAAAATATTCTTAAATTCGGAGGTAAAAAGCTAATAAACTAACCACACTGGATAATTCTCATTGGAGAGCAGCCCATCCATGTTTTTATACTATATGAATAATCACATAGTAATAACGGCTGCAATGACAAGAACATATGGAGTGGACATTAAGAATTTGCTCTGCTCGTTTCCTTTAAGGCCTCCAAGAGGAATCAAAGGGTCTTCTTTCAGTTAACAGCAAACTCCTTTCTGCAGCCATATATATATATATATATATATATATATATATATATAAATGTATATATATATATATATATATACATTTATTGCACACTAGTGTACTATTTTTTTTGTATATATATATATATATATATCATTAGAAACGAGTCAACATTTACATATAATGCTATCAAGATGGTCTGGAGATTCAAGTGTTGGATATCTCTAGTTCATTTTAAAAATAAAGATTATACATGCTTAATGAGAGGTGGTAGTCTGAACTTTCTGTAGTCATGGATTGTTATAGTACATTAGACTTGAGATAGGGATACAATGACAATAACCTAGAATACTTATATATAAAAAGTAAACGTTTGAATATGATTGTATTATATTTTTATAAAAAACAAAATGATTTTAAAAGTTTTGATATGTTTTAACATTTTTAAACCACTAAACATCACATAATCACCCTTATTTATACTTACCCAAGCTGTTTACATAGACATAAAACTCTCCATGCAGTAGCACCATTCCATGCAAGCCATGGTAATCAATGGGTGCAGGAAGATTTGTGGATAAAATACCTATCTCTCCAGAATAGTTTTTAGTTTGTGGCTACCTCGATCTTAGGATAAGATCTAAGTGCAGTACTTTCAGAACAAAGACTCTTTACTGATGAAAGCCACAGCTAAAAACTATTATGAAATAGTGCTCTCAGATCCAAGACTCCTCACTGATGAAAGCCACAAGCTAGAAACTAGTCTGGGGATGTTGGATGTGTAGGCACTAGATAAGCATTTTATGCACAAACTTTTCCGCATCCTGGCTTGCACTGAGTGATGCTACTGTATGGAAAGTTTTGCTTTTGTGTTTTAACATTTTTATTACACATTTTATTTTTTAAAAAAAGGAATTTTCATAATTAAAATTTTTTAATAGTTTGTTAATTTTTTAATCAGTTTTATTTTTTTCACTGTAATTGGCCTTTTTTTTAATTTTATTTTCAAATATTAAAAAAATCCTCACATTTTGCTATATTTTTATGCTTTGAAAAATTTTGTTAAAACAAAATTCTGAAATAAAATACAAAAATAATTTGAAAAATAAAATATCAACTTTGTAAATAAAATTTAAAAAAGAGAATAATCAACAGAAATGAATAAAGAAAACAAAAGATATCATTTTAGCTCTCAGGTAAAAAGAAAAACTATTTTAATGAATAAAAAAATAGTTTCCATTACATCTATATATTTAAGATGACTTAAGTTAAAGCATAAGTTCAAATAATAGAAATATTTTTTGACAAATTTAAATCTTCTTTGAATTACAAAAAAAAAAATTAAAAAAAAAAATTATTGAGAGAGAGTGGCTATAATAAAAAGTTACTAACAATACCTAGTTTCTATTTGACTTTAATAATTTTTCAAGTGATAAGTTTAAACAGGCAAAACTCACTATATATATTGTCACACACAAAAAGCTAGAGTAAGTGCCTACTTATCCAATATCCCCAGACTAGTTTCTGACTTATGGCCTTCATCAGTGAGGAGCCTTGGATCTGAGAGCACTGCATCTAGATCTTAGGATCTAATGCAACCCTCCAGCAACCACCTTTTATCTCCATTTAACTACAAAACTATGAGTATTAAACTGAAAACACCTTAATGTTTTCAATATAATCTCATTAGCTTATATAGTCAAATGGGTCTAAACCCAGTTCAGTCCCCATACATTTGGTGTCTTTGGCTCTTTAATAACCATAGCCACCACTATTCTATTAGGCAGGACTGGTTTTAAGCCAACAAACATCACATAACCACCTCCTCTTATGCTTGTGTATAACTGTTATTAAAACAGGCAAACCTCACTATATATATTGCCACACACAGTAAGTTAGAGTAATCAATGAATGCAAGAAGGTTTGTGCATAAAATTCTCATCTAGGGCCTACTCATTCAATATCCCCAGACTAGTTTCTGGCTTATCACCTTCATCATTGAGGAGCCTTGGATCTGAGAGCACTACATCTAGATCTTAGGATCTAATGCCTAATAGGATAGTGTTGGCTATGGTTATTAAAGAACCAAAGACACCAAAATATATGAAAACTGAACTGGGTTCGAACCCATATGACTATATAAGCTAATGGGCTTGTATTAAAAACATTAAGGTGTTTTTAGTTTAAGACTCATAGTTTTGTAGTTAAATGGAGATAAAAGGTGGTTGCTGGAGGGTTGCATTAGATCCTAATATCTAGATGCAGTGCTCTCAGATCCAAGGCTCCTCACTAATGAAGCCCATAAGCCAGAAACTAGTCTGGGGGTATTGGATGAGTAGACACTAGATGGAGATTTTATGCACAAGCCTTCTGGCATCCATTGATTACTCTAACTTGCTGTGTGTGGCAATATATAAAGTGAGTTTTTCCTGTTTTAACAACAGTTATACACAAGCATAAGAGGAGGTGGTCATGTGATGTTTGTTGGCTTAAGTGATAAGTTTCCTACTAAAAAATTAATATATTCATATAAAATCTAATTTAAACATCAAATTTTAATTAAAAACAAATATTTGACAATTACAAATAAAATAATAATAAACAAATAAAAAAATTATGCTTGAACTTATTAAGTCTACAGTATCAACAAATAAGATTTTGCACAAAAACTAAGTGTTATATAATGAGTGTGCCAATAGCTCTTTACAAAATTTTCAAAATATCTATCCTCAGAGCAGTTTCTAGCTCTGGCTGTCATCAAAGAGGTGCTAGGACATTCCAGCATTAGATTTAAAGTACCAGGTCAATCCCAGCACTTTAAGTAATTTTTAACTATTGTGCCACAACATTTTGTCATCTAATTTTAGTACTTCTTATCCCCCAAATTACTCCTTGAAATCACTGAACAAGGGTGCCACTAGGAATAATCTAAAACCAGACTGTGAGATATGCTCAACAATCATAGTATTTTTATTTATATATAAATGGTAACTTTAAAATGTAATATATAAAGGACATGATCAGACTAACAAAAAAAATTAAATAAGACTTAGAATTTTAAATAACAGAATTAAATAAACAGCAGTTTTATTTTTGAATTATGATAATTATACCCAAGTTTTTCTTTTTCTTTCTTCACTTCTTATTCCAATTTCAACCCTTTCACTTCTTATTCTATCAATCTTGTTGCTAGTTTAACGAAACATTCTCCAAGAAACACGTGCCTACACTTAGTACAAGTATATTGACAATTCTTAATACTCATGGAGACTAAAATCAATGAATGTACTTAAAGGTGGCTTACTATAAAAATGTGTTTAATAACACATTCAAACTCTCTCCTGCAAACATTAAACCCAATTTTGAAAATGCTACTTTTTCCAATTTCTTTTTTATTGATCTTAACATGAGGATATAATTATTATTTCTGATTATATATCTTTACTGTTAGATTAATTAAGAATATCAAACATACTAAAATATTAATTATTTGCATTAACATAAATAATCAAAAAAATTAAAACATCCCCTTCTATTGTTGAAACTTTTTTTTTACTGAGGATGTAGCAAAGGCATTTTATCACCCTATTGTGCTATTATAGTTTTATATATAATCAAGAATCCTGCTTGTAAACAAAAAAGTCATCAATGTATTGATTCTTTCCATGGTAATGAGGTTTCCTTCATTCAGTGATGGTCTGCTATTTCCATTCCAGTCTTATGCACTCAGCTATCTCTACAAGTACTCTTTTCTTGACTTGTCATTTCCATGGCAGTTTTTGGCGGGGTTCGGTGGATGCATTCCCAATGGGGAAAGCACAGTGTGGTCATTTAGTCATTTGGCATAGTCTCACAACTTTCTAAAATATTATTTTATATTTTATTTAGCTTTTGCAGTTCTGGATAAGCTTGTACCAAATTGAACTCAGGCAATTGGTCACGAACGGCAGTCAAAATATTAATACTTTTAAACAAAAGGTAATCCCACAATTTATAGTCTTTTTTAATCTCTCAAAGTCTGTATCCACACCTTTAATCTCATAGCAACATTCCAAATTGGTGAGCACAATAGATAACAAAATACCTTCACTAATTAAAGTTTCAACAATAGAACTAATTAGAACAAGAAAAATCTATATTTCTTTTCTTTCTTCTCTTTTCCTTTCCCAGAATTAGAAACAAAAGAAAACTTTTCTAAGAAAAGATTTTAAATTTCCACCCTAATCTCTATTTTAAAATAATTCAATAAAAAAAAAACATAGATTTATATACAAACTTTTATTTTAAAAATGTATTTAAAACAAAATAATTTCTTTTTATTTTATTTTTCTTATTTAAAAATAAATTAATAAAAAATATGTGTGCATCTATATGAATATGAGCTGGCAGAAAAATACAAGCTCACTATTAAGTAAAAAATCTGAAATTTTCAGACATCCATATGTCTTCAAATCCTGCTATTTAACTTAAATAGCCATATATGACTGAACCAAATTCAGATACACCATATATTAATAGCTTTAGCAATATAAAATTAGCAAAGTCTTAAGAGCAAAAACAATAATTGCAAGAAAATCAAGTCATATATCACATGACCTAATTTTATAAGCTTGTATTATAAATGTTATATAATGAGCATGCTCTTAACAAGATTTACAGAATATCCCTATCCTCAGAGCAGTTTCTAGTTCTGATTGTTATAAGTGTTAAGATGTTCCAGCATTAGATTTAAAATACCAGGTCAACCCCAACACTTTATCTAATGTTTAACTATTAAGTAGAAAATCTGAAATTTTCAGACATCCATATATCTTCAAATCCAGCTATCTACCTTAAATAGCCATATGGAACTGAACCAAGGTCAGATACATCCAGAGCTAGAAAACATTCTGAGAGGGATATTCTGAATTTGTAATACAAACTTATAAAATTAGGTCACGTGATATATAACTTTATTTCCTTGTAATTATTGTTTTTGCTCTTAAGGCTTTGATGAATTTATATTGCTAAAGCTATTGCTATATGGGTATCTGAACTTGGTTCAGTTTCATATGGCTATTTAAGTTAAATAGCTGGATTTGAAGACATATGGATGTCTGAAAAGTTCAGATTTTCTACTTAATAGTTAAACATTAGATAAAGTTCTGGGTTTGACCTGGTATTTTAAATCTAATGCTGGAATATCCTAGTGCCTCACTCATGACAGCAAGAGCTAGAAACTGTTTTGAGGGTAAGGATATTCTGAAAATCTTATTAAGAGCTTGCTCATTATATGACATTTGTAATACAAGCTTATAAAATTAGGTCATGTTATATTATGACTTGGTTTCTTTGCAAGCACTGAAGGTATATCCTTCATAAAAAAGTTTCTGTAATATATTAAATAAGTCACTCTTTAACATCAATAAATATTGCCATCTAGGTAGTACAGATGGAATTAAAATCTTACACCGTTTTCAATTGGAATCACTCAAAATTGTTTTCTAATTTAAGTTTTTTATCATCAATAGCATAATGTGTAAATATTAATTGAAAGGTTAAATCATGCTGCTTCTTTTTGTAATATTATGACATTTGCAATTTAAACTAAATTTCAATGAAGTAAAAATATGTCAGAATTGAAACTAATAAATTCAGCATTTTTGTAATAAATTGTAATTAATATAATGCAATAGAAATAGGCCACATTATAATATATCTATTTTTAATTTACTAATAAAATTTGTTTCTTTAAAAATAAATTTTCATTATAATATATTATGTATTATTTGAATATTTCACTAGTATTTTTGAAGAACTACTTACTAATATGATTAGGTCTTTTTAATATATAATTTTTCTGTATGGTTTGCTGTAGTGGTAGAGTTGCAGGCTTAAATTTAATATCTATTCATTACTGATTAGTTTTATCAATTCTAAACGATAAACCATTCAGTTTTATAAGAATGTGTAACATTGCATTTATAACAAATTATGCAGACATTTTTAGAAGCAGTAAACTACAGACCTTAGATCAGATAGATAGATAGATAGATAGATAGATAGATAGATAGATAGATAGATAGATAGATAGATAGATAGATAGATAGATAGATAGATAGATAGATAGATAGATAGATAGATAGATAGATAGATAGATAGATAGATAGATAGATAGATAGATAGATAGATAGATAGATAGATAGATAGATAGATAGATAGATAGATAGATAGATAGATAGATAGATAGATAGATAGATAGATAGATAGATAGATAGATAGATAGATAGATAGATAGATAGATAGATAGATAGATAGATAGATAGATAGATAGATAGATAGATAGATAGATAGATAGATAGATAGATAGATAGATAGATAGATAGATAGATAGATAGATAGATAGATAGATAGATAGATAGATAGATAGATAGATAGATAGATAGATAGATAGATAGATAGATAGATAGATAGATAGATAGATAGATAGATAGATAGATAGATAGATAGATAGATAGATAGATAGATAGATAGATAGATAGATAGATAGATAGATAGATAGATAGATAGATAGATAGATAGATAGATAGATAGATAGATAGATAGATAGATAGATAGATAGATAGATAGATAGATAGATAGATAGATAGATAGATAGATAGATAGATAGATAGATAGATAGATAGATAGATGGATAGATGGATAGATGGATGGATGGATGGATGGATGGATGGATGGATGGATGGATGGACGGACGGATGGACGCGAGACAGACAGATAGATAGATAGATAGATAGATAGATAGATAGATAGATAGATAGATAGATAGATAGATAAGAAGTAGAAAGATAGCTGGGTAGATTGATAGATAGATAGTAGATAGATAGCCACAATTTTCTGAGTGTATAAAAATATAAATGTGATCTCACAGAACATTGTCACTGATGAATCAGATTTTTTTGAAACAGCATTTGAAAATAATAAAATAAACTGGATTAATCATTATAATTTTAAATATCAGAATTGTTTTTAAACATATCACATACACAACACCCAAAATGATTAAACTGCAAGCATTGGTAATATGCAATCCCAACACCCTCTAGCTATTATAAATTCTTATCATTTTTTTGACAAAAAACAGACTTTTTTCTGAAGATCCCATTATTATATGGATGACTAATTGAATCAGTTATATAATAATTAAATATTTCAGCAAAAGTTTATTAAATTTATAGAAGTCAGATGGCTTTTCAATTATATGTAGCCACTATTTGATGTTTAATCACTATTAACATTATGTATATATGAATTAGTGAAATAATTATCAGAAAACTCTAAACAAACTAAATGTTGGTTTAAAATAATATTTGAATGATTTGTTACTCGTAGATTAATAAAAAAAATTACATGAAGTTTGAACATCTAAAATAACCAAATTGAGCTGCCATTCAGAGACTTGAATCTAGAATCAGTCACTCCACCATTTGGCAAAATTTTACAGGGTGTTTAAAATAATTAATGAATTAAATAAAGTTTTTAAAAAATTATGTAACATTTTGTAGAATTCCACAAATCCAATTTTTTAAAGGTTAATTTTAAAATATGTCCATATTTTTTAATATATCCTATGGTGAAAATTTACCAGTTAATCACTGTGTTGTTTTTTCATAATATGACAAAAGTTCTTAATAATGAGCTGTCTTTTTATGATTTCATTCAAGTATGGACTTTTTTTGAAGTCTGTTAATATTTAATACAAATTAAAAGTTTTAATTTAATTTCATTGAAATGTTTAAAGTTAAAGATATCAACTGCTAATATTGTCTTTCTTAATAGCCTTTGTCTCCCTAGCTTTTCATCAACACATAATTTACATATCACTAATTGATTATCACTTTCTGTTTTGAATATTAAAATCTTGAAATACACATTTTCTATTAGTCAAAATATATTTCAATTCTACTTTACATTTATTTGAATATTTTTATGTATATTTCTCTTTAGCATTTTTCTTAAATAAGAGCCTTGTGATATACAATTTTTCTTTTTTGCAATGTTACACACATATGTATCATTTTAGATGTATTTTTATATTGGACTATTTCCATCATCTAATATGTGTGTTGAATGTCTTTAGAAAAGTTTAATTTTATTTAAATATTTTAAATGCATTCAACTGTTAGTAATATCACAGCAAACAGGTAAGTATATGCACCAACTGTTAGTAATATCACAGCAAACAACTGTTAGTAATATCACAGCACACAGTTTAGTATATGCACAACATTTCTAGAGGTATTTTTCTCTCCACTTCTTTGGGTGTTGCTAGCCTGACCAGTGACAGTACTAGCATGGGATTTGAACCTGAATCCTTAGATTCTTGATTATTGAATTTTAAGGTAATGCTCTAACCAACTGACACATCCTGACAAAGGCAACAGTATGTAGTAATTTCATATACTTATCTATGATGTTCCTTCTGATTTCTCCACTTTTTCCTCAGAGCAAAGTTGATTAGTGGTTTCCATACCTTATGTATAGCCACACTAGGTTGACTTATGGGATTTTTGACATTGTCATGTGAACAGCTTCTTTAATTTTTCTTCTTTGTACCTTTTCTTCTTTATCCAATATTTTTGTATTTTCCCAATCAAACATATGTTCATTGGTACATACATGGTCTGCTACCTTAGACACATCTGTTTTCTTTCTTCTAATCATCAGTTTATGTTCTTGCGAGCACTTTTGAATGGGGGGGGGCTGATCTCACCAATGTATATTTTTCCACATTCACATGGTATTTTATAGATGCAGTTTTTCTTTTCAGCATTTCAAGTTTAGGCTTTGTAGATGTTAGAATTCCTCATAGGGTGGTATGGCTCCAGAAAGCTGTTCTGATGTTATTCTGATTGCAGATTTTCCTTAATTTGGCTGCTATTTTTGGAATGTATGGGTACACTACAGTACCAATAATTGACTTTTCTCTTGATGGTTCTTTTTGTTGTCTATTTAATGTTTTCTTAATAACAGCTGATGGATAACCATTTTTCATAAGAATTTGTTGTATATAGATCTTTTCTTTTTTCAAGTCACCAGTTTCTGAAAAACATCTTTTGCTCTGTTCCACAGTGATAGTATAACTCCATGTTTTGTGTTTTTGGTGTGATTAGATATATAGCCTAGGTATTTTTCTGTATGTGTAGGCTTTCAGTAAACTGTAGTTTTGATTTTCCCATAAGGGAGTCTTGTCACAAGAACATCTAAGAATGCCAATTTTTGTTTTTGTTCTCATTCTATTGTGAATTTAATTGAAGGGGATATGTTGTTGATGTGTGTCCAGAAAGTTTGTAGCAATGCTTCATCATGTGGCCATACAACAAATACATCATCCACATTGCAAAGCTAAACTTTAGGTGGATGTGGAGTAGTTTTTATGGTTGTGATTTCAAGTTCTTCCATATAAATATTGCTAATCAGGAAAAACAATGGTGAGCTCATAGCCATTCCTTGATTTTGTTGAAAGAATTCTGTGTTATATTGAAAGTAGGTTGTTTTTATACAGAATGTTAGTAGTTCCATTATGCTATCAATAGGAAGAGCTGTTCTGGTTTGTAAGCTATTATCATCACTTCACCTTGTCCTTACAATAGACAATGCTTCTTCACATGGTACATTTGTGAATAAACTTTCCACATCAAAGCTTACTAGTAAGTCAGTTCTTTCAATTTTCATGTTCTTGATTAATTCTACAAAGTGTCTAGAATCCCTGACAAAGGATTGGGTCTTATATGCCAAAGAACTTAGAACTTTGATAAGAAATCTTGCCAAATTCTGGCAAGGTGAATCTTTAGAACTAACAATAGATCATAATGGAACATGATCCTTATGGATTTTTGGTAAACCATAAAAATGAAAAATTTTGCTGAAATATGATGTTATTTTACTCTTTTCTGGATCAGTGAAGTACTTGTGATGCTTTTCAAGTAATGCTTGTAACTTTGTTTCCATACATGGTATTGGATCTTTTGCCACTTTTCTATATTGGCTTGCTGTGAGGAGTTCTTGTATTTTATTGTCATAATCAGTTGTATCCATTACAACTGTTATATTTCCTTTATCTGCTTTGAGAGATTTAATTACTTTTCTCTCCCCATAGGATATGTTTGACTTCAATTTTTGTTGCTTGTCAAGTGTTCTTTTTATTTTCCAGCATAATTCTGCTGCTTCTTCTAAAGGCAATTTTTGAGTGACTTCCTTGGTGGCTGCTATTATATCTAATAAAGGGATATTAAATGATGTTGTGACAAATTTTAATCCTCTTTCAAGAACAGAAATTTCAGTATTTGTTAGATATTTAGAATTTAGATTTTTAACACATGAAGCTGTTACATTGTTTGGTACATTATGATTTTTGATATGCCCATGTAGGTTAAAAAGTTTCTTCTTTTGACATTTTTTTATTTTTCCATGCAATACAGAATATGATTTTCTTACTGCCTGAGAAACTCTCATGTAGTCATCCTCAGTAAGTTTATTTTTAGAAGACATTCTACATTATTAATTGAATGCATTGTTTGATACTTAGAAAACCTTTGAGCATTTATTCTTTCTCTTAACAGAGCTTCACTTGCTCTCTGAATAATTTTCTCAGCTCTCTGAAAGTGAATTGGAGGTTTTAGTTGCAAACCTTTAGGAATTATCTCTTCCGATTTACATTTACATAAGAAAGTTAAATGATTTTCTATTTTGGCCAGCTTTAGACATAGTTTTTCATAATGTCTAAAGTTTGATATAATATCGGGTCTGTACCGAATACTTAGTGTGTTTTGTAATGATAGTGTTCTAGCTGTATTTTATATTGGATTATTTCCATCATCTAATATGTGTGTTGAATATCTTTAGAAAAGTTTAATTTTATTTAAATATTCCAAATGCATTCAACTGTTAGTAATATCACAGCAAACAGGTTAGTATATATAATTTTAAGGAAACAAAGTTTCACAACTTTTTCTACTTTCTTTATTACATTCAAATGTCAGCCTTTCAAGCTAATTGAGCATGCGCCTTTTGAGAGTGTTAAATAAATGAATACTTTCCTCTTCAATCCAAGATATAGTATTTATGCAGGAATAAAAAGGATGTCTTATTCCTATGACTCAAATTCTTTTATATGAGCAAATCTGAAGAACTGTTGAGGAGAACATGAGTAGAATTCTCACTTTAAATTACTATTTATGATGTTTTTTGACTGAATGACATCGGTGAAATTACCTAGAATTTACTAAATATCATTCTTACTGAAACTTAATTATGAGTAAATAAGCAATTATTTTATCTAGCACCATGTTTACAATTATATTACATTCAAATATCAGCCTTTCAAGCTAATTATAATAGATTCTTTCACCAACAATTGAATGTTATAAATTAATATTTTTTAACAGATTATGTGTTTGAAATATTTTTAATATGTAAAATATAATAGATATTTCCACATATTTAAAAATACTGCAACCATATAATCATTTAAAAAAATATTAATTTATAATATTCAATTGTTAATGAAAGAATCTCTTAAAATAAGGAATGTAAGGAAAGTTGTGAATCTTTGTTTTGTTAAACTTATATATATTTACTGTAGTGCTTTATCATTATATAATAACAAGAGATTGTATTTAAAAGAAGTTCCCCTTTTGATTGTAATTTTAATTTGTCACTGTCTATTAACATCTGACTGATTTTTCTGTAATAAAATATAAAAAATATTTTCATGCATTTAAAAATATTTCAAATATATATAAAATAATCATATAAAATTAAAATACTAGCTAAAAAACAAAAATTTTTACTAAAACTCTATCTTCTCAAGTTAAATTCAATTAGACACAAAGAGCATACATAAATATACAAAATAAAAATACCCTTCCATTAACTAACTTCAAAAACCAATTTAATATTAAAAGATATCTTCATCAGATTGATGATCTCAGTTTCAAGAATATTTATCATCAGTGTTTTTTACTCTTTTTTAATTCATTTTGTTTCATAACAGATCATCTCTGCATTATTAAATAATATTTTCTGATCTGTAATCAGCTAGTATATACAAAGTTGAATTATGACACCTATTTTAACCCTATTCTTATGAATTTCAACTCTTTCATTAAAACTTAATTTACTTAGATCTACATAATTTTTATAACACAAAGTAAATTAAGACTTAAGGAAAAAGTTAAAGTTTATAAGAGTAGTGTTAAAAATAAGTAAAATTCAGATTTGAACATTCATAAACTGAATAAAGATCATAAAATATTATTTGACAATGCAGAGATTATCTTTGATAAAAAAAAATTAAATAGAAGAGTCAATAAAACTGATTAAAAATTGTTTTGAGTCTGAGGCCATTAATCTAATGAAGATATTTTTTGATATTTAATTAATGTGGGGAGTTTTTGAACTGACTTGTGGGAAAGCTAAATTTCACTTGAGCAATTTTATTTGATAATAGAGAGAATTTGGATAAAATTTTGTTTTTGTGCTTGTTTTTATAAGCATTCGGCAATATTTAACTATATATATATTGAGAACAATTATTTCTTCTCATGCCTTTTTTTTTCTTTTTTCTCAGAATAGCTATTATTAAGCTTACTATAGATGCATTCATTAAATAATGATATAAGTTCAAACAATTTAAAAAAACAGGAATATTAATATTTAAAGTTAAATATGAATAATTGTAAAAAAGAGAAAAGGGTATAAAAGAAAAATAAAATAAATCTTAATAATTTTATACTCTCTTCGGCAATTTTATTTGTCTATTAGTTTTTAACTTATAAAAAAATAAATAAGTAAAATTTTTATAATATTTGTCAATTGTTAAAACAAAAAAGTTTTAAACATTTTTATTAATTGTTTTTAATTAATTAAAGTTGATTTTTTTATCTCTATCTTCCTAAAACAAAATATAATGCTTTTCAAATTAGAGTATTATCTTTTTTCTAATAAAAAGCAAAAATAACTACAGAGGACTTTTCCAGTAATTAGTAGTACTTGAAAGTTTTAATTATTTAAAAGAAAAGGGGAAAGAAATAACCTTTTTGTAAAAATAGAATCTGTTGATCAGAGTTTAATGTTATAATTTCTGAGATATTGTATGATTGGGTGGATAACAAGGAGCAGGTTAAAATAGTAGACTTTAGTATCTAATGAGTAGCATTTATAATTGGTCCAGCTGTTGAGAAAAAATAGCTGTAGCAATTTAACTGTGAAAAAAACATTGAAAAGTTACGTTTTTAGTCTGAAGTAAGATTAACCTCTACTATTTGTAAAAAAATCCATTTTTAAAATGGATTTGAAGAAAACTATGTGCTAAGTTTTAGCTGAAAGCTGAGCATTACCAAACCAATATGTATCCTGTTCACTAAAACTTAAGATGTTGAAGAAGAATATTTCTGGGATAAATTTTCAATAAGCTTGTCTGTCCATCCAAACTCGTGATTGTTTCAGCCTATTCTAATTTGATTTGGAAATATGTTAATTTGAGTTATCAAGAAAAAACTTGAAGCTACAAAGACAAAAGTTAAATTAAATTGGTGCTAACATACTTATTATTTTAAATTGATTATTTATGAAAACAAGAAGAAAAACTAAACTGAAAAGACACTGAAATTATAACTATGAAGACTAAAAGAATGAAATCCATGATAGAATAAGATAGAATTGATGTGCACATCTTCATTTACACATTTTTATATATACCTCTATATTTATAAATAATTTTAATATAATAAATAATTAATAGTAAGAAATAATTTTGATTTAAGTTTTTAGTTGTTGTTGAAATATTTTTATATAATATTGATAATAATTCATTATAATAATTTTTTCCTTTTAAAAATATAAAAAATGGGACCTTCCCATTTTTATAAAAGGATAAAAATGTTTGAGCTAATTTTATTTTTTATTGTGAAATGCTGTATTTCAGCAATAATCAGTAAAATGTGAAACTTTGTTAAAGTAAAGATTAATTGATTTAATAATAAGAATCAACAAATTAATATTATTTGCTATATGAAATTATTATATTTCATATAGAAATGTGTTAGATTTGAAATTGTCATATCTTTTTTGGATTTATTAATTTATTACTTAAATAATTGTTTTAAAAAAAATGATAGTGTAAATGTCTTTATTTCTCCACTATTTTTTATGAACTGCCATTTTGTGGAACTTTATTGTATAGTATCATTGTGTTTTAAGGGATTTATAGATCATCCAGTAAAATTATTTAAATTAAAGTAGATTATGTGTAATCATTTGTATTTTCTTTTTTTTTTCATTGTCTCAGTCCCTAAGGCTTTTGTGATCTTGAGCCAACTCTAGAGCATTAATGGTTAATTTATATGTATGTGGGGAACATATTTGCATTTGAACATTTAAAAATTTTTCTGGATGGAACAAAGATCAAGATTACCTTTTAAATCGATTCACCACATTTTATATTTACAGATTCGAAGTTAGTTTATAATTGGACTTACACTCATGTTACCATATTTTTAGAGCATTGATGATGATCAATATGTATCAGGATTTCAGTATTTTTTATTATGATGTTATTTTAGCTCTTAAGTATAGGTGCACAGATAATTGAACTTCTTTTAGATCCATTCACATAGTTGATTGTCCACGCTTAATGATGGTGAAGTAACTTATAACTGTTAAAACTACTTATTTTTATTAAATGATATATATTGTTTGATGAGATGATTGAGATATTCAGTGGAGATCACATTCTTGCCATCTCTCTGTGTCACTTTTCATATTATTCCTTCATTTTTTTTCATTGGAACACATATGTGTGTCTATATATTTAAAAGTCAGCATGGGTTTCAGTTTATACAGTCTAAAAGAAATTATTATTATAAACCAAATAAGTAGAGCACATATGTGGCCTTTAAAGATAATTTACTACTTTAGTACCATTTTCTTAATTCTATAAAATAAAATAGATATCCGCATACAATATATTTATCATAATTTTATTTTATCCTGGTATTGATTACTTGGCTTTCATATGAATTGATTTCACCTCCATCTCAGGCTTGCCTCTAAAATAATAAAATAAACAGAAACAAATTAAATAGGAATATACAATTTAGTAATATAGAATATATTTAACTCCAACTAGCACATTCTATATTATTTTCACTTAAATAAGGTTTACCATTTTTAATATCACTCTATTTTCATATCAGTGTTTTTATCTATTATTTCATTATCATTAATAGACTTAACATTTATTTCCGATTTATCTCATACAGTCTTAATTTTTTCATAAAAATGTGTGTATACTAACAGATAAAACCTGAAATATATTTACATTTATCCATTTTAATAATTCTGTACTGAATTATATTCATATAACCTCATTAAGTATTTCATTCTAAATCTTGGAAAGTATGGAAACTTTTATAAACTTTATCACCAATAATATTTTTTTAACTTTTTGATAGCAAAGAATTTAATAAAATAATAATAAGTCCAATAATTAGACCTGCAGTGATATAACTAAATAATTAATTGTTAATCATCAAATATGTAAGCACTGCCTACTTTTATTTTAAAAAAACACTCATATTCAAATGAATATTTTATTCCACATAGAAGTCAATTCAAAAACACCTAACTTCAAATATCAACTGCATCTACATTATTACTTCAAACAACATTTCACATATTTTATACTCAACTCTAAAATACTACATCACTTATATAATAACAAAATAACGTTTTTTATTAAAACTTTTATTGACTCAACATAACCACATTATCTATATTATTTAATTTAAAACCTTTTTTAAAACTAATATTGGCTCTACACAAATAAATATTTTCTTATTCATTGAATATTAAATCTCATTATTTCTCAATAATATACTATTTTATTTATATGCATATTTTTTTTAATATTTTAAATATCAAACTAGTAATATATATATAAATAATTTATTTTGAAATTATGTATATAAAAAAATTCAAATAAAAAGATTTATATTTTAAATCATTTTATTTGTTGACTGGTTTTTAATAGCTGCTTAGTCAGTCAGATGACTTGAATAATAGATAAAAATAAAAATAAAATTTTTTTTGTAATAAAAGAAAAATTTGCTCCAAAACTTCACTTATTTGTTATATGTATTAAATTTATTGTCTAATTAATAAAGTGTAAATTATTTCTAATTTTAAATGGTTGTGCCTTTCATAGAAATATATATATATTATTTGACCTGCTCAAAATTAATTTACCTTTTTTTAAAAAAATCTTAAATGTGACTTAATAAAATGAAACCCATTTATTGACCAATATTGAATGGTTACCAGAGTTAGCTACATAGGCTGACTAACTGAAGAAAAATATATATATTGAGCCTGATTACAATCTAAAATGTTATTCTAATATACTTTCAACAAAGACTTTTTATTGCTATAACTAAAATTAAACTTTATATCCAAATATTAAAATTATAAAAAGAGTTTAATAAACATATAATTGTGTGAATTTTGTTATTTAAAATTATCAACATTTGATACCAATATAGTAGGCTGTCTACATTTGATTTTTTAATTTATTTTCTAAACACTGCTTTAATATCATAAAAAAAATACTGGGATGATTAATCAATCAATTGAAGACTTGGGAAAATAATAATTTATATTATTATGGTTTCCCTCTTTTCTTCTACAGCATAAGCTTGTGGTTAAAACACCTGTAGAGGTCCCTACTATCACATTTTACACGCATATTATTGAGGTTATAGCCTCAGTAAATATTACTTATGTAATCAATGTGTGTTTAATAAATTTATAATTATGACTTAATTTATAAATTCAATGTGTAATCTAAATCCTTTTAGTATTAGTTTTCATTGACATGTCTTTTGTTTGTTTGTTTGTTTTTTTTGCAAATGTTTATTTATCTTTTTAATTTATTATTGAATTTTGAAAAAAATAGAGAGGAAATGAAGAAGAAGGAAAGAGATGGGAGGAAACTACAATAAGTTTTCATGATTAATATCTTATAATAGTGTCTATCTAATATACAAAATTATTTGATATAAATAAGTTTCAAACAACTTTTTCTTATTTGTAATTGACAAATTATTTTGTAATTTTGATTCTTCTTTTATCTTTAGAAATTGTTAAATTGTTTTCTTTTTTGCATTTTCAAAAGTGTAGATGAGGTTTACTGAAATATTATCTCAACTTGTGATTTATCTTAGTGAAATGAAGTTCAATGTGTATCTAAAATTTAGATTCATAAAGAGAGAAAAAAAAACTAAAAGACAAAAAGGAAACAACATTTTCCCACCTGCTGTACATTACAATAAATATTTTTTTTAACTTGTTAGAAATTAATTCAAAAATAAACTATGCTTTGCATAACCATATAGTTTTTAATTTTTTATTTTAAAAGCAACTGTTGTATTATTATTATTATTATTTTTGTTTTTAATTTTTAAAAAACTTCTTCATGCTCTTCATTTAAAAATGATTTCAGGTCTTCTACGATAGAGAAAAGAAAGATAGAAAGTGTGATTTTGCATTTTTCATGCATACTGCCAATAAATTACTCAGTTGAAAACAAAAACAGCCATAATGGCTTCGAATTTATAGATTTTTGTGATGTCAAAAAGCAAATGACTATCAGGTGATTGGTGGAAATTTTAAAAAATAAAAAGAAGTTATTATTTTAAGCTATTTTTTTAATTAATTTATTTTTGCTTTTCAAAGCCAACCAGTTCATTTTTATTTGTGTTGTTCAATTTGGTTTGTATTATGTATTGAATGTTTCTGGCAATTATTATTTTTACAAATTTGACAACACAAATTATCATCTTCCTTTCCTCCCTTCTTCCCTTTCTTCTCTTTTTAAAAAGCCAATAAAAAAAAGAAATTTAAAAATTTTTAAAGACAAATAATAAAACTAAAATTTCCAAAACAAATCTTTTAATCACAAATCAAAAGAGGTTGTTTGAAATTCTACATCAATTAATTTTATAATCAATATTAGATTGTATTACAATAATGAGAAATCCAGAGAAACATTGATAACTTTGAATTTCAATATATCTCCTCCTTTTCCATTCCCTTTCCTTCTTTTATTTTCTCAAAACAAAAGAAAAAATTGTAAAAGTAAATAATACTAAAAGCTCACAAAAAAAGCCTGTCAATGAAAAATAATTTTTAGATTCTACTTTGAATTTCTAATGATAAATTCCTTTTTCAAATCCAAAGAATCTCCAATTGACAGATTAGTCACTCCATTATATTTTCATGATGTTAAAACAATTTTTTAAAGAAACAAAGAGAAAATGGGATGTAAATAGCCAACTAGATCACTACTCAATATTTATTTATTATATTTTATATTAAATTGTTTTGAAATCTTTTTATTGAGAAACATATGGAATAACTGTAGATTTGAAAAACTCAATTTCTATTGCTACAAATGTAGTATCTCATGCAATTTGAGAGGATGGTTAACTGTTAATATAACTATAACCAGTTGTCATCATCACCATTTTATATTGCTGCTGTTCAATAGAGAATATTAAAAAACATGCTCTGCATAGACTGGTGCACTTTAGAGCAATAGACTCTAAATCCCAATGTCTATAGATTGTGATCTCAGCTCTGTCACTTACTGATGCTTAAAGTTTTTATAAAAACCCTACTACCATAACTTATTTGATATTTTTTTTATTAAGAAACTAAAAACAAAATGAATTTTTTAATGATTATTTAAAAAAAGATAGCAAAAGTATTGATGCTTTTGGATCTGTGGTGTGTGAAGTTTTTAGAGAATTCAATGGAGATCAAAAAACAAATGTATAAATAATCCACAAAATAAAATCTGAATTCTCACTAATATGCAAACGATTGAATTGAAAATGCCATATTTTAATTATATCATAAGAAGATATAATTCATTAGAAAAATGTATATTTTGGAAAAGATTGTGGTGAATAAAGATGATCAACAATGAGATAGATAGATTCCATCATTACAATAGTAAATAGGACCTTTGAACACTCTGCAAAACTATGTTATTAATAAGATCATTCTAGTAAAGTGCTATTCCTATGATCACAAAAGCCACTGTCAATTTGAGGGCATCTAATAGCAATAATGTAATCACAATTTAAATTGTGTGCATATATAAATATGTATTTTAAAAATGTATATATGTGGCTGCATTTGGTAATACATATATATATAGTAAAAACTGCACTTATAAAAAAAAAGCTAATTCTAAAATTTATGCTTGTAAATGCAAGTATAAAAATCCAATTTCTATTAGTCAATCAGCCTTGATTCTCAGCCTGCAGCAATACAAAAAGAGTGTCAACAACACAGATTGATGCTGCATTAAAACTAGATATGAGCACATCCACATCAAAGAAAAGTTGTTTGACAAAGCTTCTTTTTATGAGTTATTATATAACCCGTTATTGCCTACTTTAGTAGTAAAAATATTATAGTCTTAAATATTCAAAAAATTAATAAATTTGTTTTAAAGGAAATAATTCTATAAGTGCCTACTTTTTAGTAAATATATTTTTAAAATTATATAAAAGCAATTCCACACTGTACACAACAGTTTTCGTGCGCCCATTACAGAAAGAGGATTTTTAATTGCTTAATATTTTTAGTACAATATTTTTTTTAAATAAAGCAAACATTTTTATTCCCTTTTTTTTTTTTACCTTGATTTCTAAAATTTCATTTTTGATATTCAATCAAAAATTACTTTCACCCATCACTTATTACTTATTACTTTTATCTGAATTTCCCGTCGTTATAGGTACAATCTTCTGATAGAAATTCTTAGTTCTTGATGCTAACAAAAACTTGTTGACAAGCAAAAGCTATCGGATAAATTCCTGTGAAAAATATATATTAAATGAAGGAATAAATAAATATGGATTTGTAAATTAAGATGGAAATGGTGATACACTACATTTTTGATGAAAATAAATACTAATAAAATTATATTAGTTGCTTAGGGGGTTGTGTAAAATTGAACAATTGAGCATAATAATTCCATTCAATTGATCAAAGTAAACTTATTTTTATTTTACTTTACTGAGAATTGACCCAGAAACTTTTTATCTTCATTACTGTACACAAACACACATATTACCACTACACAGCAATATGTTGATGTGGATCAGAAACTTCAATTGAAATGTTGGAAGAATCAATAAAAAAAAATATTGGATAAATTATACTATTTAATGTAGAAATCTACAATGCCATAAAATGAGAAAAAATCAATTGTTATTATTTAGTTTTTTAAAAAAAAGTTGTCAATGTGTAAAAAAATATACTATAACTCTTATATAGAGTATAAATAAAATTATAAAAATCATATAGCACAGATTAGAATCTTGCTGTCAAATATGCAACATACTTTCAGGTAAAATTCAAGAACTAAAGTCATTATTGTTAATATAAGTTAGATAATAGAAAAGGCCTGAAAATACAGGAATTTTTTTTTATTATAACAAATTTTTCAGCAAGTTGACTGAATTATGGGATGATCTTAGGAAAGATGGATTATGCTTAAACATCAATGATATCTATATGAGACAGGAAGTTTTTAAATAGTTAAATAATGTTACATATTATTACTATATCTATTCAATTTATGTATCAAATATATGATAAGAAAAGCCAATTTGAACAAAATCTAAGTCTGAATTTAAGATTGAAGTTAATTCATGATTGGTGAAACATTAGTCACTATAATTATGCTAATGGTATTACACTTAGATCTGAAAACAGAAGATTTTATGTTTTTTATTATAAAAATTTAAAAGAATTGAGTGAAAAGTAAGTGTGCAGCTAAATATTAAAATGACAAAAACTATGGCAACAGGATCTCACATCTGATTTTGAAATTGATAAAAAAAGGCAAAAAATAGTTGATCAATTTTATAATTTGTAAAGAATTCAATAAAAAGAATTTTTGCAGATTAACACTGGATAGAACTGCAATGCAAAACTTGGGAAATATTTTTAGCTAGAAGAACATGTCTTTAAATATGAAGAGTTATAGTATTTCTTCTAACTCTCTGTCAATATGAAAGTTGAACACTGAAAATGAAATATAAATAAAGCATAGATTATTTTTGATTCTGATGATGATGAAGAGTTTTGGGAAGTTTATAACAGCAAAGAATAAGCAAGTTAATATTTGATAAGATTAAGAAAACTTTTGCATGATTTACAGATGATTCAGTTAAAATTGTCATAATTTACTCATATCATAGGATGATTTGATTTATTTTTAAAAAATGTATAATTCATGGAAGCATTTGGTGGTAAAATAAGAAAAGTCAACAATGAGGATGAATAAACTCCAATGTCACAATAATGAATATGCTTTTGAACAGTAGTGAAAATCCAATATAGAAGATAAATGATTTTGGAGAAAAGTTATTTACATGATTTTCAGAAGTCAATATTTAAGTTATGGCAGTTAATAATAACTGTTAACTGAACAAAAATTAACTGAAAATTTATTAAAATTTTGCTTTGAAAAGATGCTTAAATAAAGACAAATTAAATTTGTTTTGCATATGATAGTTGTTGTTATTTCATCATGATTAAGGAGTTTCAAGTAGTTTGTTCTATCCTAATGTAATTTTTCTTGCATTAAATATAAGTTCATTAATTTTTGCTCAAATAAAGATGATTAAATTATAAGATTGCTATTTTTATCTGGGCTGTTTGATTACAAGCACTCAGAATATTATCTATAATTTTTAATTAGTAAGGTGATGCACAACAGGTGTTTCATTGATAATTAGGTTTTTTTAGAAAGCAGTCTCTTAACATTTTGTGAAAGCTTTTTAATTAACATGTAATCAAAAAAGTTGACATTTTTGCATAATAATCAAGTTTTTTTGTCAACAGGTTTTCAAATTTGAAAAAAGGTCAAACTTATGTTAGCCATGCTCTAATTTTGAAAATTCTATGTTTTCTTACACTTTAATAATAACTTAAATGATATATTTGATTATAATAAAATTTAATAAATGTTTTAAATAAAAGAAGTAATAGCATTTACTGCCACTACAGATGCTTCATGAATCCTGAAGAATATGTGATCTTTAAAGAACATTATTCCTTGATCATGAAATTGAATAAAAGAGTTATTTTGTTGGACTTTTTAAAAAATAGAGATTAGAAAAAGAAGCATTTATTAGAAAATGTATATATGCAATAAAGAAACTTTATTAAATTTAGTAGACTTTTTTTTTACTTAAGAAATAAATATAAGAAAAAATATAAGGCCAGGATTTTATTTTCTGGAGTTTTTTTTTTTTTAGTATTTTTAAATGAGATCTTAAAACAATGTTATTATTAAGGTTCATTATATCAGATTTGCCTATAATATGACTGTACTTGTTTATGGTAATTATAATCTTAACAAAATTATATATACGATTCACAGATCATATAGAAATTTTGGCATTTAAACAAAATGAAATGAAACTAAAATAATGAGCTGAAAATATTAATAACAAACAATCAGATTGACACCTTAAATATTTGGTAGTTTAATAATAGAAATTATAATAATTTGATAATTACAATGACTGATCATATATTGAAATTAGATTTTGGAAGTTTGCTTGTAGATTGCTGGAACATCACTTTTTAGAAAGAAGTATCGTGGGCAAGCTTTAGATGTGTTGATTTTAGGACAGATGAAACACATTAATTGTAAAAATAAGATTAGCAATGTGAAATTATTGAAAACAATAGTTGAAAAAATATTATTTATAAAAATTTTCTAATGACAAAAAGAAAATGTGCACCATTCAAAACCAAAGGATTTATTAAAGATCTGTTAATGGTAACAAAAAAAAATTAGGTGTTGTATGATAAATCAATAGATGATATTATTATATATTTCTACTATATTTTTATTATTTAAAATTTAAATAAGTATAAAATTCTTATTTAATATATAAATTAAATTAACCATATTAATAAATATATTCAACAAAAAAAATCATACTGATATATAAATAAATAAAAATAAGAATGAAAACTAAAAATAATTTTTATAATAAATATTTTTGTGTTGTATATATAAAAAAATTAAACTGGATATAATAATATTATTTAAGTTTGATGTCACAAAAGTTTGCTGTTATTAATGTTTTAATTTGTACATTATATGCATGTATACATATTAAACATGATTTATTATGCATAAAGAAGTCAAAATATATGAAATAATAGATAAAAAATAATTAATTTACATGAATGTTTAATAATATAAGCATCAAATATGCATCTGTGTAAGGGAGCAATGATCAAAAATGAACTTGTAGTGTGTGATGCCTGATTTTTGGTAAATAATTAATGTAATAATTATAATATTTATATTCTAATTTATCATAAAATATTGCTGATTTGTGAACTACTTTGTATTATGACTAATTTTCTCTCTGAAATAGGTAACCATTTATTTAGTAATTAATCATTAAGTTTACTCTCTCAAGGTTTTCTCTAATGTTCATTTACTTTATATTTTTACTATATGTAATTATATTAAAATCCGTATATTCAGCTAAATGTAATAAAATGAATAAAAATGATGCCTTTTATCACAGTACTGCATTAATAGTAATGGTAATTAAATAAATGTAAATGATATACTTTAATCCTGGCGTGTTATTCCTGCAAGTTATATTTTTTGCATATATTTTATGCATCATAGTGACTGCCATAATTTTTCCCAGATTTTAAAAGATTCTACATTTTATAGACAGACTAATAATATTTTATAATAATTGATATAAATAGTAGAATAAGTTCATATATTTATAAAAACTGCTTTCTGTCTTTTTTCTCATCTGACAGACTTATCATGCTTTGGGATATTGTTCCAATCTTGTAGACTACTACTATTGGCATTCAACTTTACTATTTTATTTCATTAATACAGTCAATTCTAAAAATTCTATAAAGAACTGTTAAACTATATGTCTGAATGGTCAAATCATTTATAATATATATAAATGCATTGATGGAAACTATTACATTTTCTGAATTGATCAGCATTTTAAATGAAGTCATCTTAAAAGAAGCAGTTGCTGAAGTAGAAAAATTGTTAGGAAAATTATATACCAAATGTTGAACTGATAAAGATGTACTAGATGATTGGAAGGAATGCAGGAGTAATATTAATATTTAATAAAGGTAATAAAAAATATTAGAAATTACAGACCTATCAATCTTTTATTACTTTGATACAAAATTTTTACAAGATAACTACAATTTCTCTACAGTGAATTTTGGATAAAGTTGCTTTTATACAATGGATCACATTCAAGTTTTCAGAGAAGTTACAGAAAGAATCAATAAATATGAGTTGCCATTATGTTTGGATTTGTAAATTATGAAAAGGCATTTGATTCTAAAAGTGTTTTACAGTAATTGAAGCATTGGATCATTATAATCATATTCTAAAAAATATTTGTCATAATATAGCAGCAATGATTAAATTACATTCTTATACTAAGAAGATCAACATTGAAAAGTGTACTGCAGAGTGATACAATATCTCCAAAACTTTTTGCAACAATTTTACAAGAAATATTTTGTAGATTAAAATGAGAAGAAAAGGGGTTCAAAATAAACAGAGATTATTTATGACATCTAGATTTTGAAATGATATAGTTGTTTTGCAAATAATGCTTTAGAGCTTCAGAAAATGTTGCAAGAGTTATCAGATAAAAATAAGAAAATAAAATTAAAGGTGAATGTTTAAAAGGCTAAGATTATATTCAATGGATTTTCTCCAAAGAAAAAATAAATATTGATAATAAAGTATTAATGGTCGCTAATAACTGTAAATATCTTTGTCAGTTTATTAATACAGATGGTAACATAATGGATTAAATTAATCACACAATTAAACTTTTGGTAGAAATAATGATATTAAAAGAAAATATACCTATGTGTTTAAAAAAGATTTTTAATAAATGTGTTTTTTTCTGTTTTTACTTATGAATCCGAGACTTGGAACCTTAACAAAAGAGCAATATATAGATTTAAGATCACTCAATGAAATATGAAGAGATGTATGGTAGGACTAACAAGAAAAGATTGAAAACAAAATACATGAGTGAGAGACCAAATATGTATTACTGACATTAATGAATGAATTAATAAACTGAAGTTATGTTGGGATGAGCATATTGCTAAAAGAAATGATAATAGATGGATGTGTTAAACTGGATACCAGGATATTATAAAACAGCTAGAAAGGTATATATGAGATGGATAGATAAAAATAACAAAGTTTGTGAGTATGATATGGAGAAGAGAGGCTAAAAATCCAAAACTTGATTAAACTAGGAGAGACTCCATTCTGCAGTGAATTGATAATGATTGAAAATGATGTTAATAAGATGTTTTTATATCTAGTTATATATTTGTAAAGGCTTAATTTATAGAAACTTTGCCAACTATGTTTTTTAAACATGTGTATTTTAAACTGTTCTCAATTGATAGATTTTCTAAATGTGTAGTTATTCTACTTATTTATCTATAGCCATTTGTTTCAAGTTTTATATAAATACTTAAATTTTTAAATAATGTCAAATTCTCTTTATATATATGGTAGCCTTTTATATGTAACTACAAATTAAAAATAGACAACCCTAATAGGGTATAAACTGATATATAAAAGGAAGTAAATTGAATTCAGCATATCATAATAGGATGTGTGAATGTGATCACTTTTATATATATATATTTTTTTGTTTAAAAAAGAGAAAACATTTGTTAATGGTATTCACAAAAAAATAAAATGATTTGAAATTTTTTTATTGTGAAAAAAAAACAAATTGAGGTTATAAAAATTGAACAATAAACAGAAAGTCATTAAGTTGTTAAAATTAAATACAGTTTGTTTCAAAACACATTGCAATATATTTTATTTCCTTTCATTTTTCACTTTGTTTTTTCTTTTTTTTTAATAAACAAACTGTTGTTTGTTAAAAAAAAATGTAATTAAAGATTTATTAATTAAAAGGGATAAGGTAATTTTGGAGGTTGTCAGTTTGAGATTAATAAAATCATATTTTTTGAAAAATATTTTTTTAAAAACAGTGAAGATTCGTTGTAAATTGGCTAAGATAATTAATGAAGATTAAAACATATCTGTCTAGCAGAGTGACTGCAGTGACTTGTAACAGATGACTATATAAAGAAAAGCTTAAGAAAACAAAATATAATTAGCCACAGCCTTCCATAATGAGGTTAAATGTAGCAAGTTATATATTTTCCAGTGAGAGAAGAAATATCATAAGAAAATACTATGAAATGATCAAATATACTATGATTTTATGCTTTATTGGTATGTATTGTTAATTCACTCTGTGTGTTCATCTCTGCCTTAGTTTGTAACTCCATAAAAATAGAAAGTTATAAAATTTAGTGCTAGGAAAAAAGAAAATGAATTGATCCCCAACTTCACAAAATACTTGTTTTGTCTAGAAAGTAGTATGGCAGTTGGTGATTATCTCCAAAATTTTATCTAGTGAATATATTTAACCTGTAACCAAATAATAATAAACAAAAAAAGATATTAGTGCTAACTATTTTATTGTAAAAAGTGATGGAAGATACAATTTACTGTTCATGACCAGTTTGAGTAGGGAGGGAAGAACTGATGGCTGTATATATGTAAAAAGCTTAACCTGTCTGAAATATGAATGAAAAACTATTCTAGAAATCACAGAAACCAAAAATATATCAAAAAATCGGAAATTTATGACTAAAAACAAAGGTAACCACTTATATTAATGAAGAAACTTGGTAAAACTGTTTTGATATATATATCATAATTTTTAACTTTGTCAGTAAAGCTATATGTAAAAAAAATTTCAGTAAGTTAATTTATATTGCAAGCCAATTTTATCAAGGCTTAATAGTTAAATGTTAATTCATCCTTTAAGTCATTTTGAGAACTTTTACAAGTCTTAATTATTTTTAAAAGACATTTTTAATATTTTACTGTAGTGATTTAAACTCATCTGAGCTATAAATGACTTCCAACTGCTTAAATTAGTTATATTTTACTATGTACAATAATAAATTAATGTTAAAGCTTTTAAAAGCTAAAATTATTTTAATATATCTCGTACTATATTAAAATTCAATATTCAAATTAAACTTTAAGAATAACTGAATTAAAATCTTTAATGTTAACTATTAGCATTTAATTTATTTGATTATAAAAGGCATTTTTATTTAAGTCATTTGTTAGTAAACATATGTTTTTCTTAATGCTAATTGTAATAAATGATAAGACAGTGAAAATAAAGTTAAATTATGTTAATTAAAAGAAGATAAAGAGTTATTTTTTTATTATTAAAAGCTATTAATTTTAAATAAAAAAAACATTAATGAATATATGTGATAATAATTAAAAAAGCAAGTCATATAATGTGAGTATGCTTGTGTTACAAATTTTATCTTTCACTTCCTTGTTTGCAATATTTAAAAATTATTCTTAAATATCTTTAATTCAAAGCAGTGAAAAGTATTCTGAAAAACTTCATATATATATTAGATATTTGTAAAGAATTATTAAAAAAAAGTAATGTAAATTAATGTTCCAAAAAAACAATATAATTTATAATGTAATATTTTATTTTTTTGTAATAATTTTTGTTTTCATAAATGTTTTATAATTTAATATTTTTAATTAACAGTCTAGACATTATGTAAATGAGTTTATTTTTAGACTTGTTTCCTAGGATACCAAATCAACCTTTAAACTCTAATGAATTATGTTAAGTAGAAGGTGATCTAAAATGTCAGTTGTTTTAATCATCAAAATAAATCACATGACAAGAAATATAAAAGAAAAATACCTTGTACATACTTTCTTACTACTGCTATTAATCTTACTATTATTATTACTTTTTTAATTAATTATCTAGTTACAGAATTAATTATTTTTAATAATTTTTAGTTTAATTATTTTTTAATCAATTTTATTTATTAAAGTAATATGTATCTTCAAATAAGTTTTAATCCACATACTAGAGCTTTAAGCTAAGTTTACTAGGAAATCTGAAATCTACATCACTATTAAACATGGTGGAAAATTTAAATAATTATTCTTCAATAATTATTAAGTTATTTTTATGTAGAATTAGTAGTTCAAGGAATTTTTTGTGGATATCCACATTTATATAAGAACTTTTATTAATTACCAATTTTAATTTACAACAAACTTTATTATCAGTTCAATATTCTTTGTGCCATAATCCTAAAACTTTTAAAAACTTTATGCTTATGCAATATTTTATAAGTTTTTAATATTTTAAAATGCTTTCACTTAATTATTGGAAGATGCTAAAAAAAGAAAAATTTATTAAAGGTCTTAGAAATGTTTATTCTTCAGCAATGTATATTTAAAAACATATGTATTTTAATATTGTTTTGCTTTTAAACAACAGGGTTTTTTTTTTCAGAATAATTCATTATTTTTAATAAGTTGACTATTAGAATTGGAGATGGCAGAATCTATTTATTTTTATTTAAATGACATTTTAATTACTTATCAAAGTGGCTAAATTAAAGCATTCATTTGCAAAACTTAATACAGGCTAGAGATAGAAAAAATATTTCCCAAGTCTGTGAAATGAAAAATTATTGCTGAACTATTTATATTTAAAAATCAATATTCTACCATTGTATAAAACATGTTTTTAAAAGTTATTCTTATTGTTTAACTGTGAACTCTACTGAATAACTGAAATAGTCATATCTGTTATATAAAGTACTTTTAACCAAATTATTTTTCAAGTTTATTATGCAATTAGCTTTTTATTACAAATCTGCTCTACTATATGCCTCATTGTTTCCCTCATTATGTTTATAGATGTAAAATATCTGCTCTATAATGAAACCTTCTTTATCCAAAGAATATATGCTCCTATACTTTATAATTAAATTATATATTTTTTATGAGTTAATGAAAATCTAATATTATATTATACTAGTGATTTCAACATTGTATTTAAATATTCTTTCATGTTAAGTTAAATAGCCATTGATACAATTGTATGCTCATGCTTACCAGGAACTCTGCTATAGTAAACATTTTGAATGCTATACATATAATTTTAAACATGCTGGTGTTTTCAATATTAGGATAAAATTTCCTAGGTTTGCAGAATGGTAATTTCAGAATTGAATCTTGTTGAATGGTAAAATCTCCAGGATGAAGGACTTTGAGTAAATGGGGTATAACTTTAAATTATAATTTTATGATATTGTAATTTACCATATGTTTTATTTATAATCCTGATATAAAGTTATCAACTAAATTTGCTTTATGACTTATTATTTGTTTTTCTTTTCAATCATTTCAGAACTATTTTAGTACTACATTTGATACACTAATTTCTGTAGCTAAAGTTTTTATTATTATTATAATTATAATAATAATAATAATAATTATTATTATTATTATTATTATTATTATTATTATTATTATTATTATTATTATTATTATTATTATTATTATTATTATTATTATTATTATTATTATTATTATTATTATTATTATTATTATTATTATTATTATTATTATTATTATTATTATTATTATTATTATTATTATTATTATTATTATTATTATTATTATTATTATTATTATTATTATTATTATTATTATTATTATTATTATTATTATTATTATTATTATTATTGTGTCACTAATGTACAATGTAAGATTTTAATAACCACTTGATATATAAATATTAAATTCTCACTAGTTGTCCATTGTTTTGAATTCTATTTTAATCATTCATTGTGGCATGCCCTGAGTGGTTTTATACAAGAGTGGACAGGCAAATTCAAGAACTAAACATTCATGAATCAATTTCATGTTCTGAATGAAATAAAAAAATTTAAAAAATCTTAATTTTGTCATTTGAAGAGAACTATTGCTCTAGTCTTCAACTTAGGTACTCATAATATTATATGATTTCATATGTAACTGAGGATATAATTATTTACTATTGAGTGTCTTCTAATATGGTTTACTTTCCAATCCTAACATACAGCTCAAATGATTACCACTAAGAAAAACATTTAATCATTTATTGATACAATTTTATTTTTTGATTTTTTTCTCTAAGAGATATATAAATTTATAAATTGTTAGACAAACATACATTGAAAATATATTTTTAGAATCTGAAGAGAACTTTTATATATAATTAATAGACAAACTTCTTTTAAAAATATGTAAAACAAAATCTGGAAAAAAAATAGATCCTGCTCTATGTATTTTTTTCATGAATCATGTTGATCAGAGCAGCTAATCAAATTTCAAATAAATATACAAATAGATAGTGGTCTGTGCTGGTGCAACGAAACAATTATCTCAATAATAATCATAATTCATTTCTAAACTGTAATTTTATTCAGATGATTCTAGAAACCATATCAACTCCATTCAATACATAAATAATTTAATTTATAATATTTTTAATTAAAAATATATATTTCTATTAAAAAGTTTAAAAAACTCTTGAAAAGCGTACACATATTTGGTGAAAACAGTATACCGTGTAACTAATTCCTTAAATCTAATTATTATATATGACACTATATGATGACAGTAATACTGTGAACAAGTGGAAGGAGTATTTTGATCATTTTTTAAATAATTATACAAGAATTGAAATAACAACTTTTAATAATATATCCATTTTATTCACTCATTTAGATTTAGATAAAGATATTCAGCTTAGCATAAGTTGGAACTCCTCTTTGTAATTTTAAAAATAGAATGTTTGCAGGTCCTGATAAAATATTTGGAGAAGTTTTGAAATATGGAGGTAATATTATTAGCTTCAAAAATATTTAAATTTTTATGAAGTTATGTCACCTAATCTTAAGAATGCATTTATTATTCCAATTTTTAAAAAACAAAAAAATTGACCAGAATGTAGTAATTAAAATGTTCATAGTATTACTATCCACCAAAATCAGATATTTTTAAGAATTTTGTTAAATACATTGCTTCCATTTATACATGGATGGTTACCAGAGACTCAATGTGGTTTTAAAGAATCAAGAAGCATTATAGCATGATTTTTATTATCAGGCAAATCAGAGAGAAAGTAGTAAGTTATACATTGCTTTAATTGATTTGGTCAAGGCATTTGTTTCAATTAATAGAATAGGTTTGGCATAGTTTAAAATGAGTTGGTTCTTTACTAAAATTTATTCATATTTTACAGCTTCTACATAAAGGAAGGAGAGGAAAATGGTATTACTATAGGTGAAAAATATGAAGCATTTTAAAAAAATTGGTGTTAAATAAGGATGTGTATTTTCTCCAACATTGTTTTCAATTCTGATGACAGTGAAATTGTTTATATATGGCTTATCAATTAGAGATCAAAATATGATGCAGACATGATAGTAGAATTTTTAATTTGAATTGATTAAAACAAGAATTTCAGTTTTTTGAATTCTGGATTTACAGTATATTGATGATTATGCTATTGTCACCTATTCAAAAGGCAACATGTAAAAACTTTGGTTTATTATGAATGTTAAAAACTCAACTTCTTTATGAGCTAGTAATAGAAGAAAAATCCTCCACAACTTTTAGCATAGATGATTGTCAACTTGGGAATGTAAAGAAGTTTAATAGTAGTTCTATAAATAAAAAAAATAATCTTAAATATTGAGGTACAACATAGATTCTAATATGCTGCTGCTGCTTTTAACAAGCTAAAATATAGAGTAATTCATTGCAGGGAAATAACTATGATTAAATTAGCTGTATGCAGAGCTTTTGTTTTATCTAATTTATTGTATGAAATTTAAACTTGGGAATATTATTGGCACAATGTAAAGATATTAGAGAAGTATCATTTAAGGATCCTTTGTAAAATTTTAAAAATACAATGGTGAGGCATAAAACTAATCAATCAATTTTTTTAGTTTGCTGTATGTGATTCTATTGAGTCTGCTATTGTAAAAAAGATTCATTTGATTGGACACATAAAATGAATAAATAATAGATTTTCTAAAAAAGTGTTTTATAGTAAACTTAAGCATTATTTTCATGGAAGAAGTAGATCATATATACAATATAAGAATTATTCTCAAAGTCATTCTAAAGAATTGCAATGTCAAATTGTTTCATTGAGAAGATATGGCAGACAGAGAATAATATACTGTTGGAGAGGTACAATTTGGCATATATATTGGTGAGTGACAATTTTGACATGATGTTGAAATATTTCAAAAAGAAAAGTTTTTTGCTGAAGAAATTAAATGACTACAGAAAAAACAGCACATTCTATATGCAGATGTGTCTGTGTATCTTGGATTAGTTTGTATAATCATCATAAAACTCATTTCTACACTAGTTTTTCCTCTCTCTCATTCTTTCCTTTTTTTTTCCTTCTTGTTTTTTTTATTGAATTAGAATGGTTAAACTTATTTACAAGTGCCTTTTTATTATTTTTATTATTATTATTATGTAGAAATTATACAGTTAAATATAACTAATATATCTCAGATATATTTAAAAACATGTGTAAATATATTCATTTCATTGATCAGAAACATTTTTTAATTCTAAAAAAATACTTTCTCATTATACAGAAAATATTGTAGATGTTGCATGATCTCTTTGCAATATTTATGATACTTTTATACTGTGGAACATCCTCAATGCATTATGTGAATCTTCATGAATTTTCAACTTCAATATAATGATATCAGGTAACTGTAGATATAAGATTCCTTATAAAATTTCTTATATTGGAAAACTGATTTTCTGGTTGTATTAGAGATTTTTTCCAACTTTTCTGTAATCTTTATATTACCTTCTACATCATCTGTAGTTATTTCAATTACATCACACTCATTCACTATAATTGAATTAATTGTATACGCTTCCATAATTTTTTAAGTTGGTTTTAGCTCTTCTTTATTTCCTATATCAAACTTCTTTTTATTCATGATGTCTACATTCATTACTTATATTTGTGATTGCATCCATATTATTTTTATCTATAGCTTCTGTATCCATGATAGATTTATTTGAAGCATCACCTTCAATATTTGCTTATTTGCATATTCTGTAAAAAAAATTATCTTCATCATTACATTCTACATTAAACTTTTAGATGTAACAACTAGTTAAATGTCTTGGATATGCTTAGATAATGTATTATGATACTTATCTTCAATATTACTTGTCTTAGTTAAGGTAGATTTGCATTTTTTAATTGATGGATTCAATACCATTTCAACTTTAGATTCATTCATTACCCTATACATTAAAAACTTTCCCAGATTGGTATGTGTTTTAATGGTTACAGTGTTTTTATTATAGAATTATTAGATATTCTATATTTTCTCCAATGCATCTCATTTATACTGTTGAATTAAATTCAGATTGTCAATAGTCTCATCACAAATCTTCACTTTTTATTTCAATATCATTAATTTTTCTATGCCCTTTTATAATGCTTTCATTAGTTTTAAAGGTTTCTATATTAACTATATCAATTTTAGTTTCTATTGTGTTATCATCAATATTAGAATTTTCTGTTTTCATCTTTTTCAGAACAATTTTATCCCAGGATTTTCTCTGGTCTTTAAGATTTTTTTATCCAATTCATCACTAATTTTGTAGATCTTGTTCATCAATGTATAAAACTGTTTATATGTCAATATTTTTAAGGTTATTTGATTTGTATATTTTTTATACTTTTTATTTTTTTTTAATAAGATGTAAAATCTTTGAGAACCAATCCTCATGAAATTTTCATTGGTATTATCCAGTGCTTATTTAATTTTTATCTAATCTTTCTTGTTTATAAATATCCTTATTGTCTTTCATATGCATGTTATTTTTTTATCTATTTTTTCTTGCTAATATGTCTCTTATTTTCTGCTTTTATTGCTTAACTATTTATTTTTATTGTTTTCCTGAAGGTTTGTGATGATGGTGTTTTAGCTGTATTTTTATATTGGACTATTTCCATCATCTAATATGTGTATTGAATGTCTTTAGAAAAGTTTAATTTTATTTAAATATTCCAAATACTTTCAACTGTTAGTAATATCATGGCAAACAGGTTAGTATATGCACCAACTGTTAGTAATATCACAGCAAACAGGTTAGTATATTCACCAACTGTTAGTAATATCACAGCAAACAGGTTAGTATATGCACAATGTTTTGAGAGGTATTTTTCTCCCCTCTTTTTTCAGGTGTTGCTGGCCTGACCAGTGACAGTACTAGCTTGAGATTCAAACCTGGTTCCTTAGATTTTTGATTATTGAATTTTAAGGTATCACCTGAAAAAAAAGGGAGAAAATTACCTCTCAAAATGTTGTGCATATACTAACCTGTTTGCTGTGATATCACTAATTGTTGGTGCCTATACTAATCTGTTTGCTGTGATATTACTAACAGTTGGTGCATATACTCATCTGTTTGCTGTGATATTACTAACAGTTGGTGCATATACTAACCTGTTTGCTGTGATATTACTAACAGTTGAATGTATTTGGAATATTTAAATAAAATTAAACTTTTCTAAAGACTTTCATCACACATATTAGATGATGGAAATAGTCCAATATAAAAATACAGCTATTTATTTTTATGTGTATAATGTTGATTATTATCTACAGATAGCTGGATGACCCAATTGGGCCTAATGACAATAAAGTAGTTGTAAACAGTATTACAAAACTGTTGTTCAACTTAAAACTTCAATATAACTAGAGAACTAAAAAAAATAAAACCCATAAATATTTCCCAAAATCACAAATTAATAGCAAAATTTTACTTAAAGTTGAAATTTATGATAACAGTATATAAATACTTTATATTAAATGAAATATAATTGGTTGATAGACACTAAAATAGTGATGATTTGATGAACATGTAAAAGCAGAGGTTATATTTGAAGTAAAGCAGAAGAAACGATTAAGATTCATGATGAATGTATGATTATTCTGGCTGTTAGAGTTTATTTAATCATATCTTCATTATTAATGTTTGATAGAGAATTTTGCAAACAGCATAAGAAGTGATATTGGCATACAATTCCTTAGAGTATCTACTCACAAGTTTATATATATTAACCTTAAAGTCTTAAAAGAGATAAGGATAAATTATAAGGAATTCTAGCTTTTATATATATACCAGCCTCAAAATCATGAGGAAGCTAGATTTAAATTTCACTATATTGCAGTAGTTTATACAGCATTTGATTTATATATTACATAGTATTTTCTATATGTTTACTTATATATACTACTTGTTTAGGTAATATTTGTCCTTTATATCAGTGTTCTTCAACCCTTGGTCCACGGCCCGGTGCCGGGCCGCTGAACTTTTCTGCAGGTCCGCGTGCTAGAGGGGCAGTAAAAAGTTTGTAATAATAAATAATAAGAGTTTAAACTTTTAATTAATGTAGCCAATTTTTATTTATTTTTTCATCCCATTTTTACCCAATTAAAAAAAAAGAAAACAGAACGAAAACAAAATCTAATCAATCATTCATAAATTAATTTGTTTTTCTAGTTATCACAGATGTTTATGGGGGGGGGGGTAGAATTAAATTTTTTATTACTTTTCTAAAAAAATTTTAAAAAAAAGTTTTTTATTATATAAACTCCATATATATATATTATAAAACTTTATCTTATATATTTAACATTGTTGTTTTGATCAGTTATAACAATTAAGCTTATCTTTAAGAAAATTTATCTATAGACTTCTGCCGGTCTGCAAAATGTTATCCTTATTTTTGCAGAACCTTATCCTTATTTTTACCGGTCCGCAGGTGTGAAAAGGTTGAAGACCACTGCTTTATATAATATATTTTATTGTTGGCATTTACTTGATGATAATGAGTTTTAAGTTATGTTCTTAATAATAACTGAAATAAAAGAGTATCTTCATGTTTCTTCTATTCGTTAATATTAACTATTGTTAACTATTTTGAAAAATAATTTTAAATGAAAACATAAGATTAATCATAAAATTAGAAGTAAGCTTTTTATTTTTTACAACATTTGTGAATCTATCAATTAAATTTCTCACTTCATGTAGGAAGAAAGACATACAATTATCAGCCCCCTCTTCCGTCTTTTTGTCTGTCTGTATTTTTAGGATGAAAGTGTGCTAAAATAAAAGAAATATTCTCACTGTTCTTCAAAATTGATTGATTGATTTGACCTGGATGTATAATTTATTTTATGTTGGAATGTGTATTACATTAAAACGTGCTGAATATAATAAATGTGTTATTTGTTGCTAGAATTTCAAAAACTAGTAAAAAGAGATGAATATAAGACATTGCTATAAATGTAATATATTTTTAAAATTATTTTGTATATTTTCCTTTGATCAGTTTTATAATTTTAATTACTTTGTATTTTTTATTTATCAATGTAAACACATTTCTTAGTATAAATTTATAATAATTGCAATGTTCAATTTTTGTATTAAAATAATGAATACTATAAACAACATAGATATATTTACACTGAGAGATTACGTCTAAAATAGCTTTTAATCATTTAAGCATAGTATTTTTTGATTTATACCAAAATATTTTAAGGTTCTGATGGTATCTTATGTTTTATAATTGAATGAAATAGCCTAGAAATGTCATCCTTCATGATAGGAAAGATTATTTAAATATATGCATTACAAAATTGCAATAGCAAGTAGATATTATGTGGCTTGTTATCACAAATATTAGTAAATTGTATGAAATGCAATATTTATCAAAAAAAAACTCAAAATAATAAATATTATTATTATTTTAAGAATGCAGTTTTTGATCTGAAGATTGTTAATCAGATGTATGGTGGAGTTTTTTTTCTTAAATAAATAATCTTTTGTGAATTTGTCTAAACTTTAGGGATATAATTGCTTTATTTTAGTAAATAATTTGGAAGATATAGATTACTATATTATAGGCAGTAAAACAAAGACACTGTCATAATTGGACCTTATAATAACTTTGTGATATATTTATATTATATCTAATATGAGATAGAGGAATGATTGTGCTAAACACAAGGAGAGATTTTTTTATAATTTTCACTTTTTATAACTTAAAGGAAGCTGTTAAGAATCAGACTAATCATTTGTTAACTCTTATCAGCTTGTGTTATCTATATAAAGATGGAATCAAACAGTATATTTCCTCTCTCTCACATTTCTTGTGAATTAAATACTATATATTTAGATTATTATTGGATGATCAATCAATTTTTCCTATTGACATTATGACAATAAAATCTCATTTGCAATGATAAAGTTGCATAGTTGTTATCATGTGTGAAAAGCATCCACAAAATACATTTCATTGTGCTACTCCTTAATATTAATTTTTGACATTGCACAAATATATAATACCACCTTGGAATAATAATAAGTCTATGAGAGAGAGGAGGAGAGAAGGAATTCTTTTTCCAGAATAAATAATTGAAAAAAATATGAAATTATTTGATTATTGTAACTTATTAGCATCAATTTATATATCACATGATCATCATTTCTTATGCTTGCTCTTAACTGTTAATAGAGGCAAAACTCTCTATAAGTATTGCCACTCAATGCAAGCCAGAGTAATCAATGGATGCCAGAAGGCTTGTGCATAAAATCCCCATCTAGTGCCTCTGGGGATATTGGATGAGTAGACACTAGATGGGAATTTTATGCAAAAGCCTTCTGGCATCCATTGATTACTCTGGCTTGCATTGAGTGGCAATATGTATAGAGAGTTTTGCCTGTTTTAACATCAATTTATATCATAATATATAGTGACTTAAAATTAAAATAGATATAATTCTGGCATCAACAATGGCTTTGAGCATTCAACCATTAGATTTTCAATAAGCTGGATGGCTGAAGGGTTGGATAGTGGAGAAGATTGAAGCCTGTTCATTAAAATTTGAAGATATTTTATCTTAATATAAACTGAGCCCTGATTGTATATATGTGTGGGGGGTAATGATCTGGAGCAACTTTATATGGATCAACTTTTAAGTACTGATTCAGCATGATATATATATATATATTGTAAATCTTTTTCACGTATATGTGATCATGTGTATCGGTTATATAAAATAGAGTAAATAGCTAAAGGGAGCTTGAAAGTCTGTGTTCAAATTCTCTCTAATTATATCTAAGCTTAGTACATACATTATACTTCTATTCAAATAATAACATTATTGATTTATGTGAATTTTTACATTTTATTCTCATCTATACATAGAGACTTATTGTAGAAAGCTTTTTTCTAAAATCTGCTATTTTGTTTTTCATTAATTTTTACAGCAGTTTGTGAGATCAATAAACTATTTCTTCAGGGATAATATGATATTTTTAATCTACTTATTTAGAAAAATGGATTTGATATTTTTAAACGATTAGAAAACAGTTTTACTATTGATAAATAGAGAAATAATAATAATTCTATATTTAAAAACATAGATTGGCACATTTTTGGAAAAATTCTTCAAGTGCATTATTTGCAAACTCCTTAGGAATTAATCATAGAAATTTAAGACATTTCATATACTAATATAATATAATTAAATGAAATTAATATTTAAAAAAAACCTTTATTCTCATTTTAATGTAATGTTTTTCTTAGTAAATACTACATAATAGTCTAAGTGTTGAGATGCTAAAATGAATTATTTTAAAGAGATAGCAAGCCTTATCAGACTACTATTTAAGATATTCAAGTGTAATTGCTTAAGGTAGTTTTTAATGTTTAATTAACTCTTTTTTTTCTGAGCCAAAAACTTATATACTTGATGGACAAAGCTAATTATATTTATGAGAAATAACATCTCTCCTTTCGGTGATAAATTCTATTTCATATTACAATTATATATTATAATTTATCATCTGTGCTTCAACACTCATCTGAATAACCAAGATTAATCTATAATCCTTCATCCTCTAACTTATAATATTAGGGTACTAATTTATCTGACATTATTGAATAACTAACTGGGTTAGCTATAAACAAATGCATATGGCTTTATTGCTTGAGATTTCATAAGAAGTCCAAGCACCAAACCTATGAGCATCAGAATTGATCCTGGGACTCCTTGATCCCAAGTTGGATGCTCTTCTAACTGTGTCAAACTTCCAGAGCAATAAAGACATATGACATTATTGCTTGGGAGTTTATAAAAAATAAAAACTCTGTCTGTTTATGACCTGAAAAATATCAAGGTTAAATAGAATTTTAATTTATATCATCATTACTATTATCTTCTAATATTTCATTTAGAATATCAGGCTGTCTAAATTTCTTTATATAATTTAATCATCTATTATTTTTTTTATTATCTCATCTTATAATTGTCTAAACCTATGGACTTCTTCAAATTATTTTAGATCTGCTTTACTGGCATACAATACTTACTATCAAACCATCCTGAATGTTTAAATTTTATTTAAATAGATTTGGGGGTTTTTTTGACATGCAGTTTTTATTTGATATTATTATTCATCTAAAACATCACAAATAACTATTGATAAATATTTGTATTTCTAGAATTATTTTAATTGTCCAAATTTTATATATTACTATGTTGTCTATAATATAATTAGAAGGAATTTGAACTCAGACTTTCATGCTCCCTAAAACTATTTACTCCATCTTATACAATCAATACACTTGATCATATACATGTGAAAAAGATAAATGATCTCCAATATACATATTTCATGCTGAACCAGCACTCATCAGTTGGTCCTTATAAAAATAGAGATTTTATATTATTCTCAAATTTTATTTTGTCAGTTCTAACTATAATTATATGTACTTTAAATTTTATTTTTTCAAATTTATATGGACATCTCTATTTAAAATAGTGAACTTTTCTATAAAAAAAAATAGAATCTGTTGATGTTTTTAATCTTAACTATTAATTTCCAATTTTAAAATACATGAAAAAATTATTATTTTATCTTCTTGGTAATTATTTTAAGTGAATTTTGTGCTTCACCAACTAATCAGTTAACCTACATTACTGTGTTAAAAAGTGTTAGTAAACAGATACAAATCCCCACATAATCTAGATTTAATGAATTGTTCTAATCATTATTATGTCCAAAACATTTAAAAATAATAAAGATGAAAATAAGTAACTGTATATTATTTTTATCTTTCAAATAACCAAAAAATTATTTTCATTTTTTATCGCTACTTGTAATTATCATCAAATAAATTAACAATTTTTGAATATTTCAAACATCTTTTCAAAAGCAACAAAAAGTTTTATATTTTATTCTGGATGCTACTATAGAATCAATCTGAATGACATGCTGAGTAATGATGTACTTGATGAAACCAACATGTTTTTGCAAGAAGTTATACACAACAGATATTTTTATTTTTTCTAAAATTACATGTTCCAAACTTTTGCTAGATAGCAATAGGAGTATAATTTTTTGCTAAATATTTATTTTAATATATTTGATTAATATGCCAGAGCACTTTTTTTTCTGATATTAATCAATCATAAAAATAATAATATACCTGAACATATGAGACACTTCTAAACTGGATAAACTCAATTTTAATTTTTATCATTTTTAAGATATCCAATAGTCTGTATGACATCAATAACCTTCCTTTTATGCTTCTATACTGATTTATTATTTTTAGATTTTTTTTCTGGTCTATATTTTTATTAATAAAAAAATCTTTATTGTCAATGGCATTGATTGGTGTTTGCTATTAAAGTGCTTACTTTTTCTCTCTTTATGTTTTTAATTAAATCTGACAATTTTATTTGAACTCATGCTTAATTTAGATTAGCTGTAAAAAAATATATAGTGTTTTCTATCATCATTTAATCCAATATAATCTGTATGGTGGATTTGGTGTCAATGCTATCTAATATAATTTGTTTCCTCAAAATAGTATATTAATTTTTCAATTTAATAATATTATATCTGAAAATGGATGGAAATTATGACATTAACAATTTTGTTATAATAAAGTTCATATAATCAACAATAATTTTTAATCTGATAACATTACATTCATTAATACTCTTCTTCATTTTCAATTGATAATGCAATAAGAATACCCATAAATGTATATGATTATTCAATAAACACTGAGACATTTTATGAATTCATAGAATTACATTTAATTACCAAAATATCTTGACTTCCCTATTCAATAAGAGCGTAAATAAATTGTAATCTTTTTTTCTTTTTATTTAAAAAGAAATAGCCATGCATATTATAAGTAGTAAAAAATAAAGAATACATAAAGAACTATGATGAATTATTCTATAAACGTATATTGTTTAAAGAGTTAGGAGTTTATATAGTACTTTCTTGTAAAAATGATCTTCACCAATGTGTACTCACCACTTCAATAAACAAGAAATCATTTACTGTAACTATATTTTAAATGTTCATTATTTTATTTAAACGACTTGCATATTACAATATTATTGACATATAGGATGTGGATGACATGAAAGTACTTTGTTTTTCTTCTCAGATAAAATAGTTAGGTTCACATCAAGGAAAAAATTTACAAGTATGTACCTTAATTAAATTGCAAATTTCTCATCTCATTTTTATTTAATAACTTTCTAATAAAATTGCTGATTTATCTGAATGCTTTTCTTTGCAAATATAAACAATCTTGTCAAAAAAATAAAGTTTTATTCATTTAAGTTATTTAAAAAATCTTTACCCATATGCAATAATTAAATGTGGCAGAAATAAACTGAAAATGTTTCTGTGTATTGCATTCGTTAAATAAATGATTCTTTTATTAATGGACTAATGTTTTTTATTATAATTATAATGGGGATCATATTAGACAAAATTTGACAATTTGCCAAAAAAAAAAAAAAAAAGTTTTGCTCATTAGTGAATATAATTGCAAAAAAAAATAAAACATTATTTACATAATACATGGAGTAAACCAAAAATAAGTTTAAAGATCTACATTGTATTAATTTAATATAAACAAAAGTGTGTTTCTTTTTTTTTATTCTATTATCATCCATTGTAAGCTTGAGCAATTCATTGCTTATAGATAGTAGTCTAATTTATTAATCTTCATCTCATGACCAATATTTGATTTTTGCCTTTGTTAATAAGATTTTTAGCTTAAATGATAAACCAAAGTCATTTTGTATCTGGTACTCACCTCCAATTTTTATTATCAAATTCATAATCTGAATTTCAAAGTACCCTAATTTGTGAATCTAAAATAATCTGATAGTATAATAAAATAAATCTGATAGTATTATCTGACAAGCTCTGATTATTTAAACTTGCAATAGGTGATGCAAGAGTAAAGCATATAAATACTTGTGTTTGCTGTAATAAATTGAAAGAATGAATTGATGCTTTGTTGATATTAACATATCCCACTAAATTGGTGGCTATATTTCCAGTAATATATGTATAGATACTGATATGATATTGGATTGTATAATTATATAAACATATTAGCTTGAATTCAAAATTTTGAGAATATAGAAATTTCCAGCTATTTGTTCGGTAGTAAAAAAAAAAAAGAATGTGGCTGCTATATGCATATTTATTTTGGTTTCAGAAGGCAAAAGGACAGAAATAGTCTGAAAATAGAAGATTAACAAGTACAGTACTATATGGTTAACTACTGATTATTCAAGCAAAAAATAGATGGAGATAGAGTAGAGAATATTCTACATTAACTCAAGACTTCTTTTTAGCATCCGCTTTGCTAGGCCTCTACACACTAATATAAATTGTGCGCAAGTTGATCAAGCTATGTCAGACAAGAAGAAAGTTGTATTTCTATTCTAAAAACATAGCTATATTTCCTGATCAACTCAGCCTATTAATAGTTGAGAATTATGCTATCGATGAAATCAGCTTTTAATTTATTTAATATGGATGCCAGGACTTTTTATTCTAAAGAGTCCACTGACTTCGTCATATAACAACTCGCAAATAAAAAAAGAAAAATACTTTTAAACTACTAGGTATTGCATCATACCGTAACGAGAATTTTTTTTTTTAAGATTATAATTCCTGGGCTTATTCAAACATATTGGCAAAGGTAAATTACATTTTTAAATCTTATTAAACTAATAATAAATTTAGTAATAAAAAATAATAATTATTATTAATAACGCACAAATGAAAATTGGTATTAGAAATATTTTTATTCTAATAGATAAAAAATGTTTAAAAGAAATTATTAATCAAATAAATTGGGGAGAACACACTTAATTCGGACATGAATCAATTAAAAAAAAACAATTTTACAATTACTGTTCACTTCCAAATTTCTTCTAGAAAGTTCTTTAAAAAAATGAATGTCTCTTGTACAAGAAAATTAATGTCTCTATAGGGATCCTATTATAAGCTTATTTTTACGAGTAGTTTTTAAAATGGTTAACTTTGTGCGCAATCAGGATAATGAAACATAACTTACCGGTAAGTTTTAGTGAATTCACGATGGTTGTAGATAACTATGCATAGTTTTTTGGGTAGAATGAGCTCGGCCTTTTGGTTATTATTTGATCTTGTGGTCCATTCTCCTAGTCGGTCATGAAGGCTTTTCCTGGTGTACATCTTCAGGCACTATGTTCACAGAAGCTCCAGTTCACTCTGAACTGCCTAATTATTTCAGTGTAGGGCAATCCTGGATGTATTGTTATCCAGGACTGACTAGAGAGACTAACGGAACAAAACGTTCTTCCAACAAAATCCCTCCTTTTTATACCAGAGGTCCAGTTTTCAGACTTCTGCGCATGCTATTATCATGGCATTTTTTTGGTTCATAATCTTGTAGATTCTTTATAAAATTTACGTTATAAAGTTCTCTTTTCTTATCAAGTTTTTCGGCCATCTTTAATTAGCCAAAATATTTTTACTTTCTCTTATCTTTTTTTATTTTACTTTTGGAATTCTTTTATTCTCTCCAATTCTATTTTTATTTCTACTTATATAAAAAAAATGAAAGAATAATTTAACTTTCATTGTACGTTATTTTTTTTAAAAAAAAAAATTAGTCAAAAAAAATCTAAATTTACTTTTATTTTTTTAGCTTTTACCAAATGCCAATATATTTGCAACGTATATAATTAAACGTTACAATGTCAATATTGTTGACATAATTTCAATTTTGTAGCTGCAATTATAAAATTACTATACAAAAAAGGTAAAACTATTGTAATGTGCTTATTAATAAACAGTTTATATACTATATTTATTCATAATATGTGATTTTATTAATAATGTATTTAGTAAAATGTTTATTCATTAATTATAACTTTTTTGTTTTTAATTTTAAATGTTTTTATTAAAAATTCAAAATTTATATTTTAAATTCATAAGACCAAGTTTAATAATTTTCAAAAATATTTTGTTGATTATTCAAAAAAAATACATTGTTTTCTTGGTATCAAAGTATAAAGAGATTACAATTTATTTATAACAGCACTAAATTATTTTATCTAATGTTAGTGACTGAGGTTCTGCCTTATTAAGAATCATGTGGCTGTAAATATTTTGTGAGGGATAATCTTTTTATCTATTTCTCTAATTGTGTTTTAATTTTTGAAAAAATTACTTATATGGGTATATACTTGTCCTGATGTCAGCATTAAACCCTTTTGAATATGAATTAAACAATGATTCCATATTAGTAATTGAATTGTTAAATAGCCTACATATTTCTGAATAAATGTTATCAAAACAATCACATTCAAAGGTCAAATAACTTTGGTTTTTCTACAATAGTGTTTAATTTCTTGAAAAAGTAATTATATATCATTTTTGGCTATGGTTGTACATAAAAAAATATCTTGTACACTATAATGCATATAATACATAGGTGCTTCCTCTGATGTCAGCAAAAACCCCTTTTGAATATGAGTTAAACAATGATTCCATATTAGCATTTGAACTGGTATATAACCTAGGAATTTCTGCATGAATGTTATCAAAACAAGAACATTCAAAGGTCAAGTAACTTTGATTGCCTTATATCTCTATGGCATAGTCAGCATGTATCTTCAACATTTTTGCAATGTCTTTTGAATTTGAAAAAATGTAATGTTGGTAGAGAATCCAGATTTAATTTGATTAGAAAATCACAGAATTTTGATTCAAGTGACCAATTCCTTTTAACTGCTAATGGGTAATTTTATAAATATTTCAATATTTGAATTCATTGATAGGTGGACAAAAAGAGAAACTTGGGATTGTATGTTGTGGAGACTTTAGTTTTTTAAGATGTCCAATAACTGGGAGGAGAGGATCTGTAAGTGTAATTTTTGCCACAATCTCTAAACGGGAGTATAATTTTATACACAAGGAGATTAAAATTATAGTTTTTGTATTTTAAATACATTAATATCATGAAGGCCAAAGCCATTTTGCATTAATAGTTGTTGAAAATGCCTTAGAGATATGGACGTCAATTAACTGCCCTAGAAAATTTTTTTACACATAGACTATATAATATTGAACATGACTTTTGGGATTAAGAAAAATGTGGTTTTTCTAATAATGAGTAAATTAAACCGTGACATTTTTGAGTAGAGTGAAGGATACATTTTCAAAAGTAAGTTAATGATTGATTCCAATTTTAGCTTTACTTTTTTTCTGAATTATTGTGCATAATGCTGTAGGTTTCAGATAGAAAGGAAAACCTAGAAATGAATTTCACTCTCCTTTAAAGAATTGTCTGTTGTTTTCCTGGTAAAGATTAACCTGGCACATGATTTTTCTATATTAAATTCAATCTTATATTCTTTCGAATATTCTGCCAAAATTTTTTGAAAATTGGGATTTTTGTGAAGAGGGAAAAACTGACATATCATCCAGGTAGACAATACATTTAATATTTTCTTTTAACTCAGGAATGTGTATTCCAGGCAATTCTTATTCAATTTTTGTTAGTAGTGGATTTATATAGCATATTAAAAGGAGAGCACTTATAAGGGAGCCTTGAGGTATTGAGCAATGATAGGCAAAAGGTGAAGATAATCTACCATTTAATGTGATATGAATTTCTCTAATAAGTAGATTTGAAAATATATAAAATAATCCAATTTTGGTATTAATGAATTTGCTACAATCCTTTATAAGGTGGTCAATACAACAATGTCAAATGCTCTCCAAATATCTAGATGAACTATGAGAAGACTATACATTTTTTCATTCCTAATTTATTCAATTACTGTCTTAAAGAGAATATTGTTTGCCAGTGGAAGTTTTTTCTTGTCAAATTGCATTTTTGACAACTTTGGCAAGATGCAGTGGTTCTATCTTATTTTTCAATATTGATTCAATAATTTTAGTGTCAAGCACACTCATAGGTTTTACATTTGAAATCACAGAGATCTTTTCCTGTTTTTTGAAAAATGAGATTATTGATGTGGGATATAAATATGTGCTAATAACCTTTTGATAGAAAAATTAGGCATATTTGAAAGAAATTTTTAAGTAAACTGTCACAAGTGGACATACACAAAATGAGGAATGCCATGCATACTAGAGTGTCTTGTATATAATATTGAAGCCAGTTTTTGTATAAACTCATTAGGTGTAAATTCATGGTCATTTTCTGGACTGCCCAGTGATGATCTCATTTTGAATATAGAGTTATTTAGGTTACTTTAATTGAAAACAGTTGACCAAAGGCCCTCTGGATGTACTGTCTAGGCCAGGGTATCACATGCATCTCTCAATGTCTTTACTTGTTAATAATGTGTTTGTACAAATAATCTGCCAGAGCAATTAGTCTCAAGGGTAATAGATTCAACTGAATGTTATAATCATTGCTATGTGATACAATACTGACAAAAGCATTCCAGGTTTGTACTGGATATAATTTAAGGTTTCTAATTTTGAAGAGTGAAACATATTATTGAGAACAGAATTAGTTTGTTTTGAAGGGAGTACCCTTATTTTGCTCCCCGCTGGAATCTGGAATCTACTTATATAATCAGTGTTTAATGATACTATTCATGCTATTTGATCTGAAAAGATGGAATTTTTAATGATATACTAATCATGTTATTGGGAAGTAAAATACCAAGACAATTAATATTGAATATTTGCCATTAGAAAAAAGTACTCAGTTTTCTGGCAAGAACCTTTTTCCACTTATTAATGGAAAGTTAATTATATGGACCCACCTATTCATATAATCTTTTATATGTCATATTAATGTTCCCCAATAGAAGAATTAGAAAAGAAGCCAAAATGGAATTAATTGTTAGACTGATTCTACTTACTGTAACTTGCCCAGGAGGATTATAAACAAAGACAATGTTTAAAGTTAATACTTGATGTTTAACCATCATAATTAACAAATGTGTATTCATAAAAATAATTTTAAAAAATTTAAATGGACATGATTTAGCAATAATAGCAGCACTTCTGGCTGATGGTCCAGAAAATATTTTTAAGAATATAGAGTATCTATAATTATTAAGCTATTTTGACATGTTAATGTTTGAATTATTATATAATTTTGTTTCTATCAAATCCAGTATGTGAAGCTGTACAATATTACCCCAGTTTGACAATTGAAAAACTTTACCCACTGAATTTAACTCTATAACATTCAAAGCACATAATTTTATGATCATTAATTTATTTTACTGATATTTATTACCAATGACATTTATCCCTAATGTCAATATACATACAAGGTACAAATATAAACTTATTATTTGTATAGGCAATGCAATTAAAATGCCATGGGAGTAGAAGTAGTCATATCTCCACTAGACAAATGAACCCCTGGTTCAAATATCTTCCTTATAGCAATCTGAGTCAGGATCAGTCATTTAAATATGCATATTTGATTTAGCTTTCTTATTGTGATTTATATTGGGTAATATGTTTTTATTCTCAATAACCCAACTTTAGGGTTTTCCTTTCTCTCATGCTTATGTGATGAATGTCCTGGATTTTGTTTAGTGCTCACATCATTGCTATTAAACATATATTTAATTCTTTTGTTGCTAAACATGTGTTCATAATTTCATTAGAAGTTCTGTTTATTGGAATTGCAAATAGATTTGTGTTTCAATCTTATCCTTCTTTCTCTTTTATGAGAGTGCAATATCCTTGTTTCATTCCATCATAGATAGTTTATTTTGATCAATGAGGTTAATTGGAACGCTGTCAATATTAAATGTTGTATTTTCATATTTATGTAATAACATTTTCTTGCATGATTCTTGAACTTCCAATCTTGGACATTGATGTGTTGAGGTGGCTATTATTTTACGACAAGCACCTAACAGTTTTGAATAATTACTAATGATATACCTGTATTTTTTACAATGATAACACTGTGACTTAAGTCCTCAAATCATTAGTGTAAGCATTGATTCCTAATCAGCTATTTGCATTGGTATATTATTAGCTTTGATATTCATAACTGTTCCCATAAATTGGAATTGGGTTATCTTTTAAACGTAATGAATGAAAACTAATTACTACACCAAACAGTTCTATTATTCTTTTAAAATCATCTACATTATAGTAGATTCCTGTTATAAAGTTTCCTCTGTATCAATTAATTTTTACAAAAGCAAATTTCCCTAGTGTATTTATTTTATACTCAAAATGCTTTTTGCTTTCTCATTGTAAAATTCTAACAGTATATATCTCTGATTATGGTGATCTGCTATTGCTTTAACTGAATCTGATATATTATGCTTAAATAGTGCATTATATAAAAAAAAATATTTTGAAAAATGGTACAGAGAGCAGTTAAGTTCAGTTATTGCAAGGACACTCTAACAATCTGTAAATAACTTAAATGAGTTAAACAAGTCATTTGGCATGGTTGCATTAAATTTCTCTGATATTTGACTAAGGCATTCTTCTATCCAATTTTCCTGTTGAACAACATTATCAAAATGTGACATAGACATCAAAATAAACAATTTTTCAGTAATGTTTATTGTTGAACAATGAAACTGGTGCCCTGTAATTGGATTATTTATTCCTTTTCCTCTCATGTTGATAGTTCTTGGATAAATTTTTTTTGTCAATTTTCTGCAAAAAAAAATGGTAATCTTTCATTAAGCTTAAGATTTGACTAAAACACATGGTGTCAATGGATACAGCCATTTCAGTTTCAGGTGATAAAACTCTTGATATTTTGAATAAATTTGGTACAATATTGTAAATATCATCTGTTATATAATATTAAACTCAATTTAATAGTAAGAAACATATCCTTCAATTAAAAAATACTCGGGATAATTGAATATTATATCTTGCAACTTTCACACAATATGGTCAAATTTCTAAATTACTCACCATGTACTGGCATAATAGTGACTTCAATTTTTACATAAAAACTATAGTAATATTGTAATTACTGACTTTTTTAATACATTTTTTATATATGACTTTTGAGAAACCAAATGCTATTGTTATCCATCATCAGATTTTCAATTAAATGGAAGGCTGAAGAGTTGTGGGTTGGAGTAGTTTGAAGCCTGCCCATTAAAGTATAAAGATTGGCTATCTTAATATAAAGCTGAACACTGATTGTATATATATATATATATATGTGTGTGTGTGTGTGTGTGGAGATAGTAATCTAGACCAACTGATGATTGTTGGTTTAGCATGAAATACATATATTGGTGATTATTTATCTTTTCAACATGTGTGTGATCAGGTGGGTCAGCAATATGAGATGCCACTGAAAGTAGTGGGTTGTGTAAAAGTCTGAGTTCGAATCCTGCATATATTGCATATTTAAATGCAGGTTTAAGTCTGTACAATGTATTAATTTATATAGTGTGTAAAAGGTCTGCCTATCCCTCACATATGTATGTATAAATGGATTATTCTCCTGTACATGAGGGATCATAATGACTATTACATCAACATGGGTAAGATGACAACCTTTGGCTTTGAACATTCCATCATTAGATTTTCAATTAAATGGAAAGCTGAAGAGTTGTGGATTGGAGTGGTTTGAAACCTGTCCATTAAAATACAAAGATTGGCTATCTTAAAATAAAGCTGAGCACTGTTTGTATATATGTGTGGAGATAGTAATCTAGACCAATTGATGATTGCTGGTTTAGCATGAAATATGTATATTGGTGATTATTTATCTTTTTTAACATGTGTGTGATCAGGTAGGTCAGCAATATGAGATGGCACTGAAAATAATGGGTCATGTGAAAGTCTGAGTTTGAATCCCACATATATTACATATATAAATGCAGATTTAACCTCTACAATGTATTAATTGTTATCCAGGATAATTTGAAAATATTAATAGGATTTTTCAATGTAACTTTTAGCTATGGTGTTACAATTTTTTTTTTTTTTTGCTTTATAGACAAATTCAATATCAGTTTTAATTGTTTATTTACTTGGTTATATTATAGTTAAAAGTTATCTACATTAATATTTTGGAATATTCCATAAAAATTTATATCTGTATATTCTTAAAAATTTTCTAATAAATACAACAGACTTAAATTATAATAATGATATGAAAAATAATATCATGTAATATTATTATACACAAGTATTTTCATTTACTGTGTTTCTCCAAAATATTAATTTTTGCTCCAAAAGGCACTGTACGACTTATTTTCAGAGGATGTTTTATTTTTTCATGTATAAAAATCTACATTTCAACTATAAAAATGTACATTTATTCAAATCCTTTTTCTCTTTACAGAAAGCAGTAAGATTCTTACTCTGGAAGCCCACTACAATTTCTTTCTTGTACTCATCAGAATAGTTCTTTTATCTGGCAATCAGAATATTATTGCATTTAAATTTACCATTAAATCAAGTGTTAATTGAAGACTTGCAAGATAGGTGTGATTACAAAAATGATTGCAGTTAAGAGTAGTTTGTCCCCACTAAAGCAATTAAAGAATGCATAAAAATTCAGAAAATGTTTCTTTATTTCACATATGCACATTAAGTACATCCATTACAACATATTCAGATTTAATTATGAATATTCATATATGATATAATTATGTCCATCTCATCAATTGTGCAAATTGTAAACACTTTTCAAATTACTTGTAATAGCTCTGCTTGGGTATTCTTTTTAAAAACTTTTTTTTAAGGAGAAAACCAATCTATTTAATTTTAACTATGTTTAAGAAATCAAACATTTTTATTTTATCTTGAATATTTAAAAGCTATCATATTAAAACTAAATCTAAGTATTAAATATAATTAAAATAAGTACTTAAAAATATATAAATGAAAGTATAAATTGTTAGGTATACTAACTTGTCGTAGATAAATTGTTTCTTTATATAGGTAGAATTATTTTTGTTAAAAACAGTCGGTGGAAAAATATAAAAGAACCATATAATTGATAAAGTGTTAATGTCAATAATATTGTTTATTTACATATTCATTACTTTATAATTCAATATGTTCATCATATGTTTCAACGGGCAAACAAAAACCATCTATCAAATTGTTGATCTTAACTAGGGCTTTTATTTGGAGTAGGACTTATATTATAAGTATTCTCAAAAATCATGCCAGGGCTTATTTTTTGGTTAGGTCTTATTTTCAGAGAAATATGGTACATAAATTCTAAGCATTTTATATTTCAATATTAGCACATTACCTATTTATTTCAGATTTTCAAAATCTATTTGTCATAATTGCCTTTTTAATTTTTGTCATGTGTTCTTTCTTTGTGCAGTATTATAGTATTATTCAGAATAAAACAAAATGTAAAATTACAAGATCATTCATAATCAAGAAAACTGAAGGAATACTTTAACAATTATTTAATGTATTTTGCATTTGATTATAAAATAATTGGTGTTACCTTAATCATTTTTAATACAATGTCTTAACCACTAATATATGACTCATTAAATTTATATATAATTTAATAAATTAATATTACTTTTTTTCCTTTTTAGGTATAATATTTATAAAATTATTGATTAATCTATTTGTAGTTGGTGAACTATCAATTGCAATGCTGTATATATTTTCTAATATTTTTAATAAATTATTAAGAAACACATACTTACCAACATTTTACTATTTTTTAAAAAATATATATAATATTTAAAGTTTGCCATTTTATATATAAATAGATGTATTTATTTAAAGTGGATATATTTTTTTCTTGAAAGAGTTTGATGGACAACTTATAGTTGAAATTGTTGTTACATCTATATTATTTGCCAATGTAAATAAAATAAATTAGCTAATAATTAAAAAATAATAACATTTAACAAATAATAAAGAATAAGTGTTGGTTATATATGAAATGTTATACTATTTTAAAGGCATAAAACAATAACTTGATTCCTCCAGAAAATACCATTTATGTTTGATTAATCTAAAGGAAGCACTATGCCCACTAATCCTTTTAACTACTTTTTTTATATATTTCTAGAACTAATTCAAAGTAGAACAAAAAACTTGTATAATATAATGTTTAACAAAACAATAATCAACAGAAGATCTTTAAAAAATATATTAATAAACTCATCAATATTGATATTAGTAATAATTAATAATTTTGATTCACAAAATATAAATACTTACTAAATAAATATGCAAGTAATAATTTATACTTCTGATTAAATTAATAATTGTGAGTTAATCAACTTTATAGTAATTTTTTGTTTATATTGTAATAATTTCTCATTTTTATTAATTTCTTCTTCTTTTTTTTTTGCAAATAATTAAAAAATAAAAATGTTTTTTAATTGATTTTATTTGAATAGAAATATGAATTTTTTTATTATTTTCATACATATACTTCTGACTAAATAAAACTTTTAAAGTAAAATTGATAAAAAATAATTATATTTCTAAAACTGGTTATTTATTTTCTTGTAATTATATATTGGACCACTTCCATCATCTAATATTAATTATTAATAATGATTTTTTTAAAATATTCCATCTTTATTTAAAATTTTTCAAACTCATTCAACTGTTAGTCACAGGTCAATATTTAGCACAATATATTGAGTGGTATTATTCTCCTCTCTTTTTCATATATTGCTGGTCTGATCAATGTGTTCTATTACAAGCAATTGAATGTACTTGAAAAGCTGAAATGAAGTTTGAATTTTTTTTAAAAAACATTTAACAATTCATATTAGATGATGGAAATTATCCTATATATATATATATATATTATATATTTAGATAGAAAATGTTTAATATCTATATATATATATATATATATATATATATTAGATATTAAACATTTTCTATCTAAATATCATAATGACAGATTTGTTTTAAATATTGTGATGAAATTTATCTGAATAAATTAGAAAATATATTTTTCATTAAGTGTAAATAGATATTGGTTTATTTTCAGTGCTGGCAGACTATTCTAGATAAAATCAAGCAATATCTTTCAACTCCTTTGTTTTTGTATGGCTTTGGTTCAATGGCACATTCAAAGTGTAAAACTGCTTAACTTGGCTTCTTTCCCTTTTTAGTATTATTTTAAGAGAACCTTTAACTTCAACTAACAAACAAAATAATTTTGTTTTGCCTTTTATAAATTTACTCAAAAGTCCATTTAATCAGCAAGCAATAATTGTTACTTTTTTTTCTTCAAATCCTTACTTACTTATATTTATTTTCTAAAATAACCAATTAATATATTTGATAATCTGCTATATTTTTCAATATAAGTTATTTTATATTCACATTTTAATTAAAATTAGAAATTTTACTAAAAAATATATTTAATAAAATATCAAAATGTTTTGCTTTCTACATTAGAATCTTATTGGTATATTATTTAAAGAAACTATTTAATATTAAATTTAATATAATTGGGTATATATTTTTTTATTTTTTTACTTTACCTAAATCTCACTCAGTATTATATGTGGTATATTTATGTATTTGTTTTACCTTGGTTATGAACTTGTGAATCAAACCCAGGTAGAACTTGAAAATTAGTTTTAGATAATAAAGAATTACTAAGCAAGCCTAGGATTTTTTTAAATAACTGATATATAGAAAATTCATCCAACTGTTGAATAATAATTGTATATCTAAATTACTGTTAGATGAAAAATAACTATTTAAAATTAATCACGCAATTTTAATAGAAGTCTTATTCTTATGATTGGTGATATCATAATTTAAATTTACATATGTAATATTTTGTTCATAATGTTTTTTAAGCAAATGTAAATCATTAATCTAGATTTGATGCCACTCTTATCAAGATAGCAGTCCATATTATATTTTGTTTTCAAAACAAAAACAGCAGTTCAAAACAATATGGATTGTAATATATTTAAAACTTTAGCTTTCTAAAGATAAAACAAAAGAACGTTTTTTAAACATTACATTTTATATCACAATATACTCATTAACAAAAAGAACATTATAACAGAACCTTTACTTTAACAGGGTCACAAGTGTGATGCAATTTATAGTTAATAAACTTAAATTCAAAAAAAAAATTTATACTGATGGGAAAACAATTTTTGTATTTTATTATTTAGCTTATTAATAAATAGAACAAAGATTAAGAGTCACATTTTATAAATTTACATATTTTTAATTGTATTGATCATTAATAAAGTAGTGAAAGTCTTGCTGCTTAAAAATAAAAAGTGTGTAAAAAAATATTAATTTACTATAGAATTATAAATTATGACAGATATTTGCCGAAAAATATTAATAGAGAACTTCTGTCCTCTAGCGAATTGTCTGTATTTATTATTTATATATATGCTAAGTAAGTTTATTTGTATTGCACAAATTTTGCATGCAGCTTTTGCTTTATGTGCTTTTTTTTTTATTTCAGAAGCTTCGTTAGTACCACTCGTAGGTATGTTACTTTTGTTTGCTTGTTTTGCGTTTTGATTGTTTAAAATATTTATGTCTTTATTTTTGTTGCTATAATTGTGCTTTGCTTTTAAATAAGAGCTTTATATAATTATTTTACAGATAAATCTACGCGGAAAATTGCTGGTATGTTGCTTATATTTATTTTTAGTTTTTGCTTTAAAATTTTTGTTATTTTACAATGTTATTTCAATATGTACAAGCTTTATTTTTATTTATTTTGGATAAGATAAATGTAACTAATTAATTTTAACAAGTATTTGTTAATATCGAGTGGTATTACCACATTTTTTTAGTAAATAACATTTGAATCAATTTAAGAAGAAATTATAGTACAATTATATATAACATAACATATTATTTGTTTCTCCAATTTACCCAATATTTGATAAAGCTAATCTGGAAATTGCACTTTAAATGCATTAATATTTGGAAATTATTAATTAATCAAGCTTATTGTAGATATCATTACAGAGTAGGGAAATTCTCTTGGATTGTCATATTTTATATAAGCTAAAGAGGTAAGTAATTTGTTATTATTATTATTAAAATTGCTAGCCATGGTGAAAAGCTGTCTATCATTAATAAAAGATTGTATGAAAAAAAAAAAGATTGTAGTACTAATATATATATAGTTATCATCTGAAGTCAGATCTGCATAACATTTTACACATGTTGGCTTGGATTCAAAATTTTGGGTGTTTTGAATTTCAGTTTTTTAGCTTGATTACTAAAAACGGAGTTAAAGATAATTGCTGGATGGTTTATTCCATTATTTTCAGCTTTGAATATCAAACATTGTTAGTAAAATAAAATGCTATAAACCAGATGAGAAGGTAGAAGTTTAACTGCTTTAACATCTGATAATCACTAATTATATAAATTTATTGTGTGTGATACTAGATTAAAAAGTTGGTCTTGGTTTATCATGATATAATTATAATAGCTATTTAAAAAAAATCCTTCAAATCTTAGTAATTGTAGCAGATAAAAATTAACGAATGTATATAAATAACTAATATAACAAATAATCGAAATGGTTAAAAATCATGTATGTACATTTAATGTAATCACTATTCTGATTCTGATGATCAAATAATCTAGCATTGAAGTTTAAGCTAAGAGTAATTATTCCAAAAGTATTTTTAATTTCTTTTTCTAAATTCACTTTAAAGTTAATAATCAGCCACCAAGGTTTTTAAATAAAAAATTAACTTCTGAAAATCTTAATACTGCTTGCCATCATCATTTAAATTAAGACCATTACCCCTGCATGTTCCATAGTGGATTGCATGATAGTGGATATTAATGACATATGTTTGGAATAATTTGAAAAGTAAAACAAATTAAATTGGTTAATAAAAAATAATTTAACAGTTTATTTACAGTAAATAAATTTAAAAAATGAAATCATTACTTATACTTTGCAATGTTTTCAGATACATACAATATAAAATTATTGAAAATAAGAAAAAACAATACTTATCAATATTATAACATAAAGCCTTGTTGATAAATATAAAAGATAAGATTTAACCAGATTTCTAGAATTTTTAGTTTTAAAGTATTAAACAATGATTTTCAAAAATATCATGCATTTTCTAAGTCTTTAGCAATCCAGTCCTGAAAGTGATTATCCTTTTCAGATATTATTTGAATGTTGGTAGGTCTTAAGCAGAGTCCACTTTTTTATGTAACAATTTTCTTCTTTGAAGCTAAAAAGGTTTATCACTGGTTAGAACTGTATAGTTCAGGTATTTTGACCAGTATGCTTTTGTTTATACTAGTACACATACTAAATAGTTTTTTTCTAATTACTCTAGTTAAAATTACTGAAGTGGACTGAGTATTTAAAAGTACTATATAGTAGTCATCAATGCTAGTTATCCAAAGTTATTTTGATAAAAATTGTTTTAACCAGTGGTTTCTCCTATCTTTATGAAATCACTCTGCATTGCTTTTTTTCCTTGTCAGAATTATTTATACCTATCTTTAAGTACCTAGTATATAATCAAATCACAGTGTTTGTCAAAAGACATCATTATTCAGATTTTAATGTCTTGATTTAATATATATTTACCTCAAAACGTGTTTTTTTCTATTTTCTTTAGTTCTTAAATTATTTTATAAATTATTATACATATAAAAAATAGCTTTTTTATTTATTTATAGTAATGATATAAAAAAAAAAACATAGTTAACTTTTAAAAATTGTTCTAATTCTTAATAATATATTTAGATTTGCCATTAAATTTACTATAGGAAAGAGCAAATTATTTCTTTAAAACCCCATTCAGCAGACAAATCTGAAAGAGTCACAAAATATAATTTTTTTTTAAACTATACAAGTAAACTTTATTTGTGGGCACTTAAACTAATTTGTCTCACTTCCTTTACATTATACAAGTTATTTTTTATTGTTTGCAATTTAAGATAGTACATTTCATTTATTAAATATTTAATTATATGGTTAAATCTGTAGATTTTTCCCCTTTAATTTCTTAAACTGGTATACACCTGGGTCTCATTTTATGCAGTAGATAGGTTCCTCAGAAAATGCACACAAAAGAAATTGCACAAAAATAAACATAACTTATCTTGAAAAATGAGGGATAGGTTCCCGTAATTTTCAGAAATTGGCATAAAAGCAAAGCAGCAAGGAAAAATTACTTTAAAATTTGCATTAAAAAAATAAGAAGATAAAGTATGACTAATAAAAAATTTCAAATATATAAAAAAAATTAATATAAGACAAACTTTTTTTATTAACTACAGTATTCAATTTAACATTTTTTCATACATATTTTAATCATTACCGCTACTTTACAATATGAGTTTGTTTGTGAACTAGTAAAAAATCAGATTCATGATGTGTTGTACAACTAGTGCCACTTCCAGTCTTGTGCTGTTTCTATATTAAAAAAATGAGATGTAATAAAAACAAAAAGATTAGATGTTATCATTCAAAAGATTATTTTCAGTTTATAAAATCAATAAAATCTTTGCTATTATTTATTTTAAAAATCTAAAAAATATTTATTTCTGTTAATACTTAACAAAATACGTTTTAAAAGTTTAAAATTTTTGAATATTTATTGCGATATTTTTATACATATGTATAAGTCTATTATTGTTATTTACTCATTAGTATAAGTAGGTTATTTACATAGAAGCTAAGATTCTAAATACAGCTTATGGCCATATTAATGTAAGCTGCTAATATAATGTTATATTTTTGAAAGAAAAAATAAGTATTTCAAGTCAAAATAAGTTATTAATAATTTTAATTTCTTGATATCTAATAAATATAGTGAAATATGAAGGATATTAAGAAAAAACATAAATTGCATAACTTCAAAATCACATTAAAATAATCCGCATAAAACGAGACCCAGGTGTATTTAAGTTATGTATATATTATATCTAGTATATGTGCATACACTTACAGCAATCTATTAGAGTATTTATTAAGATTTCTATACTATGCAGCTTTATAACATACTTGATTTGAATTGCAATTGAATTTGCAATGTTATTATAAGCTAATATCAAAAGTTAATAAAATGGATTTTCCAATTTTTACAATAAAGTTAAGATAATATGTATATGCAAAATCATTTCTATTTTAAATAGAAATGAAATTAATAAAAATAATTAATCACTTTTTTAAGTGGGAAGATACTTCTAAATAAAAATCAGTCAATAATTTAAAAAAATTCAAATATTTAAGAAAGGACTTGAAATATTAAAGTAATATGTTTGACTCATTTAATTATATAAGAGTCAAGTATAAAATTCCACAAAAATTAAAAAAAGAGTATTTAAAATATGATGGACTGGAAGAATTTTGAAAATAATGTGAAAAAATAAAGATTTATTTTACAGTTTTGACATTATACAAATAAACAATGAACTTGTACATAATTTTCATAAATAACAGTTAACACATTGTGAATATAAACTTGAAGTAGAAAATATAATACTAATAGAAAAAAAGCCAAAAACAAAAAGGGGGAAATTGATGCTTTAAAAAAATGGGTATGATTAGAAGTTGAGATAATTTATAATTCAGGATCATGAAGGATTTGGTACTTGCTGATGATCAACCCACCAGTCAAGAGAACATCTAAAAAATATGCTTCTTAAAGAAACATACATAAAGAATCTTTGAATTTGAAAGAATATTATTATTGCATATTAATATGATTTAATTAAAACAAAATCTAATTAATATATCTTATAGAATTTAATAATTTGTATAAAAAATGAATACATAAATTAATGTACAATTGTATAGAGATAGAAACATGTAGTAAATCTTTGTAAAATGTATTTAATAACTTTATATAATTAAAGTATACATTAAAAAAATTGATCTTTTTTTCTCAGATGATTCTAGAATTAACATGAGAAATAAGGAGATAAAAGTTTGTTTTAAATATTTGTATTACTTAATATTAACATAATTTTCTAATAATTTATTTTATATAATTAGAAACAACAAAATTATATAATATTTGTCTGGTTAATTTAATTCCATAAATATATTAAAGTTGATTTTTCATAAAGAAATTTGTTTTATGTACTAGAATTTTTACTTAATTTATTACCACTCATTTGAAATTCTCATCTGAAAACAATTCAAGGCACAAGCTCTAAACAGATTTATGATATAATGTTATTCATAAAGTGTTTAAATAACATATTATGTAAGTGCTGGAAGCATTATATAAAAAACCATGTAAAGTCAGGGTTATAATTCTGAGTCCTTGTTGTATATGCAGCAAATAAATATTATTATTTACATTCTTAAAACACAAGAATAAAGTATTTGATCTAAAATATATAGATATATAGAAAAAGCGAGATAAAGCTAGATTAATTATTCCATATTTTTATATATAATTAAAAACAGATATATTAATCTTAATTAGGTTTTATTTTTATATCTAGGCTACGAATGATATAATAATCTCTAGCTTAATAAATGATTTGTAATATTAGTAATATATTTGTCTGAAATGGATGATGCCAAAATCCTGAAAGTATAAAGTTTGATACTTGTATATCAAATTATAATATTGTAGCAGTATATATGGTAGGAGTAAATATTGGTTGATGATGATCATCATCATTATGCCCATTGAATATCTCCTCTGAATATCACAATTAACATTATCAAGAGCATGAGAGCATCAGCATAGAAAAAATAAGTCATTACAACAATTATAAAAAAATAAATCACATTATTATCATTAAATCAATAATGGTTTTTTTTAAAAGAGTTTCATTATAAAGCAGCCTAATTATTTTCTAGCCAATGCTAAACTTAGAGCATACTATTAAACAATCATCTGGATGCATATATTATATAAAAATAATTAATTTTAACACATGAAAATGAATTATAATTGCCTACTTCAAAAAAATATGTCAAATTTTGAAATCCTTTCAGTTTTCCTACTAATTGAGGGTTTAACGAAATAATTTTTCTTTTCTTGTGGTAAATTAAATGGCAAATCTAAATACATTATTAAAAATTATAAAACACTAAAATTGAAAAAGTTATAAAATAAATTTCACAGTTTGGTCATAATTTTTTTTTATTATTACAGTAAATAAATTTAAAAAACCATTTTCATTATATATAATCATTTGTAAAATAATATTATGAATAAAGAAAGTATTATGAGAAAAGATGTGAGCAAAATATATATTAAATCAAATCAAACAATCTAGCTAAAGATATTTTTGAACACAGTCTTGATTACATTTTAAATGATAAAAAAGCATATTGTCAGAAGATATAAATCTGAAAAAAAAATGATAATCTAGTCTAAGTCTTGTCTCAAGAAAAAGATAATGCAGATTAGTTCCATAAGACAGGAGAAACCATTGGTTGAAACAGTCTCCCTCTGAATAGTTTTGGCAGCTAAACCTTGCTATTTTAAAGTATTTTAATACTCCATTCACTTTGGGGAGTATTACATTATTTAGCAAATGACTATTTTGTATGGCTGACTAAAAACTGAAACAATGCCAGTCAAAGAACTACAACTATATAATTGTCTTCAGACAAATGTCAAAATTGCATAACACCACATTGTCTGAAGAAGAAACCTTGCCATAAGAAAAAGTTGATTCTGCTATAAGAACTACTATATATCTAGTGATATTCATCTATAGTGTTTACCATCACCAATTGTCAAAGAGGATAATGACAATCAGGATTGGATCAATTAAGACTTTGGTTAAAAATGTGTGTACATGTAGTAAATGTATAATATCTGCAAAAAACTTGGTTTAAAACTTTTAAAATGTTTTTATTATGGTAATATCTCATTTCCATGGTTAATCATAAGGTTTAATTTTCAATATTTATTTTTTCAATGTTTTATATTGTATTTTTATACTTATCTGATAGCAGTTGCAAAAGTATAAAAAATAATTTTATATTTTTATTTTATTTGTTCTAAAATAAAATGATAACTCATTTTTTACCCAATGTACTTTGTTTTTCCTTTTTAAACTCATTCCAATCATCTGCCATTGATATCCACAAACTTTAGAAAATGCAGAGATAATGATAGTAATTTAAAATGATGATGATCAGTGGTATTAAGATTTTTAGAAATAAATTTTCTATTTCGAAAGCTTGGTACTTAAAATTTAATTTTAAATTGAATATAGAAAAAAAAATTGAAAATACTTTTGAAAAATTTCATGTAATTTACCTGCCAGTGTTAGATCATTTTTTCATCATCATCAGAGTACTGGTTACATAAAAGATATTTATGTATTTTGTTATCCATTCCTAATTATTTATATTTTTTTTTATCTTTATAACATTACAATATACATATATATACACACACACAAATAATTCTGATAATAACATTTAAACAATTAAAAAATATATACCAAAAAATAATTAAAAGGATTGTGAAAGAATTAATTAAAAATATAGAATAGATACATTAATTAAATTAATTCAAGTGTTTTAAATAAAAAAAATACAAAAAAATAATTATTATCAGCTGGAAGCCATATCAGAGAAAAATATTGCTTAAAAATGTAAGAAGCATTATATATGCATGTTGGATAAGCGGAATATAATTTTATTGCACTCTTGCTATCTTCATAAAAATTAGAATTATGTATGTAATAATCAAATGCAGAAGAAAAGGACTAAAGCTCTATGCATGTAACTATAGTATCTGTTTTAACATGCAAAGCTAAGAACCACAGAAACAATAAGCCACAGATTATTGGCAGCTACCATAGTTAGTATTCATGGTTAATGACATATAGATATGCATATGTCAATATATTACTATTTTTAAATTATTGTAGTCAAATCATATTTGTGTCTGATTAAATTATTCCAGTATATTTAAAGTGAGTGAATTATTTCATCATGAGCACAGCATTAGCATAATCATGAATGGAATCATTCTGAGATCAGAGAAACAAACTAAAATTAAATTGTTTGGAATAAGAATTGTGTCACAGATTTAGACATATATAATTATGGTAATTGGTCTTTTTATATTTCTCAGAATATTAATAAACAATGTTAATGATAATAGAAAGAAAATAGCAACACTTATGTTCCATTGTTTAAAGAGTCATTGACATTATAAATATATTTGATGACCCTAAAAAACTGAAGATTTTACTTACAAGGGTCTAGTAAAAAAAAATTATACCATTATTTTAATCCCTTGTGTAGTCATATTAAAAAGCTCCAACTCTACAATTGCTTTCAATTAATAGCAAAAATATAAGAATTAAATAAAGATTATGGTTTTATGGGATTTGGCATATGAGTATAAAGAACCACTGGAGTTTTCACTTGAACAATACTTGTAAATCAAGTAATTATAAGCTTTTAAACAATTACCAAATGAAATTGATTTGTCTTATATATTGGAAAACAAAAATAAATATTTCCTGAATTAGTATTAAGACAATCTAGAGCTTTTTCATCAGAAATGTCATTCTGACATATGTAATATAAAAAAACCAAATGAAAAGAAAACTGCAGAAATTATATACAATAAAACAAAATTTGCTGCATAATTGAAGATCACGAAAAAAAAGATTTGTAGGAAATATGTAGATACATATTCTTAATCAAAAAATGTAAAAAAATGTGAAAGTCCACTACAGAATAGATTAAAGCAAACTTATGTGAATAGCAAAAAATAAATGGAAATGTGATAAAGATATTGTTTACAATCAAGTTTTGCATTCAATCTATTATAATCCAAAGTGACAGCAGTTTCAGAATAATCTCTTATAGTAAAGAGAAATTGAGAAGTGTTTATGGCAAACATAAAACTGGCATCTAAATTTAAATAACATTCTTCAGGCATCAAAAAGAATCCGTAGAAATTCCCAGAAAACTTAGGAATAAAAAATCCCCAAAAGAAATATCATTCTTCATTGTAAAAAATAAAATAAACCCATTATTTGAAAGGAGTAAGTTGTGCCACTAAAAATTAAATAATCATAGTCAATAATTTATATATATTGGTTTTCAGGTATATCTGATTTAAATGTGATCCATAGGTGTAAAATTAGTGTTATGTAAAGTGTGTAGGATTTTTTAAATTTAACATTGAACATTGAGAGAGAAATGAAGCATTAGTGCAAAAAATAAATGTCTGAATCAAGCAAGAATATTATAAGTAGAAAATACAATCATCAAATTCATTTGTGCAGGAATTATTGCATGATTATAAGCAAATATCCCAAAACACAACAATGGTCTTAGTGTCAAACACAAGAAAAGTTTTGATGACTGTTGGTGGTAATGATTGTGTGGTCAGTTATAAATGTATCATTACAATATATTTAAAGAAAACAAACCACTCTCCTTTAGGAGTATGAATAAATAACAACCTATATGTTTAGCTAGAATCAAGAATGGATCTACTTATTCTTTAAGCTTTAGATGTTTATAAGCTTACTCTTGTCAACATTGGTCAAAGTACAAGTAAACTTAATATAATAGCCAGATAAAATAAGACATTAACAAATACTGAACTCAGATATCTAAGGATGAAGACAAAATCTCACTTTTACTTACCTTGATTTAATACTCGAACAAAAGTTAATTATTGTAAACATGAAAATAGCACAGCTTAATGTGTACATAATTAAAGAGAATAAATTACTCTCCTCAGATTATGAATAGATACTGTATATCTATCAAAACTGAGTAATAGATAGGATTCACTACTCTTTAAACTTTTGATATTTATAAGTGTACCCTTGTGAACATTATTGGAATTTAATATAATAATTAGATGAAAATATTCACATAATCTTTTTTAATAATAAATAAAAAATTAATAATTGTATGTATATGTACATAAGGGATACAACCCACTCTTCTTTAGATTATTAATAAATAATATGCTGTATGTTAAGCAAAGATCAAGAATAGAATAGGTCCACTTATTATTTAAGTTTTTGATGTTAAAAGCTTACCTATGACATGGTGGAATATAATATTATAATTAGATGAAAATATAGCATAATCATGTTTTATTAATCAAACAGAAATTAATAATTTTTAGTAAATGTAATTAAGGGCCGCAAACCACTCTTCTTTGGGCTATTAATAAATAACATCCTGTATATTCAATACAGATTAAGAATAGATCAGATATATCTGTTATTTAAGGTTTTGATGTTTATAAGCTTACCCTTACCAACATTGGTGGTATTCAGAATAACCTTAATATAATAGTCAGATAAAAATATGACATTAATAATTATTAAATTAGTAATTAATTATATAATAATGAAGATATAATTACATTTTCAACAAACGTTTTAATAATCATGCAAAAATTATTAATTATAAACATGAAATTAGCATTGCTTAATGTATATATAATTAAGATGAAACTTTTCTCCCTCTGACTATGAATAAATTATTCTTTGTATTCAATCTCTCTCTACTATGATGATAAAAATATCACATTTCAGCTGTTTTCCTTTGTAACTAGTTTATCTTTCATTTAAAAAAATTCTATACTCTGCAACTGATCATTATTGATAGGTAACTGGTTTGTATACGGACTAACTATCTTAAAAATTTGTGAATCCATTATTCTAAATTTAAAAACATGAAATGGCAAAGTAATATTTTAATTATTGTATGTTAAGATTTCTGCTCTGATCATTGCTTGGTCTTAAAACAGGTTGTAAGTTACTTCAATTTATTATTGCTTGTATTGCATGCAACATAGTGAGAATCATAATTCATAATAATTTTCAAAAAATTCTAGATTCATGTTATCTGATTTATCTCAAACTATGTCTTTTTACAATGCTGTCAGATATTATTTATAGCTTAGTATCAAAGTCAGTTTTCTAAGTTATCATAGTATTTCACATTTTATTAAATCTTATGCTTTTCAACATATTCAAACTTTGGCAAAATAAATTTGGCATTATTTTCCCTTGTGTGTGATTAAATAGTATGAGTTGTGGTTCTGAAGTACTTCAGCAATTTAAAACTAGTGATACAAGACTTCGTAATTATCTTATATCTATCTAAGATTTAAATTATCTCAATGTTGTACTTCTGAACTTAGTATCAGCATGGTCAGCTTTCATTTTTTATACCAAGGTTAAAAGCAGAATCAGACCCATTCTTCTAAGATAATCTGGTCATTTAACAAAGGAAACTTTTATTGTTAATATGCATTTGAATATGCAGACCACAGTACAATTGCTTTGGTTTAAAAAATGAACCTATTCTTATTACTTGGACTATATGAAACAAAATTATACTTCATTCTGGAAAAGGTAGCTTATATTTGATCTTGTTTCATTTTGTTTGCATCATTCTCTTACTTTGATTACTGAAATCTCCAAAATTTTCTATTTTGGATTGAAATGTATGATATTTTGACATTAAGAAAGTATAGATGTTGTGTATAAAATCAAATTATTATAATGGTCAAATATCCAATACAATTTATTTGTCCATAATGTTGTCACAAATACATAAATAAATAATCAATCTTATTTTGATTTTTTATTTATAAAATCAAGTCTTTTAAATCAACTTTGCTTAATCCTGTTGCTTTGAATTAATTTTTTAACATTTTGTTTATTTTTTTTATTTTTGAAGATTGAACCTATTTATTTTTTAAATATGTGAACCAAAATTAATTTTGTCACTGAAAATGGAGCAAGTTCCTAATTTTTCTATGTGTACATTAGCCCATTTCAATATGTTCTATTTTTAAATACTTTTATTAAATTTGAAAAATCTGGGAGGGGGAGTTGCTGGTATGTTTGTTGGTAAACTTTTGAATCATTTTTAATTTAAAATGAAATTTTAAAATCGAGATTTATTAGATTTAAATTTAATACAATTGCTTCATACTTGGAACATAGTGGGATAATAATCTTTTCAGTAGATTACCTACTTTCTTAGATATGGAACAGAGAATGAGAAAATATTGTATATTTTAATATCAAAGTTAAAAACTGTTCTTAGAACTTTAATATGTTTTAAGTATGACTCACCAGAGGGCAGTATACAGATTTATTTTGCTTTTAATTTAAAATTATAATTTCAATTTAAAATTGAGATTTAATAGATTTAAATTCATTATAATATTTTTAAATTTTGTACATTTTTTTAAATCCTACAAAAGTGATAGGACATAATAATATTTTAGATAGGTGACTTAATTTCTTAGATATAGAAAAGTGTGGGGAAAGTTTTGAAAATTTTGATCTTAGAACTTCAGTGTTTTAAGTAATACTCACAATTTTCTTGGTCTCAATTATAAAGATTTTTTAACTAATAATAAAATTAATTTACAACATAAAAATTTTTTCAAGTAAAAATAAAAAATGTCAATTTTCATCAGAAAAGTAACTTACTAATTTATTATACATATACAATTATGTGCACATATTAAATATAATATATACAGAAAGAATATAATATCTTATTGCAGAAATATCTAATGATATCTATATAAGTGTAAAAATAATTTAAAGTAAAATTATACATATTAAGTGAAGTTTATTTGCAATATAGTTTTAGAAAGCATTTTTTTAAAAAATGAAAATAAATATTTTTAATCAAAAGCAAAAATGTCAAACACTTTTTATTTAAACAAATATTTCATATTTTAACTGCTTGGGACTAAGCCGCCATATTGAATTTTTTTAAATACTGGTCTGAGACACAATTTTCACAATAACTTCAGTTTTAATTATGTTAGAGCAAAAACAATTACATTGCTAGAAACTAGAAAAATGAAGGAAAACAATAAGCATAAAATAAATAGTGATAACTATATAAAAAATAAGCAAAAAAAGAAATTTTCACATTCAAAATAATTATTATTTTATTGTTTGTTCATAATTTGGAAATTAACATTAACTAAAATTCAAATTACATCTTCAGTGATAATTTCTTTGTATTCCTCACAAAATTATCTTTCTAAACATGTATAACATGTCTTACCTGAGATAATCCATAGCTTCACAATGTCCAAAAGAAGTTGGTTATGAATGCTTCATTTTTATCTTGTACCCCAACAGTTCCAAATGTCAAAGGCATCTATAAAGAAAAAGATTCATCCTAATAAAAGATACAAAAGAAATCATCATAGCAATTGGCTTCTTGTCTATCTAAAACTAGAAATTGTAGGCTACTGTCTATATCACTGATAAAATGAGTTTCATCTCTTCATTTTATATTTTTTGTGTACATCAGTGATGTTTATATTCTTTATGGACACCAGTGATGTTTATATTCTTTATGCACACAAGTGATGTTTATATTCTTTATGCACAGAAGTGATGCTATCTTGTTATATTTATTGTATCACATAGATATAATTTATTTGCATATAGTCCATTTGTTAGCTATAGACTTGAAAATAATGTTATGAAACATATAGCAAAAACAGAGTGACTCCAAAGCATGAACAAGAATAAACAAAAACATAAACAAGAATCAGAATTTGATTATATGCCTGTGTATGCAATCTTTTTATACATTTGATTATTAGTTTTATAACTCGTTACTTGTAAACACAAACATATTATATAAACATAATTATAAATAATAAATAATAAATTATTAAACTTTTTGAAAATCATTATTTTATAAAATACGTTGATTAGAACTTTAGAAAATTACAATAGAACTTTAAAAAATTATGGTAGATATGAATTCTATATGAGCATAAATAAATATATAACTACAAACTAACACACACTAATTACAAACTAAAATTAATAAAAAAAGATAATTTTTTTCAAAAAATTAAATATAAAAAAAATTAAAATTTTATGCTTATGAGTCATTATGTTGAAGCTCTATTGTAGGTCTTGTTTGTGAATAACATGCAAAAAATGTTGACTTGCAGCTGGTAAACTATTTCTGTCTTTTATCACTTTGTGATAATTACAAAAATTATTAAAAAAAAAAACTAAATACTCCGGTTGATTAAAACCATTGCCAAAAATCCAAATTTCAACCGATGTTTTTGAGGTAAACATCATTGGAAAGCCACATCATGGAGCTATCAAATGGCTGCATTTTGGTTGCTGTCATACTTATACTATTTATGTCAGTAAAGAAAGAAAACAACACATCATCAGATGAGTGCCCAGAGCGTTCATGGAGCATAAGAAGTTTTAAATCACTTATATATAAATTTATATGTACACATATACATATTAACTTATTTCAGAAATAAGTGTCCAAGTGATTTAAAATACAATATAGTGTTACATTTTTATTTACTATCCCAATGCTAAAAAGTTAAAAATAATACTGATAAAAAATTGTTTAACTAAAATGTTTTTCTTTACCATGGACTAGAAAAAAAGAAATATTTTTTCTTCAACCACAATTGGAGTTTTTAGATTTAACTTAAAATAAAAGCATGAGGGAAGGAGGAGGTCCAGAAATTAATTAAGTCAATTTCTATTTTTATAACAAGAGATTGACTTAATTAATTTATGGATCCCCCCCCCCCCACTACACAGGCTTTTATTTCAAGTTAAATCTAAAGAACTCCATTGTGGTTGAAGAAACATTCTTTTTTTAATGTATGGTAAATAAAATCATTTAATTAAAACAAGTTTTTAATCTTTATCATTTCTTCATTAAGCTTGATATTCATTAAATCACTTTACAAAGATATATAATATACCTGTTATTTTATGTCAAGTTTATTGAATTGGCCAATTTATATTTTTTGAGATTAAACACTTTTTGTATGATTATTTAGAATTCTAACCTCATTTTTTCACTTAAATATTTTACAAAAAAAAACATTTTTTTACAGATCTCTTATATTTATAAAGTATCATACACTTTTTTAAATTTTACAAAAGTTATCTCCATATTTCTAAATGTATATTTATGAAAGGCAAAATTAAAAAGATCACATAGCATTGTTGTTAGTTCATCCACCTGCTATTCCCATGACCTGGCTGATGGAATTAGATTACAAACAAGATTAGGATATTTTTTTCAATTTAGCTTGCTAATACAACTAACAATCTAAACAAATGGGCATTTAACTTTTTAGCTAAAAAGTAAGAGTTCCAAGTTCATTTAGATTGTCAAATGTGTGTTGACATACAGATACTAAGAATACAAATATAAAGCAGTCTCATTATTTGTGGTGTTACACTTTCATAGTTGATCCATGGTCAAAATTTTTTTTTAATTATTTATGTAAGTTTAACCTTTTTACTTTATTATAAATGTAATATTTATTTATATATATATAATCATTACAATTATGTAAATGGCTTTATTTACATATTCCACCTGTAATATAATTGATTTTACTCTTTCTCTCTCTTGTTTAATAACATTTTTATAGTTAGCTATGAACCATGCCATCTTTACCTTTCTTTTTTGGTCATAGCATTCTAGGCAAATTATGTCATTGGTTTATGAATTGAAACTGTGATTGTGTTTCTTTTTTGTGATCCCAGAAGATATATCTATATTCCGTTTTTTCTAGAGCATTCATGTAAATATTTATGTGTGCTACCCTGGTAGTGTTATAGATTTTAGTTTCTCTGTAAAATATCATTGTGCATCCTGATTCATCTAGTAGATTATTGGTGGGATATCCTCCTTTGGTAATCTGTCCTTGGTGTTGTTAATTAGTCTAGTGAGGCTGTTTGATGTTCAGAAGTTCACATTGTATATTTGCATGCAAATCTTTTTTATTTTATACACTAATTTTGGTATATAAAATACTGATCCACTGTTTATTATTGTTTTGTGGCTTTATATGCTGCCTCATTTTGATACTAAATCTTTTGATTTCTTGCTTTAATGTTTCTCAGTTATACTCTAAAGTAAATCAATTTTTCGTGCATTTGTCAACATTTTGTTTCCTATCACCTTTGTATTTGCAGAAGAAATCATTTATTTAAAGGAAGGCTTTGAATCTTGCATGCTTGTGTGACTTTGGGATGTTGATTGTGAGTGGGTTGATATGAAAGATCTATACAGCCTATGGTGCAACTGAGAAACATTAAAAAAATAAATCAAAAGTTTCATAAAAATGAGACAGCACCAAATAATAATAAACTTTGGTTCAATATGCCTTATATATCAAAACTGTCTGATAAAAATATAAAGGATATGCAAGCAAAAATGTGATGTGAGCTTCCAAACCCCATCCAGTTTCAATAGATTAAGTAACAACGTCAAGGATAGATTACTTCCCATCAATAATATATGATGTGTAATGCAATATACTAGGATGCACAGTGATATATATCATAGAACCAACAACAGAATAGCACAGCATAAATATCTACACATATAGAACACAAAGGAAAACACAATCACATCTTCAATCCACAGACTGTTATTGTAGTTTGCCTAGAATGCAATGACCCAAAATGGAAAGTAAAGGAGGCATGTTTTGTAACTAATTACTAAATTGTTATAAACAGGAGAGAGAACAATATCCAATTATGTCACAGATGGAATATATAAATGAACCCACTTGCATAATTATAATAAAGAAAGATTATATAAAAAGCAATAGCACAATGAACTAAGAATGCAATGATTATGGTGTTCGGAATTAAAATTGCTCTCATCCATATAATAAAATAGATAAGAAAATATATGCCTACTTCACCAAGCATATACCCATACGCAAGAGTATTATAAATTTAAAATATTTTTACCATAATACATATTACATATAAAAAAAAAATTTGTCAGAAAGTAAATTTATTAAAACTTTATTTCAGTAATAATACCTGAATCATTGAAATAAATTATTTTTTTATATTCACATTACCTCTGTTCTTTACCTATTAGATATGTTTATGTAAAAAGAAAAAAAACCATTTTTCAATGGTTTAGAAAGTAATTTTAATTTAATTGAGCACTTCAATAATTTTTAACTTCCTATTTAAAAAAATAATAAAAAATATTCATTCAAGGATGCAAATATTGTTCAGTTATGCTGATAACAAAAAAACACTTTCCATAATTTAAAAAGAGCAAATCAAAAAAGAATTTTACTAAATTTAATTAGTCAGCATTTAATAAATATGGAATATTTTATTAACTAATCAGTTGTTATGTGACTAATAATTCAGTTACAATATATATCAGAATCAAATATTAGTTAAAAATAAATATGTCTGGTATCTATCTGCTTTTCTTCAATTTATGCTGAACTTTTTGTTATCAACAAATTAAAATAAGATATAATTTATTGTATGCACTCAAATTTTTAATAACCAATTTTATACAGTACTTGTACATGCACACACAATTTATTAATTTTTAATTACATATATATCTACTTATGTATAAATCTGCAATTTCAAATGTGCATCTAATTATATCATAATAGAAAAAATGAGAACATGAAAGAGACTTTATTACATCGCCAAACTTTTGATGCCAAATCTGTAATGATAGAAAAATGAGTATATGAGAGTTTGTTACATGTCCAAACTTTGAATGCTATACCTGTAATGGTAGAAAAATGAGAATAATGAGAGATTCTTTGTTACATCCCACAAATTAAGGCGTCAAATCTCTGACAGAAGAAAAATGAACAAGGAAAAGAGAAGTGACTTTATTTATATGCTCTAGCTCTGAATAGCAAATTTGTACTGGTAAAATGTAAACATGAGAATTCCTCTTATAAACGTTTGATGTCTTTGAGCAAGCTAAATCTGTAACGGTAAAAAATGAGAAATGACTAATTGATCTAGTTATTCTAATAAAGTAAAAATACCTATGAATACTAAAATCTGTAATAGGATAAATTGATCACATGAACTGTTTACTTTTATATGCCTATGAATTGATTAAAGTTAAAATTACAATAATATTAATTTATAATACCAGATCTATAATAATGGAGATAAGCTAGCTAAAATTAATATTGCTATACAAGTTAAGTAAACCAAATCTGTAATGAAAAAATTAGCAAATATTAAGCAACCTCTATTACTAAAATAATCCATAATCTATATTGGAATAATGTTTAAAATTTATAAAGAATATTTATATACTAGATAAATATCAACCCAGTTGGATGCTAATATTGTCTCCACAATATAAAATAATGTATTTAAAAATTATGACACATATTACTTGTTTATAATGATATTCATTCATGAATAACCCTTTTATTACTATGTGCTGAGTTTGTACTATATTCAAAAATAAATAAAATTATTAAGCTCAATGATTATATGAAAATTTAATATAATAATTTATTAACTAGTTTTTATACCAATGAATATTGATAAAACATTACAATTACTTTTAATTACTACTGAACTTTGGTACAATAATAAATTTATATTATTTTCTAGTTAAATTTTATGTTTATATTTGCAATGAGATTCTAAATCATGCTTACTATATCATATATCTATTAATTTAAATAAGATTCTTAACTCAAATTTAATAAATAATAATTTTATATACAATAATTAATAATAAGAAAAGTAATAGATATGCTGTAATAATTTAAATTAAGATATCATAGAATATTATATTTGTTTAAACAATAAGCTTGGGCAAGACATTAGCCATTCTTTCTCAATAGACAAGAAAATATTCATTTATCTATTGTCTCCAAAAAACAATATGTATTATATATATATACATTTATCATACAAAAAATAAACAATATGTATTATATATATATACATTTATCATACAAAAAATATTAAATTGCTGCAGTTTTCCTACTGAGCATTTATCAGCAAACTAAAACAAATTATTAAATAAAATCTATTATGATGATTTAAATGCAAAGCTAAAATTATTTATTAAAATTTTCTTTTGGTTAATTTATATATTTATATGTTCTCGCCACACCTATATATGCTAAATAATCTTTTAAAACAACTATCATAACAGTACAATAATTATAAATAAACCATACAATCTGTTTTATCAAATGATAAGATACTAATAAATGTCTATACACAAAAGTTTTACTGTCTTTTAATTACTTCCAATGGAGAAAGTTTACAAAAAAAATAATGAAATGTAATATTTTAAGCTATAACAATTTAAAATACTCTTTTCTTTTAGAAATATCTGTAGTTTTGTTCAACAAACTGAATATTAGCAATTCCTTGCAAGACTTCTCACTGTAGTAAATGGTAATTAATAAATATTATCTCTTTTAAAATGCTAGTTATCTTATCTGAAGTTGTAATCTTAAGCAAATTATTTATTCTTTTGTTTATATCAAACACACACACACATATATATATATATATTGTAAGGTTTATTTATATACGTTGCAAATAATTGGCATTTGGTAAAAGCTAAAAAATAAAAGTAGATTTGGATTTTTTTTTTGACTAATTTTTTTTAAAAAAAATAACGTACAATGAAAGTTAAATTATTCTTTCGTATTTTTTTTAATGTAATTAGAAAAAGTTAGAATTGGAGAGAACAAAAGACACATATTACCAAAAAGTAGAAATATTTCAATTAATTAAAGATGGCAGAAATATGCTGAAAAAAATAAAGACTTTGTAACATAAATTTTATAAAGAATATATGATTATCAATGTATATTTTGACAAACAAAAGATATGCACAGAAGTCTGAAAACTGGACCTCTAGTATAAAAAGGAGAGATTCGGTTGGAGGAATGTCTTCGTTTAGATGATATTCTTTTGGTTGGTTTTGGGTTAAAGAATCCAGACCACTCTACAATGAAAAAGTTATTCATACAAGAGCAGACCGGAGCTTTAGCTGACATCATTACCGATGGACACCAGAGAAGCTTATGCGACTAGCCTATGGAACCAGCACCAAGATCAACTAATAATCAAAGGCTGTGAGCTCAATTCAACCTGAAAAACTATGCATAGTTATCTACAACCAGCGTGAATTCACTAAAACGTACCGGTAAGACTACTTATTCCTGATTGTGACAAAATTAAACGTTTGCAAACAAGTCTTAAAGTAATCCCGATATAGACATTAATTTTCTTATTAAAGAGACTTTCATTTAAATAATTTTATACAAGATCGTGGAAGTGAATTGTAATAAGTGAACATTATTAAATTACTTTATCCAACTGTTTTTTTTATAAATTGATTCATGTTCTCTCCAATTTAGTTAATTCATAATTTAACTTACAAATATTTTTAGTTTGTTGAAATAAAAGAGATTTTACTTTTATCAACCTTTTTCATTGTGTGTTATTAATAATAGTTATTAATTATTATTGAATTTATTAATAATAGTTATTATTTTTTGTTATTAAATCTATTAGTAGTTTAATAAGATTTAAAAACGTAATTTACCTTTGCCAATATGTTTGAATAAGCCCAGGAATAATAATCTTAAAAAAATAATTCTCATTACAGTATGATGCAATACCTATTAGTTTAAAAGTATTTTTCTTTTTTGTTTGCCAGATGCTATGTGATGGTTCAGTGGGTTCTTGCAGAACTCTGGCACCTTTCAAATAAATTAAAAGCTGATCTCATCAATAGCATAATTCTCAACAATTAATAGGCTGAGTTTGATCAGGAAATATAGTTATGTTTTTAGAAATAGAAATGCAACTTTCTTCTTTTCGACATAGCTTGATCAACTCGCACGCAGTTTATATTAGCGTGTAGAGGCCTAACAAAATGGAAAACGTTATAATATATATATATAAAATACAAAAAATAAATCCTTTATGTTGCTTTTTCAAATTAAAAATAAATCATAGATATGATAATATATATATATACACCTGGGTCTCTTTTTACGCGGATTTATTTAATGTGATTTTGAAGTTATGCGATTCACATTTTTTCGGAAGTCGAACTCCGATAATGCGCTATTACTTCAAATAATATATTTCACGCACTTACGTCATATTGAAAGTAATAGCACATTATTGAAATTCAACTTTCATTCTAGTAATTTCAATATTTTCAGTGCTTTATAATAGTAAGATTTTATGCAATAATGAAATTAAAATCATGATTTTCACATTTTGTGTATACACTCATTAAATTTTACAAGATTATAATGTAAATTTGTTCAAACATTGTGCGTGTTAATTTTGCATTTTAAATCACATTCTGTTTTTGTTTTTTAAAAAAGAACGTAATCAATTATTAATCATTTAGTATCTGCAAGTTTATTTTTAATTATTTTCTTATTAATGACACTAATCACAAAAGTGCTCTTAAATTCTGAGAACTAAATGGTTGTATGTCTGGATATTGTGAGCTTCATAAACAATTAATAAAATCATCATCTCAAAGATTAATTACTAATTACGTTGTCACCAGAAAACCATTAACACAACATAAGAGTGAAGTTGGCGCTAGTTGTATTTCCTCTTGTGAAGAATCTGATTTTTTACTAGTTTGCAAACAAACCTGTTTATCGGCAAGTAGCAATAATAATTAAAACGTGTACAAAATGCCAATTACTGTACTGTAAATTATGCATAAAAATATATTATTTTGAATAAAATTAAATATTATAGTTTAAAAAAGTTTGTCTTGTATCAATTTTTTTCATATTTGAAATTTTTTATTAGTCATATTTTATTTCCTTATTTTTTTGTGCAAATTTTAAAGTAATTTTACATTGGTGCTTTGCTTTTACACAATTTTTGAAAAATCACAGTTCATATCCCCCCTTTTTCAAGGTAAGTTATGTCTATTTTTGCATGATTTCATTTGCGCGTGTTTTCTGAGGAACCTATCTATCACATAAAATGAGACCCACGTGTATATATGTATAATGGGATGATCCTTTTCAGGACTCGAGGAAGTCGAATATAACTATAGTCAGACTTTGAGTCTTCTTATAGAATGCCATGGATGATGTGATTTAAAATATAATTCAATTCACTCCTCTATTAATAACATCGTTACTCTCGGAATTCAAGCTCAGAGTAGAAATTGCAATCGACTCTCTTCAGGCATTTCCACAAATATCCCATAGTAGTGATAAATTTAGTATAAGCTATATATAACTTTTTTATAAATATTAAATCACTAAGTTGATTCAATATATATATATATATATATGCGTGAGTATGTATATTTATAATTATTGGTTTTATAAAACGACTAAATAAAATAAACAAACGAGACCTGTTTAATTTTAAAATCAAGTTTAACACATTTTAATCCGTAATTGAAACAAAAATATTATCACACCAATAATAAAAATATTAAAATTTAGAATTATAATCTGTGCTTATATACATACACTAATAAATTATTTAATATTCAAAAAAAAAATAATGTAATCATTTACACATATATAATTTAAAATCATGTGTATAATAAATAATACACATGATACATTATAAATCTACGTATTGTCATTAAAATGATTCAGTGTGTGTTATATGCCTATCTAAGATAACATCCATTCACACTAGATTAATAATAGAATGTATTCTGATATTAGTTATGTATGTTTAAAAAGAAATTATGTTAATTGTCATGTAGGATTCAATTTGGAATATAATAAACTTACTTCCAAATTGAAATAATTTAAAAACTTTTACCTTTGTCAGCCATCATTTTCATCAGAGTATATATCAAAATATCAACATCTAAATTTTATTAAATAAATAAAAAAAAATAAAATGTTCATCTTATCAGTTCTCCACTTTAATATACGAAGTAATTTTTATAAGTAAATATAATTATCCACAAAGGAAATAAAGTTTAAGGGTTATTAAAATACACAATGAAGTAATCCAAGACGAGAAAGAATAACAGTTTTATATCCCTCCTTAGATGAAATAAAATGATGATGAATGTTGAAACATAAAGTTCATTGATCATCCTTCGATGAGGCAATCCAGATATTCATTCTTTTAAATATTTGCGTAGTAAAATATTTAACATCTTCTTCAATATAATACTCTAATATTAAGGCAGCTTTTAAATGAGAATTATGACGATTATATTTTAGGCATTGAGTAGGAATAAATTTACATGTTCAGATTTAAAACATCAGCAGAAATCCTTGGCATAAATAGTCTAGCCAGAGAACATCTTTATAAATTTTTGTCTTCTTAAATATATATTTTGAAAACTCATTTCGAAGACGTTGATATCTCTTATAACCTTGTCAAATTTCAATGATTATTTTTTATAGTTCTTTATAATATTAAAGGCAGTAAATTAATTACTTGAAGCAGGTTTTAAAATATTGAATCTTCTTTTTTTTTCTTAAATGTGTTCTAAATTCGAACACATTTAAATTTACAGATGTAGTTCCTGCCTTGATAACTAAATAAAAGATTATTGTTATAACAATATTAGTTTGTTTTTATACTGGATTAATTTCTGCAGTCATATCACATAATCATGCTCTCTATTGTTTAAAATATACAATTTGTAATGAACCCCAAACATTTATTTCCTTTGTTTCAACTGATAAAAATGCAATGATGACATAAGGCTTTGTCAATTGTCAAGTTCTGGTTAATAAAAAATACTATTAGTTGGAAACATTTATTTATGTGTTTGTATAAAAAAATTAGAATTATTTATTTTTAGAATTATTCTTTTAATACTAACTAGTTTAATATAGCTGATATATGAAAAGCTTAAGATAGGTGTAAGTTATTTATATCTATTGATTCAATCTAGGCACAGTTAAATTCACAAAGAAACACAAATTGTTTTAGGTGAGGCTCATATGGTACTCTCACATTACCCTCTTCCTTAAAAAGTTCAAATTTTATATTTACCATTAAAATTTGGACACTTAATGTGTGTCAATGTATGCATTAAATATAAAGTTGTGGAGCCTGTTTTTCTTTCTTGCTTTTATCAACCCTTATTATTTATTTTATTTTCTAACCCTTTTCTTTTTCTCTATACTAAACATCATTCAGTTTAACTAGAAGGACAAGAAGGTTCATATATATAGGTTTCTTTCTTTTTCTCCCCTTTATATTTAATTTCCTTCGATGGATTTATTGTCATGTGCCTCTTTTATAGATGACACATATATTTGTTTGGTAGTCTCCATCCTGCTTTTCTTTAAGACTCATGGACTTTTTTGAGAACTATCCAAAACCTAAGAATATCCATCATTCAGCATGGATTAACTCTTAAAACAGTTTTAGTTTTCAGGTATCCTAAGAATTAATTTTAATTGTTTAACATACCCTCATCAAAGAAAATTTGACTTATACACATCCTTATACATATATATATATATATATATATATATATATATATATATATATATATATATATATACTTTTAAATGAAAACTTTTTCTCTCCTTACCTATTCCAAGTTATCTTTTCTTTCAATATTTTACTTTATACATAAGTAAAATGTGGTAAAACATTATTAATTCGTTTGACCAAAATAGGGTTTTAAAGCTCTAGCATTGTAAGTGCCTTTAATGTCTCCCTTTATATTTATCCAGAATGCATTGGTACCTGTTTGCTTTATGATAGTATAAGGTTTTTCATATTGATGGTAAAACTTTTGATATTTGCTGTCTTGGGGTTTACTCATATGAGGTGTTTTTATAAAAACTTTGTGTGAAATTGTCTTCACATTTTTATTTCTTTGACTGGCCTTTTTTTTTTAACAAGTTGTTTATAAGCTTTTACTTTATCTTCTCTTGTATCCATATATATATCCACAAAGCGCATGTACATTGGATTAATGGTGATTGTTATTACAATTTAACAACATCATGCTATTTAAAATAAATCTCTTATTTATATATATCCATATCAAAATATATAATAATGGACTTGCCTTTTAACCATAACTTGCACTCTAATAAACCTGTAAGTATTTTTTTTCATACTTTGGTTAACTTGATGCATTTTTTTTTATTAATATCTACTTCACTTACTTATATACATATGTACATTTATTCTCCTAAAAAAATAGTCTAATGGATTCTATCATTACCGAAAGTCCATTGTCACATCTCAAAGTCGTAATCCATGAAGTCCTTCCTTTATATGTGCTTTACTTTTTAACCACATCCATTAGCATGTTCAAGGAATGTGAAGGGACCTTCATAAGTATTACACAACCTATGGAATTGTGAACTTTTCTGTCTCTTAGATAGTATTATAAATATTTTTATTATTGTCTGAAGACTTTTTATAATTTGTTTATCTTCAGGATTATGGTGATGCTTCATACACCATAATTTTCACTTAAAACAATTAAATCTATTGCCTTCATTGATATCTTCTATATTAAACCTTCTATTAAGACAACCTTCTTTTCCATTAAATATTATCATTGATAATGATATTATCAGATGGTTGTCATACAATTTATCAACACTTTGTTGATGAGATGTTTTACTTTTGTTTTGGGAATAAACACAAATATGATGGGATGACTCAAAATACACTTCACTGTTTTATTCATCTATTATATCTTTAGATAGTGGTGTCATCTCAAGTTTCATGAGTTCATGACTTGTTATTAATACAAGAAATCTGAAGTCTTAATTTATCTAGACATTCAGTATTATCAGTTGACTGTGTTTCCCTCAATTCCTGAGATTTGGAATTTAATTTATATTTCACATAATCCATATCCTCTTCTCTTTTTAAGATTTTTGGATCAGGTTCAAGCACTTTATTAATGCTGCAATGATCTTCTACTTCATTGCTCTGCTGTATGGGAAAATGATAGTCATGGCAGTTTTCTTCTGAAATATTCATTTGAACTAAAAGTGATCTGTTCTGGATGCTATCATTATATTCACATATCTCATGCTCAGGGTAAGTTTTGGATTCTTGGCATTTGATTGCCATTGATATGGTTGCCTTTGTGTCATGAAGTCTTTCTACTTCATTGGCAGTTTGTTTCTTTTCAACAACAATTTTGATTTCTACTTGCATCTTTTCCTTAACATTATCAATATCTTTCTTTAACTCTTCTTTTATAGAAGTTATGTCTTCTTTTAATTTCCCTTCCATATTATCCATATCAACTTTAGTTACCATAATATCATTCATTCTAGCCATTTCTCCCTTCATATCAGCATTCATTTTATTTATATCAGCATTTATATTATTCATATCAGCTTTTATATTATTTATATCAGCTTTTATATTATTTATATAAGCTTTGGTTGCCATATCAGCTTTCATATCCATTATCATTTGGACCAAGTGAGCCATATAATTATCACTTCCTTGAGGTTGTACAATTATAGCTTCGGTTACCTTTTGTGTTTGGGGTAATATTTGATCTGTCATGTGAACTTATGAAGGATGTTCAACTTCTTCTACAGACCCCTCAGACATTAGGACTTGTAAAGACCCTTGTTTATCACTAATTGAAATAATTTCTATTTCACTATCTTTATTACTTAAAGATTCTTCAAAACTTTTTACTTTTATTATTATTAGCTTTTTCCCACTTCTAGTTATCATTAACGAAAAATTCCTAATATTATATATATAAACTACTTTCTTTTCAAGGTTATACTTTAATATATGCCATAAGATTTCATGCTGTGCTTATGCCCTTACATGTAATTCCATTTTTCCTACTTTTATAAGATGTTATTATAATATATATTTTAATGCCCAAATTATAATTGTATTTATTTATTTATTTTAAAGCGACTGATTTATCTGTTTGCTACGGTTTATTTTATTTCAAGGTCTCTATTATTTATTATTTAGTGTTTTTACCAATTCACAACATACTCATATAATTTTTTTTTAAACTATGGATTTAATTAATGAAAAACTACTGTTTCATGCCTTAAGTATGGGCGCCATTTATAATGGGACGATCCTTTTCAGGAGTCGAGGAAGTTGCATCTAACTATAGTCGGACTTTGAGTCTTCTTATAGAATGCCATGGATGATGAGATTTAAAATATAATCCAATTCACTCCTTTATTAATAACCTCATTACTCTCAGAATTCAAGCTCAGAGTAGAAATTGCAATCAACTCTCTTCAGGCATTTCCACAAATATCCCATAGTAAAGATAAATTTAGTATAAGCTATATATAACTTTTTTATAAATATTAAATCACTAAGTTGATTCAATATATATATATATATATATATGCATGAGTATGTATATTTATAATTATTGGTTTTATAAAATGACTAAATAAAATAAACAAACGAGACCTGTTTAATTTTAAAATCAAGTTTAACACCTTTAAATCCGTAATTGAAACAAAAATATTGTCACACCAATAATAAAAATATTAAAATTTAGAATTATAATCTGTGCTTATATACATACACTAATAAATTATTTAATATTCAAAAAAATAATATAATTATTTACATATATATAATTTAAAATCATGTGTATAATAAATAATACACATGATACATTATAAATCTATGTATTGTCGTTAAAATGATTCAGTGTGTGTTATATGCCTATCTAAGATAACATCCATTCACACTAGATTAATAATAGAATGTATTCTGATATTAGTTATGTATGTTTAAAAAGAAATTATGTTAATCGTCATGTAAGATTCAATTTGGAATATAATAAACTTACTTCCAAATTGAAATAATTTAAAAACTTTTACCTTTGTCAGCCGTCATTTTCATCAGAGTATATATCAAAATATCAACATCTAAATTTTATTAAATAAATAAAAAAAATAAAATGTTCATCTTATCAGTTCTCCACTTTAATATACGAAGTAATTTTTCTAAATAAATATAATTATTCACAAAGGAAATAAAGTTTAAGGGTTATTAAAATACACAATGAAGTAATCCAAGACGAGAAAGAATAATGGTTTTATATCCCTACTTAGACGAAATAAAATGATGATAAATGTTGAAACATAAAGTTCATTGATCATCCTTCGATGAGGCAATCCAGATATTTATTCTTTTAAATATTTGCGTAGTAAAATATTTAACATCTTCTTCAATATAATACTCCAATCTTAAGGCAGCTTTTTAAATGAGAATTATGACGATTATATTTTAGGCATTGAGTAGGAATAAATTTACATGTTCAGATTTAAAACATCAGCAGAAATCCTTGGCATAAATTGTCTAGCCAGAGAACATCTTTATAAATTTTTGTCTTCTTAAATATATATTTTGAAAACTCATTTCGAAGACATTGATATCTCTTATAACCTTGTCAATTTCAATGATTATTTTTTTATAGTTCTTTATAATATTAAAGGCAGTAAATTAATTACTTGAAGCAGGTTTTAAAATATTGAATCTTTTTTTTTCTTAAATGTGTTCTAAATTTGAACACATTTAAATTTACAGACGTAGTTCTTGCCTTGATAACTAAATAGATTATTGTTATAACAATATTAGTTTGTTTTTATACTGGATTACTTTCTGCAGTCATATCACATAATCATGCTCATGCTCACCCCAAATGTTTATTTCCTTTGTTTCAACTGATAAAAATGCAATGTTGACTTAAGGCTTTGTCAATTGTCAAGTTCTGGTTAATAAAAAATACTATTAGTTGGAAACATTTATTTATGTGTGTGTATAAACAAATTAGAATTATTCATTTTTAGAATTATTCTTTTAATACTAACTAGTTTAATATAGCTGATATATGAAAAGCTTAAGATAGGTGTAAGTTATTTATATCTATTGATTCGATATAGGCACAATTAAATTCATAAAAAAACACAAATTGTTTTAGATGAGGCTCATATGGTACTCTCACAATATATATTATCACACAGCACACAGTAAATTAAACATTTATAAATTTTAATTATTCCATTTGTTTAATTATTATTTTATTCTTAACAAATTATTAATTTATTGGAACAATTATATATATTAGACATATATATGTTTTAACTGAGATGTTTTAAATAAACATTTTAACAAAAATTTTCTCCAGAATGCTCAAAAAAGCAAATTTCATTTTAGTTGTTATTTTAGATTCCTCTCAAAGACTAAGTTGCCTTTAAAGCAAATGTCAATTTTCTTTTCTAGATTTTCTATATATTAAAGTTCAGATGTGCCTTTTAATATATATATATACATATATCTTTTTTTTTAAATATTTAATGCTTAATGCATTATTTTAACTGAACTAATAGAGAGGAGATGAGGGAGGACAGACAAAATTTTAACTGAACTAATAGAGATGTATCATACATATATATATATATATAGAGAGAGAGAGACAAATAAATAAGTATCTCAAATTAAAATCATAGGTTTATATATCCTTTGTTTGCTTATGTTTTAATGAGATCATTAACCTAGATGCTGTTGTTAATTATGTAACTCAAAGTTTACCACTTTTATTTTAAAAGATAAATATTGCACTTTAATTAGGATTCATTTGAATAAAAACAATATCCCAAGTAATATGTTTTCTTTTAAATTTTAAAACAACATGAAAATAATGGCTTTTAATTTCTTCTTTAAAAATAAAAATAAGAACACAATAATTTTATCATTTCTTCTTTTAATACAAAATACATCTTGATTCAACAAAAACATTATTATTTTGTGAGCTCTATATATAACATTTGTAAATACAAGCTTATTAAATTAGGTCATGTGACATCTGACTTGTTTTTATTTATATATATGTGTGTAATGTACTCAAGTTGGACTATGCTAATCTTAAATATTATGGTTTCTATCATAGCTAAGCAATTGGATACCAAAAACTAGCAGTATGATATGGGAAAGTAGGTATGAGATGGGGATAGAGTTGAATTAAAAGCATCTATCTCATATATTTTCCAAAATAAAAGACCTATGTAAAAAATCTATAATTTATGTGGCCCATAAATTATAGACTATTAATATTTATAAAATTTGTAATTTAAGACTACAGAATTGTGCTTTATGACAACAAAGTTATATGCATATGTATGAAAACTTAATTCCCTTACTCGCACTATCACAATCTAAATTTATATGGTTAGTAAATACTACTAGCTCTCATGACTAAATCTACCATCGATAGATATGTATCTATGATATGACTTGGTATTATATTGTATAGATCTATATGAATAATATAAAATAAATAATTAAAGCTGGGGTTTTAATTTAATAGATAAATATTTTATTTACATTGATAACTAGAAGGTATGTTGTGAAATTGCATATTAAAATAACATTAGCTTACAATAAACTCACACTGGGTGATGTTAAACAAGATATTTAGCTTGAATTAAAGAAAGATACACATTCAGTTTATTTTTGTTGATAATTTAATATTAAAAATTATAACTTATCATGGTCTATGTTGGGATTAAACCTAAATAAGTTATTTTGGCAAGTATCATTCAATAATTATTTGACCTTTTGTGCTTTAAGGCAGCTTCCTTTAATTGAATGTAATAACATATAAGACCAAAACCTTTGACAGAAGTGCTTTAAAAATGCTTATATGACAGCCAATCAGTTGTAATAATGACTGCACGTGTGTAAATGTGATTGTTTACTTTATATAGTACTACACATGAAATCATTCTTTAACATTTGTACATAACTTAAGTTAAATAAAATTAAAGACAAAAATTTAAAGACATCATTGAAACATTTAGCATTCAAATATTCACTATACTAGGTTAAGTGATCAAATTATTATAAGAATTTTGATTGCAGTCCCTGGGATAATTCAATTACAAGTTATTCCATAATAGTTTTAGTGTTTTAACTCCTTTATATATATTGTATGTGGTTAATAATTATATAATCAATTTCAATACATATATAAATCTATCCAAAGATAAATTTTAATAATCCACTGATTTCTGTGTTATCTAATAAGCTTGCAGTACCATAATTTATTTTAATAGCAGTAATAAGTATTCATCTATTTTCTATATTATCCACAAACATTGAAATATAGGTGTTAGAATATTAACATGTGCATAATAAGTATGTTTCCAGTAGGATACACAACTAAAGCTTGGTATATTTGATATTCTACATATTGTTCTCTTCTTTTGGTTAACAATTCTTAGGGTAGTTCTTTAAAATTAATTTGATTCTTTCTATGAAATTGGCTTTTTATTTTATTTATAATGGTTCAACACTTTACCTCTAACATGTGTGCACTTATTTTGTTTTATATGCATTTGTTCCAAATTCAAATGACTATTTTTTAAAAACAAGAACGAATTTATAATGCACTGGAAGTTGTGATTTTATTCATTAGATGATCTTAATTTAAATCCATGATCCTTAGGAAACAGATGTTAATGTGTTTGAATCTAGCAATCCATTTTTATTGTTCTTTTCGAACTGATCTTACAAAAATGACATTTCAATAAATAGAATATCTAATTAAAATATAATTTCTTCTAGATAGTTTATCTGTGTATATGTGTGTAGAATTTCTAGTACTTGTTAAATAACCACTGTATGTCAGTCAGTTGGTGGCACTGTTTCTGTGCAAAAACACAGAAATATGCTATTTATGCAGCTAAACTTACAGCATATAGAACAGTTCTGTTCATATTAGCTGTTAGCAGGCCTAGATGGCATTGCATACAAATATTACAGCCCACTGATGTATGAAAATAGTGCATACTTCACAGATTACTACCATATGATGTGAGGGTTATGTAATGCAACTGTCCATAACTCTTTTACTGTGCATTCGATATAATGATCTTAGATCCTAGCTGATGTAATATTACATACTAATAACTGTAAGTTGGTTCCCACACTTTCCTACACAGCTTGGAAGGTGAAAAGAATTGCAAAATGGTAGGGCCAAACACCATTTCCCAGAACTCATGTGAATAGGCATGTTTTCACAAGAATAGCTATGAGACATTTCGTAAGCTTGTTTTGATCAGAGTAATGCATCTTTTGGACAATCCTTTGGATTGGCAAAACCATCATCCCCCTCCCTGCACATTCCAGTGCTACATGCTGAAATTTAATTTAATGGAATTTAATTTAATTCAGGCAGATTAGTTTGTTAATCAAGTGTTTGGGTTTTTTTAATTTTGTTTAAACATTTAATTTACTATTAGAAGAATAACATACATTTGTAAATAAAAAGAAGAAGTGTTTTGTTTTGTTTTTGACATTTAATGTAGAATGCTAAGAAGAACATAAACTTGTCTGAGTTTGCACGCTGTTTTAGAAATTATAAGCTTGGTGTGATCAGAGTAATGCATCTTTTGGATGGTCCTTTGGATCATCAAAACCATTGGTCCACCTCCCTGCACATTCCAGCTTTACACACTACAATTTAATTGAATGGAATTTTATTTTAATTTGGGCTGATTAGTTTATTAATTGTGTTGTTGTTGTTTTTGTTTAAACATTTCACATACTATTAGAAGAATACAGTTTATTTTTAAATAAAAAGAAAAGGTGTTTTGTTTTGTCCTGGCCTGGAAACATTATATTAAAACATTTTTGCACAGAAACAGCACCACCAAGCGATGTACAGTGGCTATTTAATAAGTATGGAATTTCATTTTGGAGATAGTTTATCTGTGCATATTTGTGTAGAGTTTTCTTTTTATATGATTTATAGATCTATTATCTTTACGAAAATAAATATCTTTTTATAATTTCCTTTCTTGTAGCTATATCACTTTTCTCTCATGAATTTCATTCAATTGTTGCTTGAAACAATTGACATAATAATGTTTATATAATATTAAATATATCTGCCACATACATATATGTAAAGCAAATGAATAATGTTATTTTAATGAAATAATTTCTCTAAACTTAAAGTGTTTACATGTTCTTCTTTTCTATTAGTAATTTCAAATATAGTGTGATCGCAAGTTAAAATTGTTATTAAAGTATATCGTACTAAATATCTGTATTAACTACATTCTGATAATTCTTCACTGATTTTAATTTTGAATTATTTTTCAACAAAATAAATTAAAAAAAATATGGTTAAGATATTACATAAAATTTTGTAGTAGGCGTTGTGTTTTGTCAGATAATGTAAAGAGTTAACAATTATCAGTTTTAGCGATTATTATTTTAGAGTGAAATAAGTTGACATCTAAAAAACAAATTTAGATACTATGCATATGTAATCATATTTTGAAAGAGCTTCCTAACTGTCACAATATATTGTGCTGGATGAAAGATTTTAGTTTTGTATATCCTGACCACAAGGGCGCCACTAGTTCGAAAATCGGAACTAGACATTTATTTTAAGGGTGGGCAGGATACACAAACATGAATGTGCTGGACTAAACCCAGGTAGAGCAAAAGCTAATGAATGTGGTTCAGACAATTGAGAAAACACTGAAACAAACATCAGCCAAAATACTTATAAGAACTTTTTAAATTTATTAAACATAATAACAAAATAAACATGAAACTTGATCTACATTTACTTAGCAGATCTTAACATTAAGTGTATGCGAGCAGTACTACATTAAATACCCAGGCAGACAAGTTCATTTCTTATCTATAACACAATAATGGCTTATATCTTCTTGCTAGTGGTTCACCCAACCAATTCCCTTTTTCCTATAGAGATTTAGTAAGATGGATGTTTGTGGAGAATAATGGGACAGCGCAGATGAGCTTTTCTTAGTCCAAAAAGAAATGTCGGAACCAAGAATGTCATAATTCTGTAAAAATGCTCATGGACAAGAACATTGAAATGAGCCAAGGTTAGTCTCACACAAGAAAAGAAACATTATAAACTACGTAATCTGAATTATAGCAACTAAATCTCTACAAAAAATAAATAAATCATATATCCTATAAATCGCTAGCCAAAGCCAAGTTTGATTTAGTTTAACGCCGAAGCAAACAAACAAATAAAAATAAAAGAAAACTACTAAGGCCGGTCTGAGCATTTAACAAGGGTTAATCATAAAACTGAGAAATTATTAAGATATAAAATATCACTCGCCCTACACTCTCAAACAAGTAACATTTTAAGATTGAAAATCTTGCTACTAAGATTGTAATGTAAAATAAACAAAAATACATTAATATTTAAATTGATAAATTACACATCACAAATATAATTTCTTTTTAAGATTAATCTGAGATTAGCAAGAGACTTAATTAGAGATTTAGCCCTGATTTTGATATGGAAAGGTAAGTTACCTCGAGATAATATTAATTTCTGCTGTTCATACAAAGTTCGGTTTATAGAGTCCTCTACAATGGCTGTCATTTACTACAGATTCAGAAGTCTGGAGGCATTATTGGGATCCAATCTGGACTTGACAGTTAGGTCATGATTGAAGTCACAATTTGGAGCTCCGGAGGCTCATCTTTGGAAAGGCTCAGCCCATCATGTTGTGGAGATTCTTCATGGCATATATTACAGGCATGGCATCTGAATGACTGCTATTATCATGGCAAATAGAGTTATTGTCGGTCAATGGAAATTCAACTTGGTGATTCCCGTGGCACCAATATCAAAAAAAAAATTAGTCACTTGAACAATGCAACAGTTCAATAACAGCTAAAATCTGGATCGATCCTCAATAACAAGAAGCTGAGCAATAAAAATAAAAAAACTGAATGACCAGAATAGTCTCTTTGAATCCTCCCTCTAATAAAAAAAAATTACCCAGCTATTTATGTCCTTTATTATCTCCCGCGCAATCTTTTTTTGCACCTTTCAACCAAGGTAAATCTCTAACTCCCGCTCAATCTTAATTAGAAAAACAATATCTTACAAGGCTTTATCCTACAAAAATGATTATTTTTTTTTTATATATATAAAAATACAAAACAAAATCTCAGCTTTAAAAATACATCAACATTAATTTTTTTTAGTTTAAATAAAATACTTTTATAAGAGTACTAATTAAACTTTGTTTGCTTTTAATTATTTTAAAAGAAAACAAACATCATAAAAAAAATATTTTATACTAAAATCAACTGAGAATTAAAAATATAAGATTTCAAGATAAATAAGTATGTGTGTTATTGCACATATAAAACTTGGGGGTTTTTTTTTTCAATTTACATGATAGAACCCTTGAATCAGATAAAATATCCAGTTATATATATATAGCTTCAGTATAGGCAGTGCATTTGTATTTAAATGTTATATATACATATAATATAACATAAAAACAAAATAATAAAGTATATTATTTACAACTAGTATCAACATTTTACATAAAGAACTCCCAAACATGATCATAATACCACTCATAAAAAATAAGAAATTATGTGATTCTCCGTGAAAAAAAATAACTTATTGTCACAGATTCAAAATATACAATAAAAGTCAAATTTTTGGTTTAAAAAAAACAGTATTTAATATTAAAAAAAATATGATAATTAATGAATAAGCATTTCACTAAGCATATTACTAATAAAAAGAAAAAAATATATGGACAAATATAGAGTATAATAAGCACATTACAATTGTTGGGATTTTTTTTAAAGAAATTTAAATCCTTTGTAGTCATTCTTTTAAAACACAAATGAAGTTAATATCTTGTTGAATCATGATTCATTACAGTAAAATAAAAATGTATAAAATAATAAATTTAACTTAAGATAATATATATTTTTTAGTTTACTTTTAAATATACTTTGTGTTATGTTATCTATGTTTTGTTGTTTTATTTTTGTATTACAATTTTGAATTTTGTGCTCACACAGTTCAAATAACAGTGTTTTGTTTTTGGTAAATGAAGACTAATTAAATAAAAATTAGGTTAATAAATATAACATAAAGTGGATTATCTGTAATTTTAATAATATAAGTAAAAATATATATTTTTAATGATATTCTTTATATTTATATTGCATAAAATGAAGATTTTATTATTGAAAAACTTAAATAAAGATAGGGATATCATTTTTATTTTTGTTTTATATTTTTATTATTTATATTTTTGTTTTAAGGAGTTCTGTAAAGAATTATACAGTAATTAAGAATAAGAAAACAAAATATCCCTTACAGTTATTACACCTTCTGAATTGTCTGTTATTTTAAAAGAAGTGAGACATGAAAAAGAAAAAGCTTCAGAAAATGATAGAATTATTATTGATATTTAAAAAAAAAAAAAATCTGGCGAAAAATAGAAAAATTGATGTCAAAGTTATTTATCAAATATCTAAATGATAAAGTGTCCCAGATGATTGAAATAATGCAATAGAAATGCAATAGAATATTGATATTTAAAAAATAAGATATTAGAAATTAAGACTTTTTGATCTTCTATCAGTTCTATACAAAATCATTTTCAAGATAAATTACCACTCAATTAAAATGATCTTTGGATTCTAACAAATAAAATAAGTTGAATTAGAAGTGCTTTTAACATAATGACTCACATCCAAGTAGTAAGCTAAGTTATAAAAAGTACAACTAAATATGAGTTTCCATTATTCTTTGGATTTCTAAATTAAGAAAAGGCATTTAATTCTATAAATATTCTACAATGATTAAAGTATTATATCAGTAAGATCTAAATCTATCATACTGTCATATTCTGAACAATATTTATCATAATTTAACAGCAGTAATTAGACTACATGGTGATACTAAGAAAATTATCATTGACCAAGGTGTATAACAGAGTGATTCTATGTCTTCAAAACTCTATACAGCAGTTTTACATATACAATTATTATTATATAAGATTACCTTTGGATTTAAAGTTGGTATAAGAGCTTAAATTTGATCCACTAAATTAGATTAGTTTGTATTAATATCTAATACTTTTTGCTGCTTCATTTAATTCGAATTTCTAAACTTAACTAATTTTTAAATATAAAATCCTAATAATGACAATTTAGTCGTTACGTGGAGTAGACTACATAAATAAATAAATAAATAATGAACAGCTAGAAAATGATGAGCACATATGCTTTTGAAAAACAAAAATTTGGTATTTTGTTTGCAATTTTTAAATAATATAATAATTTCATAGTGCTTATATATATATAATAAATTATTGTACATTTATTTTTAAGACAATTACACGAATACATTTATTTATTTTAAGATTATTTGTATTTCTCTAATTTGAATTACTAGAAAGAACCTTTAAGCTTTTTTTATTACCATTATAAATAAATGTAATGCTTTCTAAGATGCATAAGCTCTTTGAAGTATACATATTCAATTAAGAATGCATTAAATGAAACTTTTCTTTTTATTTTTATATAACTCTGCTATAATTTTAAGTATTTCTCGTTAACATTAAATAATATATTTAATAAATATTTTTAAATTCTATTAAATAGTACAATTTGAATAACTTTTTTTTTAATAAATTTAAATAAATGAGTTTAAAAGATTGTACTTTGAATAAATTCTTGCACTTAAAGTATTGATTTCTAATATTTTATTTTTTACTCTTTGACTAATTTGATAAAGTTATATTTATTCTTTGTGATCTTATTTGTCTCTCATGAAAAACCATAATCTCGAAAACCAAAACTCTTCAAAATAATTTAATTTTATATGTATGTGACTATAAATTATTATTTAGCAGAATGTGTAAAATAAATATATTGTTTATGAAAAAAACATTTAAATACATAAAAACTCAGTTTTAGTAAATACATCTTTGATCCTCAACTAAAATAAATCTTTAAAATGCTTATTTTTAAAGTCTACAATAAATTTAAACCGATATAATTGTACCATATTGATTTTTTTTTAATTAATTTTTCCCCAATTGTGTTTATAATTTTGAATGCTTATATTGTTGAGTTCTACTTCTAAAGGAAAGTTGAGGTAAATTAAGTAAGAGAGTACTATGGCGTGTGATTATTGTTGTTAATAGTTTGCCTTTGCTTGAGTTTTATTTTAATAATGAAAGTGTTATTGAATTTCTTAATGTTATTAAATTTCTTAATAAATCGAACTTGCATTTTATAATTCAGATATAAATACCTTTTTTGTGTGTTTTGTGAGGAAGATTTAGTTTTAAACTTTTATTATCATCACAAGTCTTCTTGTGTATGACATCCATAACAACATGTTTTTCATTCTTCACTGGCTCTCTAAATAATCTTAAATATTTAACTTTACATAATTATGTTTGTGTAGCTGCTTGGTTGAGTAATGGATGTGAGAGCTAAACAAATTTAAATATAAACTTAGCATATTATTTTCAGTACTTCAATATCTCATGACTTCCCAAGCAATTAATTAATCAACTATTAATTTATTTTTATAATAAAATGTATTCCCATCAAGTTGATTATTAAAAAAATATATATCCAAGAAAAGATAAGCATTATGAGAGCATATGTATTAAATCCATAGTCATATTAAAATGTTATAATAATGAAATTACAATTGATTAATTAAGAACTAATAATTATTTCCTTTCTTTTCTTAGTCTATAATCACATTTCTTATTCTTTTGCTATTAACTCAGTGGATATAATTTGCATGTATGGGAGTTGAAGAGTTTTATGTTTACACACACAATATTGGGTTAATTATATTATAATTCATCATTTTTTCTAATTATACAGAATAATAACATTAATTGCATTCTTTTTTCTTAGTTCAATAGATTATATAAAAATGAGTTAGTGCAAAAAAAAAAATATTTATTTTTATCAAACATTCTTCTTCCCTTTATAACTGACAATTAAGTTACAATTGTTATATGTCTAATTAATTGAAGAATTAAGAATTGTTATTGTTTAATATGTCAGTGATTCTTTAAAAAGGAATACATTTTTGCTTTTTGATCAGGGAAAAAAAATTATCTAAAAAGATTTTGTAAAAAACATAATTTTGAAGTAATATCTTACTTTACAATTTTTTTTAAATCTGCTAAGTTATGATAATTTATTAATAGATTTACTAATAATTAAAATGCTGTGCTAATTAAAACAAGTCAATGAAATTAAGTCTTCTGTGAAAGCAAAAATCCATTATTATCATTCTAATAAAGAAATGCCTGGAAAATCCAACACACATGTTGTAATAAATACTTCTTCAAAAAGAAATTTATTAAAAGGAAAATTACAAATACAGAAAATAATAAAATAACTAAATAGTGAAACCTATTATATATTTTTAATCTTTAAATTGGTACAAATTCCTATTGGCCTAGTGAATTAAAATTTTAAACTTTTGATTGGTCAATTACAAAATCAGCAGTAAAAATTATTTTAATATTATATTCATTTTAGTTTCATTTGTAAAAATCCAATGAATAATTTGTCAAATTATGAAAGTGAATGAAAGTTTTTTCAAAAATAAATTTCTTTTTATAATTATAAAAATACCAGAACAAGCCCAACACTTTATCTAGTGGATAACTATTAAGTAGAAAATCTGAAATTTTCAGACATTCATATAACTTCCAATCCAGCTATCTAACTATTTATGGCTATTTAAGTTTGATAGCTGGATTGGAAGATATATGAATGTCTGAAAATTTCAGATTTTATACTTAATAATTATCCAGTAGATAAAGTGCTGAGCTTGTCCTGGTATTTTTAATCTAATGCTTGAAGCCAGTAGCAGAAACTGATCTGGGGTTGGTGATTCACTGCAAAGCTTGTTAAGAGCTTATTTGTGAGCTCTATATATAATAATAAATCTTTATTTTTATTTTTTTCAGTGCATTGAAACTGACATATAGACATTAAAAAATAAGATGATACTCCTGTTAAGTACATTGATAAAACTCTTTTATACAATTGATGGAAATTTTTGGACACCTTTTGAATAAAGGTGCTAGAATTGAAATGATTATTATTATTTCATCTATTCACTTAGACTTTAGGAAAGATACCCAGTTTAATAAAGATAAACAGCTTTTTGTAATTCTAAAAATGTAAACATAAGTATTCTTGATGAGATATGATAGTGATATCTTAATTTTTAATTATATATCCACTCTACCTATTGACTTAGACTTGAGCAAAGATATCCTACTTAGCAATGTTACACAGTGTTTTGTAATTCTAAAAATATAAAGACGTCTAATATTGATAAAATATTTGAAGAACTTTTAAAATATGATGGTGATATATTAACTTCACAAATAATGAATTTTTTTGGAATATATGGACTCGTGAAGTTGTGTTAGTCAATATTATGAAACTATTTACTCTAATTTTTAAAAATAATGAAGTTATTTAAGACTGCAGTAGTTAATATTATTGTTATCCACTTAAGCAAAGATAATTTCACTGATTTCACAATGTGATTTATTAAATCAGGAAGCAATATAGACATTGTTTTTGTTGCTAGGCAAATAAAAAAAATGGTAGGAATAAAGAAATAATTTATGTATTCCTTTTATTGATTTGATCAAAGCATTTGACTCAATTAATCAAACAGATTTGTGACATTGTTCATTGGCTTTCCAGTAAAATGTATTTGTATTAAATAACTTTAACATGATATAATGAGAAGAAATATTAATATTATAGGTGAAAAATATGAGCATTTTAAATACAAACCAGTATTAAACAAGATGTGCACTAGTTCCAATTCTCTTGTTGATTTGGTTTTTAGAATTTTTATAGGTGGTTTCATGGATCAGATATCAAGATGGAACACAGGTCTGAGAGTGAAATTTTTAATTAAAAACCTTATCTATCTTCTGTGTTTATAATATACTGATTACTTTGACATATGTGTTCTGATTCAGAAAATGAGCTATAGGATATACTTAATATTTTATGTGCATTATTAACTAGTGATGGAAGAAAAATCTCCAGAAATTTTATTTGGATAATTGAAAATATAAGCCAATTTAAATATCTTAAATGCAACACAGGTTTCAATATACTGCTGCTTTTAACAAGTTAAAAAAAATAGGATACTTTGTCACAGTGGCATAACTATTGAAGCTAAATTAGTTGTATATAAAGTTATTTTTTTATCTAATTTAATATAATGTAGGGTATTAAAATTTTTTATTAAAGAATGCTTTATTAAATTTTAAAAATGCAATGGCTAGATAATAAAATCACTTAATAGAGTCTACTATTATGATGGTTTCATTAGATTGGACATGTGAAGTAATAGATGTCTTTCTAAAAAAGCATTTTATGGTGAACTTGATCACTGTTTTATAGAAGAGACAAATCTCTTTTATAATACAAAGTATATCTTGAAGTCATTCTTAAAAAGTACAATTTTGATTGCTTGAGAAAATGTGCATTAGGATAGAATTGATAAGATATTGAAGTCTTTCAGAAAGAAAAGAATTTTCTCAAAAAAAAGTCAAAGACAGCATCATAAATATCAGATTAACCAAATAAAGTACCAAGATGTCCTATATATGAATATGCTTATATTTCATTATTTTGTTTATATACATACACAAAACTCATCTTTATCATGTGTGTGTGTGCGTTTTTGCTTGTTTTTCTACTTTTTTTTTTTAGAATTTGAATGTTTTTTTTATTTGCTAATGGCTGATCATGATGGTGAGATAAATTATTTTAACTTATTGGATGCTAATTTAAAATAAATTGCGGTATTCTTTTAAAATAATATGTTTGCATAATTAATCTATTTACATGCTTATTAGTATTACAGTTGATTCGATTTTTAGTTTTATTCTTATTGTAAAGATTTACAGTTCATTACTGCAACTATATTTACACATTATCAGTATTCAGAAGTTCATAAAGATAAAAGTATGGCTTCCATGAAAATGATGTATATCATATAAAAATCTAATTGTGTAAAATTTTATTGTATGTGTATGCTTAACATGTACAAAATACAGCTTTACATAAAAAATATTTCATTATCCATTCATTAATCATTTAACTTAAAATTTTATTGGTTTTACTGATATTTGTAGTCAAATAAATTCATCTTTCTTATTTGTAATCATTAAACAAATTTTAAAAAATCAAAGTTAACTACAAAGAAGTTAGAACATTTTGCAGGAATATTGGCTAGACAATGGAAATTGAAAGCCTTTTAAAACATTTTTGATATAAAAATGGTATAGTGACAAATCACAGATTTTTTTAATTCTAAATAGTATGTGTTCTATTTGTATATTTTGCTGTATTTTTATTTATTTTTTTTGCTTATTATTAAAAAACATTTATTTATTTATTTTTACTAAATAAATTATATTATTACCATGAGAAGCTTTCATATATAGTTTAGGAGGGGGGATATAAAATGAATTCCAATAAACATGAGAAAACATTGAAAATCCATAACATTTTGCATTAACCTGTTTATATAAATCATTTGTTGTTTAAATTTGATGTTGATTGTTTTTCTATTTTTATTCATTTAAATAATTTAACCGAGTTACTTTTTCTCCCCTATGTTTAATATTTAATATTAAAGGTACTATACTGACATTGGAAGTTTTAATAAATGATTTCGTGTTTAAAAAAATATTGGGAAAAAGGAAATAAAACCTTTATAATCATATTATTGTATTTTGAATTGTACTGAAAGGAATTTCTTTTAAATCAGAATTTGATTAAACTTTTATTTGATTTTTGTACAACTTGAAAGACCTTGAATTAAATTTAGATTTATGCAATTTAGTTGAGCGTTATTGCATTTTAATACATAAAAAAAAAACTTAAAAATTATTGATTTCATAACTTAAAAGTGGACTAATTAAACTGCAAAATAATTAATCTTTGATATCAGATTTATTATTACTCAAACATTTGCTTAATAATTAATTAAAATCAGAATTTAAAAATATATTAATCAAAAGACTTTGATTATAAAACAATCGCTCTAATTTTGAGCTTTCATATTGTTTTATTGTTACTTTAGAAAATTTATTTTTTAAGAGACATATTAATCGCTCGTTGTTCATTATTAAAATCTTTTAAGGCTTATAATTATAACTTCTTTGTAAGAAAAATTATTAATTTTGGATTTTTTAATGCAAAATTATTCGTAATAACAAAGAGAGCAAATTAATTTCGAATATAAATAATTGAATCTATATACATAATGAACGATTGGATAGTGTATCGCTTTCTGATAATCGTTTCCTAGATCAATTCCTGACAAGAAAAAGAAATATATGTATATTTGGTCTGATCAGCTGGGATTCTATTATTCCATTTTAATGAAACTTAAATGTCACTTGAATTAACCATATAATTAAATAAATTATTACAATTTGATTTCCAAATGTCAAACTTTCTGCACTAACAACTTTGACACTTTCTATTTCAACTAATATATTAATGTTTAATGCAAATCATTTATTAATCTGCAGTTGATCATATTATTCCTAGTCCTGAAATAAACTTCAAAGTTTAATTAAAAATTAATATCTACATGCAGAATTAAATGATTGAAAACACTCATAGGTTGATAATCAGACAGTTATATAAATAATTAATTTGAAAAAGGCAGAAATACATAATATATTATGACTCATGAGCACATTTATGCAATGGTTCAACATTTTTATTATAAAAAAAACTTTAGTTCACTGGTTACATTAAGTGACTAATTGAATGCCTTGTATCATTAAATAGAATTAAAATTAAAGAGATAATAAAATATTTATAGACTATTCCTCTTTAATTAATTAATGCCCCGCCTTCTTGTTGGCTTAAAATGCACCAATTTTAAATTTTATTACATAGATTTTTAAAATGTATTATATATAAGAACATAAACAGAAGATTAACATAATAACAAAGATGTCTTCCATATTATCATTATACTCTCATCATTATTTATTACAGAAAATAAAATATAGACTAATATTTTTTATCTTACAAAATAGAATTCTATTCTAAAAAAAATAGTAACAGTTTTTTGTTAGGAAATTAATAGCAGTTTTATAATCTTGTCATAAGTTTGATATATAATACTATCTTAATTAATATTTTAATGATGCATTTAATTAAGATAAGATAACAATATTTATTTAAAATCAACTGTGTTCCAATATCCAATGATTACTGATAGATCTCACAAAAGATTGTAGTCAAAAGATCCTAAATTGAAACAAAATTTGATTGCAGTATTTACTAAAACAAAAGCTTTACAAACATTGGTCAATCTGACATTTTATTTTTTCTAATTTCTGATATGAATATTATGATTCAAAGAAATAATGTCACAAATATAAAAATTGGATAATTGATGATTATGTGTGGGTTATTAGTTCAGACACACTATTTATAAAATATAAATCTTCTGATTTCCAAAAGTAATCCTCTTAAAGTAAAGGCTAATTAATTTAATTAATAGGAATCAACAGGAAATAATCTTAAAACAACCAAAACTCTCCATACAGTAGTACCACTCAGTGCAAGCCAGAGTAATCAATGGATGCAAGAAAGTTTGTTCGTAAAATCCCTATAAAATGCCTACTCATCCAAAAGAAATGGTGATCATGTGATGTTTAGAGGAAATAAACTTGTTTGATAAAATTATATTTCTTATATAGAAACATGATAGATTTGAAATTATCATATTATCTTTTTTTATTTTTTTTAATTAACTTTATTAAATCCTTATTCAAAAATAATATTGTTAATGTATCTATTCCTCCAGCTATCTATTCTATGACAGTGAGTGAGTGTAACTTGATTTTATCCTACTAACTGCATTAAGTGATTTGTAAATGATTCTAGTAAGACTATTTAAATTAAGGCAGATTAAGCATGTACCTTTATATTTTTTCTTGTTCACAATCATAGTAATTAGTCCTTGTAATCCTGAACTAGTCAGCAATAACAGTTAATTTATATGTATGTTGAGGAGGGGTGTATTTGTTTAGACATCCAGATAGTTCTTTGGATGGTGCAGAGATCAACATCACTTTTAACATACTTTTACTGCCCTTTAATTATATAGATTAAAAATTAGTTCATAGTTAGCATGATCACTTATAATATCAAATGGTTTGAGCATTGATGACTATCAGCATGTATCAGGATTCCAGAATCTTTTCTATGATAGATATTTTAGCACTTAAGTATGTGCATGCAAATGATTGCACTTATATTTTGCAGTAAGTTTGGCATTGGTTAAATAATTAGCCTACATTTGGATTTTTAACCTTTTTCAAATCCAGTCCAAAAGATGACTGTTGAATATTCTTGTGTAATGCTGGTGATATAACTTATTATTATTAAAGTACTTATTTTTATTAAATGCTATTTTTCTTGCTCATTTTATACTTGTTGATGACTTTAAAATTGTTAATTAATTCATTGACTGTGATATTCAGTTGAATTATATTATTTGGGATGATGTTTTGCCATCTTCCCACAATGCCCCATGCCATTCTTTTTATTCATTCTATTACAAATAGTGACCAAATGTGATCTGGTTGATGATTGAGTTTTGATGTATATTAAAAAGGAGTTCATATATAATGTATAATAGTAAAGTAAAGCAGGATTTTTAGAGATTAGATTGACTTTATGACTGTTAAGACTTTGTTTAGCTATACTTTCAATTCAGGTGATAAAAGGATTTTGTCATAGGCTTGAGGATACAATGTTTTCATGCAGCTCCATGAAGTGTTTTATCTCAATGCTTTATCAGCAACCTTCTAGTTTGGATGTTTCCAGTTGTTTAGTATATATAGTTAACATAGTCCTGTCTCATGACCTCAGTTTCTAAGTCTCAAAGAAAAAGATCAGAGAATAATTTTAACAATTTATATTTACAAGCCCTTAAAACTCATAGAAAAAAGCTTTGCAAAGATTTTTACATTATTACTTTTTCTTAGGTTGTAAGTAGCTTATAGTGTTTAAATTGAGATAGCCCTCCTGTGATCATACTGCATTGTGCACTTACAGTTTAGTGGTGGGATTCTGTATCTATCTCAGGATTGTATGCCACTATTTATTTGTTTGCTGTCAGATACTGATCATATTTTATGGAAAAAGCAAATAGTTTGTTATATTATAATAATAATAATAATAATAATAATAATAATAATAATAATAATAATAATAATAATAATAATAATAATAATAATAATAATAATAATAATAATAATAATAATAATAATAATAATAATAATAATAATAATAATAATAATAATAATAATAATAATAATAATAATAATAATAATAATAATAATAATAATAATAATAATAATAATAATAATAATAATAATAATAATAATAATAATAATAATAATAATAATAATAATAATAATAATAATAATAACAACGATGATGATGATAATGATGATGATGATGATTGTAGAAGTAAATCACATGCATAGGCAGGATACAAATGAAGAAGAAATCAAGAAGAAATAAATTAGAGTAGACAAGTAAAGTAAACTTTTGTGACAGTCAAGTTCAAAAAAGGCATATTAGGAGTTGCGTTATTAGGAAATAAAGAAAGATTGTATAGTGGGAATGTGGTGTGGTGCTTATTTTATGAATTATTATTTTAAAAAGTTTATATTTTTTTGGTGTATGTGAAAGTAATTAAATACAGTTTTTCTATAAGATTAAGAGCAGTCAAGTCATCAATCATTTGCTAACAAGAGCAAAATTGAAAAAATTGGAGAATGTACATGATCAAGAAAAAAATAAGCAATCAACTAAAAAAACCAAAAGAATGCAAGAGATTTCCATGTCAGTCCAGTTATTACAAATACTGAAGAATAATCAACAAAGACAAGAGAAAAATAGAAATGTATCAGAAAATATTTTCAGACAAATGAAAAAAAGTCAAAAGCCACTAAAGAAAATACAAAAAAAGCAGTTCAAAGTCTGATGTTGTTTAAAAAAATAAAAGAAAGTAATCAGCAAAAAAGAAGAAATGTTAAAAAAATGAAAGAAAGTAATCAACAAAGAGAAGAAACAAATCAAAAAAGCAAAAGAAAGATAAGTAAGTGCTACTAAAGAAAATAGAAGATAGTAGTCATAAGGTCAGATGCTGTTTAAAAAAATAGAAGAAAGTAACTAGTAAAGAGAAGAAATGTTGCTAAAGAAAATAAAAGAAAGCAATCAGAAAAGAGAAATAGACATTCAAAAAAGGAACCATAGCATTCAGGAAACAATCCAGAATATTACACAATCAAGAGAAGATAAAAAAGCAGCATGAAGCTATCCAAAATATTACCCAAATAATGGAAGAAAATAAAAATGAACAGGACAAGAAAATAGAAGAATGAAATTAAAAAATAATTAAAATAGAAAAACAAGACAAAAAATAAAGAAGGTAAACAAAAGATATTGGTTAAAGTGAAAGAAATTGATCATAGTAGAAAAGAAAATAATCAAAAAATTATGATGAAAATGGATTGATAGAAATGGAATAATCATCATGTAAGTTATGATTTAAAAGAAAGCTGAAAGAGTAGATCAATTGGTGGAAAGAATGGAACTTTGAAATTTACAAGAGAAAGAAGTATTAATATACATGCATGATCAAGTTAAAAAGATTAAACAGAAAGTTGATAAATTGGGAGATAAGCAATGTCAATTCACTCCAAAAGAGTTAAGAAATTCTTTTAAACAGATGAAAGATAAGTATGGAAAATATGTGAAAAATTGCATGAAGAAATGACACAGAGGGGTAAATTTTATGAATGTTAAAAAACAAGGTCAGTGAAAGATAATGAACAGTATTATAACAAATAATAAAATCTCAAAACAAGGTCCATATCTGGGAGATCTCAATTGCATTTTAAAATAGACATTCAAGAATGATGCATGAGAAACTCCTACAGAGCACTTTGATACTCTAGAAAACTAATTTTCTTAAACAGAATAAAAGAATACTACAAAATGGCATTGGCCTATGCTCACCTTCAAGGATCTATAAAATACTCATGGAAATCATCCAAACCAGAAAAATTCCAAAGATATAAAGCTAGTGTATTGCATTAATATTGGACTGAAGAGTATCCATATGGAATTCAATACCAAGTATCACAAGAAAGTCACAGAGTAGATAGTGCAGAACTTATATTTAGTTTTTCAGCACCAGATTTTTCACATAAAAATTTTGATTCATTGCACTCTATCAGATAATCTGCCATATAAAAAAGAATAAATGATAATGTATGCATAATTCTTTGTACATGAGCCAGAAATGCAGCAAAGAGTAGGAAGAAAGAATTATGACTCCAACATTAAAAATAAAGAGCCACAAAGAACCTGGAATAAATCCAGTGTAAAATAGTGTAGTTATTAAGAGAAATAATATATCCCATAAAATGAAAAGTGGAAAAAGAAGATGCAATAGTAGTTCATAAAGAATAAGTATTTTTCATAGAATTAATAGCAGGAATAGACTGAACAAATCACCATCACCTCAATTCAGCCCTATTCAAATGAAAAGGTTTAGGCAGGTGAAAATCAATATTCTGGAGATTCCTTTGGTAGTGCACAGTCCCATGATGATAATGTTTCCATATTGGAAAAGGAAAGCAGTGTGAAACACACGTGATACTAGTATACCAGATATTATCCAAAAAAAATATTAATAATAGTTAACTATTATATTTAATATGTAAATAAAAAATGATGAATAGGCATATAATCAAGATGAAATATTTTTTATCTGAATTAATTATTTTATTTCCATTTAGGTGTGGGGAAAATGTGAAGAATTATTTTTAGTTTTTTTTCTTTCTTTTTTTTCCAAAATAGCCATTATTGAGTTTATTAATGTTTCATTCATTAATCCAAACATTTTAAATAATAAGAATATGAATATTTGGTTGTAAAACAAAGATAAAAGTATAAGAAAAAAAAATAATAAAATAATTTTTTTTTTCTCTCTCTTCAGTAATTTTATCAATTAGTTTTTAAATTTTAAAAAAATAGTAACAGATAATTAAGTAAAATTTTTAAGTAATATTTATCAGTTTTTTAAAAGAAAACAAAAAATAAGGTCTTAGTATTTTTATTAAAGTAATTAAAGTTGATTTTTTCCTTTTTTTCTGTATTTCTCTAAAACAAAAGATGTTGTTCAAAGTAAAGTGCATTAAAAGATTATACTATTTGTGGTGATAAAAAAGAAAAAACAATAACTACAGGGGAATTTTTCAATAATTGGAATTTTTAATAATTTAAAAAAAGGAGGGCAGTAACCTTGTTGTGAAAATAGAATCTATTGGTCAGAGTTTATTGCTATCATTTTCTAGATATTATGTGATTGGATGGATAACTTTTTTTTTCAAAAATAAGATAGAAGCAAGTTAAAGCAGTAGAGTTATGTATCTAGAGCAATAGTCATTATGGGTCCAGCTGCTGAGGAAAACAGCAATAGCAGTTCAGACATGAAGAGAGCAGTGAAAAGTTAATTTTTAGTCTGAAGTAAGACTAACTTGATTACTAGTTTGAAAAAAGATGCTTTAGTTTGCAACTGAGCACTACCAATAAACATATAGCCTATTCACTAAAAAATGTAAAAAAAGAAATTATTCCTGGGAGACATCTGTAACAAGCCTTATGTTCCATACAAAGCATGCTTGTCTCTGTCTATGTTAGTTTGATCTGCTGCACATTATTATATTGGAAAATGGATAAATTTAACTTGTTTATCTATATGGAAAATATGTGTTAATATGCAATTATATTCAAAAATGGATTCAATTAAACTGTAGTAATCTGCTCTGGAAATTTGTGTTAATATGGAAATTAATATTAGCTACAAAAGAAGTTAATAGAAAACTTTTAATGTTAATCATGAATTTATTCAACTTGTGTTAACATAAGTTCAAACTGAACATTTGAAAAAACAAAAAGAAAAAGTTCACCTGAGAAGAAACTGAAAATTATATTTTTTAAAAAAGAACTAAAATAATGAAAGCCATGGTTGTAAGATATTGTAATGTGCACATCAATATTTGAAAATAATTTTTAATATTAATAATAATTAATAGTAATGAATCATTTTGATTCAATTTTTTTGTTGTTGAAACATGTTTTTATATAATATTGATATTTGATTATAATGAATATTTGTAGTTGTTTTATTCAAAACATTTTTCCTTCAAAAATATAAATGAATATAGGGTCATTCTGGTTTCATAAAAAAAAAAATATTTTAGTCTAAAGTTTATTATCTTTTTTATAAAATGCTATTTTTAAATTTTAATTTTGGAAAAGAAAATAATTGTTTAAAGTATAATTTTGTTTGATGAAAATATATTGTACCGGTCAAAACCCACCACCTCCGCAAGTCAAATCGGATTCAAACTCAGCTGAACCAAAACTGAATTCAAACCCAACTTAACAGCTCAGATAGCAGAAATCGACGGCACAGTGCTATGCGCCAAGAACTAGTTCAACGGTTGGTGAGGACTAGAGACCCTTGCACTGACACGAATATCTAATAATTAATTACTTTGAATACTTTTTAAATCAAATCATATGTATGTTCGGGTTGCCAACACAGATAGCGGGTATGAACATTTAAATAATTATAAAAAGAATGATGAACTAAGAAACCAAGTATGTTAGAAAATATTTAATAATAATAATAATTTGTTTTGTTCAATAAAATATAGATTGCATTAGTTACCTCTAGTCTTTAAAAGAATTTATAAATATAATAAGAGTGGCGGTCCTTATCATATGCCAACAAGTATTACACAACATGGGATTCTATGTCTATGCCCCCAACGAGAAATATAAAGGCAGATAAAGGTATTCATTAAGAACGGAAATGATTGTTCTAATTTTATTACGGTGGAATGTGAGATTTATTTTCACATTCGGAAATCTATTCATGAAGAGCAAAACGTATTTTAAGGCATAACTTTAATCTTGATTTGAAAACTGATTTAAACTAAATATATTTGAGAATTGGTTCGACTTTAATTTAAATCACTTCATCACGAATTACGAGCACGGAGCGGGTTTTACCGGAACAAAGATGCAATGGTACTGACGAATTACAAGGCAGAGAGTAAAATTGAAAGATGATCGCTAGTCGATGATCGAAGTCCTATGGCGGCTTGCATTTGGCAAGTCTTACGCCCTTTGACTAATGAATCGGAAAGGAAGTACTTTCTTCCTCGAGAAATTTAAATAAGAGAATATGATCACCGACCAGCCTAACGGAGCGGAAGATGGCCCTACGTCAGCAACATTTGATGATGATGACTTGATAGTCATCGTTGAAAAATAAAACCCATGTAGAATGCTCTACGTGATGACTTGACCAATTAATTAAAGTCAAACGAGCTTTTATCGAACTATTTTAAAACATTTATAAACTATATTAATTATGCCCTAATATCGTGCCCTTCCTGAATATTAATATAAAATAACAAAAGTGGAATTAAAATACATTTAACCCTTTATCGACCCTTTTGCAAAAACATTTTAATATATATATATGGATAAATAAATCAATATTAGTGAAGCAAGAAATAACATTTTAACATTACGTGAGTATATAAACACTTGTAACTTAGGAGCTGGGGACATAGGTGAAAAACGGAGCAAATAATTTATTATTAGCTAATTATAAAAATAGTAAACGTATAATATTTTCTTTCGACTCGATGATTAATAGAACTTATAAATTTAGTTCTAATGGGCGAGAATTACTATTTGAAATTAATGTTATATTATTTGCGTGAGGCAAATGGAATCAAAGGGCTCATCGAGTCGAAAGATTATTGGCATATAATTTTTAAATACGACATTAATAAAGCACACTAACATATATATATTAAACGAACCGCCAGGTAAGAAAAGAAAAAGTTTAAAGACTAGAGATCTAAAGAATTACGCTATAGATTTACAGTAGCATTTTATAACTAAAAGGTGTTACAAAGATTTACATTAAAGAATAAAAGAGCTCTTAAAAAGAAGGAGTATAAAATAAAGTTCGAACTGGCCAGAAAGTTTAACGTTCATATTACCATTCCGTGCTTGTCCTTAAGTTACTCCTCCAAGTTGTTGAAACGTAGGCATCATTGGTTAACTACTGGAGTAGTATTTTAGTAGCTTTCATTATTTTAGCAGAATGATCGATCCGGAAAACGGTTCAGCAGCTCCAGTGAAGATTCCTCGGGACTTTAGGAACCGTAGCCAGATCCCTGATGTTCTAGCCCTCTATCATGATGAAATACAATTTTTATACACACAGAGTTCACTGCACTACTCTACAACCAAAACTAGTTTTTTTCTTTACTTTTCAGGGCTATATATCTACTGTTCACTGATGCCTCCGGCTAGCGCTCATTTTATTATCAATCTGGTTTTTTTTTTATAATTAGTTGTTTTCAGAAACATTCCTTCGATAAGGCTTTCAAACTAATTTTTGAATTCCTTTCCTAATTAGAAAATGAATTCTTAAAGTCTGAAATGATTTTAATTAAAAATTGAATTCTTATCTTTTTTTTATTAATAAAACTTTACTGTTGTTTTTGAGAATTTGAAAGCCTTTGGAAGGAATGTAGCTTTTAATCGCAAAACTTTACAAATTATTTAAAAGTAAAAAAAAACAAGTATTCCCGACGCAATGAAACTTTCGAACAATTATATATATTTAATATTTACAAACATATATACGCACAATCCAGGCAATTTAATATATATAAATTCATGAACATTTTATCATGAATTTATTTAGAGAATCGATCCAATTTAAACTAAACTAATTAATTTTACTACGTATTTGAAACAAGTTATTCATTATGGAAATTAGCGTGGATTGAACGTATAAAGCCCCATTGCATCGGAAATTTAAGGTTAGTATTAGGGTAAATAACATGAAGCTAGGATCGAACTCAGATCCGACTGCTTCAATATTTATCTTGAAACATAGTAGATTTGAAATTGTTATAATATTATATTTTTAATTTTCTTATTTATTATTCATTAGTTAATTTTATTAAATTCTTTCTAAAAGATAAGTGTTAATTTTTTATTCCTCCAGATATCTGTTCTATTAATTGGCAATTTGTGTAACTTGATTTCATTCTAGCATTGTGCCTTAACAAATTTGTAAAAGATCCCAGCAAGACTATTTAAGGTAGATTAAGCATAAGCATTTATATTTTCTTCTGTTCAAGTCACAGTCCCTATTATCCCTGTGATCCTGAACTAGCTCTTGAACAATAACAGTTAAGTTGTGCATGTGTGGGTATATGTTTGTGTTTGGATATGCATATAGTTCTCTGGATGGTGCAAAAGTCAAGATCACCTTTAAAGTCTATTCAATTCACTTTATTTATATAGATTAAAAATTAGTTTATAGTTGGCCTATATACTCATAGTATCTATCATGTTGTTAAAGCAGCATTGGTGATGATTAGCATGTATCAGGATGCCTGCATCTATTTTATACTTAAATATATGCATCTACATGATTGTGTTTATATTATGCTCTATCTTTGGCATAAACTTTTAAGTATATAATTAGTAAAATCTAAAATTATTCTTGCTGGCATATTTTCTTTATGAGTCTTTACTTTTCCAATTATACACAGATGTTCAAATTCTGATGAATATAAATTCTTATATTTCTTCTCATTAATTAATCCTTTCATTTTCATATAATTTAATAACACTTTATACTTTGTTTTAATTCCTTTATCAGAATTCTTACCTTGTTTATTCATACTTCTTATATTTTTCTTTCATAGTCTGATTCATCTTGAATCTTTATTCTCACTTGCTATTATTAATTTTTCCATTCTTGTTTATTCAATAATTTTTTATAACACACTTTTCCTTCCATTCTTTTTCATTATACTTAATGTTTTTATTTATAATACTGTTAATTTTTGGTTGTAATTCAATCTTTAACTGATGTTTTACTTGCTGCCTCCACACATATTATCGTTTCATGTTGAACATCATTATTTACTAATGGAATATATTTAACTCCTTTATTTAAAATTCTTGATTTTTCATTATCAAAATCACTATTTGACAAAAAATATATAAAAGATTAATGAAAAAAACATTACCACATAATGTAAAAATAGCTTGGAAAAAGAATAAGTCTTTGAGTAAATGGTTGTATAATGCAAAAAGTTAAATGATATTAATAATAAGGTGAAACTAATTTATAAAATTAGCTGTAAAAAATGCAATAATGTATATATAGGACAAACAGAATGGACAACAATTGAGAGATGTAAGGAGCATGATAGACCATTAATAGAAAAGGTATGAGGTTGGGATCATATTTACATTATTTAGAAGCAGGACATAAAATGAACTATGAAGAAAATATAAAGGTTATAAAGTATGTAAAAGATTACTGTAAGAGAATATATTATGAAACATTATATATTCACAAAAATTTGGATAAATGTGTAAATACAATTAAAGGTACAGCAGAATTAGGTGGAAAGTGGGCTTTGTTAAATAGTTGGAAGATATAGGAAATTATTATAATTATCTAAATAGTATTGAAAAAAGATAAAATATTTATTTAAAAAAATTTATTTAAAATATTGTAAATTATATGTATATGTAAAGTGTTAAAAACTATTAAATATATTTATTTCTTTAATTATAATGTATAAGTATATGATTTATAATTTAATGTAAATAATGTCCAGTAAATGAAGTAAATATAATTAGTTGGTTATGTAAGAGTAAGGCTACTATTTAAAGAAAAGGTTAATGATCATAGAAAGTTAAACAATTATAGACTGATAGCAGTAATGTCAGTGCTATATAAAATTTTCTCACATATGATGGCTGGAAGGGTTGCAAAATGGATGGAAGAAAATAATTTAGTGGGAGAAATTCAAGAAGGTTTTTGATCAGATAGGCATATAGGAGATAGTTTATTTGTAGTAACACAACTTATGGATATGAGTAGGAATACAGATAGACAGTTATATATGGGTTTTATAGATATAGAGAAGGTATATGATAGAATAAATAGAAATAGATTATGGGTAAGCTTAGTAAATTTGGGAATGGATGGAGTTTTAGTGGATATTATTAAGAAATTATATGAAAATAATTACTATACATATCAATTAGGAAATATAAAAGAAGTTAAAGTTAAAAATGGGATGTCACCTATTTTGTTTTTGTTATATTTGAGAAAAATAGAGAGAGCAATAGAAAGTCTAGGAAGAGGGTAGAAATATCATTAATAGGTTGCAAGGGACTATATATAGTGTTAGATCTTTTATTTGTGGATTATGTCTTTTTGTGTGCAGAAAAAAGGGAAGATATGGAAGTGATGCTAAGGACATGCACAAGGGTGGTTGAAGAGATGAGAATTAAATTTAGTGAAGAAAAATCAAAAGTAATGATGATTAATACTGGGAAAAGAAAAGACAGAGAATTTTTATTGGGGGATATAAAGTTACGTGTGGTTAACAGATATAACTATTTGGGAATCATCACAAGTAATCAGAGAAATTACTTGGATGAATGGGAGAAAAAATTGATAAATGAAGTAAAGAAAAGGATTGATCAAAAAATTATCAGTGTTCTCATATAATAAGTATGATGTAGCTAGAATTGTATGGAAGGGAGTGGCAGTAGCAGGGTTGACATATGGTAATGATGTGTTATGTCTTAGTAAAGGGGTATTAGATTACTTAGAAAAAGTACAGAGGGAATTAGGAAGACATGCATTAGATGCAGATGTGGGATGGCAAAGAAGGCAATTCAAGGAGAAATGGGATGGTCAAGTTTTTATATGAGAGATGCAAAAAGCAAAATGAAAATGTTTGGTAGATTGCAATTTATGGATAATAAATTAATAGTTAAAATAGTATTTAATTGTGTTATGAATAAAAGGCAGGCAACAAGATGGGTGAGAGAGGTAATGTGATATGCAAAAGATTTCAATAAAGAATTTATGTCAGTATACTTATACAAAAGGTGGGATAATTGTATTAGGAGAATTGTTGAGTGTTATAGTGTTAAGGAATGAGATAGAAGAATAGATGCACTAATAAAAAATAGGGAGATGGAGAATTAGTAAGGAGAGTAAAAAGAGTTTAAATATATATAGAAGTAAACAGAATATTGAGTGTGTGATAATTTATGATAATAGCAAGTAAAGTAGTTTACTATTTAAAACTCAATGGGATCTTTAGCAACAAAAGAGTATACACATAAGTGGAAAAATGTGGGTGATTTAGTCTGAAGTTGTATAAGAAAGGCATAGAAAATATTAGGTATCTGTTAATTGAATGTAAATACCTAAAAGCAGAAAGGGTATAAATAATGAAGTTGTGGAAGAATAAATATAAACAAAGTGATTATACAGAAAATATGTTATTAGCTTTTATGCTGGGTTTGGCAAAAGATAAGGGGGATTTAGATATAAAGGCCATGGGGTTGACAAAGTTTATGTTGTGGAAATGGAATGGAGCAGAATATGGGAAAACTTAGGGTGGGGAATGGAAAGGAAAGTTAAAGTGGCCAACAGGTTTCTCTGGGCATAGTTGCTGAGAGATTCCTGACTCTGGGTAAGGAGAAGTCACGGTGCATCATATCACATCATAAGTAATTTGTATAATTAAATATCTTGAGAAGATCTCAATGAATATCAAAGCCAGTTTAATAAAAATTAAAATATAAGTATCAATAATTGTTTATTTTCAATCATATTTAGATTGATTATTTAGCTAATAAAGATGTCTAAACGTTAGGTTTTTTTAACAATGTTTGGTAAGAATGTTAAATATGTTTTTGTTTTAAATTATATTTGATTATTAAAGTATATTTTTATATAAAATAAAATGCATAATGTATGGCTTATATAATTCTGTAGGTATAAAAAGAAAATACAGATATCATATGAATTAAAGTCTTTAATATAATTGCATAACAGTACTTGGTAATGATTGTTTGTTTATAAAAGATTTATAATTGAACATTTTAAATTTTTAAAATATTACATCTTTAATCAATGAACAAATTTAAAAATTAAAGTGTGAGGTTAATGTAGGAGAGATTGTTTTAAAGAGATAAATAAAATTTGGAGGGGAAAAAATCGAAAACTATCTAAGGTTGTTATTTTCCATGATGGAAACTAATCAATCCAATTATTTTCTGCAATCATTAATACAAAATTAATGTAAAAATACTTGGAATACAAAAACTATGAATGTCATAGTGAATGGCAAATTTATTTTCAGAGATCAAAAAATTAGATACTATATATTTTTGTGAGATACAGGTCATGAAACAAAAATAAAGTTTAACAGTTAATCCATTCTTGTGACATCAAAAGACATAATGAAATGATGCCAACTAATAATAATAAGAGAGAAAGCAGATGTCAAGTACAAAGGAATATAAAATATGGAAATGGTAAGACAAGAGTACTATAATAAAATTGTAGGAAGTTATATGATATAAATAATAAATGAAAAATATGGCAGGTTGCTATATTTTTGAAGAGAAAATAACATTGATTAAGATTCATAAAATGAGAATTTTTATGCACATAATTTCAGAAAATAATATTGATTTCAAATAAATTTAGAATCATCATTAAAAAGGCATATTCATATTTGCTTTATGGAATAACAAAGATAATATCAAGATTATCTTTCAAGTAAATAAAGTTGAACAGAACCAAAATTAAAATAGAGTTATTAAAAAATTGACAAGTGAAATTTATTGGATTTAAAAAATAAGTATAGTCAAGCTGCTAAATGATTGAATTAATCCAAAACAAAAAAAAATTTTTAAAGCAAATTTAAAAGATCACAATAGTAAGATGCATGCTTATAACAGCTGCTTGTAAATGAGCATAGCCAGTCACAAAGAAGATTGTTCTAGAAATGGGTATTTCAATGACTATTTAAACTAATCTATGAACCATAAAAACATTCACATATAGAATATGCTGATTTATTTTTCTATTTGATTAATTTTTTGTGATGCTATATTTTAATTTTTTCTGCAGAAAACTTTTCTTTCTGAAATATTTCAACACCATGTTTAATTGGAGCTCTCTAATGTTTTCTAAATTCTCTGTCACAATCTTTATTGCACTTCTTTGTCTGTGAAATACTACTCATAATGTATATAGATTCTACCTTTTCCACAAAATCTATACTCAAGTTCACTATTAAAAATTCTCTTAGGAAATTTTGCATTGTTTATTTGTTTTATATGACCAATTCAATGAAGTGTGATATTCTATTATCACATCCAGCAAATTATAGAATATTTGCCATTTTATTTTTAAAATTGTACAGAGTATTTTTTAATGAAACTTTTCTAACAGTCTTTAAATTTCATCAATAGAATGCCCTCCTTACAATAAATTAGATAAAGTGATAGATCTATATACAGCTAACTTACTTGTAGTAGTATTTCCCTGTGATGAACAATTTTTTAACTTGTTAATGCAGCAACAGCACATTGGAATCTGGGCTAAACTTCAACATATAGGCTCTCCATTCTTCTTACAAAACTACCAAGATATAAAAATTGTTTGCATTCTCAGGGTGGCAATCATCCAAGCTAAAAGTTGCTGAGAATGTTTTTAAATTGTATTCAAAACTTCATCAAGAAGATAAAGTTCTTGTTTTTGCTTTTAAGTGATTCAAATTTAAAAATTCCAATATCAACCTCCCTATTTTATTGTCTATAAACAGTTCCAAGGACAGCCATCATAAAAATTATAAAGAATGTTGGAATAAATGTACATTCTTGTTTAATCCTTATAGTAATCGTACTTTCTTTCATTCCATCATGTAGAATTATATAATATGAATAAATTTTGGTGAACAACTAACAATTTTAATTATTTTATAAACTTGTTTGGGCAACTGAATCAAAATTCATGACCAAATCAATAATAGCAAAATATAAATCATTCTTTTGTTCCCAAGACTTTTCTTGCATTGCTTAGAAACAAAACCATGTCTATACTGCTTCTAGATTTTCTAAAACCATAGTGAGTTTCTGATAATCATTCATGTATGATTGGAAATAACCTATTAAACAAAACCCTTGAAAATATCTTTACTGCACACTTGTCTACAACCAAAATTGAAATAGTAAAAACATTCTTAAAAATCAGGCAGCAACACTTCATTGGTTTATATATTCCTTAAAAATTCCATTATTTTTTAAGCTAATATATCACTAACATATTTGAAACTTCTTCAGATATTCCATTTTTAAGATTACAAAAAGCTTTTTGACTTCACTAAGTTAGATTCAGGCTCATTCAAATTTATAATGAATAGACAAAATGAATTTATTATTAAAAGTCATCATTTCAATTCTTGTATCATAGTTGTCATATAAGATAGTGTCATTTCTACATTTAAGAGTATTATGATACCATTTTTTAGGTTTATGTGTTGTTTTCAGTGCATGATCACTGAATGTCTGTATCTTTACAGTTTTAATTCACCAATAATTTTTAAGCCTTCTTGTCAATCATTATACTTCAGTCTTCAAATGTTTGTACTTATTATGAAGTTTTATATTTAATTTATTACTTTGTCAAGCAAAAAATGTCACATTTTTAATCAAATTACTAATAATGAAATCATTATCAGAATACCAGTCATGATTCTTCTTTTTAGTAAACCCAAAAATAGATTTCCAATACTTATATCCAAAAGAAGTCCATGCTTCAATAATATGACAATCCTGGAGGTTCAAATTATATGATAAAATTTAGTATGTATAGTAAATACTTCTAAAAAATGAACATCAATTTTTTTATGAATATGATTGGAATAAGGTCTATTTTTAATGCATTAATCAATTTAATCTTGGAACATACTAATCTATGATCCATCCAACAATCACTCTGAACTTGTATATGCTCATATAATAATCTAAGTAGTATGTAGTTAGAAAAAGTATATATAAAAATAATGGCCAAAAAAGTAGATTTCAATTATATACAGTTGTCAAGAATTTGATTGAAAAAAATAGGTTACAGGTTTGAAGTGCATATTGAAGAAAAAGTGATTGTTTGTTAATAAAAAGAAATATGTATTAAAAAGATGGTATGATTATGCAAATGATTTATAGAATAAATATGTTCTTAGTTATGTTATTTTATATATGGCAAAATAAGCTATGTAATAATAAAGGAAGATGGAAATTATTGATACTCCATTTAAATTGCAAAGATTATAATAGGCAAATGAATTTGAGAGACTTTATTGATATTTGAAGCATAATTTTTAATTAAAGAGAATATCGAATAGAATTTTGAAAAGATATATCTTCATTAATGTAATTGGAAAATTTAAATAAGTTTAATTTTTCTAAAGACATTCAATACTTAATATTAGATCATGGAAATAGTCTAATATATAAATACAACTAAAATACCATTATCACAAACCTTCAGGAAAACACTAGTCATGATTTTATGTGAGAAAAAAAATTCAATTGAAATTAATAAAACAATTACTTGGAAAATTATTTAGAAAGGAAAAAAAAAATTACTATTTATCTCATTGATCACATTAAATTATTTTATTTGTGAAATATAAAATAGAAAGGCATAAATTAAAATTAAAAATAAATGTTAGGAAATTTGGATAAAATCAAAAAATATATTCATTATAAATAGTTTTCTTTTATGAAAAATATAAAGAGAGAGACAATGCATATTATCAAGCTTACTGATATGTCAAGACATTTAATTCGTAAAGAGAAACTTTACAAATTGCTAAAGAGAATAAATAAAATTTCTAGTAAATTTAATATAGAAATATGTGGAAGAAAAATGAAACCAATGAAAAGAGATAATAGAGTAAGAATTATCCTGTAACTCTTTAAAAATGTTGGTGGTAACAAAAAATTTAATGTAATGTATTTGGAGTGTTATTTTGAAGCAAACGTTTGGAAAATCAGAAAAGGAGAAGAAAGAATATGAGGCTCTAAAAGTATGATGTGGAAGATAATAGAAAAAACAAGTCAGAAAAGCAACAGTAAAAATTTAGAGGCATTGAAAAGTAATCCGTGTTAATGATAAATTACCATTTTGTTTGCTGTTTATAAACATTATTTAATTTGCGGTATTTAATAAATATTTTTGATTCATTTATATCTTCAATAAATATAAATTTCTTTAAACAAAAAATAAATATATATTGAACTGTTGATTTTGAATATATATCTTTGGAAATGATTTAATATACGCTTGGCTTTGTTAACATTTTGTGCAATGTTTTAAATATCACGTTACATTCCAATTTTTATATAGCTTAAATTATACGTGTTAAAAATTCAGCACGAATTCTCTGTGCATTTTTATAAATAATTTTCTAACATTTAAATATATAAATCTGTAAAAAGCTTATCCTCTCTCACACATACATATATATATATAGAGAGAGAAGGGATGGGGAGAGAAACTTTTCTATGTAATACATTTTTAATGATTTGAATATTATAGATAGCAAGCTTTTGAAATTATATACACTTTTTAAAAAAGTAAACAATTTAAAGTAACTTCTTTCTTTTTTACTTAATAGATGCAATAAGTAGCAGAGTACCTAATCATGCAGGATGCATACCTCGTTTAGCACCAGTACAGATTCCAAATTCTGAAGAAGCAGGTTTATTATTATGGCCAACATGTACACTAGTAGAACGCTGTGGAGGATGTTGTTCACACCCTTTACTTCATTGTGTTCCTATAGTTAAAGATACGATTACAAAACAGGTATTGTTGTTTTTTTATTTTTTTACATATCACATTGTTTTATAATACAATTTTTAAAATATATTTTTTTATCGTAGAAAATTTTTTAAATAAATATTAAACTCCTTTAAAGATTTGGCAAACAATGGAAAATCAAGCCAATAAAATTAAACTGTGTGTACTTAGACAATGAATATTTTTTAAAGAATAGAATTAAAAATACAAGAAACTGTTACTGAAAAAGTAAATAATAATGAATTAAAATTATAACTTTTTATTAAATCATAAAAACTTTTTAGTTTTAAAATTTAATAAAACAAAATTTTTCTTGTTGATCAATTTTTAAAAATTTTGCATTATAATTTTTGACTACTTATTTCTGGATTAGTCTGAAATTTATTTTTCTTTTAACTCAAAAACCAACTCTGTGTAAGCTCTGGGGACTTCTGTAGAGTTTGATACAGCGATAGAATAGTAGACTTAAGAATTAAATGTTCCTTAGTTTAATCCTCAGATAAATAATGTGAAAAAAACTAATCATTTATTTAATCACTTGAATGGAAATATTTTTTAACTTGCTGCTTAAACATCATATGATCTCCAAAGCAATTAGTCATATGCCTATAATTATTAGTAAATTCTAGATTATAATGGGATAGAATCTTAAAACAAATTTCTGAATAATTGATATTCCTCTAGTAGAAAACATTAATTTAAATTATATTTACTTAATTGTCATTTTTTTATTAATATTTTCCTAATCAAGACAATGGCTTAAAAAATTCAAACATGCCTAAATTTACATAGAAGTTGAACTCGCACCTTTAGATTCTTGAATATTGGATTTAAGGCAAACTTTCTTGTGTAACTGAATATATATTTCACTAAGTAAGCAATTCTAGAATGTGGAGAAAGAAGCTGCTGCTATTTGATGCAGACTAAATATTTTGATTATAAATAAATAAAAATATCATTTTGAAAAATAAATATAACGAAAAAATAATTTGGAAATTATATAAGAATAAATATATAAAAAAATATGAAAGAGTATAGATAACACTAGGAGAAAACTATATTTATTTGATTCAAGTAATTGAGTTTTAAATAGCAGATAAAAGACAAAAATAGAATAAAATTTTAGACTATAGATATAATTTATGTAAACATAAGAATCTAGGATGTGGAAAAAATAACAGAATAATTTTTGTGGCGAGTTAAAGAAATTTAAAAATTTTAGAAAAAAGATTGAGATTTTATGATTTTTATTTAAATCTTTATAATGAAAATGACGAATATGAGGATAGGATATTGGAATTAAGAAAATAGCTTTTGTTATAGTAGGATAGGAAAAAATAAATAAATTAAGGTTAGAAAAAGTGTTTGATATTAGGGAATAAAAATTGAAAGATTTTACTATGATATTACTATGTAATCAAGAGTTTGGATAAGCATCAATAGTTAAAATGAATAAATACTAAAAGGACTTGAAACTCAACAAATCAATTTATTCAAATGTAATGTAATAAATAAAATAGAAGTATAAACTACTAATAAGAGTTAACTTTACTCTTGAAAGTGATGAATAATAAATCGTCTTGTGGAAATAGTTTTCCACACATTCACAGCAATAATATAAATATAGTCCATATTTAAGTTTTCATTTATACAATGTTTTCATACACAAATATGATAACAACTACTTTAATCAATCTTCACTACTGACTGACTAATTTTACTTATATCTGCATTGCAAACCTACACACTCTACTCACTTAAACCTATGCTTGGTTCTCTCCCCTAAGTTTTCAGACTCTTTTTACATAAATGGGGATTATTAACATATCTTAACTTTATTAATTATTTAATATCTTGAAACTATATGCTGGTTTCTTAAAGTGCATATTAATATAGAGGTCATAACAATATACAGCCTATATGCAATTACACAACTTCAATAAATGTATTTAGATGTGTACACTGACAGTCCACACCTCTTTTCACTCTAAAAAATAATCTTTTAGTTTCTCAGTCTTTTTCAATTTTTCTTATGTCTAGGTAGTCACAGTTCTTTATTCATCAGGATCTGTAATTATATCCATTGACAATAAAACATTCTCCCCTAGTACTTTTGCAAGATCGTGTGATTGATTATTTGTGTCACCAGCTTCACTGACAAAGAAAAGCTGCTATGAAAATGTCTGTGTGCTTTTCATTTTCACTTGACTCAAGTTTTGTATTATCTAACGAAAGTTGGGCATTAGTTACACTTGATATATCAATCTGATGGACTGTAGATGATTGACTTGTCTCCACATAAATAGTCAATTATCTAACTTGAATACTCTAGTGATTTTAAATACTAATTCATTTATGATACCAGGAATTCATTTTTTCTTTAACATTTCTCTGACTCAAGCTTGTTTACCAATTTTAAATTTTTTTAAGTCAAGTTTTTCTCCATCTAAAGTGTTTATACTAGTTATATTATCTGCTGACATTAATGTTGAGAGTTATATGCAATATTTTCACTGCAATAACAATTCTTCTGGCATTTTTAAAGTTCATGCAATGTATTGGTAAAACATAGTTTCAACCAATGGTTCTTTTATATATTTAGGTGATGTTTTTTTAAGCATCAACTTTTAACTATTGCATTGTCTTTTCAGTCTATCCATTTGATTTTGGATAATAAAGTGGAATCAAAATTTATTATTTGCCTGTATAAGCCATATATTTCTTAAATTCCATAGAAGTAAATCCAGTTAGTTTGTCAGTCACCAATGTTTCTGGATAATCTTGACTATCAAAGACTTCTTAAATGGTTCTAATTGTACACTCTATACTAGTATTTGTGACAAGTTTGTACTCATCCCATCTTGAGTAAGATTCAATGACAATTATCCATTTATTTGATTTACATGATCTAAATCAACTCTCTTGCAATAAATTTTTGAATCTGTCCAAGATTCAAGCATCTTTTGAAGCTAATCCAGGACTGATTGGCATTTGTAGCAGTTTTTTATTGCTTGCTTGATTTTATGATAACAAAGTAGGCCACCAAATATAAGATTGTGCTAAGGCATTCATATATCTAATGTCTGGGTGACCATTATGTAGTAATCAGAGCATCTGCCTATGATCTTTAATTAATATGAGGACATAGTGTAATCCTTACATGTAGATAAACTTTGACAAGCATTCCAAATAAGTCTTGCAATATAGTTTGGCTGATCTTTTGGCTACCTCAGTTGAATCTAGTTTTTTAATTCTTTATACTTGTGGTCCTTATTGGTCTATTCAGTAATCTTAGCACTGTTCAAAATTTTTGTAGTCCTTGTATCAATAAAATTTACTTTGATAAACTTCCACTGCACTTCACAGATATCTGGTAAAAATGATAAAGCATCAGCATGGCCAATCTCATCTCCAGGTTTTTTAACTAGTTTTTTAACTAGTTTATAATTATAATCTGCTAATAAATTAATCTACTGGATTAGTCTCTGGTTAGTATGATCCAAAGTTTTCTTATTTGGACTAAAAATTTCTAATAATTGATGATGATTTGTATATAACAAAACTCTTTGTCCATATACATATTGATGAAATTTTTTTACTGTAAAGACAATAGTCAGTGCTTCTTTATTAAGTTAACTCTACTTTTTTCTAGTTGCTTTAAGATCTTCAAAACATTCACAATAGAAAACTTTTCTCCAAAACAGTGGTGTGAAATGACTGTTTCATCTGTAAATTCCAAAGTGTCAGAGGTTAAAATCACTTTCTAGGTCACTGCAGAAATGTTCACCTCCAATACTGTCCTTTGTATAACAACATGCAATTTCCCTTGAAGTAAACTATCAAAGAAAAATAAGTAATCTTAAAACAGCTTGTAATTTTCTTAGGCTTTGTGGGATTTTTTTATGGCTCTAATTTTCTCTGGGTTAGAGTATTTTTTGTGTAATAACATGACTCAGAAGTGTTATGTCTGAGATGTCCCATATTGACTTTGTGGTATTTAAACAAGCTCTCACTTTTTCCAATTTTGAACACAATTCCATGAATGTACTTTTAAATCATGCTTGGTCTGGACAGTTATAAGTAAGTCATACAGATACAAGACAACTCCCTTCATGCCTTGGAACACATTCATCCATTTTGGTATGGAAGATGTTAGAAGTGACCATGATCTCATGAAGTAATTTATTACACTTTAAAAAATCTTTCATGAATGCTAGTGGGAACAACTCCACTGTTCTCTTTGCAAAAAATTATGGATTTGTGGAATGATGCTTGAACTTTGCACATACTTGGGTCAGGATATGTTCCTTCATTAATATATTTATTAAGTGTTATGTAATAATCTCCACAAAGATGAATAGTCTTATCCAGCTTTATTATCACTATACCTGGTATCACTCATGATGAGTCTTCTACTGGAGAAAATACACTTTTGAAAATCATGTCTCTAATTGTGGCCTCAACTTTTGATATTAAGGAAATGTGGCATTGTTCAATTTAAACCCTACAGATTTAGTATACCTTAGTAGTTTGATATTTACTGACCATGATTTTAATTTGGCTAATGCTAACTTAAATAAATTGAAAAACATTGCTAATTTCAGCTTCTAATTGTACTTTATCAATTATCTTGAGATATATCATTAGTAAATGAAAACAGTTTCTATCCAGTAAAGGGATTATATCCCTCTTAACTATAAACATGGGTAGAAATTTAATCCTGGCATTAAATTTACAGATACTGTTACCGTACCATGTATGTCTATCTTGTAACCATTTACATCCATAGTATATGTATGTGTTTGCCAATGTCCATTTATTTTTATTTTTACTGTTGATATTTTAATCTTTTAATAACCATAATAAAAATCCTGAAGCATGTCCCACTTCATCTCCCATCAATGTAAAGAATGGATTTGGTTTAATTTTTATGCTCTTGTCTTTAGGATGACTGACACAAGCTAAGTGCTCTTTCATATTAAAACAGGCAAAATTCTTCATACAGTAGTGCCACTCAGTGCTGCATTGAGAGTTTTGCCTGTTTTAATAACAGTAATGTGCTAGCATAAGAAATAGTGATCATGTGATGCTCTTTTATATTACATGTATGACATTTCTTCATTTTAAATTTGTGAACTTTTTTAATGTGCCTTTTATGCCATACAAATAACAAGTCAAGTTATCCTTTACTGTCTTCAAACTCATGCTAACAGTTTGTGCTTCATTTATAAAAATCAATTTGTTCTGAATATCAGTTGAAACTTGGAATTTTGATGCATTCTCTAACATAGTCTTTTGCACAACTTACTTTCCACTTGCCATCTTATTATATGACAAGTTTATCTCACTTAATAAAATGTTTCTAAAGTTATGAATTGAGATTCTGAACAGCAGTTGGTCTAGAAAAATGTCTTTTATCTCAAAGGTAAATTAGTGTTGTTTTACAAGTGTCTGCAGTGCTAAATCATAATCCTGACACTGTTCTTGGGGAGACTAATTACCACTTTCAAAAATGTGAACATGCCACCCATTTAATCACTACCAGCTAAAAATAAACATTCAGATTTTCTATTAATTCTTGATTTAGAATGTTCTCAGGATTTTTAGGGTTACACAACTGTCTATCTATTTGAAAAATGTTTACTTTATCATCATTGACTTTATTTATAAGTACATAAAGTCAACATGTTTGACATACACTTTCTATATTGCAACATTATTCACATTAAAACTGTGAATATTATGACTTGACACTATCACCATTATTATTTACATTTTTCCATTTCTGCAATTATTAGAAGTTCATTTAACTATTAATCTATCTCATTCTGCTATGTATCCATGGATTTGTAAAATGATACCAAATCAACAAATCAATTTATTCTCTAGTAATGTAATAAATAAAATAAAAGTATAATTACTATTAGAGTTAACTTTACTCTTAAAAGTGATCAACAATAAATGGTGGTGCAGGAATAGATTTTTCAAAAGTAAACTTTATTCTTGAAAGTGTTTTAACAATAAACAATCATGTTCTCCACATGCTCACACCAATAATATATTGTTCATGTTTCTAAATTTCCATTAACAGGATGTTCCACACACAAATATGTTAACTTTTGTAATGATGACCTAACATCTACTTTATTTAGTCTTTACCACTAGCTGAATAATTTAACTTATATTTGCATTGTAAGCCTACACACACTACTCACTTAAGCCTATACTTTGTTCTATCTCCTTAGCTTATAAGTCACTTCTAAATCCATTAATTTCTACTTCAATAACTTCATTTACAAACTATAGATGGGTGGGTAGGTAGGTAGGTAGGTAGGTAGGTAGGTAGGTAGGTGGACATATAGATAGATAGATCGATAGATAGATAGATAGATAGATAGATAGATAGATAGATAGATAGATAGATAGATAGATAGATAGATAGATAGATAGATAGATAGATAGATAGATAGATAGATAGATAGATAGATGGATGGATGGATGGATGGATGGATGGATGGATGGATGGATGGATGGACGGACGGACGGACGGACGGACGGACGTGATAGCTGGACGGATAGATAGACGGACGGACGGACGGACGGACGGACAGACAGACAGACAGACAGATAGATAGATAGATAGATAGATAGATAGATAGATAGATAGATAGATAGATAGATAGATGGATGGATGGATGGATGGGTGGATAGATGGATGGATGGATAGATAGATAGATTAGGAATGAATTGAGTGATAGGTAGGGTAGTAAGTAGATGGATGGATAGGTGATTAGGTAGGTGGGTAGGTAGGTAGATATATAGATAGGTAGCTAGATAAGTAGGGAGGGGAGGAAGGAGATAAATAAGTATGCATGCAGATAATTCAGGTATATAAAGGTTTTAGAGGGAGGGAATATTTAATTGTTAATAGTATTTCTGGTTATGTGGCATATGCACAAAGCTTTTAATTTCATCTAAGATTATGTCAACTTACATCACATTCATTACAATGGAGCTAATCATGTGAAATTGGTAGACTTTTTAAAGAGGAAACTTTTAAAAAAATTAAAATGTTTGGGCTATTACAATATAAGAATGAAAATACATTTGTAAAAATAATTTTTAATTGGATTAGGTAGAAAAGTTTTCAAATTTATTACAATAAAAGATTTTACAATATGGAAAATTAATGGATAGATAATTTATTTTTAAGTATTGATAAGTAAATTTAATAAATGTGTAGAGAATTAATTGTAAGTATGTTATTATGAAGAAGGCAAAAAGAAGATAGACATATTGGTTAGAGAAAAAGAGTAGAGCTATCAAAAATGAATGTGGAAAAAATATTGTTTGGATTTAAAAATTAAAAAATATATAACCTATGAAAGAATATATGATGATATTAGAAGGAGCTTATTAGTAGTTAGCATAGGAACAGGAACTTTAAATACCAGGAGGAAAAGGGACAAATTGAACAAAGACTTGTATTACAGATGTAACTTATGTGGAAACAGGTGTAAGGGTATGAAATACTTATTAAAGATGTTGAATTAAGAATGAGAATAAATTTTATGGAAAGTGATAATGAGAATGAAAGAGGTCCAGATTTTATGATTTTTGGGGGGATTCAGTCTTTATAATACAAAATGCTAAGAGGTCAGGATAGTTGAACTAATAAAACAGCTTTTATTAAAATGGAAACAAAAAAAAATATGACAAAACAGCATATTAGAAATGATTTGATAATAAAGAATAATGAGTTAATGATGGTATATAATGATACCAGAAGTGGGGAATGTTTAACTTATCTAATAAGGGATCTGAGCATATGACCGTGCATAGAAACTTGTCTTCTAAGAAGAAGCCATTTGCATAACATCAAATACAAATTAGCAAAATCTTGTGATATTGTTTAGTTCTCTTCATGATTTATTTTTGATTTTATGCTTAAAATGTCTAATTATTATTATAAATGTTATACATTTTGTAAATAACTTTATTATCAGTTGTCCATTTAAGAAAATTGATTTGATCCATTTGTTTCTATAGTATTTTAACAAAAATTTTAATGGATTCTAATCAATATCATCTATTACCTTTAAACTTTTTGCCTCTAGATCCTTTCTAAATACGAATACTCTTATATCCATAATATTTAATTCTACGTTACTTTGGGATATTAAAATTTATGAATAATAGCAACTGTATAAAATATATATTTTTAACAGATATATATTAAGTGTGTATAACGCATATAAATCTATAAATTTCAATTAAATTATGTGCATAATGAACAAAATAAAATAAAATATAAAAAATTTGAAGTTCTTTTTTTATTAATTTTCAATTTTTATTTTATATTTTGTTTTCTATGTCTTTTAATTATTCTGATTTCTAATAGAGATATAAGCAGTTATAACTACTCTGTCTTCTTTTTTATTGTGATGAAAAGAAATTATCTTTTTATTTTATTTTTGGAAGATGATTAATATCATGATGTGAATTATAAAATAGTTTTAAAATATTGGAAAAGTTTATAAAACAGCTTCATTACTACAATATTTACATTTTAGCAACTTATCTTGAAAAATCTACAGTATATTCATTTTTGATGACAAAAAGCTTAAAGTATTGAAAGTGTTCAATGCTAAATGATATAACATTTTTATGAGAAATAATAAATATATTCCAAATTGAATACTATAGATAACATGAAAAGTTAATATTTATTCTAATCGCAATCTCTGCTATGTTTCAATCCTAAATATAAGTATTACTATAATAAGGTAAAAGATGTTTTAAAACAAAAATTAGAATAAATAGTGCAATGGTGATTTTTTATAAAAACTTCACATATGTAAGCCTGTAAATGCTTTTAATATAAAATTGCATTTTAATTGACGAATTTAAAAAGTAATTAAATATGTTGTTTTTTGGGAGGTCACATGAAGTTTTGAGTGCTACAAATAACAGAAGAAGGCAGGAAATAACCACATTTCATAGTCAGACTATACTAAGAGGTAATTCAAGTTATTGATGAAAATATAATCTGAAATCTAATGGCTGATATTATTTCGTAAGTGTGGACAGAAACATTAAAATTAGTTACAATGAAAACTTTAATTCTGTTATTGAGAATAGTTTCAAAACAATATAAATGATAATAAAAATTTGTTATATAAAATCACTGAAATAAGTTCTTTCAGATAAATTATAAAAATCCTCTATAATAACACTTATGGTAGTGCAATTTGCACATAATAGATATAGAGAATTTAAATTTAATAATGACACCAGCAATAATTAATAGAATTCAGAAACAAAAATCACAATAATTGTCTACTAATGAGTGAATTTTGTATTTAAATATTATAAATTGTAAATAAAAATGAACTTAAAAATTAATATGTACACAATGAAAATAAAATGTATTTAAACAAATCTGTTTTGAAAATCCCTTATTAAATATTACCTATTATAAAAAAATAAATTCATTAAATACCGAAATAATTTAACTATTTATCTTGCGTATTTTAGTTCCATATTGAGAATGCATTTGTGAATTAAGAATGAATTAATCTCAATATGTCATTTTCTGACTTATGGTTGACTGTTTCTGTCATGCAATATAATATAGTTACTCTTTGTCTGAGTCACTCATGATAAATGTTGGCTACTATTAATTTATGTATTACATTTTCCTAAAACTCATCATTTATTTCTATTCTTTTTTATTCCATTTTTCAAAAATTATTTTTATTTTTTCCTACTGTTTAATTCACAAATCTCTGTTATTTCCCATTCATCCTTAAAAAAAACCCATATTTTTTCTATAAACTTTTTTTTATTATACATCTTTATATGTAACCAGATTACTCATCAATCAACATTTAAAATATCCATCCATGCTATCTAAATGAAGACTAATCACATTCGAATGAAAAAATAAATTCATTTTTCATCTGCATCTGAGCTCTTAAGTAAATCATAAATCTAACAATACCAATTAACAGGATGAATTTCAAATCAGCTGAAATATTATTGAAACCTCATTAATTAGCTTTTTTTATTCTTTTACAGATTAGAGATAATTTCTACTCATTTTAATAGTCTTTAGAAATAAACTAAAAGAAAATTATATAAACAAATTACTAATTAATCCACCAATGCTATCTAGTATCAAAGCCAAATATATTCAGATTAAAAATAAATCTATTTTTCATAGATAACAAAGTTAATATTAAATCACAATAGGGTGGTATTTCAATATCATTTTGGCTAAATTGAAAATTCACTTTGTTAATTATCATTGTCTGATGATTTGCCTATTTAAAAGTTTGATGCAAATGAAAAGTGAATATATATTTTTTTCTAAACATATTTAGTCTTAATACTAGATATTATGCTGATATTTTAAACATTGGTCAATAAGTAATTTGTTTATATAACTGCTTTTTTAATTGCAACATATTAGGCTTATTGTATAGTGTATTATATTAGAGTACTTTGCTTACAAGGTTGTTATAATAAATAAAAATTATCTTCCTTGTAAAAGTTTAAAATAAGCTAATTAGAGTGGGATTTCAATAACATCTCAGCTAATTTGAAATTCACTTTATTAGTTATCATTGCCTGATTTATTATCTATTTATGAACTTAAATAAAGATTAAACATTGATTCATTTTTTATCTACATTTAATTAGTCTTGATACTAGAAAGCATGATGGGATAGGAAATAATTTGTTTATATAATTTACAATGTGGTGATAGCTTATTTGTGTGTAATTATATATTATACTAGACAGCCCCTGCATCAGAGAGTGCCACTAAACATCTAGTCTAAAAATGTATAATTTGCTATTGAGGGTACCCATTTCAAGTGCCTACCATAGCTCATATATATATATATTACTCCTGCTTGATCATGGAAAATAGAGATTCTTATCAAAATAAACAATTGCAGGGCAGACAACAGTACATAAAATGCCAGACAAATATAACAATTAACAACAATATTTATTATCAATTATATAACCAGCATTCATCAATGGTAAAATTTAAACACTAGATTTATTTTAAACATATGATGTAAATGCAGAGTTTCAAGTAGAAAAACAGAAGGGCAAGTATGAGGGAATCAGAAATGAGTAATCAGAATAAAATATAATTTTCAGCTGATCTTTCTGTAGACCTAAAGTTCATTGTTTAGTCTACTCTTTCTACTAATTAGTGATCCAGTGATTAAATTTTTGAACTCAGATAAGTCAGTAATTTTTCATTAAGGAATTCACCAATTTATAATTACATCAATCTGAAAGTTTACAGACAATAAACCTAAAATCAGAATAATGCATAGATGGATTAATAATTGATAAAAAGTTTTATGATTAAGTATAGTTTCTAAAATAAATAAAAAAATCTTTTACAAATTGATAAAAAAGTTCACCACAAAGTCAACATTTTTATTTTTTTTACATTTAAATAAACTGAGCAAATGTTATAAACAATTTTTCTCTATTTATGTGTGCTCATATATATAATACCACACTTAAAAACAACACAATTTTAAAATGAAATTAAACTTGTTCTTGGCCAACATACAAATTGCACTTAAATTAATTATTGGAATGGCGAAATTCCATCTCAATATATATCCCATAATTTTATTATTTTTTTACTAAAATTGCTACTAAATTTTTCTGTCTCACACTTAAATGATTACATAATAAAATTTAATTTTTCACAAATTTCTTATTGCATTTCTTTAATTATAAACTGCATGATTTTGCCTTAAATGATAACTTCTTTTATTGTTTTCATAAACATTTTCAGTTTCAATATTATTATTTTAATAATATATGTGTTATTTACCACATTTTAATATTCATAACATTTTATTATTTTTTTTATAAAAATATAGAAAATTTTATTCTGAAATTTGGATGCAATTCATATGATACAAATTATTGATGGGATACATTAAATGGTATTTAAGAAAAGGAAAAATTCACATGTCCTGCACAATCTAAAAGGACTAAAGGTTCATAGGAGCCAAGGAAAGTGCCCTGAATTTGATATCTTGGAGTTTGATGACTAAGCGTGCATGACTTCAAAATGTATAAAGATAACACCAAAGTTCTGTTCATGGAAAAAAAACATAGAATTACCTAGTTAAATCAGACTCTTCAGCATGAATTCCAGAGTCATAATACCCAGATATTCATTCCCAATACTCTCAGCTTTATATACCATTAATTCAATAGAGACATTACAACTTGTTTTCATTGAACAGCTGGTGAAAATTTTCAGGATAATGGAATAAGTCTTTAGTGGATTTGCCTTCACAAACTCAGCAATTACTGATCCTGCTAGGAAGATGGATACTTTTTCCTTTGATGTTCTGGATTGCAAGCCATCAATGGAAGACATTCAATCACTTGCTACTTTAGAGTCTATAGGATGGTCAGAGGTCTTTCCTCTTGAGGCCTCGGATGACAAACCATCTATGAAGGTCTGTTTAGCATTTGTTACTTTAGAGTTCATAGGTAGCTGTAAGTTATTATCATTATTGGGGTCAGGGAATAAAATCAGCTTACCAGGTTTTTTATTGGACAAGTCACAATTGGATTCCTCATCATCTGTCTTAGAATTGGACCTGCATTTTTTCCTGGTAGGTGGGCGACAGGGGATTTAGTGTCCAAAGAGCAAATACTGTGATAATTTTGTTTGTTGGGATACTTTTTGTCCACCATTGATTCGGGGTCTTTATTCAGTTTCTTCACTTTCCTTTTCATATATTGAGGCATTAAGAGGCATTGTTCATAGCAGAAGACACTGAGCTGAAGGACTCATTTAACACATTCATTGAGTGAGCAGGAGATAACAATGGATTAGGCATATCATCATTGATGAGAGCTGATTGAGAGTAGGCAGTATTCTTCATAGCTTCAGACACTACAAGGTCAGACTTAGTAATATATGCATTTGTGGCTGATACCATCGAATCTGAGTTACAACAATGCATTTTGGTTTTGATTATTTTGCAGTTGTGATAGATCCTGGTTGGCAGTCTCTTACTGAGTGATTCCTCTGCCAACAGAAGAAACATTGCAGAGGGATGCCATGGAAGGTGATGATAAGAGAGGAAGTCTCCATGTGATAGAGAGTAGGAATGTCAGTAGGGTTTAATTCTTTATTCTGATGAATTCAAAGGAGGCAGTGTTAGTATATACTGGAATATCTGCCTCCTTAATCATTAGATATCTAAAATGTGAGACTTTACAATAAGGCCTAAGTAATTGCTGCAAATCATTTTTTTTTTTCAATTTAAGGTAATAGTTCTTGATCATGCCTAATAAGATTGTGGGACGGTTCGTGTTAATGTGGCAAATAATTTTGCCATCAAGGTATTTGAAAATTTTCTAGAAAAAAATTTTCCTAGCGAGGTTGTTAAATTCTATTGTTACATAACGATTAATAGGATTCTAGTCTAATTCCTAACACATGGCTTATCTGATATTCTACTGTTCTTTTTAGTTTTTATTTACAAACATTGAAATGCATTACTTATCTAATTTCTTTTACATATTTAAATACCTGCTGCAACCAACTGACTGACTTTTTTTTTATTTAATTCAATTAAAAATTATTTTAGCAATTCTGTTTCTATTCATAAATTGTAATCTTTTAAACATTTTTAATTTATCTTACCATTTTTTTATATGGAATGCTGTCATTCACATATTTCCTTCAAGCTATTTCTTTACTCAAAGTTAGAAGAACTAATATTTTTAACTATTGTTAAAATACAATATAATAATGCCTATAGCATTTTCATGGTCACTTTTAAAATTCAGATATCATTCCTAATATCATATTTTTTTATTTTTTTATAGTTAGCAATAATATTGTTTTTGTTTTTGCTTTTAGCAGTTTTTTTTTAATCTATTAATGATAATTATTTATGTCGATTGCATTAAAAGTGCCTTTTGTTAAAGACTCTTTGAAGCATAAAACGGGTATTTCAAAAGATTATTTAATATATATAATTAATATTTTTGTTCTTTATATTTTTCTTTTAAAGTAATTTAATGACAAATACTTTTAGATAAATTCACTATTGATTAATTCTTCTAATCATTATTTATACATTATAACTGTAGTTTTTATATAACAGTGTTAATTTAATTCTCTCTTTTGTCTAATGCTGTTTCAATTTTTCTAGTCATTGAAAAATTGCAACAGTGACTAAATGTAGGCCAAATTGAAGTAATCTGTTTGTACCGAAATCAATATGCTGAACATAACTAAGAGCACTTAAAATAAAAACGGATTACTAAAAACTTTTAAATTTTTATTAGCATATTAACATTTGTCAAAGCTTTCAAACTACTCATAGAAATAGTGTTTTATGCTCAAGTCTTTTAAAGAAAAAAATATGTATATATTAATTAATACTTGAATACTACTGTGATATTTATCACCATCATTCATTTATTGCCCTGAGTAATTTAGTACAGTAGAAGAATAACAAGCCCAAAAAACAAATATGCTGAATTAATATGTCAACTGAATAAAGTAAAAAAAATCTTTTTGGTGACAGGTGAATGATATATTCCCAAATTATCACGTAGGTGTTCCAATGTCCTATGACTTCCCAATTAACTTACTATTAAATTACTTCAAATCGCTATCTTTAAGTTTTATCTTTTATTATGAATTTCAGTTATTCATGACTACTCTCCTTAAAAATTGTTTTTTTCTCCTTTTTTATCATTACTTAAAATTATTTATAGCATTTTATTTTAATTATTAAACAAAACAAAAAAAAACATGCTCATTTCAAATTATGGATGTTTGTTTGTTTTTTTCACTTTCTTTTTAATATTGCGTTTTATTGGTGGATTAGAAGTAATAAACATACCACTACTTCCTTCTCTGCCTGAAACATGAATAGGAATGTCCTGTCTCTGGTTAATTTATTCAAAATAAAAAAACACTGGCATTACATAATTGTTTGGCAATGGATTAACTACCTTTAAAAGTTCTACATTTTTTAGGAATTTTCTAGTTATCTGAAAACTTCAATTTTTTTGTCAGTCTTGAACGTTAGGTTATGAGCGTGGCAGGTTATAAATTAGTCAATAGATCACTGTGTTTTTGTTTCATCTCTAATATGCTAAAATAAAGGTATTTACATGTTCTTCGTGTTGATATTATTACTATTAGTTTATTCTTACCAACTAGTTTATTATTTCTCAAAATTTAATTATCATTAAAACGTTTATTTCTAAAAAGATACTAAAAGTATAACTACTTTTTTTTTTAATTTTACATTAAAACCGTTTTATAAATTGCATCATATATCAAAAAAAAAAAGAAATCAAACATACACAAACGTTAAATTACGTTATATAAGAAAAATCATACAATTAAAATAATGAAAAACCCAATGGCCAATTATTACCCTCATGTGAGAAATATTTTATAACTTCCTAGATATAAATAAACTTTCAGCTTATACATAGGTCAGCAGTGTTAAAAATCACAGTTTATGAAAACACATTACAATGCTACATAAGATCTTTATTGCAATTCAGTTTGTTGTTGCTGCTAGAAGTTTGACACCCTATAAATAGTAGACGTTTTGATGTTAACCTTATTTTCAAGATTTTCTTCAGTATTTTATTAGCAACAAAGATATTTATAGGTTAGCAAAGATATTCCATTGATGTTTAAAATAAATGCTTTTTTTTTAAAGTGATAAATATTTGACTGGAAAAAGAAATAGCTATTTATATCCTTAGAAAAAGTGTTAATCATGAATATGTTTAATTGTGTATTTTTTGACTTAAATAAAATATTATTCACTGAAGCAAGATGCATTTCATTAATCCATGATTCTATTATTGCATCTATAACATAACTTGTTACTATTATCACTATTTTCAGTTCCTTTACTTGTTCATTTCTACTATACAAAATAACAGTTAATGTCAATGCCATTATGATACAAATAATGTTTACATTTTTATATAATATTTATTCACAACAAGACCAAATGCTTTCAGGACATTTATTATTATTTTTTTATAATTACAAAAATAATTAAGTATTAGTTTATTTGCATATGGTTTGTGCAACAATGAACATATAGCCCAAGAGTCATTTTGACTTCCACTATTGGCTGGCAAATATTTTGGTCACTGTTTCTTATCTCCACCTTTCCATATACTGTCACATATTCAAACTATGTAATTTTCTTCTATAGATAATTTATTATCTTCTCCAAGAATTAGTATGAATATTTTGCTATGTAGTTTTACTCCCATTAATAATTCTGCCTGCAGCTATATATGTAATAATATGTTGATATAGCATAGGCATATTATGAGTTTTTGAATATTGTCTGTTATTTTTAGTTAATATTATCTGGGAAGTATAATTTATGATGACAATGAAAGTGTATTATGAACATTAAAATGAAAATAATATTAGTGAAAACATGCTTTTTAAAATAAAAAATTTTTACAACTAAATAAAAATATCAATACAAAAATAGAATGAAATGTATTAAAATAATTATTTTGAGTATATTAAACTATAGTTGTGATACATGTTCCTTGGGAAAACAAGAAAGAAAAAGATTGGAAAAAATGGAAGTATGATTTTGGAGTTTTACTAGAATGCGTTGGAGAATTTGGAGTGAAAAGAGAACTACTGAATATGATAAAAATAAGAAAGATTAAATTTTAGAATTATATTTTAAGATCTGACAAGTGTTTACAAAATACTTTGAAAGGCAAAATTTTAGAAAGAAGAATGAAAGGTAAATCAAGAATATACTATCTTTAAAGTATGATCAATCAAAGTGAATGTTTTTTGTATGCAGATGTAAAATGAATTGCTGAAGATAGAACAATGTGACTGTACTGACAAGGCATTGCCTTTAGAAGCTGATGATGATGATAAGCTTAATTTAATATTAGAATAAAAATATAATTATCAATTTACTTTTATTATTTTAATTAAACTTTCGTTTCTTTATTTAGGATTTTAAAATTTCTAATAAATAATTATCATTTTAAAATTATATGTATTTTTTATGAATGACTAGAATTCTAATTTAATTTTAAATATTATTAAACATTTACTTAGTTTTAAAAATAATGCCAGATTAGTTATTTGGTTATTACTGATTTAAAAAGTTTTCTAAGATAAAAATAAACAATTTTGTTGAAAAAACATATTTGTCAATCTGATATAACATTATATTTTTTAACATTTTAAAATAGCCACATCAATAGGCTGCTTTAATATTGCCTGTAAGTTTGAAAGTGTTGAGATATTTCAAAAGTTATGTGTAGGAATTTCTTAATGATTTGCGATAAATTATGAAGATGCAACAGAAGTGTTAACATTTTTTTGTGGATGAGATGTTGAAAAACTCTATAGTAATGATAATCATGCTTCACAGAGTTCTGTCATGGTGTTGCTGTGCTTTGGCTTTAAATTATTTTTTGTGGTTATCTTTAGCATTAGTTTGCCATTTGATAGTAAAAAGGTTTAAAGATGTCAGAAGCCCACAGATAAAAATTAAATATGAACTGGCAAAAGATTAAAGCATCACTGATTGTTAGCTTCTTTGAGCTTGGACATGTAAATAAACTTGTAAACTTTCCTTTATTGCTGTTAGCAGTGAGGAAAAAATGGCATAGCTTCTTTTTTTTATTTTAAAATTTATAATATTTTACAAAATATTTATGTAGTCTTTATTAAAACATACATATATATTTATTTGCACACTTAGATTTTTGAAATATATTTCATTTTTAAAAATATAAGTTAGGAAATTTTAAGTAACAATAGAAAGGAAACTAGAATCTTTATGAATTTTTACATTCTGTTGTACACTAAGTTATTGAATTATTGAGATAATTTAATAAATATAAATGCAATTTTAAATTTTAGAGCTGTATTATGACTTTATAATTTTTCATTTCTGTTTAAAAAATATAATTCATTTAATAAAAAAAATTTTTTTTAATAGCACTATGGCAAAAAGCTAATAAAAATTAAATATATTAATACTTTTTTATATATATTTGGAAAATTCAATATGATTTTTTAGAATGTTTTTCATTTGTAAACACATATTTTTAAAAAATCAAGACTAATTTATTGAATCATAATACTGAATAAAGATTTTAATATTAAAATTTAAATGTTGAATTATTAACTTAAGTTGTCACTAAGAAATGATGGGAAAAAATTGAAATGTAAGAGTTTTGCTTTCATGAATAGGGACTTTTCTTGATTATTTGAAGAAAATAAATTAGCATATATTAGTTTGTTGTTTGATAATTTTCTGATGGTATATCATAGATTAATTAGAAATCATTGATTAAACAGTGCTGTGGAAATATGATAGAGATATTGACTACCTGTTCAAGTGAAATGACAGTTGATGAAGTTATTCAAAAATTGTACATTCCCTAAAATACCATTAATTTTTTATCCCATCAGATTTTTAATTCAAATAGTCAGATTTCTTTTTTTTTAACTTTTTTTATTTGATCTTATACATGACATGAGGCTTTGACAATCAGACTCAACAAAATGAATTAATAACCTCTTTAACTTCCTCTGATATTAACTAAAAACTCTTTTTATGTACTTTTATTGAAATATTCTTAAATAAAAAATTTCTTAGAAAAATGTATACCTAATACTTGTTAAATAATTAGAACAAATTAACAGAAAAAAAAATACATTGAATTAACTCTTGGTCATCTAGTAAACATCAGACAAAAGATTTCTGTTTTTAATTTTTAACTTAAATTAACTTTTTTTTATTTTGAGATTTGTATTCTAATTAAGATTGCTCCCCCGCCCCTAATATTATCCATTTGCAAATTTAAAATTTTTTTTATTTTTTAAGTAAGAATGATAAATTATTTAGATTGAAATGTTAACTGTCATATTTGAAAAATAACTTTTATTTAAACTAAATAATTTAAATAAACTAATATAAAATTATTTAATTCACAAATATTAATTGAACATTTTCTTCATTTATATATATATATTTACACATAATTGGATATGCATTTTGAAATTTTAACTGTTAAATGCTACTCAAGATGGCATTCATTGTTGTAAGCATTATATGTTAGTAAAAAGATATTAGATTATTTAGAAAAAGCTCAAAGGGAAGTAGGAAGACATGCATTGGATGCAGAAGTATGGACAGCAAGGGAGGCAATTCAAGGAGAAATGGGATGGTCAAGTTTTCATATGAGAGATGCAAAAAGTAAAATGAAAATGTTTGGTAGATTGCAGTTTATGGATAATAAAAGAATAGCTAAAATAGTATTTAATTGGGTTATGAGTAAAGGGCAGGTAACAAGATGGGTGAGAAAGGTAATGCGGTATGCAAAAGATTTGGATAAAGAATTTATATCAGTATATTTGTACAAAAGATGGGATGATTGTGTTAAGAGGATTATTGAGTGTTGTAGTAGTAAGGAATGAGATAAAAGAATAAATTTATTAATAAAGACTAGGGAGTTAGAGAGATGGAGAAATAGTATGGAGAGTAAAAAGAGTTTAAATATATATATAGAAATAAACAGAATATTAGGTGTGAGTTAATATATGATAATAGTAAGGAAAGTAGTTTATTGTTTAAGGCTCAAACGGGATCTTTAGCTACAAAAGAATATACATGTAAATGGAAAAATATGGGTGATTTATTTTGTAAATTATGTAAGGAAGGAATTGAAAATATTAGGCATTTGTTAATTGAATGTAAATGTTTGAAAACAGAAAGGGTACATATAATGAAGTTGTGGAAAAATAAATATGAAAAGAGTGATTATACAGAAAGTGAATTATTGGTTTTTATGCTGGGTTTGGGAAAAGATAAGGGGGATTTAGATATAAAGGTTATAGAGTTGACAAAAATTATGTTGTGGAAATGGGATAGAGCAGATTATGGGTAAATTTAGAGTGGGGAATGTAAAAGAAAGTGGCTAACAGGTTTATCTGGGCATAATTGCTGAGATATTCTTGACTTCATTTAAGGAGAAGCCATAATACATCACATCACATCAAAGAATAGGGAGTTAAAAATAGCATGGAAAGTAAAAAGAGTTTAAATATATATAGAAATAAACCGAAAATTAGGTGTGAGTTAATATATGATAATAGTAAGGAAAGTAGTTTATTATTTAAGGCTCAAACGGGATCTTTAGCTACAAGAAAATATACATGTAAATGGGGAAAAATGGGTGATTTATTTTGTAAATTATTTAAGGAAGAAATAGAAAATATTAGGCATTTGTTAATTGAATGTAAATGCTTGAAAACAGAAAGGGTACATATAATGAAGTTATGGAAGAATAAATATGAAAAAAGTGGTTATATAGAAAGTGAATTATTGGTTTTTATGCTGGGTTTGGGAAAAGATAAAGAGGATTTAGATATAAAGGTTATAGAGTTGACAAAGATTATGTTGTGGAAATGGGATGGAGCAGAGTATGGGAAAATTTAGAGTGGGGAATGGAAAATAAAGTGGCTAACAGGTTTATCTGGGCATAATTGCTGAGATATTCTTGACTTCATTTAAGGAGAAGCCACAATACATCACATCACATATGGTAATTTTTTATTATTGTTATATTAAATATTATATGGTTTATTCCAGTTTTTTTTATTTATATAGATCAATATAGATTAATTGATTATTATGTAAATATTATTTAATTTTTAGCTTTTAATTTTTTTAACCTTTTATATTCCTAAAACTTCTTTATTAACTGTTCACTTCCAAAAACTTTTCTATCTTACACCCATATATCAATGCAAAAAACATACCTCATTATTTAAGAAAAGTTGGAGTAAACATAAAGTGAGAATGAAAGAAAAAAGTCATAGAGAGAGTATAAAGAAGCTGCTAAGAAACAAATGAAAGAGCAGGATGTAAATGCAAGCTAGACTAGTTATTTAAAATAACTAGAATAAAATTAATAAGGAAATGGAATGAACTTAATGAGAAGTTTAACTGAGAAATTTTAAAGTACACCAAGAGGAGATTATAAAAATAATTATTTGAAGTGTGAAAAAATGTTATGTTGCTAAATGCTGAAGAAAAGGAAGATGTGCTTGGAAAGAATACTGACTTTGTAATAAAACTCTTTGTGATGAAGAATTTATAATTGAATATCATTTATTAAAAAATTTAGTTCAGAAGTATTCTGGAGTAATAGATAGATTTAAAAAAGGCTTGGATGCAAAAGTACAAAATCTTAAAGAAGATTCAGAATAAATTTCATTCAGGGAAATGGACAATGGTTAATTTATTCATTGTTAGTCTGATAATTAAAATGTCTTATTGAAAAAAAAAAACTATTGTTTATGATATAAAATATAGAAATATGTTTTGAAGAAATCTTAAAAATATGGGAAGATGTGAAATTGTTAAGAAAGTTCAATGGTCTTTACAAAGATAATTTTTATCATGTAAGTTAAATGTGAAAACAGCTTTAAATGAAATATTCATTGTCCTCTATTTGTTTGTTTAGTTTTTTTTTTAAATTGTAAATTGAAATAAAAAGATTAGCAATAGTGATAGAGATTCTTATTGTGGGAATTAAAAGAATATATAATGTAAAGGCCAATATTGTAAAAATTATGAAATTCATTTTAGAGAAGTATGCAGAAATAAGAAGAAATTAAAATTTTAATTCAGTGAGAAAAAATGTTATTAATAATTAAAATTAAATAATAGAAAATGAGAGGCATTTATCTAGAAGTTGTTTAGATACTATGTTAAATGTGAAAAGGAATTAATGAAAAGTTGGAATTACAATTAAGACAAAAGGAAAGAATGTAATAGGATTGATTAAAAATTTGTTATATATTTTATATAACAAATGGGAGCTCTGTTGGATAATTTGGAGAAAGACTGGTACCTATTTTTGTATTGAACAAGAGCATTAAATATTGAATTATGGACTGCAAATGAGTTTATTTTAAGTTGGAATTATTTTTTAATAGAAAAAACTAAAAGCAATAAAAATATTACAATTTATGAATAAAAATAGATTAATAAAAATAGTATATAATTGCACTAATGGATGAATCAACAAACTCATTGTGCTAAAAGATATTATTATATATATAGTTAATAGATTAAGATTTTATTAGTAAGTATTAGTATAGAAAATGGAACTAATTCATGTATCATATATTGCATAATATATTGTAGGAGCATAAATATGAGAAATGGAGGGGAGAGATGGATAAATATAAATAAAAGAAAGTAGTTTAAAATTATATAAAGAGTAAGTAATTTATTAAAAAGTTATTGTTTAATAGTGCAAGGATAGAAGCTTTGGATATTAGTGAAATGAGGCAAAAATGGGGAAAGATTTTTGACCCTAATTGTGATTTATGCAGATACAAAATAGAGCATATTAAATATTTTTGGAGCTTAATATGTGGAAAAAAGTTCATGAAAATTGTATGAAGATTAGATATAAACATAAAAGGGATGAGGTTGAAAAAGATAAAGGCTTTTTTAGGTTTTTTTTTGCTTGTTTGTTTAGAGTTCTATAACATTTTTATGGAAAATAAAAATAGGATATTAGAATTAATAAGATAGGTATTATCAAAATAAATAAGGATGAAAAAAAAAGTCTCAGTGCTAAAAATATGATGGAGTGATTGTAAATTGAAATCTTTTTAAATTATGTAATGTTTTTCAATGGAATATAAAAAAAAAGTGATCAAAAAATTAAGTGCAGTTATTATAAATGAAAAACACAATTTTAAAAAATATCAAAAATAAAATTGAAAAAAGATTTAAATAATGCAAGAGAGATAGTAATAGAAAATTTTGGAAATATATAAAGGTAGAAACTTTAAAAACATTTAATGCATAATGTACTAAGATATTAATAATATAAAATATTAAAATAAGTGCAAGGAGGATTTAGGAAGGAGAATATTTTTGCATTAATTCAAATAGTAGAAATGACTTATAGATTGAATAGGAAAGCATATTTATATTTTCAGATTTTTAAAAACGTATGTGACTGAGTGATTTGAAAATATTTATAGTTTATGTTAGAAAATTTGGGATTGGAAAAAGATTTATTAAGATCACCAAAAAAACTAGACAAAGAAAATTATATATGTACACACTGTAATAGCAAACTTATTTTAGGCTTGATTTTTTTTGTATTCACAGTCTATGGGGAAAGTGTTTTATACATTAAATATGCCCTCATGTAATTATAATAGAAAAATCATATAACATTACAATACTAACCAAAAAACAACATTTTTATATTCTTCCATGATCATATTTTCATCTATATTATATGATTTACTATTTTATGTATCATTAGTAGTATAGTAATAAGCAATTGGGAATTATGAATCTAGTATAGTAATAAATATTAATATAGAACTAAATTAGGTTTATTGTTTATCATATAAACTGTTTTCATTATTTTTAAAAAGAATTAGAAAACAAATTAAGATTAAATACAGAATATAAAATAGATAAGTCTACACTCATAATAAAGTATATAGGTTATCAGTACTATATTTTACAGGTAGTATCTTTCTATTTGTTTATATAATACAAAGAAGAAGAAATAATTATAACATTTAACAATAAACAAATACTCCTTTCTTTATACACTTTTTCCTATGCAATAATTATTATTATTGCTCAAATAAAGAAGACAATAATGGGTAAATAAATTTAATAATAGAAGAACTTATAAAAACATAAAGTTGATAGAAAGCAAAATTAATAAAGATTATTATAATAACAATGATCATAAGGATGATAATAATAATAATAGCAACATCAAAAATCACCTGAAATTCTCAATTTCAAGGTAAAATTTATTTAATAATAATTTAATAATCAAATATCATTAGCTTATATACTTTTATAAAATAATAATAATAAAATACTGATTATTAAATACAATCGTTCTTTTTTTTTCATTCCCTAAATAAAATATCATAGGTTTACATTCTTTTGATTTAAAGAAAGAAATAATTTTTTGATTAATTTTTCTTTTAACCCATTTAACTAATTTAAGATTTGTAACTGTATAAAAACAATACCCTTTCTTTTATTTTATTTTTTTACAAAATAGTGTTCTTTTCTATAACATTAATAATTTAGCTTTATTTTTGTCAAAATCAGAAATAAATTAAATAACTTATTTTAAAATACCAAAAGTATATTCTGACATGAGATATTTCGTCTCATCGTATATATAGATATGCAAAAAAAATTGCAAATGATAATATTGACAATCAGAAAAAAACATACGATTATCATTAATGGAAATTGCTTTTCATCTATCTTGCAATAAAATTGTACCATTCTTTATTAATTAATGATTCATTATAAAAACAGATGTCATTTTATTTTTCCAAAAAGTCATTTTATTTTTGAAGTATTTATAATTTATATATTTTTTTATATTTGTATTTAGTTTTCAGTGAAAATTGAGATATTTTTTATTATGATGTAGATAATGAAGGCACGTTATAACAAAGATGCAGTCAACAAGTTTATTTTTGAAGGTGTTGTCAGCATTCAACTTGAAAGACACAACAGCTGTATGTGTGCTTGTCGAATTTCACCAAGTCAATGCAATGCTTACCAAGAGTACAGAGATTGTAAATGTCACTGTCTCACTGAGCCAGATTTCAGAATTTGTGAAGGCAACCAAGTATGGAGTGATTCAGAATGTCGTTGTGTTTGTCCTGATTATCCTCATTGTACTAAAGGAAAGTTTAGCTTCAGGACATGCAGGTGAGATTTTAAAAAATTCTTTATGTAAAGTTTGTATTAATGATAAGTCAAGAGACAAATTAATAAATAAAAATGAAGACGTTTATATTAATATCAATATTTTTATTTTTTACATTATTATTTCCTGTTTTTGTTTTAAAATTTTGTTAGCATAAATATTTTTAGAACGTCATATATATATATATCAAAATAATCAAAGTATTTTGAGATAAAAAGATATTGCTTTTATCACTCCATGATATACAGCATTCTGAAGTTCTTCAAATGAATATGCATTTAAAAAAAAAAACATATAACACACTTCAAATCATGCTATTAATTTCGTTTCAGATTCATAGTCAATCTGTATAGAAAGAATATAAAACTATTGTGCATAACACAATAACAATCTATTTATAATAAAGTCACATTATTAAGATGTAAAGAACTTTCAGTATGTGTAATATGTACATATGGTAAAGTACAATTTAGCTCTAAGCTTCTGAAATAAAAAAATTATTAAAGGTATTAATCAGATTTATAAAGTTCTGCAAATTTGTAGCACATTAATATACATAATGATCTATTGTGCTGGCAATATAAACAACTATCTGCAAAAAATTAAGTTATTATATAAGATGGAGTGGATGACTAAATGGAGCTTGAAAGTCTAGGTTCAAATTCTATTTTATTACATCTAGCTTAAGTATATATACTATACTTGCATTTAAATATTATAAATTCAGCCTGTATTCTGACCATCGCTCTTCTGTGTATTTAAATGGTCTTAAGGTCCTACAATATGAGGGTCAGAGTGACTTACAGATAACATGAGTATAACATCAAATTGGCAAACAAGGGTCTTGAACATGACATCATCAGATTTTCAATGGTATGGATGTCTGAAGAGTTGGAGAGGGGAGAGGATTAACACCTGTCCATTAAAGTGTGAAGATTTGCTATCTCATTATGTGTAGGAGATGATGATCTGAACCAACTGATGACTGCTGGTTCAGGACAAATTACATGAATTGGAGATCATTTATTTTTACACATGTATGTAGTTATGTGTATCAGTTGTATATGGTGGAGTGGATAACTAAAGGGAGCTTGGAAGTCTGGGTTCAAATCTCCTCTATTTAAATATTCACTCTCATAAATTTATACATATGTGATTTATTTAATATATTAATTAACAAATTTATAGCACATGTTTATATTAATAATGGATAATCTATGCATTTTTTTCCAATGTTTACCACATTCTGCTCAAAGTCCAAAAAATTCAACATGCAAATATAACACAGTTCTATTTATTATTAAAAATAATAAATGCAATATAATCCAAGACCATAATTTATGATATATTAATTTCTGGGTTTCTTTTTTTTTTCTTTGGTCTGCTAAAAGACATTCCATTATGTCTTCTGTTTTCTATTCACATTATCATTTCTTACACGTACTTTTTACTTTTATAACCGACCTAAAATTACTTTGACATTCACTTTAATTGTTGATTTTTATTTAAGTCAAATATGTTTTGATAAACTGAAATATTGATCATCTAAATGACAGTCTTTGCAAAATCTCTTCAACTCATGCTCAATCTGTGACTGCTTTAGAAAAATACAATATTGCATTTTTAACTATATGCTTTGCTTCATTAGCCACTAAAGAATTTGGACTGTTTTGTCTGTATTTGTTTTAGTATTTATTGCTTTTCTAGCATTACAATTATTATATATATGTATTGTACCTGCTGAAATTTGAAATAAATTTCCATATGTGATGGAATGTTAGTCGTAAATAATTGTTTTATCTTTTGTTTGATTTTAATAGTGAATATGTTAACCTGGACTGCATTGAACTATGTTTCTATGACAACATATAATATTGGAGAAAGAAATGTTTATTGTTAATTGTAGTTTGTAAAAACTGTGAATTGACATTATTCATTTTAAAATAAACGTATAGATAATAAAGTTTATAGCCTTGATAAAATTATTTTCTTTATTATGTATATTTTCATTACTGGATTCATAATAATAAGTCACAAGTAATATACTTAAATATTTAATGTTTCCAGTATATTTGTTGTTCTATTTATATAATATTATATTTGAAAGATATGTCTAAAAAAAATTTTTCATTGTAGTATGAAAGAATGTAGTCTGCATTGTTTAGTTTATGTTAAAGTGAAAAATTCTTATTCGTGTTTTAAAAATGTGAATGTTTGTTATATATAATAGTTGTGATTTCTTTTGTTTATTATTTTATATAATAAGATTTTTATTTATGAGATGTTGTCTGAAATTGACCAAAGAGTTAATTCAGAGTGTTGCTATGTTTTCTTTTACATCAATGGAAAAAAATTATAAATAGAACCAAGCAGATTAAATGAGCTCTCTTTTATCTTGGCTTCAGTAGAAGTGAATCTAAGTTCCTTCATGTAAATTTTTTTTGCTTATTTTTAATAGTATAAGATTATAAAACAAATGAATAGAATGATGGAATGAAAGCAATAATGTTGGACCATTGGTTTGACAGGATTGTTAAATTTGTAAGAGATGACAATTTATTGAAAATATGAAAATTAGTTATTAGCATTTTAAAAAACAAAGTATTGCTTTGCTTTTAATAATGGATATTACCCACTTTTCATTGATGAAGTCTAAATGTTAATAACAGAAAAATGTACAGAAAGATTGTGTTCATCTGCTGATTTAATTTTATGACCTTGATGGATTATTTATATGCAAGATAAAAATGTGTTCAATTTCCATAGCGTCATCATGGATGAAACTAGCATCTGTTCACTTGTAATGTTTTATAAATTAATTACTTGCTAAATGAAAGGATACTACATTGTATCATCATGGATATAAACTAGTGTTTGAATACTGATAACATCATAGATCAAATACCTGCTAAATGAAAAAATAGTTTGGATATTTGGAAAATATCTGAATTAATAAAATGTGTTTTAAATCTAATAGCTTTCCATGATAATTTTTCCTTTTCTGAAAATAATAAGGCATCATCAGATTGTGGTTTAAGAAATAGACATTATAACTATGGTACTATTTTGAAAATGCTGTATTAAAGATTATTACTCAGGTCAATTGCTTATATTCATCATTATTATTGCTATATTTTTTCTCTTCATTTAAAATGTATAGTATTTATTGATATAAATAGTAGGATAATTTTAGTTTGTGTAACAATCTATTTATATACCTAAATATAAAAGAGTTCTGTTTTCCTAAATTTAAACTTCTATTTTACAGCATTGTAATTATTATTTTAATTTAAAATACTATTTTTGTTATTTATTGATTATAAATTAATTTCAAGTATATTACTTAAATTAGTAGTTCAAAAGGATTATATCATAATAAGTATTTATTTTATTTTGTTCTCTTAAATTTATATTAACAAATAAGTAGATTCATCTATTTTTTTATTTCAATTAATTATATTTTTATATGAAGTATAAAAAGAATATATATCTTGAAGGCTCCTATATTTTAGAAATTATAAACATTCTCCAACATATTTGTGTTACACAAACATATGTTTTGCATTTATTATCCAATAGGTGGTGATTGATGTGCAATCACCTATTTCAATATGGAGTTAATGTCCATTAAAAACCTATTGCATAAAGCATAATCAGATTATATGTTTATTTTTTAAATGTTTATTTGCTATACATATATATTGTAATGATCCAGGTTTTTCACCAGAAAAGGGGGAATGCATATAATTACAACCAGACCTAGGATCTTCTGGTAGAATGCTGTGAATGATGTGATGAAGCAACTAACCAATGATCATATCCATCTCTATTGGGCTAGTTCTTGGTTAACACATTAAATTTAAATATAATTGAGGTCAGTTCATCCGTACTTCATCCCTCTTTCAGATTCCATTATGCCTCAGTATTCAAACCCAGGGAGAATATTGTCTTTGGCTCTCTTCAGGGGTGAATTTACCTAATGTAGCAACTTAGTTTTGGTGACCTAAGATATGTCCACCTCTATTGTGGTGTTATGTGTTATAATAATATGTATGTATGTCCATATATATTTAATCAATTAAATTAATGAGTGAGTGTATGAATGAATTTGATAAACTAGAGGCTAATTTGATTTAAAACACATTAACAAATTTTATTAATAAAAGATAAAAATTGAAATTCTATTCATATAGCAAAAGATGTGGTTATATGTGTCCCATATGCATTTCTACCATTTCAAAAGCTAAATTATTCATTGTACCAACCCACACACCATGGTAGACATGCATTAAATGAACTTAGATAAAATACAAAAATACAACAAAAATATATATATTTCATCATCATAATGATCACAAAGCTAACTATCTATTTACAAGATTTTATTACAATATGTCCAGTAGCTCCATGATCCAATTTCTGCTGGATAGATTTTCTTGGGACTCCCTCCCTAAGTACAAGTTCCTATTGTTGATAGAAAAAGACATCCATCCAAGAGCATTAGTTGTTCACAACAAATAACTAAATGTAACAATTATTAGTTAAACATAAACAAATAATGTAAATTCTGTCCTGTCCTAGTGATTGCAAATTAATATGAAAGAGCATCAAAAATTCTTACCTCATTCCATACTATTATATGATGATGATGATGATGATTTAAAGTCAAGTCACTACAGTGGGAATCAACCTAAATTTTATTTACAAACAAAACAAAAAAAAATTTCTAACTTAATAAGCCTTTACCCCCACATGATATTGCTTCTTATAGAATGAACTCTCCTGATTCTAAATACACTGAAATTTTCAAGTGTTGGAATAATAAGAGCTGAATTCTACAAATGTATAAAGTGAAGAAAAAAAATACAACATGATAATTTTGATTTTGTTCAAATCTCCCTAATTAAAGTTTATAATTTAAACATCAATGTCTTTATGGATGTAGTCTATTCTGATGACTCTTCCATCATTCTCCAGATTCTCTAGTAGCACTTGGACAAGGTCATTTCCATTTCAGATGTCACTCTCTTTTTGAGATTCATTCAGACACTTCAGGTTAGGCATTTTTCTAGACATTATTTATACATATGAGTTACAGCATCATGCTTTCTGGCAATCATAAAGAGCATAATCTTATTCAGTTATAGAGCTGGTAATAGTAATATGTTTTATTCTGTTACAAATTAGAGTGATCCACTTTAATTATATTTAAAGTTCATCAATGTGAATTGTAAATTCAGTTTATATATTAAATTTTAATATTATTATAAACACTAACAATCTTTCATATGCTTTATTAGTTATAATCCATAGTTTTAACAACTTAGCTTTATTGAACTGAAGAGTAATTAATATGATTTGTCAGTTGTGTTTAAGTAAGCTTCAAATAGAAATCTATCATTTATTTTATATATTGTTATGATTGGATATTGAAAATCTTAAGGTTATTTAATGGGATAAATTTATTTTATAATATTTTAAGCTGGTGAAACTAGAAAGATGTGTGAGTTAATTGATTTTGTATTATTATTAAATATTTAATCTTATTATAATTGACTTAGTTAATAAAAGTATAATGACATTAGTGGAATAGTATGGCTGAGTTAGTATTACATTTGTTTTTGTATAGTTGTAATTAGAAATCAATTATTGAGTTATATATTTAGTTAGCTATCATTGATATTGTAAATTTGTAGGATGTATTAAAATTATTTCATCCATCCATAAATTATTTCATTTAAATATAAATAACATTTAACTTTTGGTATAAATTTGTATTATTATAAACAGAATGTTGATTCATGAAGAATATTAAAGTATATCTGTGTAATTCTTTGTTATTATTTTCATTATACTATAAGTGAATTACGGAATAAGCATAGGTCATTGTTTATAAAATAGTGATATTTGGTTTCATTGTTTTATCTTTAATCTATTGCAAATAATGCTCATATTTTGAGATAGTTTGAAATAATGTTTTTATTTGCTTTTTGTTCATTCTAAATGCTATTGGAATCTATGAAGTTACAACAAAGATTATTATCATTGTGTATTAACTTAAGGGTTAGATTGTTATTTATTGATTGATATTCATTTTAGTTTAGTTTATTAATTTCATACTTTCTACAATTGATGCTACAATTCACAGGCATTATTAAATTAGAATTTGTCTTCCTTGGTTCATATTTTATTTCTGTTACAAATAGTGATCAATAAATAGACTTACTCAGGATACAGTATGACCCATAATTTTGTTCAGATGTACTTGGTGTTCAACTTCATAGTATATTTTTATTCAGTTGCAAATGATGACTAACAATTGGGATATATTTCCATTCAGATTATATTAAAGTTTTCATTTCCTATGGTCATTATAGTTATTCAGCTACAAAAAAAGAGCATACTCTCGTTTTTATTCTGTTACAAATAGAGCTGCAATTTGTGGGATGCCATTAAACCAGGATCATTCTTTTATGGTTCATATATATATATAAGTAGATAATGTTTCTGATCCATTATTAAGTAGTAGGTCATCAGTGATACTGAAGGTATTTATGGTGATTGAATTTGATTTATATATAGTTTGAATTGAAGATTTCAAAGAGGGGGGAATTTATTTTTTTGATATTGTTAATCATTTTATTTTGCCCTATCAAGATCAAATTTGATTTTTAATTAGAGTTGTTGATGTGTTGTCTTCTTGAACTGTCCCATCATTAGAAATAAAAGTTATTCCTTGTCAGTTAAATCAAATTGTTATATATTTAAATCATGTAGGTTTATAATTTGGTCACTATTCTGAGATTTTTTAGGCTAATATTGTTACTGAATTAATTCCAGTGAAATTTTTATTATTTGGGTTATAAAATAATTGTGTGATTTATATAAATATAAATACATCAAATTTAAAATGAACTCCTTAGATATATCCATTATATTCAATAGTAAATTATAAATATTTTTTAATAACAATAATTAATAACATTGGTAAAATTGTTTTTGGAGAATTACAATAAATTTATTTAAAATTTTTCATCCCTCTTCAAGACTATATATATAAAGAATGAATTGAGTTTCAATATTTATTAGTATATTAGTAATTCGAATAATATATTGGATATATCCTTGTCTATGAACAACAATATTAAGATTAATATTTAAGTTTTTAAATAAAGAATTTAAGGTATTTTTTAGAAAGAAGGAATGTAAAAAAAATGTTAATTTTTATTAGACTATGTTTTATAGTTATATTAAATAATAGGTTAGGATTATTTCCTTATGCATTTTCAAAAATATCATATTTAATGATTATATTAAGATTAGCATTATCTTTATGAATTATGTTTATAATTTTTGGTTGCTCATTTGGCTCTGATGAGAATGCCATTAGTTTTAATATTATTTACAATATATATTAAAACTGTAAGGAATGTTATTCATCCATTAACTTTATTGGTTTAGTTGGTTGCAATTCTCTTATTAAGTTTAGTTGGAGATCAAGAAAAGATAATTAGAATAATAATAAAAATATCAAATATCTCTTTATTGTCAATAATTTTTATTATTTTTAATTTCTTATCAAAATCAAATACTCTGGACAATATGGTATTTGTAAGATATTGCTGGAAATATGTATATTCTTTCTTATTCACATGATCACACTTTGTATTTGGCATAAGTATCCAATTCTCTAACACTTTAGAAATACCATAAAATACTAGAAATTTCTTTTTAAGAATGTCTTATAATATGAGAAAAAGATGTAAGATCAGTTAGTATTTTTTGATTTGATGAATAAATTGCTATTGAATCTATAAATTGTAAAGAATATATCTTCATTGGATTGACAAGTAAAGCAACTGAAATTTTACAGATTTCCTAAAAATATTTTTGTTGAATTTGAGCATAGTTTTATGGAAGAGAATATAATACAATGGAGTGTTACAATTAGGCAAGCTGTTGGAGTCTTTTATTAAAAAGTTTGTTAATAAAGATGTTAAAGACTTGCATCAAAAAATGACTAACATAGAGACTAGATTCAAAATGTTATTATATATGGGCATATTTATATTTCACTGGATTATATAGTCCTTACAATATTCATCTTTAACTTTTTGTTTTTCTGTGTTTCTTTTTATTTTCTTCAATTAAGGTATTCTCATTTGTATATAAATATCTATTTATAATAATGATGATGATATTTAATTTATTTATTATTTACACAATATTGTCTAGTTTCAACAAGAGTCATCATATTTCAAATAATAAAATTAAAAATGAATATAAAAAATTAACTATTTTTGCGTTTCATTAAAAATTAGCTTAAAATTTGTTAAGTATGATGTCATCAAAAAGCAAACTTATATATCAATAGCATAAAAATAATTGAAAAACAAAGTTGGATGATTTAGAGATGTGAATGGAGAATGAAATTAGCAAAATAAAGTTAGCAATTTTAAAATATTAAAACTAAGAGAGCCCAAGTAATGTTTGACGGTTCAAAATGTTAGAAAAATTAACTACATAAAAAGAAAAAGGAAATTATGAAAGTCGTGATGGAAGAGACAATAAAATATATAATAAAAAAATGAGTGAAAAAGTGTTCTTAAAAATTAAAGACTATGAGAATTTTGAGAAGTAGAGAAGAAACAAAAAGCCTTAAAATAAGGAAAGAATTAGGTTTAGTGAGTGATTTGTTCTTCAGGCATTAAAATTAATAGCAGTTTAGTCATAATGATGTGTATGCTTAATTTAAAAAATTTATAAAAAATAAATATATATCATATAGTCTTTAAATTATTAGAATATGTAATACTTTTTTGAATGTATGTGTGTATGCTTAGCAAAGTGAGATATTTTTTCTTACTTTTTTATTATCTGGCTGAGTGCATTTTTTGGTGTCAAACACCATATGTTTGACACTGAAAATGTGCTCAGACAGATAATAAAGCAGAAAGGAATAAATATCTCACTTTGCCAAGCATATACACATATGCACGCTAAAATGTTACATATATAACTAAATTTTCACTTTTATCAAAGTCTTTATCCCCCTTTGCATATATAATTATGAAATATAACAATAATAAAAAATTTTAAAATCATTTAAAAACTTGTATTTATTTTTGATTTCATAAATGTTATTTGTTGTATAAAGAACTCATTAAAGTTAATGAAACAATTCTGAAATTTAGTTACTAAAATAAATTGAATTATTTGTGTGCAATTGATAGAAATGCTAATCAAAAATTATTTCTTGATGGTAGTAGTCTATTCAACCAGCTTTTGGATAGAAATATTATTATGCTTAATTCATAGATGTTTAGCATTCTATTATATTGCTTTTTTAGAAGCTTACTGACTGCATGTGCAATTTATATTTTACATGTACATATACATTTTTAAGGCACCTCTGTTGAAGTTTTTAGCCTTGTACGTTATTATAAATAGTTTTATTAACTTTAAATTATTAATAATAAATGCATTACTTTCAAATTTTAAATTTGGAGAAACTGGAAGGGAATGGTGAGCTTGGGTAGGAATAAGTACATGTGATTTGTAATAATAGCGATATCTTTTCATATATATTTATTTTAGTGTAACTGTAATGCTATAAACAAAATTGCATGAATTAGTATAACATCTGCTTTTATAGATTAATAGAAAGATTTGAGAATAAGGGGTTGTATGTTTTATTGCATGTTTAATAATTTAATCATTAAATCTTAATTATTTTGTGTACTACAAACTTTCATCCTAGAACTTAAAGGATAAAGGAAATGGATTCTTCAACTATTCTGATAAATTTTAACTTTCTTGAACATTCCATTTTAATTTAAAATTAAAAAATAAGATAAACTTTCAAAGAGCAATTATCTTCATCTATTCTAGGGCTATCTGCAGTACACTTGAGTAATCTATAAACTCTGGGTAAATCCCAGACACATTTTTAGTTTTGGGCTTTGTCAGTGAAAACTAGGATGCAAGAATAAAACTAATGCACTCATGCATCTTGCAGCTACCTTAAACTTTTTTATAATATTCAATGTAATATTAGGCATTTTTACATTTCAGATGATTTTAAATCCTGGCTAACTTGCTTGCATAGTTATATTGATTTAACACAGCATCAGTGTATATGTATTTATATATTACAGTTACTAGTTTTATGATAATTGTAGGCTCTTTATATCCTTTGGCTAGGAAGAAAAATACCAACAACAATATATCAGATGATTATATCACATTTTAACTTATATACTTTCAAGAGCAGTTATTTCATCATATTTTAGAATTATTTATTGTTTTACATTTGAGAAATTAGTAGGAACCACATAGTGTGGATCTCTAAAATAACTATAATTATGCAAGTGAGTTAACATGAGTTCAAAATCTGAAGATTTTTTTAATTTTTCAGTATATTAGCTTGAATATTATAAAGAAGCAAATAGTAGCTGTTATATGCCATGCGTGTATTAGTTTTAACTTTAAATCTTAATCTTGACTAGTGAGAACAAGAACCAGAAGCTTTCCTTGAAATATCAATTTTATATTACTATGCTATTTGGTATTTGCTGATGACTTGAACTTACAATAGATGGTTATAAAATGAATGAAGATAACTACTATTGGAAGGATATGAGAAAGTCATATGGTATTATTAAGAAACATTTCCAAGAAATAAAATATTCTACTAATAACAGAAATTTGAAATTTTTTCAGGTTTCTATTAGAGTTTTTTTTAAAAAAAAAAAAATAATCAATTCTGATAAACACTCATATTAAAGAATAATGAGTAATGGCCCTTATCTGATGGTAATGCAAGAATAAGAAACTGCTGACATCATTAAACAATCAGCAAATTTTGTAAAACTTTCTTTTTCACTATTTCTCTTTAACTGCATATTAGAGTAAACTTTTTAAGGTGGTTTTAACCTTTTATCTATAGATCTCGACCACTTTAAGAGAGCATCCAGCAGTTAACTGACAAATAAAAAAAATTTCAATCATTTAGTAGCTTTTTCATTTTTATTAAATGAAAAAAATATCATTTATCAATAAAAGAAAATGTGTTTTAGGCACTTAGGGTTTATTAATATGTTTTATAATAATCTAAGAATAAAAAGTAAATGAATTGTTTTTATGTCATAATTAGCACTCCAAGAGACAGAAGCACTACATTTAAAAAAATAAATCCAGATTGCTCAATTGTAGTCAGAAAGCATTAATTCATCTATCAGTAATACACTTCTTTTTAAATCATTGGAAATGACAATTTCAATAAAAATCAGCTACTACTTACAATTTTTAAAATTCATGAAAGAGAAGTTAAAGCAATTTCTTTTAATTCTATTAACTATTTTTTTAAGTACAAGCATAATTTGTATCATCATCATCAACCATTATCAATCCATTATAGAATAAAGGTCTCTCCAAGTTCAGTCCATCTTCTCCGATCTATAGCTTCTCTTCACCACATCACCCCTGCACACTTTTTTATTTCATCCATCCATCTCACATGTGGTCTCTTTCGGGGTCTTTTACAATCTCTTGGAATCCAGTTTAAGATTTCAATTGTCCATTTATTATAGTATCTTTTAGCAGTATTCCAGCCCAACTCCACTTCAGTCTTTTAATTTTTCCAATAAGGTTAGTAACACCTGCTTGTTCTCTTATCCATATATTTAAATAAGCATTTATTTTATATAGTGTATGTTTACAATTGTATACATTCAAATATCAGCCTTCTAAGCTAATTGTGCATACGCTTTGCGACGGTTCCGGCCTCACGCTTTACTTGCCAGTACGTCAGATTTGCTCATATATAAGCATTTGAGTCATAGGAATAAGAGAATTTTTTTTATTCCTGCATAAATACTATATCTTGTATTGGTGAGAAAGTATTCATTTATTATTAACACTCACAAAGCGTATGCACAATTAGCTTAAAAGGCTGATATTTGAATGTATACAATTGTAAACATACGCTATATAAAATAAATGCTTATTTACAGATGATTAAGTTTCAGTTGGAATCACGTTTAGTAAATTCTAGACAATTTCGCCCATGTCATTCATTCAGACATCGTATATAGTAATTTAAAGTGACGGTTCCATCCTCACACTTTACTTGCCAGTACTTCAGATTTGCTCATATATAAACATTTGAATCGTAGGAATAAGAGGATTCCTTTTAGTCCTGCATAAATACTATATCTTGTATTGGTGAGAAAGTATTCATTTATTATTAACACTCGCAAAGTGTATGCACAATTAGCTTAAAAGGCTGATGTTTGAATTTATTCATATATTGTGTTTTCGATCTCTTCTTGTTACTCTCAAAATGGATCTCTCCTTCCTTCTTTGTATTGCTCTTCCATTAAGTGTCCTGGTCTCTGATCCATAAGTAAGAACTGGCAAAACCCATTTATTAAAAACCTTCCTTTTCAAACACATAGGTATATTTCCTTTTAGTATCAAATTATTTCTACCAAAAGCATTCCAACCAAGTTTAATTCTATGATTAATTTCATCCATTATGTTTCCATTTCTATTAATAATCTGACTACTTAGAGTTTAAATGTAATATAGGGGATGTGAGCACAGACTTTCAAGCTTCCTTCAGCTATCCACTCTATCTCGTATAACTGATGCACATGACTACATACATGTGAAAAAGATAAATGATCTCCAATATATATATTTTGTGTTGACCCAGCTCTCATCAATTGATCCTGATCATTTCCCACACTCATCTTTAAACTTTATTGGACAGGATTCATTCTACTCCACCCTCCAATGCTGCAGCCATCTCATCATCAGATTTTCAATGATATAAATGGCTAAAGAGTTGAAGGGTGGGATAGGTTGAAGTCTGTCCATTAACATTTGAAGATTTTCTATCATAATATAAACCGAGCAATGATTATATATGTGTGAATGACATAGTGATCTGGACCAACTGATGAGTACTGATTCAACATGAAATATGTATATTGGAGATTATTTATCTTTTTCACATGTGTGTGGTCAAGTGTATCATTTGTATGAGATAGAGTGGATAGCTAAAGGGAGCTTGAAAGCATGTGTTCAAATCCCCTATATTAACTATTTTTATAAGTATTAATTTTATTATTATTCTCATTTATTTAGAATTACCATTGTTTCAATAATATTTATCTTTAATAAGATTAATTAAAGTATCCAGTTTTAGTCATCAATGAATAAAATGAATAAACAGTGTTTAAGATGTATTATTTTATAAATATATCCATTCTTAAGTAAATAAGTAAAAATTATATTTTTAGATATTTTTAATTAGGAGTGTGTTATTTTAGAAAGAAGGAGCTGAAATAATTATGAAGATAGCTTTAATTATTAATGTAATTATTTAAATAAATTATGAACAATTTATTAAAAAAAGAACTGACAGGTGGAATTAATTAATGCTTGTGTTATGTTTTTGTTAATGTGTTTGCATATCTTTGTTTTTACAAATTTTGTAATTTTTATCAATATTTATTTGTATTTTATGCATGTGCGTGCATATCATGGTTTTGCTCAAAAGACAGTAGGATACTACTACTAAGCAGGAAAAATTTGGTCATCAAATGATACATTGTGATGGTTTTTAGAGCAATATATTTTATATGCTTTTTATTTTTAATGCTTTATTATGTATTCTTTTATAATTATGTTTTTAAATACAAATGTTTCATAGAAACTTGTACATTACAACTTTTAAATTGTTCATTGCAGAAAAAATATTTCTCCAAAATCTTTCCATAAAAGATCAGTGGGAAAAGTGCATTACTTTTCAAGCTTGTAAACTGCTAGGCAAAATGGTTTTCCAACCCTAGTTTATTTTGTAAATAAATATTGCAAGGCATATACTTACTGGTAAATTTTTGATGATTGTTGGGTTGGGTTTTGAATCAGTTATCTAAAAAAAATCTGAATGTAACTAAAACTTGGCCAAAATTTGAATCCAGGTTGTATCAATTGCAGTGAATGTGCTAACCATTTTCCTGCAAGAAATGTTTTTTTAATATATGGTCCTCCTGGTATTAAGATGTAGGTTGATGCATGGATGGATGTTTGTGTATCTGTTATTCATCAACATTTGTGATTTCTTTACAATCTGGAAACCTCAAAATTAATAAGAATGATGATTCATCTATATTAAATCACCAAGACTTACCTCCACATCCTTACTTTTTGTTCCTTTACATCTAATCCAGATTGTTTTTAATAAACTATGATCTTCTTGGAAAAAACATGCCTAGGTAATTCTGTTGTAATCAATAATATGATGATGTTTTCAGCTTTGTAAGTTTATCTATTATGAAGAAATAGAATCAATTGTTTATCTATTTATTAATCTTTAATCATCTATCTTTATTTTTGTAAAGAAATGTATTGTATTATGTATAATAATAATAAACAGTGACTCATAAACAAGTATGGTCATTCTAAATATAAAGTAAAAAAAGAGAGAGAAACTAATCTAGAAATGAGTTGTGTACCACAAATAGTTTGCACATGAAACATACTGATCCACTTTTCCTTTACTTGATATTTTAATATTATGTATATAATAAAGAAAAACATACAGTGATTTTTTTTAAAAAAACTAACAATAATTTATTATAAAACAATAATCATAATTTAATAAAACAAATAATAGCTTCATCACAATATTTATAGGCAATATACCTATTACAATAGGATTTTCCCCTGATAAAATTTAAATAATCATTCTCACTGGTATGATTAAATAATAATAAATAAATAAAAATGCATATGTTTTGCTATGTATTTATGATTGTTTAATGATTTGTGGATTTTAACATATTAGTAAATATTTAAAAGCTTATTTGACCATCCAGTTATTTAAAGTAAAATTAATACTACTTATTAAGAATTTTTATTAGTCACTTATTAGACCAGAGATTATCCACTTAATAAATATATCTGTAGTGTAATTTTCATTACACTAATCTCATGCATGATAGAAACCACTTTCTATCTGTTTTAAACACATGTGGAAAAAATATATGATCCCAAGATGCATATTTCATGTTAAACCAGCACTCATCAGTTGGTCCAGATTACATTCTCTTACATATATCTTTATCAATGTTTAGTATATATATAGATAACCAAATTACTACAGTTTAATTGATAAGTGTCAAACTTACTGTTATCATTACTTTGACACAAACTATTTTTTTAAAAGTGGAAAGAAACCAGTCTCTTCCTTGCATGAGAGTGGTGTCATGAAAATTACATTACAGAAATATTATTCATTAGTGGATAATCTCTAGTCTGATAAATGATTAATAAATATTATTACCATACTTTCATCCAATGGATTGTATCAAATTATAAAGGTAATAAGTTTGACACTTATCTATTAAACTAAAGTAATTGGCTATCTATATATACTAAACAATGATAAAAATATGTGTGAGAGAATGTGATCTGGACCAATTGATAAGTGCTGGTTCAGCATGAAATGTGCACTTTGGTGATTATACATTTTTTTCACATGTCTTCGGTCATATCTTTATGATTACAACCCTCCAAAAAATCTTAAAAGTGAATAAAAACTAGTCCCTACCTTGCATAAGAGTGGTGTAGCAAAAATTACACTACAGAAATATTAATCATTAAATGATACTACTATATTTTTCAATGTTAGAAGAATTATCTACTATGAAAAATCAACTAGTAATAGTAGTTAAACATGTTTTAACTCATATTTTTATTTCATCATAAAATAGATATGTTTATAGCTATATGATAGTTGAATATGTGATTATGTTTCCTTAAAATAACTTTACAAAATGTTTACAATTTACATATTAAAATGTTCTATAATCAGTGATGTACTGATTATACATTGAAAACACTTGATGAATTATTATCTTGTTATCAGACTCATAGTAAATTGTTCATATGTTTTATCTCCTAATTGTTTGGCACAAATTATCTTCATCAATGAATGATGATCATTATGATCCTTTCCATTATGATGAAGGATCACAGTCATCTATGGTCCTGACATCAGCAATGGCATTAAATTTATGCATTGATAATATATGTCAATGCATTGAAAACCCTGGGAATACTTGGGATTGTGTCATTTTTGTTAATACATGTCCCACTTGACAGTTATTCTATAATTTGGTTGATCTGAGTCATTGTGGAAGATCTGATAGGTGTACCTGTAGCTTTTTTTTTTTACAAATTATATCTGCAATACACAAAAGTCTCATAACCTGCAATTTATTTGCAGTATACATCCAGATAATTTTGTGTATAAAAAAATATCATTTATGCTATACGGATGCTTACAAACGTATTGTGACCTACCATGTACATGAAGTTATCTTTTACAAATGTAATGGTTTTGATTAGTTTGGATAAAATGATATCACAAATATATTTAGCATTTTGAAATTATCTCTTATAAATATAGAGATTTGTGTTGACTTGAGTAGATTGTAACACAAATATAGTTAAACTTTTAACTGGTAACTGACCAATAATTATAAATAAATAATTATTAAATTGTTTCTACTCATTCCAGACATCTCTGCTTATAGCAGTGAATTTATTGTAATAATTATATTGATATTGTGAACTGGGGTGTATATATATTTCATTGTTAACACTATTAATGGAATCATGTGAATGCAGTGTGGCAGGAAAAAAAATAATAATAAATAGAAAGTTTTTGAAAATAAATCTCAAGTTATTTTTTTGATCAGTATTCATGTATGGAAGCAATAGTGATTTCAAAAAGGGGACATATTAGAATGTATTTTTTTTTTATTACCTTTAACTGAACTCATCAAATAGCAATACAAAAATAAATACTTATAAGCTCTTTTTTATCACATCATAAATAAATCGTTTCTGATTAAGAGCATGTTTTACTGCTTTGTAAATAAATGTATGAAAAACTAGTAATATTTCTGGTGCAAACAATCTATAATTATATGTGTGTACAATTTAAATTAAATAAATGAAGACATTTATATTTCAATATTTTGTTTGCCAAATACATTTATGAAAATTCCAAAATTTATTAATATAATGGATTTAATGTGAACTCAATTTTATATATCATTATATTTTTCAATATAGATTTACTATTTGTTTGATATATTTATATATGAATGTATATGTTCATAAAGACTGTTATTCAAGCATGACATATGCTAGTAAATAAATTTCTGAACAACTATTAAGCAGTATGTAATCGAGAGCATATTAACAGCTAATAGCGTTTCTAATACAAATAATGTTTTCTGTCATTTTTCTGTGTTCCTTATTTCAATACTTTTTTTTTTCATTTTTTAACCTTATTATATTCAATCATTTTGGTTTGTATAAATCCAATCATTGTAATTTTCATACCATTACTAATCTCTTTATACTATTTGTGTTAAAGGAATACGTACCTATTCATTATTTATTTGCACAATAATTTTAACACCAGTCTTTTTTATATGTGCATCTAGCTAAACGTGAATTAGTAATATTGATTTTTTTTCCTTTGTGTTTGTAATTCAAATTTGCATATATTTGTTTTCCTGCATAAGAAAATAGTTTTTTTCTCTTTTATAACCTAAAGCTGAATGCTATGAAAATGCTCTCAACTTTAGAATCCTCACAGACACCTGGGCAATCCTCCAACTCCCATCCTCTCAGCCTCTCTAATAGGACTCATCCATTTTAATGTTTGCCACTCTTGCAGTCACTCACTCAATGAGGACGTGTGTCTCAAACTTGCAACCAATGACTTTTCTTGTCCTGGACTACATACCCTTTCCACATTCCTTTGCTCCTTTCATATGAATCCTTTCCCTTTCACCATGTCACTCCTGAATTTCATTTCACCATGTAATCACTTCTTTGCAAACCTCTTTTTTTAACTGTTGTGGTATTTGTTTTTGTTTTTTTATGAATAAACCTTCATCACTGAGAAAAAAAAACTTTAGTTTATAAAAAAAAAAGAGAAACCATTTTTATGCAGAATAACAAATATATGCAAATTTTAATATAAATTAGTAAGTACGCAAAACCCTTTGCATTGAAAAAGTAATAATGGGATTAAATTATAACTGATAATAACAATTTTGGAATTATGTTCATGCTGGTTCTCTCAATAAATTGGTATTATGATTATAGTTTACCTTGCTACAATTGATCAAGTCATTTTAACTAGTAAATAGCTTATTTAAAATATTAATAATATCTGTAATTACATGTTGGACTATTTCCATCAACTACACTAATAATTAAATATTTTTGAAAAAGTTCAAATTTTATTTAAACTTTACAAATAAGTTTCAATTGTTAGTAATAACACATAGACTAATATATATCAGGGGTAGCCAAAAACTTTTAGATGTTGGGGGTGACTTTTTTGATGAAAGTGTACATGATGGTGACTATCTTTTTTTCAAGGCTTCGAATTGGCAACCAGAAAAAACATTATTTTTGCCAGAATGCAAATCAGAACAGAAAAATAATGGTTTGAAGTCCTGGTATTTTTAGAATGGATCTATGAATTGGTATTTTTTATAAGAACATTTTAAGTACTCACAAATATTGATGATGTTTTTAGAAGATGCTTACTAATTGTAACGGTCATATTTGTACATTCACGCAACAAAATCCAGAGTTTTGGCAAATTATACTAAAGCTGATCCAGATAAGAGGTTGATACCTCAAATCTGAACACACTTCAACTGCTTCACCAGCATTCTGTGATTTAATACCCTATGGGTGACATATATGAGGTTACACTTGGCCTTAATTCAATTCCTGAGCTGGCATAGAAAAGGGTGGAACATGAGACTTGGGAATGACTAATAAATTACTATTATTATTAAATAAACACACTCTTATGGTTAAATAAACTAATGCATATATGTCAATAAATTAATATTAATTTAGATGGATTTGGAATGAGTTGAAGTGAACTGTGCGAGATAACATTAAACAGTATTATAATTTAATATCTTTAATATATAAAAATAAACAATTAATTAATATAATAACAAATGGATGTGCATTGGTTAGGTTTTACTTACACAGGTGTTACTACAATGATGAGATGATTTAGGTTACAAGAGTCTCATCTTTAAAAATGCACTTTATATATATAATTATCATAGTTTACTATCTGTGATTTATATTCATGCCTACATATATATGGTATGGCAACTTTTCCTAGGTTTGCTACTGAGAAGCCAAATATTACAGTGATGATATATGATAAAACATTAATTTATCCATTCTAACACATAAATTATGAGCAAAAAATACATTTTATGTACAGATTCTCTAAGGGAACAAGATTCCATGTTCAGACTAATGCTGAAGTTAATAATAGGGTGGAATGAACTGGTTGTTGTAACAGAACTTCTGATACTATGGTGCTAAATACTAAAATAATGATTCGTGGTATAAATGTGATTCAGTATCTAGTACTTGGTTCACTTGGACTGACTTGCTAGCATAATATAGAACAGAAATTTGGGGTATCAGAGGAGTTTTAAAAATTGGTTTCTGGATGCTGTGTGAACTAGATAATGGGGTGGTGATCACCATCATCCTATTTTTAAAAAGGAAGCATAGTAAAGTATAAATACACATATAGTGTTTAGTAAAAACATATTCATAATGCTTATTAAATAATAGTAATATTAAACATAAATTTAAATGCGCAAAATTCTATAGTTTCATTCAGAAAAACTACCTTAACCCAGTTCTCAAATTAGCATACCTTAATTATGCTAAGAGGGTTCATTAATAGCAATCTAGTTTAGAAATATTGAATCTGTATATTCATATAATAAGCTATAGAGGAGAAAAGCATATAACTTTTTCATTATTGTGAGCACTTAAAGCATGCAAGAAATTTCAAATTATAAACATTTGGTTTTCATTTAAAATTAATGGAAATCTATGCAGTCTACACATGTGCTTTTTACACCATAGTTACCATCTTTCTTTCTACTTTTCATAAAGGTAAGTTTTGTTTTTCTTCAATGAAAAATAAAAAATTTATGATAATTTTTGTGATCAACTAAATTATTTTTTTTTGTTTTTCTCTTAGTTTTTTTAATATCAAGGAAGTAACAAGCATCGTAAAAAATACATTGGAAAAAATATAACTTTTTTACTGATGCACTTTGAAGACAACATTATTGGGGGCTGATGGTAAATCTTTATTTTTATATATTTTATAATTATTATTTTATTTTTATATATTTTTTAATTATTATTTGAATTTATATTTGATAAAAAATATATGAAAAAATTATTATTGAAACTAACATATATGCTAATCAAAAAATAGATTGTGATTGTATAAATGTATATCATGAATTATTTGCATTTTTTGCTATGATATTAGCTTAAGTCCAGTATTTGAATTAGATTATATAAGACAAAGATAAAAATATTTTGCAAATATTATGACCCAATTTAGATTTTTCTATAATGTCTTCTCTGCATTTTAATAATAATAAAGTACGCAAATGCTAAAAGTAAAGATTTTGACAACATATAAACTTAGGTCGATTATACACTACTGCAATATAAATTTCAAAGCTTCATGTTTTTTAATTATTATTTTATTTTTATATATTTATATTTGATAAAAAATATATGAAAAAATTATTATTGAAACTAAGATAAAAAAAATAGCTCATGATTGTGTACATTTATATCGTGAATTATCTGCATTTTTTAATATTATGTGGGTTTGGGTCCAGTATTTGAATTAAGTGATATGACATAAAGATAAACATATTTTGCAAATATTATGACCCAATTTAGATTTTTCTATAATATCTTGTCTGCATTTTAATAATAATAAAAATATGCAAATGCTAAAAGTAAAAATGTAGACAGTATATAAACTTAGGTCGATTATACCCTACTGCAATGTAAATTTCAAAGCTGCATATCAAATGCAAAGAGAGATGGCAGTTGATGAAGCTAGTAGTAAATTTATGATTATAGTAGCATGAAGCAATATAAGCCTTCAAAACCTATATATATATATATATATATATATATATATAATATATATATATATATATATATATATATATATATATATAGGATAAATAATACTACATTGCACTGACTCTAAACTACTAACTTATGTACCTCAACCTTAACTCTATAATGAATTTAGTATTTCATTCATTTTTATTTATTTATTTTTATTTTGTATATAGTGACTATTTTAGTAATACATTTTAATAAAATACAAACTGTATTGAAGTTCTTTATTATAATATTCAAATTATACTAATTATTGATGAATATTAACTACTTGTTATTAGGGATGACATATTCATTGCAAACCCCTGTATGGAAATACATTTTGAAGAGCTACTAAAAAAACTGAAAGGTACTAATGTCTTTATTCTACCAAATTTTCAAGTGATTGATTACTTTAGTTAAGTGTTATTATATATCAATTTTTTAGACATTTTATGATGAATCCAACTTACCTACTAACAAAAGATAATTGTTAGTTGTATGCATGATAATTTTGAATTTCTGAAATAATATGAAAATAATTATTAGAAATATTAACTTTTATTCTTTTTTTTTATGACTTTGAATATCAATGACTATATTTTTTTCAGCTTCATTACATTCTTTGATGTTTCATATTTCAAATAATATATATGTCATTTTTGAATAATACAAACATATATTGTGATAAAATTTGTGGCTTAACATAATTTTTTAAATATTTAATATGGCCACTTCACCAGTGAAAATGTTAATTAATAATTACTAATATGCCTTTAGATATTGTCCCTGCCATTATGTAACTAATATATATATATATATATATATTAATAATTCACAAATTAATAATTCACAAACCTTACTGACAAGCTAATACATAACAGCTTAAATAAACATATATGTATAACAACAAGTGTGTAGATTCCAAATCAGAGATTTATGTTTGCTAAAAATAGCAAAGAAATATTCTATTGGAGAGCTTTTGTCTCTCTTGAAAGTTTACTAAATTACTTATCTCTGCCTTGAAATTATGGCATAGCATAATATATAAATTAAGAATAAAATAATCAAGATAAAAAATAGGCATGGCCACAGATTACAAAAGTTAAATAATAACGAATTACACTTATTACATTTAAAGAAGAATTTACTTTAAAATTACATTTATATTTAGTTTTATAGGCAAGACTATTACAGTTATAGGATTTATTTTAAAGTTACATTTAGAGATTCATTTAACAGATTTAATAACTTAAGAATTTTTACTTTATAAGTTTATAACATTCATTATGGATAGCTAGCTTAGGGAATTTATTAAGAAATTTTAAAAGAGATGTATAGAGATCTGCAGAGAAGTACCAATCTTCTTCTAGGCTGAGTTGTCCAGCATTTGAAAAGACACTGGCACTTCTCTGAATATGTTGTCTCCTTGGTGTCTTATTTGGTAGTTGGCAGAACTGATCTCTTCCATTCCACAATGGTGATGATGACTTACAGCAGGTGAAAGGTCACCATACTCCAAAGAAAAATGCCAAATCTGGCATCTTCCTAGCCATTCATATTAATTTTTAAATGGGTATATCTCCTGGGCAGCAACTGCTTCAATTATTATGAGAGAGAGTTTTTAGTGCTAAACTTTATGGATTTTTATATGAGATTTCTGGTCATCCCCCTGTAAACCTATTAACTTGTTTACAACTTTTAAATTTTAATCCTTAAATTTAGCAACTTTTAAAATTTACATTAACATCTTAGTAAAGACAAAAGAAAATCTCTAATGGTTTAAAAATAGGGCTGCTTGGATGATTTATATTTGTCCAAGATATAATTTAAATTTGTTATTTTTAAAATCTAGTTTTAACATTCATGCAAATCTAACACAGGTGTGGCATGATATTTTTATCAAGAACTATTCAATATTTTAAAACTAAATTATTTTAATATAAACAGTCCACTGTATATGTATGTTGGCCACTCCTGGAATTAAAATTATATATGTGAGTCTTAAATGAATTAAGAATAAATTCATACATTAAATTTATAACAAACTAAGGATTTAAAATATAAATATTATTTGTGTTGTAATGCTTATTAAATCTATTGTGTTACAGATTAACTCACATGTATATAAGTGTGCTAATATATACACAATGATGTTTACACAAATGAGCATTTAATTTAACATATGCAATATACCTGAATATATTTATTATACATGTATATAAATAAAAATGCATAAATATACATGCACTTGGCAAGGTTTAAACTTAGAATACGCACTTCTATGGAACATAGTAAGTGAAATGGGATATGTGCCAATATATACCATTTCATATCCCTGAAGTCAATAAAAAAAGAAAAAAATGAATTTATATTTAATTTTCAATCATTAATTATTATTTTTTTAAGAATTTAGATTTTTAAAAATTAATCTTGCCTAGTTGAGATTATTTCTGTGCCCTCATCAGTCCACCACTAAAAATTACAGTATAACCAATGCATAAAGAAAATTATAATAAATAAAACTAAAATACTAATTATTCCTATAAATGAGTAATCAATAATACAAACAAATAATGAATACACTAAATTTCAGTATTCAAATTGAATACCTCTCATGTTGTATGGAAAAAATATATATACAAATTTACAAATTTTGGGAAAGGGAACAGATTCCTAGGTAAATTTACCTTGTTTAAGTAAGATCTGGGGGTGTATCTCTGAATACTTTTAGTTTATGGGACCCATGAAGATTTCTTCATAACTTTTATACTCCTGCTTGACCTAATATGATTCTTTCTGAAACAGGAAATATTTATGAAGTTCCCAAGTGTATTGGGTTTGAACTCCCAACTTGTCTCTTCTCTTAAAGACATAGAAGTCTTTCTCCTTTCTTCACTTTCTCTTCCTAGCCATTCTCCCTACTTTAACATCTGCATCCCACTTTCTATTATTTATCCAAAGATTAGTTGCTCCCAGCAAGTCTTATTCTCTACTTTGCCTCAAGTTAAATTTCCTTTGTTTATTTTTTTTTACTTCCTAGCTCCTTTTCATCAAGGGGGTACCATCAATATTTTTTCCTGTTGGGCCTGTCTGCTAAGATCCACTTTGAATCCCTGAAATCTCTATATCCTCCACTTAAAGCATATTCCTTCCTCTGTTCCCAATAAACAATATTCCTTAATTCCTTCACTGGTCCTAATTCATCGCATTCATTGTTATTCTCCATTTTCTTCACATGAATTTCACCTGTATTCTCTTTCTCTTCATTTATTCCTACACAACTGTTTCTCATATTCTCTGTTTCTCAATCTAGTTCTGACTCGGTCCCTATATCTTGCTCTTTGGCCATGTCTATCTTCACTATTTCCAGTTTAGACTGACTTCCCAATGTTTCCACTCTACTCTTGTTCATTCCCATCATTATCTACTGTACCCTGCTCAGTCTTTTTTTTAAACTATCCCATTCATCTTGACCTTTCATTTCTTGGATCCTTGCTGAGGTGGAGTCTAATCTTTTCCCCTTTTCCACTCATTGCCTCAGTTATCCATTGAAATTCTTTTTCTATATCTAAAATATCTTTCCTACATTCTTTTTCTAGGTCTAAAATTTTCCTTCAATAACTATCCTCCATCTCTAAAACATCTTGTTTTTCTTTTCCTCCCTAATGCAAAGCATTCTGGTGTACTGAAGCTCTCTACTTCTTTTGTATCTTTAGCCAACTTTCTCAGGATTCAATTTTTGATTCCTTTATGTATTTAACAACTATTTTTATCCTTCTATCTTCTTCCTTTTTTTTTCTTTTTCTCATTTCTCCACCCCCACTTCTCCTTTGTGCTACCATTTATCTGGATCTCTACTATGACTCTAATCTATATGTCTATATAATAAAATACTCGCACTTTCTTTGTGGTTTAAGCTCTCTTATATGGCTATCTTTTGCCATCCCCTAAAGAAAAACAGTCTATGAGGTTTCTTTTCATATTGTCATATTAACCTATCCTTTCCTTAACCTTTCTTAATTCTCTTAGTGCCTATATATAATTTATCATATAAATTATTAATAGAAATAATAAAAAAATTTACTGGAGCCTTCTCGATCTTCTTCAGCCACAAACATTATTAATTTATGATCACTATTGTCATGTTTAAAATTTTGACTCCAAGTACATGCATATTAATAATCCTGCCCAATTATTTGTGTTCTTGCACTCCATCCCAAAACCTACAAATACAAAATAATAGTCGATCCTTTGAATCTCTCTACCTCTGATAAAATTTATATGAGGATGGCCCTAAACCTGTTCAAGTAATCCTTGGGCACCAGTTATCAGCAGATGAGACATACGTATATATATATATATATATATATGAATGATAACAGACATTAAGATTTACAATATGCATTAATAAATATATATTATTGTCATCAAGCCATAATATCAATTTTTTTTAGTGGGTCAAATTTAAAATCTCAAAGTTGAAAATAATCTATGAGTCTCATATGAAGAAAAAAAGCTTTTATAAAAATGTAATGAAAATATAATTGAGGGAAATAAAAATGTTACACATATATATAAATTAATAGAGTCAGGAAATAATTTTAGCCACTATGCTTGGTGTCCATCTCCAGAAAAAATATTACATATATATAATTCACAGCAATATGCAGCTAGTTCAAGGTCATGGAATCTAATGGAAGCTACATAATTGGTCAGCCATAATCAGGAGAAAAACAGGAGAAAAAAAATTACATATATATTTATTGCAGGGCAACATGCAGTCAGTTAAGGCTGTGGAAAGTAATTATAGCCCCATGATTGGGTGTCCATCATTGGAAAAAAAATTAATCTATGTAACAGTCATATTTGTACATTTCCACAACAAAATCCAGAGTTCTGGTCAAATTATATTAAAGCTGATTCAGATGAGGGGTTGAAAGCTCAAATAATGACCACAATTCTACTCCTTCACCAGTGCTTCATATTTAATACCCTATGGATGACATATATGACGTTACACTCAGTCTCAATTCAATTTGGGAGCTGGCATAAAAAGGGTGGAACATGAGACTCGGGAATGACTGATAAATTACTATTATTATTAAATAAACACACACTTATGGCTAAATAAACATGCATATATGTCAATAAATTAATATTAATTTAGATGGATTTGGAATGATTTGAGGTGGACTGTGAGAGATAACACTAAACACTATTATAATTTAAATGTTTTAATATATAAAAATAAACAAATTAATTAAAATAATAACAAACAGATGTGCATTGGGTATGTTTTACACACACAGGTGTTACTACAATGATGAGATAATTTAGGTTACAGGAGTCTCATCTTCAAAACTGTACTTTATATATATAACTATCATAGTGTATTATCTGCAATTCATATTCATGCCTACATATATATGGTATGCCAACTATTCCTAGATTTGCTACTCAGAAGCCAAATATTATAAAGTTAATATATGATAAAACATTAATTTATCCATTCTAATACATAAATTATGAGGAACAAAAATATTGTATATACAGATTTTCTATGTGAACCAGATTCCATGTTCAGACTAATGCTGCAGTTAATAATAGGGCAGAATGAATGGGTTGGTGTAGCAGAGCTTCTTATTCTATGGTACTAAATACTAAAATAATGGTTCATAGTATAAATAGTATTCACAGGATTCATTACCTAGTAGTTCCTTACCTTTAACCATATGACTTGCTAGCATAATATAGAGCATTAGTTTAGGGTGTCAGCGCAGCTTTAAAAATTGTTTTCTGGCCCCTTGTTTTCCAGTTCTAAGTGTGGCTGTCTGAACTAGATAATGGGTGGTGATCACCATCAGCCCATTTTTAAAAAGGAAGTGTAGCAAGGTATAAATACACATATAGTATTTAGTAAAAACACATTCATAGCATTTACTAAATAATACTAATGCTGAAGATAAATTTAAATGTGTGAAATTATATAGTTTCATTCAGCGAATTTACCTTAACCCAGTTCTCAAATTATCATACCGTAATCATGCTAAGAGGGATTCATCAATAGCAATCTAGTTTAGAAATATGGAATCTGTATATTCATATAATAAACTAGGGAGTAAAAAAGTATATTTTGGGGTTTAATTAATCATCCCTGCCATTATCTAACTAGTATATATATATATATAAATTAATAATTCAGAAACCTTAGTATATATATATATATAAATTAATAATTCAGAAACCTTACTGACAAGCTAATACATAACAGCTTAAATAAACATATGTATAACAATGAGCACTTAGTGGTCTGTTGTTATATATAAGAACAGATTCCAAAACAGAGATTTATGTTTGCTAAAAACAGCAGAGAGCTTCTAATCATCTCTCGAAAGTTTACTAAATTACTTCTCTCTGTCTTGAAATTATGGCATAGCTTAACATATAAATTAAAAGTAAAATAAAATAATCAAGATAGAAAATAGGCATGGCCACAGATTGTAAAAGTTAAATAATAACTAATTACAGTTATTACATTCAAAAAAGAATTTACTTTAAAATTACATTTATATTTAGTTTTATAGGCAAGACTATTACAATTATAGATTTATTTTAAAGTTACATTTAAAGATTCATTTAACAGTTTAATAACATAAGAATTATTACTTTATAAGTTTATGAAATTTTAAAAGATTTATAGAGCTCTGCTGAGAAGAAATATTGACAATCTTCTTCTATGCTGAGTGGTCTGGCATTTGAATAAGCACTCACACTTTTCTGAATAGATCACCTTCTTAGCATCTTTGGCAGCTGGTAGATCTGGTCTCCATTCTGCAGCAATGATGATGACTTGCAGCAGGTGAAAGGTCACAATTGGGAAGACAGCAAAGCTGGGGCCTTCCTAGCCACTCATTTTCATTTTCAAATAGGTGTACCATCCAGAAGCAACTGCTTCAATTATTACAAGAGAATGTTTAGTGCTAAAAATTTGGGGGGGGTTATATGAGATTTCTGATCCCCCTTCCCCTGTAAACCTTTTAACTTGTTTACAACTTTTAAATTTTAATCTTTAAATTTACCATCTTTTAAAATTTACATCTTAGTAAAGACAAAGGAAAATCTCTAATGGATTAACAGTAGTGCTGCTTAAATTATTTATTTTTGTCCAAGATATATTTTTAATTTTTTATGTGCATGTGGCATAATATTTTTACCAAGAATTATTCAATATTTTATTATTTTAGCATAAACATTCCACTATATATATATATATATATGTTGGTCACCCCTGGAATTGAAATTATATATGCAAGTCTTATGTGAAATAAGAATAAATTTATACATTAAATTTATAACATATTAAAGATTTAAAATATAAATATAATTGTGTTGTAATGCTTATTAAATCTATTACATTACAGCTTCACTCGTATATATATATAAGTACGTTAATGCATGTACAATGATATTTACACAAATAATTGTTTAATTTAACATATGTAATGTATCTGAATATATGTATTACATATGTATATATGCATAAATATACATGCATTTAGTGATGTTTAACTTAGAATAAGCACTACTATGGAACATAGTAGGTGAAACAGGATATGTGCTAGCATTTCAGAACTGATTATTTTTTTTCTATAAGATACAAGCTGTCAAAGACATTTTACTATAACTACTATTAAATTACCTCCATTCCCTCTAGTATTTCAATTTATCCATGTCACTTTATAAAATATTTATTAAATTACAATTATGAAATTACTATACAAAGTGTTATAAAAAGTTCATAACTTTTTTGTTTTAAAATTTGTTCATTAAAATCCTTGTTTCTTCAGAACAAGTTATTTTCATTTCTTTTAAGGAAAATGGCAATTAAATATTTCTAAGAATTTTAGCTCTTGTGTTACACAAAAATAATTTAATTCTTTTCAGTTTCTTCTAACCTGGGTTTATTTTTGAGATTGATAATAACAACAGGTGTTATTTTAAGTTTAACTATTTTTAAATGAGAATAATTTTGAATTTTTCCTTTCTTTATTTTTTATTATTTTTTATATTCAAATCAGCTCTGAATTTGTCACTATAATTTGTCAATGTTCACATCAGTTTTGCAGTCAACTGATCTGGCCATGGTCAATGTCTTGGCCACCCCTGGTATATGTCCACCATTTTGAATGATATTATTCTCTCTTCTTTATTTGTTTCTGACTTGACTAGAAATAATACTAGCATGGGAATGGAAACCAGAGATTTTTTACATTAAGTGATCACTTTTCTTTAGTTTATACAAGCTATTAAAATAGTAGCAAAAATTTTTCACTCAATTTTATATTTCTAAATACTGAATTTAAAGTAATGTTCTATTCAATAAAGTTATTTCATTAAAAGTTATTCTTTTGAAAGTAATCCAACATATAATTATAAGTAAAATGGCAATGTCACAAAATTTTAAGCAAATAATGGTAATGATGATTCTGATTCTATGCAATATTATTTTTTATTAATATTTCATAGTATTATTCATTTCTAAAATTATTACAATATAATGAGATAAGAACATTATTTTTATTATAGCTCTACCTGAAGAACTAATTAGCAATTATGCTTAAAATGTCAAAATGAATTAAGTGAAGGGGTTGGTAAATTACCATTGAGAATGATCAAGTATTGTCACTTACTTGTGGAACTTAATTGCATAAGTAACCTAATCTGTCTTTGGACACAGAATTCAACATATGTACAATATCGTTTAGTAATGGAGGGTGAGGGAGTTCCTAGTCTATTAATTATTTTAAAATTGTTCACTACTAAAAATTTTAATCCAAGTTCTATCTTTTTTTTAATCCATATCTATCTTCTCTTATTCTTTTTTATTCTAGAGTTATGTATAATATTTTTATTGATTTAATACCATAGTAAAAATTAAATATTAGAGAAAATGTATTTTCTTAACAATAAAAAAAATGAGATTAAAATTTTTTTATTATATACTTTACTGTATAGTTGGGACTTAAAGTATATTTATTATTATTTTAAACGTGAGTCTGTTAAAGACTTTTATAATAAAATGTGTCAGATACAATAAAGGTAATTTAGTTTTGTAATTATGCAATTTATTTTAACAGTAATGTTTTCTTTTATTTTTTTACTCTTGAGGCAAAGTCAAATTTAGCATCTGTTTTCAACATTTCACTTCTTGTCAGTTTACAAACTGTTTACTGCCATCTGATACTATCAACTGTCACACACTTCAAGCATTCATCTTTATAAACAAATGAAACAAAAAGTCTTGCAGTCATCTAAAAGAAAATTTAAATAAATAGTCTAATGTCTACTTTTTTAATTAAATTAGCAAAAAAAGCTACTCTGAAATGTATAAATATTGTGTATTTGTTTGTGTTTATTCTGAAAAGTTAATTTATTGACTTTAGAAAAGTCTGCTAACAAAGTGTTTGTGATTAAGATATCAGAGATAATCTTCCGTTATTTTAAAAATTATACTGTAGCATTTTGTATCTATATATATTCCTAGATGCAATGGGAGGTAAACTTTAAGACAGTAATGGCCTATACTATCAATCATATAATATAAAGAACATATATATAATTATATGACAAAGGGACTTCTGTTACTATGCTGAAATAATGTAGAATATATAGAAAGATTAATAATAATTATCTTGAGTTAATAAAATTATATAAATGTACTCCAAGCAAAAAATAAGGCTATTGAGGATTTTCATGAACGAAATCGGGCTAACGCATATTTTAATCACTTATCTGCTTTTAGAGAATCTATTCCTGCCTTGGGATCCATGACAGTGGCACCAATTCCAGCACTTTATATAAAAAAATAGTGGCTGCTGAATCATTTTTTACAAGAATAAGGATAAATCATATTAATTGAACAAAAGCATAGATTCAAACTCTTACTGATTTACAGACACATGTGAAAAAATATCACACTACTGTTTTTTTAGTGTGGGATGCAATGGGCATTGTAGCTAATGCTTCTGTTGTTTCTACAGCACCACTACCACCTGATGCTCCTCCACTTTCTTCTCCTCCTATAAGTCTTGTAAAGGATAGCCCTGCCAAATCAATGATGCATTAGCAATATTTTTTTAAGAAATCAACCAAGAAGAAAACATTAAACAAGGTTTGTGTAAAGTTACTCCAGACTACTATAAGATTTTATCTAGCCTTTGACTGGGTGCTCAACCATTTATACCTAAAGCTTATAAGCTTTTTACTCAGCCTTACATAGCTCCCAAACCAACTATTACAAATATCAGTAAGTCACCAAAGCTAGAACTTGAAGGGCAAAAAATGAATTATGGAACATCACAAAGACAATCCAAATATTCATGAGAATGATACTTCCATGAATCAAGAAGTGTATATCTTCTAGTATACCAACTGCACTATTAATGTTGCTGAAAAAGTTGATTCATTTATATTAGATCATTGTAAGAAAACCAATATTTTATTAGACAGTATTGTATAAACATTAGATTTTATCAACTGCCAGCATATTTAAGTACAGGTGACTGGAAAAGTGTTTACAATTTAATAAAGAATCCTTGCTAGCAGAGATTGTATCATCCAAATCTTCAGAAATGAATATTCTTATTCCAAATGACAATGGAGAATATGTTGCACTTCCTGTTTTTTTAGTGTAAAAAACTATTTGTAGTGAAAAACAATTGATTATTGAGCTTATTAAAGCATTGAAGAATGTGATTATATCCATAAGAATAATTTCTAATGCCATATCTATGATTTAGTTGATCAAATCTACTTCTAAACTGTTGCTTGTCAATATAAAAATTCCTATTCAATTAAATTATAAGAATAATATTAATTTTTTTTTATAAAACTATATTATGTGTTATTACAAACAAGTTGGTTGTATTTGAAAAGTTTAAAATTTTCTAGACATTCAACATTCACTCATAGATTATGGAAATACCATCATCACAAACTTTCAGGCAAATACTAAGTACTCAGTTTGGACTGGAAGCAATGTTGAAATTTAGACATTATGAAAAATTATGTCTAAAATTGGCTAAAGTAGAAAATTATTTAACTTTCTTATGTAAATCAGAAGGCATCTTTCCTAAGGGTTTGCAGTTAAACCCTTCTATTTCCTTCAATAGAGCTGAAAAGATTATGAAGAGAGCAAATGAGGCCTTATTGAGAGAAAGTACAAAGGTTCAGCAATTTTCCAAGTATCAAACATTGTGTTCCATAAGAAAGTGAAATGTTTTTGACAAAATAAATTTACAGATGAAGATTTCTCAAGAATTCATCAAATAGTGAACAGATCATATTGTAAGTTATATGGAAGCATAAAAGAACGTCAGAAGAAGAAGCTTGTAAATCTACATCAGCAAGTCAACAGTCATACTGTACGTAGTCTATCAACTTCATCAGTGAAAAATCTTAGTACAAAACACATTACTGATTCTGAATTATCAGTTCTTGAAAAAGGTTTAAACTTTGCTATTACATCATTTACTGTCTCCAGTATTGGATATAATGGCAACCACTGAGAATGTGACCCAAAATTTTCCTCTGGAAGAAGTAGTAGAGTTAAAAGTGGGAGAGTTAAAAGGACACTTGAATAAGCAGAAATCAAACATTTCATGTGATGAGAGGAAAGCTATTAAATCTCTCAAACAGGATTCATCTATAATCACTCTTCCTGCTGACAAAGGTAACATAGCAGTTGTGATGGATAAAACTGATTATGATAACAAAATACAAGGTCTTCTCACAGCAGGTCAATACAAAAAAGTAGCAAAAAATCCAATTCCAAATATAGAAGTAAAACTACACACATTACTCTGGAAGCTTCACAGGTATTTCAGCGATTCAGAGAAAAGAAATTAACTTCATATTTTAGCAAAATTCCACACCTGTATGGTCTACTTAAAATCTATAAAGACAATGTTCCATTAAGACCTATTGTTAGTACTAAAAATTTACTATGTCAAAATTTTTCTTCTCGAAGTCCTTAGCCCATTGGCATACAGAACACAATCTTTCATCAGGGTTCTAAGCACTTTGTAGAATTAGTCAAAAACATGAAAATGGAAAACTGATATATTGGTAAGCTTTGATATGGAAAGTCTACTTACAAATGTGCTATGTGATAAGGCAATGTCTATTGTAATAAAACGGTTATATGATGGTAATAGTCTACAAACTAGAACAACTCTATCTATTGATAGTATAATGGAATTATTAACATTCTGCATAACAACAATGTAATTTCAGTATAACTCAAAATTCTTCCAAAAAAATCAATGAATATAGGATCACTACTGTTACCCTTGCTGAGCAGCATTTACATGGGGGAACTTGAAACTATGGATATAAATACAAATCAATGTCTACTTAAAGTGGTGAGGAGCAATTACAGTTATTCTGGATGCATATTAACAATATACCTCCTTTAATTAAATTCACAATAAAATCAGAATAAAAAAAATTGATATTCCTGGGCATTCTTGTGATGAGACTCCCTCAGGGTAAAGTAAAAGCAACAGTTTATAGGAAAACAACACACACTGTCAAGTACTTGGCATATACTTCCAATCATACCAGAAGCACTAAACATGAAATTGTACTATCACTATTGAACAGAGCAAATGAGGTTTGTTCAGAAACCAATGATTTGGAAAAAGAAAAAATTCACATAGAACATATAAAAAATGATTATCCATCAGTGGTCATCTAGGAAATCTTTAATAGACATCACAAAGAGACATAAAAAGAAAAAACAATTATTGGTCCTATAGTGTATCCATACATACTAGGAATGATATATTTTTAAAAATCTGCAGTCACTATAACATTAGAACAGCTTTTCAAAGCCATACAACCCTTCAAGGAATTATTAGTTCTACTAAGTCAAAACTGGAAATATTGAGAACTTGCATCTATGAAATACTATCTGAATGTGGAAGAAAGTACGTTGCTGAGACCTGTCACCTGTTGAACAGTGGTTGAAAGAAGACAAGCTAATAGTTAAAAAAGAAAAAATGTATGTGTCCACTGTAGCAGACCATGAATGTACTAATGACCATATGTTTAATTCGGAAAATACAAAAATCTTGGATAAAGAGGAAAAATACATAGAAGAAAATTCAAGGAAGCTGATCATATGACAATGGTAAAAATCCTATAAGTCAACTCAGTGTGGTAATACTCAATGTGTGAAAGACTCTAATTAATCAGGCTTTTAGGAAAAATTAATATTATAAATAAAAATAAAATAAGAAAATAAAGGAGAAAAAACTGAAGAACTCAGGAGGATTTGAACTAACCCTCATATATAAATATATAAAACTTATACTATCTGTTGCCTTTGACAGAATAACTCAGTTGGTTAAAGCATTTGCCTTAAATTCAATATTCAAGAATCTAAAGGTGTGAGTTCAACTTCTATGCAAGTACTGTCACTATGCATATCAGGCCAGCAACACCTAAACAAGAATCAAGACTAATACTACTCAAAATATTGTATAATTACTAACCAGTATTGTCTAATTGTGTGTTATTACTAGTAAGTTGTTTATATTCAAAAAATTTAAATAAAGTTTAAAATTTTCTATACTTTCAACATTTACTCATAGATGATGAAAATAATCCAACATATTATATCTAATAATATACCATCACGCAAATTTTCAAGCAAATAATTTGTACTCTTTGTATGTAAATACTGTCTTTAATATGACTAATATATGGAGAGCTTCTAAATAATATATTGTAATGCTACAGAGAAATAATTATGGTGTAATAGGTTACCAGTATGTGAACATCAACAACTAAAAGTTGGGCACCATTTGTAACTCCATGGAAAATCAGAGTTCAAACAATCAGGAATCTGAAAAATTCTTTGTTTATCCTCAAGAAAAAAAAGTATAAAATTTAATATTAAAGGGTTTAGCATGATAGATCATTCTGAGAGATCAGCAAATAACTGTCTTAAGCAAATGCATAATTAATTAAGTTTACCAGCATTAAAATAAGTATATGTCATTCATTGTCATAAGTGTTCAACAATAAAATTAAATCAACAGTCAACTGGTGACTGGATTTAACATGGGTCTACTATAGACTAGGCTAACTATTGAGTCTTTGCCAGGATGGGGTAATTATTTAAACCTTAATTTAAAATCACAAACTTAAGTGCTAATCCATATGAATATAAGTAAATAAATAATAATGCTGGGTTATTAAAATATGCTGGTCATCATTAATGATCTGGCCACTTAGTACCCTTGATGTACTGGTTATTATAAACTTAATGTTTAGTAAAGACTAAACTAAAATAAAATTTAGTGCATGGGATTTAAAGAATATACTTTTCATGCCAATCCAGAATAACAATATCATCATCAACTGTATGCCCATACACTAAATATATATATATAAAAAACCTTATTCTATATAGCTGTTATGCATGAATCTAGCTCAGGAACCAAAAACTCCATAATTTATTACTGTGAGCAAGAGGGAAATAAATAAATAGATTATCTTTTTACAAATAACCTTAAGCATATCATGGGCTTGCCCAACTTATAAATAAATAGTTTTATTGGGATCATCAAAAAAACTAAATACTAGAATATGAGCTGTCATGATATAAGGTCACACGCACTGCACTTCATGAATCAGGAATTGGATAAAATAAAGAAATTAAAACTAAAAAAATATTTTTAAAACAATTATTTAATATCTAATTAATAACAACAAAAACAAAAATGATATCATAGTATGACATCTCAAACACTCATTTCATCAAAAAAATAGATTTTTACAAAAATTACATTAACTAACCAATTAATTTATATTCATGGATTAGCTTTAAATTCATTAGGTTCTTTAAAAATTTTAACAATCAATTAACAAACTTATTCAGAATCCAAAATAACAATCTTTTATTCAGCTTAGGATGGTAAAAAAACTTTAACTTCACTACAGATTTTTTTTTAAAAAAACTATTTCATCATTTGTAATACAAATCTGACAGGGTTTTAGAAAAAAAAATCTAAGAAATTTGGAATATTTTAACTTAGTGAAGTATTTATTATTATAAATTCTTATACATCACAAAAAAAATTGTTACATTTATGTTCTATTAATAAAAATATAGTGTGCATACATAATAAAAAATAATACCTCTAGCCGTGGCTTTAGTATTTATGGAGTCTCTTTCAATTACAACTTCCAGTTATTTTTTGACTTGAGCTTCTCTTTGAAGTCTCTTACTTATGTTGTCCTTTTCTTGATTTGTAGCAATTCCAGATAAGCAAAAAAAAATAGCAAATTTTGTCCGTTGGGATTTCTTGATTTTCAAGTGAGTCTGACACAGACAGAAACTCATGCTCTTTGTTGAAGGTGAGATTGCAGACTACTTTAGGGGGTACCTTCTTCATATTTTTATTGCAGTAAAGGTAGGTTATATGGAGAAAGATGATGTCTAGCTTTTAGTTAAATCTAGCACATGATTTTTATGGTACAAATCATTATTAGTGCTAAACTCATAGTATGTTAAAACCTTGATAAAAACTGATATTTTATTCAATAGCTTGGTAAAGACTTTTGCTCTTCTTTAGCAGCTGGATTAAAACTTCACTGCTTTCTCTTCAACATTTACGTTAGCAATATGTCTACTATTGTCTTTTTCAGTAGCAGGATCAAAAATTTGACTGCTCTCTATTCAACAATTAATTTAGGAATAACTTCTCCAGACACTTGCATATAGTCACTAATTCACATCCCCACATATATTTTTTTCTAGAACAATCTTATATGATAATTTTCATGACAATCAATTAGATAAAATTTTGTAAATACAATTTTAGACAATTACCTCTTCAATAATAGATATTGAAAACAAATCAAGAGCTTAAAATTAACAACATAAAATTCTTGACATTCCTTTGTAATTAAAAACCAAATCTTGCAAAAAAAAAAACAATAAAAGATAATCAGTTAATTGCATTGATTTAATTTTTCTTTTTTATTAAATAGAGATAAAAAACAATTCTGATTAATTAAAAATAAAATTTATAAAGATATTAAAATCTTATTTTGTTCATCCTCTCTTTTTTTTAAAAAAAAATAATTTTAAATATATTAAAAGTTTGAGAATTCTCATACTATCATATTATGGACTTAAAAAAATATTGAGTTAAATAAAGATCCACTTAAAAAAAGTCTAAGAAAATTAATATTACTTTCTCCAATTAATTAAATAATTGTTTGTACTCAAACATGAGGAACATGCTGCCAATTATCTAATTACTTTTAGATCAGCTATGTAGCCTTCTGGTTACATTACCCTGGTCTTACATGAGAAATGAAATTGAGTTGAATCTCTTTCTTGATGTTTTAGTTTGAGTCAGCCAATTTTACTTCAACAAAATTAATGTTAGTCATGCTTTGCTGTGCATTAACATTTTCATAGACTTATAAGCTGGAATATAATTTTTAAAGCCTTGTTGGGCTATTTGGTCAAAAGCAATTGTCTCATTTCTTGAATCGATTGTTAGTCACACTTTGCTGTATTTTAATATTTGAACAGATTTACAAGTTGGGATATAATTTTTAATTAAGCCAGATTATGCTATTTGATTATGATAACAGTCTTATTTATTTGATCTATTGTTATTTTTGGAGATGGGGTGAATATTGGCCTAACATATGCATGCCTGCCTCTGCCATCATAATTGACAAATGTTAAAAGCAGCACAAACACAACTTACTACACAGAAGATACATTGAAAAAAAATTGACCAAAGGAATGTTTGGCCTCATAAAATATCTTGCTCATTCATTTTTATGAATATTATAGGTTCCACACACATAACACAGTTCTGTACCTGGTAGACAATTTAGTATTCTAATGATAGAAAGCCCAGCTCCTCTGAGGGGCTTATTTGAAAAAAAGTTTTAACCTTAGGTAGGTGCAATGCAGAGATAAAACATTAGAGCATCATGAACACACTGCATACCTATGTCTGTAAAATATCACCATCAAAACTGAAGGCAACACTATAATACTTCCTTACATTTACCCCCAATTTCTTCAAAGTTTTTTCTTTCCTCAGTTTCAATTTTATCATTTTGCTTTTTTCCTTTACTTGGGGTGAAGTATAACTGCACTCTGCTTTGGGAGACTGATGATCATGATCAGTTATCTGATAATAATTCTATGTTGTGAAGTGGTTTTTCCAATTATTTAGGTTCTGTCAAGCAATGATGAATCATATTCCTGCTGAGTATTTCCTTCATGAATGTTTGATCAACATCTGGATCTTCTAATTATTCAGGTTCTGGTAGGACTTTGTATATTACCGGTTGATCTCCACTTCTTCTTCCATGGTGGCACATTTCTTCCATCCTAATACCATAGTGGAGTCTTGATTTTTCACTTCCACATTGGATAGCATTCATATGATCATTTTCTACTCTGTATGCTGATTTTGTTGGAGGTTTAAATCCCCCTTCCTTTTCAGCATATGTAGGTTTGCTGCAGTCAAGCACATTTAACAGTTGAGCCACCTGCTTAATTTTATGCCTGTCAGTGCCAATTAGCATTCTTTCAATATGGCTTAGGAAGCTGGGTCCTAATATTTTTATTATTTGTATTTCTGGGAGAGGATCTCTATTATGTGCTCTCAATTTTGCTACTTGCTTTATAAAAAATGGAGTGTAGAGTTTACCAGGATGATAATTCTTTTTGGCTACTTTATGTTTAGCCCCTTCCTGATAATCCTCATTTCAGTAGCATTTCATGATTGCTTGCTTGAACTTGATAAAATTATGATAATGGGTAAATAGTGAATCCTACCATGCCTAGGATGCACCTTGAAGATGGCTACAACCTATTTCTAGCTTTGCCTTTTCAGTCATGGTATTAATGATAAAATATCTTTCCAGACTGTTGACAAATTCAATGGGTGCCTCACCAGCATTTCCTGAAAAAGTCCTTATTTTAAAGAACTGGTTTACAATTCCAGGCATTTGATTTATAAATTGACTATCTATCTTTACTTTTCATATCTTTGTCTTTTCAATACCTTCTTTTTTTAATGTAGACATGACTGTTTTTTTTTCGATTTGACCATCTTGCCTATAATAATCTTCCAACCTTTTTACTCTTTCTCTGTTTCTATCATCTTTATCTGCATGAATGTAATTTGATTAGTCAGATTCCCCATAGTCTCTTGTACTAATTCCAGGCTTTGTTGGCTTTCATTATTCACAGATTCTATTGCCTCCTACACTTGTCTAATTTTATTATCCATTACTTCTTGTTCATGTCCTGTTCTTCTATATTTTGTCTCACATCTTTAATTTGTTTCATTTGGTTTCCTGTTTCATTAGCCATATCTTTACAGTACTGATCAATTATCTGTAGCATGTCTATTTTTATTTCTTTCAACATTTCTTCTGTTATTTTTATATTTTCTACATCTCTTTGTTGATTTTTTTATATTATCCTCTTCTCTTTGTTGGTCTCTTCTTTTATTATCTTCTCTTTGTTTATTATCATCTCTTTGTTGATCTCTCTTTTTGTTCCCTTCTTCTTTTTGTTGGTCTCTCTTTTTACTATCTTCTTTAAACATTTTAATAATTGGGATAAGATGGAAGCCTCCCCTACCTTCTGAATTCCTTCCATTGGTTGCTGATTATCTTCTTTTGGATCATGTATTTCCATCTTTTTTATTTTTAGTCTTGTCAGCATAGATGTTTTTATTATAGACTTTTACTTTTCAAAAAAACTATTGAATTATTTTTACACAGAAACTACAAATCCAAATTTTTAAAAATATCTCATAAAATAAGCTTAACATTACCTTGTCTTCCATGCAACCATATTTCACCTCACCTAACACTACTACTATATTATTATTACCCCTAATCTAATCCTCCTTTAACCTTATTGTTTCAATACCTGGTTTTATTTCATTAATTTATTTTCCCTGCCTCATTCTCCAATTATTTCCTGTTCATGTATGTGACTTATGTCATTTCTATTGTATTTTTATTATAAGTACATATGCTTATACGAACACAAGTCCATGTCAAGAACTATTTATCAAAACCTTTCTTAGAGATCTGATGAGAATCTGGCAGCAAAATCATCCATAGTGATTTGCAATTTTGGGATAGATACAGAATCCAGTCACTGGACTATAAGTATACAATGCATCATGAACTCCTAAAAGTCTACCTCAATTTAGACACTACAAGCTACTACAACATTGGATATGGAATAAGAATGCAAAAATCTTTGCAAAGCCTGCTCGTTTGAGTCTTAGGTGCTGGAAAATATAAACTATGCCTTATTTCATTTCTTGGAGGCTTAGAGAATGTTGATCATTATAGGACTATGTTAACTTGACCTTTATAAACAATAAAGAAATATGAACCTCTGAAAGAGAGTCAGAGAAATGCCTGAGAAAGAATACTTCATTGAGCTGCATAAAAATCACTGCATTCTCAAGCCAACAACAAAACCCTTCATCTGCCACCAAAACTGAAAGTACATGTAAACAATTTCAACCGTCAAAATCTTAATCCAATCTTCAAAATCATGTCTATTCAACTTTAAATATAAATTTCTAAAATAAACATTAATATTTCTATTTTGTAATTTATAATTGAATTATAACAATCATCCTCTATATTTTTGTCACATTTCACAGCAATATGTTTAAATTAGTTTGGCATCAAAATTCAGAATTTTGTTTTTCAGGTATATTTCTGATATTCAAGTTATATGGTCACTGACCATCAAAACCTGATCATCATCAATCTCACAGTTGTATCATCATTTGTAGCACTACAGGGAAACAAGGGGTTTATACCTGATGTGATGGGTTATCAGTATATGAACATTAACAACCCAAAGTTGGGTACCATTTGTAACTACAAAAAATCATGATTTAAACCATCTGGAATCTGAGGAATTGTTTGTTTATCCTCTAGAAAAAATATATAAAATTTAATATCAAAGGGATGAGCATGATAGATCACTCTGAGAGATTAGAAGATAAATATTTTAAGCATAGGCATAATTAATTAAGTTTACCAGCATTAAAATAAGTATAAATCATTCATCATCATGAATGATCAACAATAAAATTAAATCAACAGTCAATCTGGTGACTGGATTTAAAATGGGTCTACTATAGACCAGGCTAATTATTTAGCCCTTGCCAGCTTGGGGCAGATTATTGAAACCATAGTTTGGATGTACAAACTTAAAGTGCTAATCCATAAGAATACAACAAAAATAAGTGATAATGCTGGGATATTAAAATATGCTGATCATCATCAATGCTCTGGCCACTTAGTACCTTTGATGTCCTGGCCATTATAAACTTAATGTCTAGTATAAATTAAATGTAGTGCAGGGGCTTTAAAGAATATACTCTTTGCACCAATCTAGAATGGCAATCATCATCATCAACTGGATGATCATACACTAAATATATATATATGCCTCTTATTCTATATAGGTGATATGAATTAATCGAGCCCAGTAAGCACGAACTCAATAATTTATTACTGTGAACAAGGGGAAAATAAATAAATAGATTATCTTGTTATAAATAACCTTAAGCATATCATGGGCTTCCCCAACTTATAAATAACTAGTTTTATTGGGATCATCAAAAAAACTAAATTCTAGAATATGAGATGTCATGATATAAGATTATACTTACACTGCACTTTATGAATCAGGAATTGGATAGAATAAAGAAATTAAAACTAAAAATATTTTTTTAAAACAATTATTTCATAACTAATTAATAACACCAAAAACAAAAACCTTAAATTCATTAGGTTTTTTGCTTTAAACTTTTTAAGAATTAATTAATAAGCATGGTCAGAATCAAAAATAACAATCTTTGATTCAGCTTAGCAAGATAAAAAAAAATTAACTTTATAACAGATTTTTTTTCTTTTAAAAACTATTTCACCATTTGTAATAGAAAATTGATTGGGTTTTAGAAAAAAGTGTCTAACAATTTGGAATATTTTACTTAATGATGTATTTACTATTATAAACTCTTATACAATACAAAAAACTTTTTATATTTATGAAACAAAAAAAGGAAATTTTCTATTAATAAAAATATAGTGTGCACACATAATAACAAAATAATACCTCTACCCATGGCTTTAATGTTTATGGAGTCCCTTCCAATTACAATTACCAGTTTTATTTTTAATTGAGCTTGTCCTTGAAGGCGTTTTAGACATTTCCTAGTTAAGGTGTCCATTTCCTGGTATATAACAATTCCAGGTAAGCAAAAAAATATCAAATTTTGTCCATTGGATTTTCTTGATTTTCCAGGTAAGACTGACAGGGACAGAAACTCATGTTCTTTGTTGAAGGTTAGATTGAAGACTACTTTAGGTGAGTGCCTTCTTGCATTTTTATTGCAGTGAAGGTAGGTTACATGGAGGAAGGTGATGCCTAGCTTTTAGCTAAATCTAGCATATGGTTTTTCATGATACAAAGTATTTTTGTGCTAAACTTATAGTATGCTAAAAGCTTGCTAAAATATGCTATTTTATTCAATAGCTTGGTAAAGACTACTGCTTCTTTTTTGTTTAGCAGCTGGAGTAAAATTTCACTGCCTTTCTTTTCAACAGTTATGTTCACAATATTCTCTCTCTTTCCTCACAGCAGTCCTCCCCTCTCCATTCATTGAAACCTCCCCCCCCATATATATATATATATATATATATATATATATATATATATATATATATATATATATATATATATATATATATATATATATATAAACTAACTTATTTTTCTAGAGCTAGATCAGGTTCCCATTGACCCTAGGGACTATGACAAGAGCCAATATAAATGTATATGCTTCATGTATCTTAATTTAAATAATCTTAGTAGGATTATTTACAAATTCCTTAAAGCACAATGATATGATGAAATCAGGTCACACATCCTGAGTATTTATAGAACATAGCTGGAGGAATAAATACATTAATACAAAAAAAATTCTGAAACTTATTTTTAACAATTATTTAATAAAGTTAAGCAATGAATAATATTTTTTTTTACAAATCTAACACAATTTACATATGAAATATAATTTAATATAGCAAACATAATTACTTATGTTTTCCAATTTCTTCTTATTAATATTTATCAATTTATTTAAATGCATTTTCTTTTATATATACTGATTTAATTAAATTTTTGGATAGATTAAAATTACTACAATTTTTTATATTTTTATATTTTTTATTATTTTTATGTACATACATTCTTTTTATATTTTTCTATCCACATAATTTATTAATGAATAGTCTTTTTTGAAGGGTGTGTCATTTTTTATTATATCAATTTTTTATTTTAAATGATCATTATAACAAAGTCTTATTATTCTATTTATTCTATTATTAACCCTTTCAAGGTCTGCATTTTCTGACATTTTTCTTTGTCTTACACATCAACATAAAATATATGATAAAATGATTATTACTTATTTGAAAATAATAAATTTGACTTCATTTGATAGATGTTTTTGTTTACTACTGAAATAAATTTTAAATGTTCACATTTTCTTTCTGTAAATATTAAAAAAATGAGATCATAAACAAAACAGAATTTAGACATCATTGTTTCTAGAAAAATTATTTTCAGTTTATAAAATCAATGAAATATTTCTTAATTCTTATTATTTTTAAACATCCAAATTAATATTTATTTATTTATCTTATATCTAATGAATTATGCTTCAAAAGTTTAAAATCTTTGAATATTTGTTGCAAAATTGGGATATTTTCATATTCATAAATATAAATAGATTGCTTACATAGAAACTAAACTTGTAAAATACTGTGTTCCATGCTCACATTCACTGCTAATATAATGTTATATTTTTGAAAATAAAGTGTTTCAAGTCAAAATAAGTTATTAATAATTTATATTTTTTGATATCTAATAAATACAGTGTAAATTATTTTTAAAAAATACCTAAAACTATAATAAATTCGCAAATAAACACATTTTTGATCATTTAAACTAAATTCTTTAAACAATGTCATAAAATACCAAATGTTTTACAGACTTAGCAATAGACAATGGCTGAACATGTCAGGGCAGGGCTTATGTCTATTGTAAGAGTGGGAATTTTAATTTTCCCACCTTCTAGCATAAAATTTTTAGAAAAATTTTAATATAATAAAATATACCATTTTATACACATTTTAATGTATAATACTTACAAAAAATTCACCAGGTGGCAAATTGCTCAAAAGTCGAATTTCTGGTGTCCACTAAATGGAAAGGTGAATAATATTTACTTTATATATATAATTTATATCTAAACTGAATTAGTAATTGTGCTAAAAGAAGAAATTGATATAATAAAAAATGAGACAAAAAATGATTATCCTATTGGATTAATCAATAATTTGTGTCAAACAAAAATATAAAAAAAAAATTAAAAATGCAGAATTTTAAAAAAATATAATTTAGAAATTTATAATAATTTTAACCTATCCAAAAATACATTTTATAAGGTAAATAAATAATAAAACTTTAAATTAAAAAAAATATAAAAATGTATTTAAATCAATATATAAAAGGAAAATGAATTTATATAAATTGATAACTGTTAATAAAAGGAAGTGACTGAAAAAGACAAATTATAATTATATTATGATTTTTTATAGATTGTAAAAATGATAATAAATCTTTTCATATATAGGAACAACAAAAAATAAATTAAAACATGGATTAAAACATCTAAAGGACAGAAAATTAAATATATATTTGTATATCAAAAAAATTTGAGCATTTAAACTTTGAAATAAAAATGTTAAAAAATATTAAAGCATATAAAGAAAAATTAATCAAAAAATATCTACATATAGAAAGAAAAAAACTGTTTCGAAAAGAATAATTTGATATCGAAGCAATTATATGAGTGTAATTATATGTAATTAAAGATAAGGATAAATAGGCAAATTAAGTACATATTTTTAGAGTTAATTAAAAGTTTTTAAAAAGAAACAATGCAGAAAAATTAAAATGTAAAAAAATTGTAATATAAAAGTATAAAAAATATATCTACTAATATAAAGTTAAAAAATAAGATAAAATATATGACAGAATATTTATGTTGTTATTATTCAATATTATAAACATATTATATACTACATATTGTATTTTATGGATTATAATTATACTTTTATAGGAATGAGCTTTGAAAATAAATATAGTAGATGACCAAAACATGGAATTTAATACAATGTTTGTAAAATTCTCATATAATAAAGCAAGATTTGGAAAGAAAAAACTATATATTGAATTTAATGGATTTTAAAAAGAGGAGTGAGTACTTGATTATGAAGTACTTATTAATGAAATATTAATTTATTAAAATAAAGTTAATATAACTATTAATCTTGAATTTTCAAATAACTCTTTAATAAAATTTCAAAGTATGAAAATAGCAATGATATTGGAAATATAAAATATTATATATAAAAAATATTTTATAAAAAAAAAAATATTTAATTTGATAAACAATGCAGTAAAAATCAAAAATATTTTTTTCTTCAATCACAATTTTGGTTGTTAAATTTAATTTGAAATAAAAGTGTTGTACATTCATAAATTAATTAATTCAATCACTAACTTTAAAAATAGTAATTGAATCAATTAATTTATGGAAATCCTATGCTTTTATTTCAAGTTAAATATTACAACCAAAATTGTGATTGAAAAAAGAAAATATTTTTTGGTTTATCATCAAATTAATTTTATAAAATATTTATATATATATAATTTTTATTTTTTAGTATTCAGATATTTTGCAAATGTTTTTTATAACAATTCATATTCAAATTTGAAAACTGAAAATTTAAATAATGTCATATTTCAAGTATTTGAAATAAAATTTGCATATGCTAAAAGTTGTTTACAAGATTTTTGTGTTCATGAAGGCAGCATTATTTTAAAAAAGCAAGCTTTAGTTTTTATTTTAATAAACTGTAAATGCTTTTTAAGGAATTTATCATGAAATTCAATGAAAGTGTATTTCTAAAAAATATACATACATTTATTGAGCATTATTGAAAATTTACTGAACAAATATTAATATGGTTTAAAATGTTGCCTTACAACACTTTTAGACTGTACAGCTCTAAAATATTATATTGTCAAATTTCATTTTTATAGATTTCTAATACATATACAAAATGTAAAGAAAATCCATTCAATAGAAGTATGTTAAAAATCAATTGCAAGATTTGACCCAATTAAACAAACAAAGAGAATTTCTAAGTTAAATAAAAAATCATATTGTATTCATATGCATAAGTCACTTATATATAGCATGCATATCTGTGCATATTTCTGGATGAGTTCACTAGCTTATTTAACTCCACACTAACTTTCTCAAATATATTTATAGACATATTGCATAAAAATTACTTGTTAATAGTATACAATAAGTTGATGTGATACTATCTTAAAATACAAATTTACATTATTTAATATTTCATATTAAAAAACATTATGTAATCTCTAAAAACAATAATGGTGAATACTAAGCATCTTTTAGATATAGTCATGCCAAGGTAGACATATATCTCTTTTATATATATTGTCGATACTCAGGTTACCTTCACTGTTTTGAATATTATTATCATGGCAGGGAATTTTGCTGCTTGATAGTAATCAATTTATGTACCAGTTATCTAGGCAGACATCCTTTCCTGCTTCATATTCCAGTGAATTTCTTGAGTATGGTCATGCCAAAGTGGACATATCTCATTTTTTTCATCATCGGATAAACTTCTGTGTTTAATATAAACTAGCATCATATTAAGTCATTTCTTTAATATACTTTAAAGTCTGATGTAGCAATCATGTAGTAAGTCATAATCTTAAGTCATTTGTAATTATTTATTAATAACTGTGGTTTTAATGTATGCAAATACATGCTTCCAGATTCACTCTGCTTTAATTATGAAGTTATGAAATAATCAATAGCTACACCACTATAGAACCTCTACCCTGTAGGTTACTGAAATGTGAGAAATATATAGTCCCTCAATGTTAATAAAAGATATTGATAATATTGCTGTTTTGGCTGCCATAACCATTATATTCATTAATTCATTGGTTTGAATGTAGTCTTAAGAATATAGCCACATATGAGCCTTTCTTAGATGTTATATTTTGTTTTTTTATTGTTACTAGTAAATATATATACTCATTACCTCTTGTGTTTGTGTCTTGTTTACCACAGATAGTATTTTAGTTTTTAAGAGTCTCTTATATCTTTCTGACCTTAGTGAGATATAAGAGAAAAAGGCATATATGTTAACATCAATATTGCAGTCATGTGGAAAATGTCCTGTGGGCGTAGGTAATGAGTTTCAGTTTTGTAGTGCCCATGGTAATGTTTAAATGAATATTACACACACACACATATGTGAGTTAGTGATCATGGTTTTGTTCCTAGGATTAGTTTTGTTGGCTATATGTATCTAACTGTCACACTATCATCATAAAAAAAAATCAAATAAAATTTTAAAAAAGCTAAACATAGCTTTTATAAATAAAACTGGGACTATACACTCAGCATTGCTAATCTACCAATTTCAATGGCTATCCAACCAACAAATGCATGGTTAATGATAATAGAAGTAAAGGCCGTATTATTAATTTCAGTAATATATGAATATATTTTAGTTTTTTTTATATATTTTTACAATCATAAATTTTCATTTATTTCTATCAGAATCTTTCTTATGTAATTTTTTAGGGACTAAAGTTTATATGGAAGCTATTTATGAGTTTTAATGATGGATGCTGCATAAGTTACTTTTATTTTGATGGACAATTTCTAAGACTCTTGAAGCTTTTACTATAATGATTAATGACAAAAGTCTTGTACTATTATTACTTCACGCATTTTATATCATATATGAATCTTTTTTTATATATTTCTCATAGTCTCTTCTTTGATTTTGATTTCCTATGAATCTTGCTCAGATATATTTTGATCTTTAATATTATAAAAATATATATTTATCTTATAATGCAGAACATTTTGTATAAAAGTATATAATTGTATGTGTCATTATTATGGACTTCATACGCATGTGAATATGCTTGTGTGTGGATATATATATATATATCACTTGATGGTTATCTTTTAAAACCATTATGTTTTTCATTTACTTTTTTACTGAATTGAACATGTAAATATAATCAAATTAATAGACAACTATATATTTTAATCATATATTTATTTTCATCTAATCAACTTTCATTCCAAATTGAACTTTGTCAAGATGCTACATTAATTCAAAATATCACATGCATACCCACTATTGACCAACTTCAACCCTAAAAAATGTTTTATAATTTCCAATTATTATTTAATGCCCATTTTCCTTTCAACTTTATTGATCTTTGTACTAAATTCATACATTTTTTTTTATTTTCTTGTATATGCATTGTCTCATACACTTTCCTACTTTTTAATTTCTACCATATTTTATCACTTCAATACTTTCTTCACATTTCATAACATGCCCTGTTTCTTAAAAATGTATGGCCTTGACTTAAGATCTCTTCTTTTTATTGCTTTGTCATGCTCCTTCCTTTTTTTCTATCTTACATTTTACTAAATATTACCAAAATCACACTATTCTTTATTTTGCTGTAGTATCCTATAAGTACAATTTATTCAAACTACTTCAAACACTTTTTACTTTTCACTGACTGACCTATATATACCTTCATACATCCCTTACACAATTTTATAAACTATTTCTATCTTATCAGTCCTATCATTTCTCATTTTTGCATTACTTGATAACTTTTTTAATGATATACTATTTTTTTATCCTATACCTATATTCTCATTCATTTTTTCTTTTCTATCATTCAGAATTTTATATACTTCTTTTGAATATGGAATAGAAATCTATTTCTTATTCTTTCTTTCATTTTTATTACTAACTTTTTTATATCCACTCCTATCCCTCAATATATTTCTTGTAACCATACCATTATATTCATATTCAATATATTTCTTCTGGAGGTACAGTTTTTGCTCCTTTGACCCTTTTTATTCAAAGTAAGCCTATAATTTTTCTCTTTATTCCTTTCAGAGCCTCTATTTTTTGATACCAATGTTGATAAGATTTTGGATGTATCATAACCCTGACATTTTTATCTTTTATACAATGATAGACTTATATTGAATATGGATATAATGGTAGGGTTGTAAGAAATATATTGAGGGATAGTGATGGATATAAGAAAAAATAAATGAATTTCTATTATACATTCAAAGGAGATATATAAAATTCTGAAAGATAGGAGGGAAAATGAATGAGAAAATAGGTCTAGGATGGAAAAATAGTAAATCATTAAAAAAATTAGTGAGTAATGCAAAAATGAGAAATGATACTAGTGATAAGATAGGAATAGTTTATAAAATTATGTGTAAGAGATGTATGATGGTATATATAGATCAATCAATGAAAAGTAAGATAGAAAGAAGGAAGGAGTATGAGAGAGCAATAAAAAGGAGAGATATTACATCAAGATCATTTTGCATTTTTTAGAAATAGGGCATGTTATGAAATGTGAAGAAAGTATTAAAATGGTAAAATTTTGTAGAAATTATAAAAAAAGGAAAGTGTAAGAGACAACAAGAAAATAAAGAGAAATGTTTGAATTTAGTAGTTGGGAGGAAAATGGGCATTAAATAAAAATTGGAAAGTATAAAAACATTTTTAGGGTTGAGATTAGTCAATAGAAAGAGTGTTAAGATGATATATAAATCATGTGACATATTGAATTAATGTAACATTTTGACAAGATTCGATTTTGAACAACAGTTGATTAGATGAAAATAAATATATTAAAAATATATAGTTGTCTATTAAGTTGATTATGTTTACATATTCAATTCAGTGAAAATGTATATAAAAAAAAAACATAATGGTTTTAAAAGAAATAACTGTCAAATGAAATATTTATAATGAAGATTATGAAAATTGTTATAAAGTGTCAGAACATGATTGAAATATCTGGTAATATATTATAAGAAAATAAGTAAAGGAATGAATGTCAGAATTGAGAATATTAAAGATAAGTGAAAGTTTTTATATAAATCAGTGGATAAAATAACTTTTAATTTATGTAAAGAGTTGTGGAATAATAATAAAAGAATTGAAGAAATAAAATGGTAGTTAATGTTTTTACATAAATATAAAATGGAGAGGCTTATGCCTAGATCATATAGAATTAAAATTTGTAGTAAAAAAATTACTTCAAATAAAAATTTAATGTATAATATACAAACAACAATATTGGAATGGCTTATTAAAGAAAAGTACTGGGAAATAAATAATTAATAAAAATTTATAAAAGAAATAAGGCAAGAATAAAAATAAAAGTATCATGGGAGATGTTTTATTATATGGATAAATGGTTAGAAGAGCATAATAAATACATAAAGAGTAGGTTTACAATAAGATATAATAAGAAGTGGAAATGGATAAAGCATAAGGATAAAGAAATGTATGATGAAAGAAATAATAAAAATGAAGAGAATAAAAATGAATATCATTGAAATGATGGTAAGAATAATAAATTAGTAAATATATTGCGAAGTAAATTTTCAAATAACCAGATGAGGATGTTGGAGAAAGGATCAAAACATATACCATTTAAGGATATGGTCATTGATAAGAAAATGGTGGTTAGTATTGTAGCAGCAAATATTAAGGAAGAAGAAAAAATTAATATGCAGCAAAAATTAATGTAATTAATAGGAAAAATGGATATATAAATAAGAATGAGTTGAAAGATAAACAATAATAAAGGACATTATAGAGAAGGTTAAGAAGGAAAATTTAGTTATTACTGTTGAAGATAAAGGATCTAAATTTGTACTTTTAAATAAAAAAAAATTATGAAGATAGAATTAGAAAGGACTTGGTGAAACAAGACTTTGTGAAAATAGAAAAGAATCCGAGTAATTTAATTAAGTGTAAATATATAAAAATAGTACAAAGAATAAGAAAGACTAAATTGATTATTGATAATGAATATAATATGTCATATCCAACAGTGTTTGAGCATCCTATAGTGCTTGGAAAAATAAAATCACACACAGAGAATATGCATATAAGATTAATGATGGATTTCAATGGAATATATTAAAAGAAATATGTGATGTAATATATAAAAAAACTTGCAGATAATATGGGATATGGGAAGTACTGTATAAAAAATTCTGAGAAAGTAGTAAAAGAGTTAAAAATGGTTAAATTAGAAAGGAATGGTAATATAGCATAATTTGATATAGAAAAAATGTATCAAAGTATGTCTAGGAAAAAAGTATTGAAATTGTGGTAAGAAAGATCAAAAATGAGGGGAAATTTTTAAAGGAATGGATAAAGATAATAGAAAATGTATTAATAATAATTAGTGAAACATTATATGTAAAATATAATAATGAATATTGGAATATAAAGAAAGAATGGATAATGGGATGTTCAATAAGTGGAATAATGGCATCAAGTATGGTAGATTGGATTGAGCAATTAGTAGTTAATAAATATATTGAAAATGGGGAAATTATAAAATACTATAGATATGTAGATGATATAATAGTAATAGAAAATAGAAGAAGCCTAATGAAAGCATTTAATGAACTAGATAAAAATATGTTTAATATAAAATTTACAATGGAAAATAATGAAGGAATAAAATATTTAGATTTATTAGTGAAAAAGGATGAGAATGAAGAGATTAAGGTAAAGCATTGTATAAAGAATAAAAATGTCAGGGACTTTGATGTCAAAAAAGGAATGTACTGAACAGAGTAAAAATGATGTGCTTACATTGAATAAAAAACAAAAGAGTGAAAGTTGCAGATCCAAAAATAATATATTGAATATGGATATAATGGTAGGGTTATAAGAAATATATTGAGTAGGAGTGGATATAAGAATGTTAGTGATAAAAATGAAAGAAAGAATAAAAAATGGATTTCCATTTCATATTTGAAGGAGATATATAAAATTCTGAATGATAGGAAAGAAAAATGTATGAGACTATAGGTAGAGATTGGGAAAAATAGTAAATAATTAAAAAAGTTAGTAATGCAAAAATGGGAACTCATAGGAGCGATAAGATAGAAATAGTTTATATAATTATGTGTAAGTGATGTATGATGGTATATGTAGGTCAGTCAATAAAAAATAAGATGGAAAGGAGTATGATAGAGCAATAAAAAGAAGAGATATTAAGTCAGGATCATTTTGCCATTTTTTAGAAATGGGACATGTTATGAAATGTGAAGAAAATATTGAAGTGATAAAATATTGTAGAAACTATAAAGAAATGAAAGTGTATGAGACAATGCATAAAAAGAAAATGAAGAGAAATGTATAAATTTAGTACAAAGCTCAATAAAGTTGGGAGGAAAATGGGCATTAAATAAAAATTGGAAAGTATATAAACATTTTTAGTGTTGAGATTAGTCAGTAGAGGGAGGACTAAGATGATATGTAAATCATGTGACATTGATTTAAAGTAACATCTTGACAAGGTTCAGTTTTGAATGAAAGTCAATTAGATGAAAATAAATATATGATTAAAATAAATAGTTGTCTATTATGTTGATTGTATTTACATGTTCAATTCAGTTAAAATATATATACTTATGCATATGTGGTAAGTTAATTAATCAAAAAATAACTGTATTCAAGTTTGAATATAAAAAAAATTAGATTCGAACATGAGAATCAGGATTTTTGATGTTTCTATTGTTGATATTAAAATCATTAGATTTAAAATAAACATATAGAATGCTTAAATAGTAAACAAATTAGAGAATATGGATGATTTATGTTACAATGAAAACAAAGAATTAGATAAGTTTTTGATAAAAGAATAAAATTAATATGTGTTTTTGTTATGAATGTAATAGAATGGATTCTATCTTAAAACTAAAGGTGTAGAAACTGTGTTAAATCATATATTATAAGAGATAGGTTGATAATAATTAATCTGAAAATTGTTTCAAAATATCTTTTAATTATAGAAGTTAATATAGTCACCAACTAATTTGATTATAGTAATATATTTTATATCAGGTGTTATGTTATTTTCTACATGCCAACTACTAATAACTGACATAATGATGAATATGATAAAATAAAGATTAGTTATAAGGCAATTGAAAAGGTAGTTGAATTGGTATATCAATGAATCCCAAAGAATAAAATAATATTGTGGAAAATTTGGAATTAGAGTAAGAAATGTGAAAGAAATTTTTTGATAAAACAAAAAAAACTAATATATCACAAGTGAAATTAGTGATGTAAGTGATTATTGCTTTAGTCTTCTTATAGTTCAAACCCTAATTGGAATTTAGAGATTTTTTCAAATGGCTGAGAAATTTCCAGGGGAACTGAGTTAGCCAGAAAAATCCAAAATAACTAGCAATCCAAAGTTTATCATTAAATTAATACATTTTTTAATGGGCAGTAAATATCCCAAGTAAGATGGATTGGTCAGGTAAAAATAAGTGTACTGATTATAAAAGAAAATCATCATTGAAGAATAACATCAATTTATGGTTTAGCTTTTAATAAAGATCTCATTTAAAAAATTTAGGAAGTGAATTTACACTTAGAAAATATTTCCATTAAAAATTATTAGACTTGATTGTATTCAAATATGTTTTAAAATATTTTTTTCATCTGTTTTGAATCAATTATATTGAGCAATTATGTATTATAGGGCTTACTTACTATTTAAATAATATTTAAATTATCTTTTGATTTGGCCACTTTATTGCAGAATCTGCACCATTTAATATCAGATCATCCATAACTCATTCAAGAAACAATAAAATTAACAGATTAATTTTTTAAGACAGATCTTTGGTAGTACACATACAATTTAAAAAGACTGATTTAACTAATGTTTTTTTCACAATTTACATGTTTAATCCATTGATTTTTTCTTCGTATTAAATAAAATGCAATAATCATACAAGATTGTATTAGATAAAACAATACTACATTATTAGCAGTGGTAAGGTTTTATTACAATTGATAAATAAATAAGCTAGACAATTTCACCGACGCCATGCATCCAAACATCGTAAATAGTAATTTAAAGTGAGAATTCTACTCTCACGCTTTCTCTACAATACTTCAGATTTGCTCATATAAAAGAATTTGGGTCATAAGAATAAGAGGATTCCTTTTGTTTCTGAATAAATACTATATCTTGTATTGTAGAGGGAAGTATTCATTTATTATTTAACACTCTCAAAAGAGCATGCACAATTAGCTTGAAAGGCTGATCTTTGAATGTAATACAATTGATAAAGAAAAATTATTTCTGTTATACTTTGTGATGTATTTTTATTTTCAAATTTAAATTAGGTAGACAAGCATGATAATTTTAAAAAATTATAACACACATATAGTTTGTTACTTAGGAATTCATGAAAATCTCAAGCATGGACTTTAAATTCTAGAACCTTTGCCTAAACATGCAGATCACATATAGAATGAAAAATAGCATATTAGTCTTAGTAAAATTTGTTTTAAAATAAATTACATTTGTTTATGTTTAATTCAAAAGTTATTTCTCTTAATAGTTTTTACAATAAATACGTAAATATAAAAAAAAAAAATTGTGCAACTATGTTTTTGTTTTGATGATAAAATTACAAATAATGCAATAATGTATGGAGAAATAATTAAACAATATGGAGCCATAAGAAAATATTCTTGTAACTTGAGGTTATGTACTGAAGATTTATTTTAAAAATGTTTTCAACTGTACTTATCGAAAAATTAATAATTTTAACCAAAAAAAATTAAAATAAATTGTATCTATAATTTTCCCCTCTGGATATCAATTTATTTTCAATTTGATGCACAAATAGATATAAAAAAATGCCTAATTAATAATCATTTCTTTTTCATATTATATTTTTCTATTTATTTCATCATATTATTATTTCTAAACTTCAAATGAATTTTTAATTTTATATTTATTTTCCCTAAGAGATTAAAAATGTTTTATTGCTCTGTGTTTTATATTTAATAAAATGTTGAATTATTAAAATACATCAATTTTTCATTTTAGTTTACTTTATTGTTTTTAAAGTATATATATCTTGTGCGCTGTTTATTGTCTACCTAAAAGCAAAATCAGATTGCGATTCAATGATGACTTTTTATTTAATTCTCTATAAATCATAATGGTATATCAGAAAAAGTGGTAGATTAGTCATTTGGCTTAATTTAAAAAACATACTAAATGCAGATAATTCCTGTTTATATCCCAACAGTACTCATTGTGACAAAGAGATAAATGAATTTTATATAGATATACAGAATGTTTTTGATCAGACTTTAATTTAAAAGACCTTTAAAACTATAATTGCAGTCCTTAATATTAGATTTGGGAAATGATTGAAAAATGAAAATGTTGTGGATAAATTTGGTTATGATGATAAAAATGAGAGAGAACAAAGAACTTGAGATATTTGCAGAAAACTGAACACTATAATTTATTTATTTATTTTGAGAAAAATAATATGAGCAATGGGTTATATTTTGACCAATTCAAAATATATATTTCAAAACAGTAATGTACTTATTATATTTACACAAAAGGTATACATTTATTCAATTGTGAGTACATGTTATATGTTAATGCATTGCTATAAAGACAAAATCTATTATTGACACTTTAACCTTCAGAAATATTCCATTAAGTTTAAACTAGAACAGACTTTGAAGATAGTTCAGATTTGAATGGAATCAATAATAAGATAATTAATATTACATTAATGGAATGTCTTATTGTGTATAAAACATATATGTAAATAAAAATCAATTAATTTTGTAAATATATACAGATTTTTTCATTTATAAAACATTCCCTTTTTTAAGAAACTACTATAGAAAATGTACAGGGATCATCTCAATAGCAAAATTTAATTGAATATAATTTATATGTAGTATAAATAAAACCCCATGTAGTGGAGTGTGTGTGTGGAAAGATGTATTTGTTGTCAGTTAAAATGGTTATTAAAGAAAGGGGAATTAACAAAAGTTAAACAAACCGCAAGTGAGAAGTTTAAACATATTAAGTGTGTGTGCCAAGAAAACCCTTAAATTGCAAAGTTTAAAGAGTTTATTTGTATATGGAAATTATATATTATCCACTAAAAACATTTAGCTTTCTGGACATTAGTTTATTATGAAAAGGACGATATGTATTTAATATACATGTGGGTATGTGTAAGAGACTTAAATTTTGAAAACACATATGAAATTGTTTGACTCCTTGTGTGAATAATGTAGTTCCATTAGCTTATTTAACTTTATAGATTATTAAATTCTTAACATTTTCATCTCAAAGCTTTTATTGTTGAATAAATATTGTAATATATAAACTTCTGTGTTCTTATTAATAACTACTGCCTAACTGGTCTTAAAGGTTTTCAGGTCACAGCAGTTAAGAGCTACTACATAATATCTGGTACAAGAAGTAGTAATACTTCAGTAAAATTTTAACTGGGGCAAGTCAGTATATAAAAAAAAAATATGAAAATATATTTAAATGATCCATTTAGAAAAACTGAATATCCAAAATTCTATAAAGTAACAGTAAAAAAAGGTAATAATAATGTATGAAAATAAGATTTAAAAAACAGCCAGAAAAGTTATAGAACTGAATAAAATATTGAAATACAAGTATAATGTATATACTTAACCTAAATGTAATTAAAGGAGATTTGAACCCAGACTAAGTAAAAGCAATACCTTGATATTGCAAAAAAAAAAAGATTGTTTCATCAATAAAAATAAAAGATTGTGTTATTATTTTGAGAAAAAATGGCATCATGAAGTTTGTGGAAAAATTCTCAAAAAAACTATATTGCAATGAAGAACAAACAAAAAAAATATTGCCTATAATTACAACATTTTTTGAAATGTTACGTGTTTTAAATGAAAATATGGCACATGCAATTAAATCTATGAAGAAATGAAAAATTCCAAAAAATAATGGAATTATTATAGTTATTATAAAAAAAAGTTTTAAGAAATAAATTGCTAGTAAAGATATATATCAAATGACTAAGTGGAAAAGATGTACTAGATGATTAAAATCATGTAGTATATTGATAATGACATTTGAAAATAAAAACAAAAAAGAAGATATTAGAAATTATAGACTATCAATCTTGTATCACTTCTCTAGTCTAGAAAAAACTTTGGTCTAAGTCTAACCAAAAGTATTTATAGCATAAAAGATTATATACAATTAATCAAGATCAGGGAGTTTATTTGCTATTATCTTTAGATTTGGAAAAATGTATTTCAGCAGTGATTAAAGAGTTGGAAAATCAATATTTAGATTTCCATTGTTATCAAATTCTAAAGAATATTTATCAAAATGCAATAATGTCTGCATACAGTTACCCAGGTGACAATAAGAATATTAATATTAGAGTACATCAAAATGATTTCAATTTTCCAAAAGTTTTTGCAGTAGTCTTATCAAAAAAACTGTGCATTAAAAAAGAAACTAAAGAAATAAATAATAAAGATAAAAAATATTTTATAGTAAATGCTTTTATTTATCATGCACTAAAAACGAAAAAAATAATTGTTTCTTCAACCAAAATAGCATTTTTTAGATTGAATTTGAAACAACAGTGTGTTGGCTTCACATAGGAGTGGAGTTAATTAATTTCTGGACCTTCCCCCTCCCATACTTTTATTTTAAGTTCAATGTAAAACCACATTTGTGGTTGAAGAAACAATTATATTTTTGTTGTTTTTAATGCATGATTAAAAAAAAGCATTGTCTATAAAATATTTTTTTATTTCTATTATTTTTTAGTTTTTAATATTCAGATATTTTGCAATTTCCTTTTAGTTAAGCAATCTATCTCTATATGAATTCAATTTTAAATGACATCTTTATTACTTACTTTAATATATATATATATATATATATAAGTAATATATATATATATATATATATATATATATATATATATATATAAACTCTTAAGTGTCAAATTGATTTAAAGTTCTAAAAGTTTTATTCATTTAAAAGATTGAAGAAAGTACTTTAAATTAATTCTATACTTGTAGTATTTCAGGAATAAATTAATATGGATACCTTTTATGTATATATCAGATTTAGTGTGTGTACATTATATATATATGTGTGTGTGTGTGTGTATAGTAAATCATTAAATCAAGCTTTTGATTGAAACACATAATAATCACTCATTTAAAATGTATTAAATTTGATTAAGTCAAATAATTTTTTACTTTTGGGACATATATGTATTCAAGTACAAGTGCGTGTGTGGTGCAACTGTTCCCAAAAGCTATTAATACAAAATAGCTAACTAAAAATAATAAACTAGCTGAGCGCTTTCATCTCATGAGACAATGATGCCATAAATAGGAAGGACACGTGCTATGCTTTATCAAAAAAATGGAATTAGCATATTTGCATATCATTAAATGTATTAGCAAGCTATGATTATGAAGGCAAGATCCTTTGAAAGTGCTCAGATAGTTTATTATTTTTAGTTAGCTATTTTGTATTAATAGCTTTTGGGAACAGTTGTGCTGCACATGCACTCATACTTGAATTAAGTTTGATTTTAAAAGCTATCAATTGAAACAAAAAAATGTCTATACTGTCTTCATTAACATTTTATTTAAACTATACTTATAAAACAAGTAAACACACAAACCAGCAAATAATCTCTATACTGACCTCTCATATACCTTTTTAAAATTATATTTATAAAACAAACAAACATACAGATAATGTAAGTTGAATAAAAGCATTTAAAAATAATGGATATCATTTAAGCCACCTAGATTTTGCAGACAATGTTGTTGATTTTTAGAAAACGTTACAGAGCTTTTAGATAAAAACAAGAAAATAGAATTAAAATTAATGCTAAAAAAATCAATATTCAATAGCTTTTCAAAAAAACTAGAAAATAAAAGGTAATAATAAAATTAAGTTAACAACTATAAATAATTGGGACAGGTTATTAATGTGAATGGAAGCATAATCAATGAATTTATTTATATAATTAAATTTGAAGTGCTTTTGATAAAAATAACTTTATATTAAAAGAAAATATTTCTATATGCTTAAAAAGAAATGTGTTTTTAAATAAATGTATTTTATAAATATTACTTAAGGATCTGAGTCTTAGGACACTTAACTACATGGCAATAAATGGGAAAATATTTTTCGGAAATAACAAGAAGGATTAATGTCAGATACATGAGTTCAGAAACAAAGAATACCACTGATGTCATTGAAAGAATTAAGATGCTGAAACAGAAACTGGGTATATTACTCAAAGGGATAGCAATAGATCGACTAATGAAGTCATAAACTACATCCTGAAAGATTGTAATTATAAATATGCAACTTTTTTCACATTGGAAGTTTACTGAATTGATGTAGAGAAGTTTTGGATTGAAAAAACTGGATTAAATTTAGAAAACTATCCTGGAAAGATTAAGTTTGAAAATAATAATAAAGTTGATCCAAAGACACAATAGAATTAATGCTATTAAAATTTAGTGCAGTGGTAAGATAATGAACTTGAAAGCTGAATATTATCTGAATAAAAATTCTACCATTTTGATAATCACACCATCACATAAACTTCCTTAGCAATAATTATTTAATTACTTCTGCTTCACATACTTCAACACAGTGTTGAAGTAACAGGTTCAAGAGATAAAAATTATTGGATCAAAGTTTAACCTGTCATTTCTACTGTTAAATGTTACTTGACTCTTTGAATGACTAACTTTTTGATTATTTGACAAAATTAATCACCATTGTTATACCTATTCATATTTGTTTGAGTTATATTTAATTCCTCTCAATAAATCTTGGGAGGAAGTCTTTGTTTTAGATTATTTTATTAGTAAGCCTTATTTATTAAAATTATGTTATTAGTTTTGTCACTTTATCTTTTTTTTTTAATAATTTAAATCTGAATGTTGCCTCATATACAATTAGAAAATTATTTAATAACTTTTTATTATTTTTAATATTTAATAAATTTTTATTTTTAACCAGGAATTAGAAAACATAAATAGTACATTAACTGTGTTAAGCATTATATCAGAAGGCAATAAATATATAAGCATATCATTATATAGCTGTATAATATTTATTATTTATCTAAGTAACATTGCGATCTTTGAGGACATATAAAACTTTTAACATAGACCTGGTAAGCCTCTAAATAGAGTTCTGGATCCCCTTTCAGGACTTCCAGCTGGGAATTTTTTTTATTTTTTTTTAAAGGAGTGTAATTCCTCGTCATTTATTTCCTCCTATTCTTTTATATTTTTTATTGCAATATTTACTTTAAGAATAGCAGTTCATTTTAATACTTTATTCCAGAACCATCTGTTTATTATATTCTTGAATAATAAGTGTCCATTGCAATTTTTTATATTTTTAATAACTTTTTATTCTATCCATTTTTTTTTTTGATGGAATTTATAAAATCTAACAAATCAGTCTAATTCTAGTTTGTTTGTTTTTTACAATATAGAAAATATTCTTTATTTTATCTTCAGCCATTCCTCTTTATTTTTTTTTATCTCAGTTAGTCAGTCCTATTATAACTTCCTTCATGTTAGTTTGAAACGTCTGTTGATAGAATTTTATAATATTTTGCTGTCTCGTCATTACTTCCTTCGTGTGATTTTTTAATTATTATTTTTTTCCATTTAAAAAAAAATTGCTAATTTGATGCTGCCTTAATTAAAGCATTACTAATCATTGTCTTGTGAAGAACATCATTCTTTTTTTTTTTAAAAAAAGAGCCATGATTTGATTTTGTTAATAGCAATTATTCACAAGTCATGAAAGATAGTGAATTTTAGTATTGTTATTAACTCCCCCGTCGTCCCCCTCCAGTTAATCGCTGCAATGCTACTAATACGATTCTCTTAGCTCTATTAAGTTTTTTCATTTATTTAATTACTCTCACTATGCATTGTTATATACTCATATGCAAATAGAAAAATATTTTGTATATAAAATGTTGGTTGTTTTTTTTAGAATTTAAAATATTCCTGCTACAGAAATATATATAGTAAAAAGTAAATAAAAAGCAATGAAACTGTTTTAAAATATATCTTTATCCTTACTTTGTTTGATTTTGTTTTTTGGATATGTTTTTTTATATTCATTTTTCACCACTAGAGGGCAGAATGTGTTTCAATATTTACAAATGGGTCAAAAATATCTCCGGTTGATGAACAAAAATATTATAATTACCTTATTATAAATAATATAAGATGGAAATTTGTCGTGAAAAAAAAATAAGAGCAGCAAACAAAAAAAAGAAATAGATATTTTTTTTCTATGTGAGATAGTTTTTTAATGATAATTTATAAAATACATATAGCAAAGAAATTGAAAAAATGAATAAAAAAAAGAAAATCAAAGTGTTTTAAGAAAGGGAATATAAAAAAATTAAGCGTCTGTAATAGAGCAAAAAAAAATAACTATTTATACATTGTTCAATTTTTCATTGACGTATTTTATTGGCCCATTAAAGAGATCTGTTTTTTTATTATTATTATTGTATTACAGAAAATATGTATGTTAAATTCGCTGCTTTAAGTCATAGAACTTAAAACAAATAATTAGGTAATAGAGAGTTATGATAAGACGATTATACTTAATCATTATTAATGGCAGTTTACCATTGCTTGCTGACCCAATTTATTATACCATCTCAGTTTTAGGACTTATAAATTTTAAATATGACGTTAAAAAGAATTAATATTTTGATATAAATATTGATAATTAAAAAAAGTATTAAAACATGTGCGTGTCGAAAAATATTATTGTTATGAAATTTGGATAATTATGTAGCAGTAATCATTTCTTTAAAATAATATTTTTAGAGTCATTCTCGTCATTCTGGAACCATCTACTGATATTAGATGATGTAATGCTATGTATCACGTGATATTGTTGGCCATCTTTTAAATTTCTATCTCTTGCGGATCTTATATTTTTTCAGGTGAACTGATATTTTAATATGTACACAAAAAAATTGACTTCATTGATGGATGTATCTGGTTTACTATTTATCTTAAACACAAACTGATTGAAAAAAAGTGTTAATATTAATTTCATAGAGCCGATGCACTTGGCCACGCATGTGAAAAAGATAAATGATCTCCAATATACGTATTTCGTACTAAACCTGCATTCATCAGTTGGTCCAGATCATCATCCCTCACATATATATATAATCAGTGCTTAGTTTTTATTATGATAGCAAATCTTCAAATTTTAATGAACAGATTTTAATCTATTCCACTGTCCAATTCTTCGGCCATTCGAACCATTGAAAATCTGATGGTAGCATGTTCAAATCCTTTGTTGGTGCCAATATTATTGTCATACCCATGTTGACCTTAACTGACTCTGTTCCCTTATGTATAAGGTCTTATCCATTTAAATATAAAGAAGAGGGATGGGCAGAATACAGGCTGAATCTAATATTTGATTGAATACAAGTATAATTTTCTATATACTTGGAATTTTAGATTTAACTTATAAGGAACTTGAATGCAGACTTTCAAGCTTCCCTCACCTATTTGCTCTATCTCATATATCCAATACACATAGTTACACACATGTGAAAAAGATGAATTATTTCCAATATACATATTTCATGCTGAATCAGCACTTATTATCTCCCACATATAGATATAATCAGTGCTTGGTTTATATTTGTTGTGTATTCAAAATGCAAGCATTCCAAATACCAACAAACAAAATAATACATAAAAATAGCAAACAGTCTGCTACACTCACAACACAAATATATATATATAGTCCCCTATGGCTAACTTCCCCCGACAAGGTATTGCTACACACATAACATACTATACATGTGTATAGTTTACTTTGGTTAACTTTCCCTGATGAGGTATTGCTTTATGCATAACACAATCTATTTATATATAGTTCTCTTTGGTTCATTCCCCCTGACAAACTTTAAGACTGGCTGCTTTCAAGACAGTTTCCATTGGTCTCTCGGCAACAGTTTGCTTGATAAACTCACTGGAAATTTGCTTGAAAATCAACTCTTCACACCTAGCTACTATCCAGATTCCTCTGCCTTTGGTTTCCCAAACTGATCGGACCTGTAAGCACATTTTCAATGAGTGCTGCACACATACTGAAACTACTGTCACTTACATCTCTCACCAACATGAACTGGAAAATGAACCATGCACCTTGTTGCTTACTCTATTTATAGTTTTAATTACTCACACAATTAATTACTTTCTTCCATATATAGTAATGTTTTAGGTCTCTAACTAATTAATTGGTGACTTAGGAATTCATTTTCATATAAGGTAATTTATAGTCTATTCCATTAATTAATTAGTCTCTTAGCAAGAAATATTTGTAACCACCAAATATTTCTTGGAATTTATTGATCGCAATGTTCTTATCACAATTAACGTAAATTATTTAATTAAATTTACAGCTTATCAGTTAGCGATCTAAATATATTTCTCTAATAAATTTTCTACTTTTTCTGAAGTGCACAAATTTATACTAATGTAAATATAAATATTTTTACAAAATATAACAATATTAAGATAGAAAATCTTCAAACTTTAAGGGACAGGCTTTAATCTAATCCATCCTCCAACTCTTCAGCCATCCATACCATTGAAAATCTGATGATAAAATGCCCACATCCCTTGTTGATGACAATATTATTTTAAATTAAATTCAGATCATAATTTGGTTATGGCTAAATTAAAGTTGAGTTTAAAAAGCATTAAAAGAGAAAAAATATATTCCAAATGGGACTTGGATAAATTGAGAGAAATAGGAAAAGGAAAATTTGGTTTAATATGTGAAAATGAAAAAAAAAAAAGGATTGATCAAAATGAGGAATATATTAATAGTCCTGATAAGTGTTGGTGTAGAATTGCAGAAGGATTCTTAAAAACATAAAAAAATGAAATAGATATTATTTGGGTAAGGAAAGCTAAACGACCTTGGATAACTGAAGGTATATTGGAAAAGATGAAAATACAGAGATGGAAGAATGTAAATACTGAGGAAAGGTAAAGTGCATATAGAAAAATTAATAATGAGCTAAGAAGAATAACAGATTTAGCAAAACAAAAATGATTGGAGCAATAATGTAGAGATAAAGACTTCAGCAGGTGAAAAGACATCTGGTATTTGATAGCACTAGGGAAAAAAGACATGGATAGCAAGTGAGATTGTAGATAAGAATGGAAAGAGATTAACTATATAGCAATGATATATTAAAAAAGCTGAAAAGAATATCTTCAGTGTCTATTTAGGAGAGAAGATAATTTAATTAATTATGAATTTAAAAGAAGATATTGGAATAGATAATAAATGTATGAACATATTACCAGATGAAGTAAGAAAATCAATTGCACAAATGAAGAATGATAAGGTTGTTGGATTTGATGCAATACCTATAGAATATTTGAAAGAAATTAGAGAATTTAATATGAAGAAAATAGTTGGACTTTGCAATTTGATATATAACAGTGGGGTTTGGCCTGAAGATTTTTTAAGAACTATAATGATTCCAATTGCTAAAAAGAAGAAAGCTGTTAAATGAGAAGAGTATATAACAATAAGTTTGTTATCTCATGCTTCTAAAGTTTTATTGAAGATTTTAATTCAATGACTTTATGAGAAGATAGAGTATAATATTGGAAAAGAACAGTTTGGTTTTTGGAGAAGGAAAAGTGCAAGAGATGATATTGGTGTTGTCAGAACAATTTCAGGGAGATATATTGAAAAAGATAAATGAATTTGTATACATTTTGTGGATTTGGAAAAAGCATTTGATATAGTAATCTGGAATAAACTTATGTCCATATTAAAAGATAAAGGGATATTTTGCAAAGAGAGAAGATTGATTTGGAATATGTATACTTGACAAAGGATAAGAATTAAATTGGGGAGTAATGAGATTGATGAAGTGAAGGATGCAGTATGTCACCTATTCTCTTTAATATTTGCTTAAAAGATATGCTACATATTTATTTACACTGTGGAAGAGCAAATGTTGGAAGTAGAATAATAAATTGAATAAGATTTGCAGATGATTTGGTTCTTATAGTTGAGGATGAAAAGTGCCTTCAGAATATGTTGAATAAATTGGAAGAAGGATGTATGGAATGTGGAATGAAGATTAATGTTGAGAAGACTAAGTGTTTATGGATAGGAAGAAATGCAAAAAGACTGCAAATTGAAATCCGTGATAATATAGTTCAACAGATAAAGGGATTTAGATATTTGGGTAGTTGGTTGAGTGAAGATGGAAGAAGTGAAGATGAAGTTAAAAGAAGAATAGCATTGGCAATGGAGGCATTTATTAAGAGAAAGAAGATATTTTGTGAGGATTAATAAAAAGATTAATTAAATACTATGTGTGGAGTTTACTAATGTATGGTTATGAAATATGAACAATGAGTAATAAAATCAGGAACCAATTGAAAGCCTTTGAGATGTGAACATGGAGAAGAATGGAAAAAATCAGTTGGATAAATAAAATAATAAATGACATTTTGTAAAGAGTAAATTAAAAAAGAAAATTGATTGAGGAAATCAGAGAGAGAAAGAGAAACTGGATTGGACATATGTTAAGAAGACATTATAATTTAATAAAAGATGTTTTGGATGGAATGATGAGTGGAAGTAAGATGAAAGAACAGAAGAGATTGACATTGTTGGATGAGAGGTAGGAAGAGTTACGTGAGTTTGAAGAACTGGGCAAAGAAGAAAATGAAATGGGAAAATGGATGAATTAATGATGTGAATACTCTCTGGATGTATCCATTTGACAGAATACTTTTGATGATGATGAATCTCTTAACTTATTGGTCCTCCACAATATACTTATCATATTCCTGTGAGTATATTTCTATTCTTTCTTTGTGCTATTTTATTTACAACATTTCACTGCTATCCTTGATCATTTCCTTTAGAAACTGGATCTGTCTTTTAATTTCATGAATCTTTTGAAAATTTTTCAACATCTCCATAGATATAATTGCCCAGTAATAGAGCGGTAAATTAAAAAATAAAGATTCCTGAATAGGCATTTTGAGAATATGGGTTATGTTCAATTTAACATTTAGGAGCTTGATCATTCCATGATTCTCTAATCTCTTCTTTCTCCTCTCCTTTTTCTCTTTCTTTTCCTCTTAAAAGTTAATTGTATTTCTACAATTTTTATATCCCATATCTATACTAGATTTAGAACATGCAATTTTAATATTATTTTTAAATCAATTTATAATTTATTTGCAACTCCTCTTATTAATAAAATGTTCCATATGTAATTCATTTTTAGATTCTTAAAACGTTTTTGTATAAAAACTTTTCACCTTTATTCTCTTTTATTCCTAATTCATAATGTTCTACCATTTTACAATTTTTCCCTTTCAGTTATTTTTTTATTTTTTTTACAATACTTTTTATTTATCTTCACGTTTTTTAGTTGTCATTATTTATACTTCAATAATTATCTAATTTTTTTAAAACCATTTTAAGCTTATCTATTAACAATCTATCTTTCATAGGGGTGTTAAATCTCTCTTTTGGATCTTAATTAATGGTACATTATTAGATTTCTGCTACCCTCTAAATAAAAATCTTTTATATTCTCTTTATTTTTCTCTATATTCAATCCACATGGTTTCACATAGTCTTGGAATATCTAACTTAATTTCTTTTCATTTAACATTGAATTCACTATCAATACTGACTGACTTAGTCATAATTATAATATTCTATATATTTATTTTCATTATATATAATAACTCACGCATAATTCTGAAATGGAAAAATACATACATGTATAGTGTCATAGGTATTAAAGGAGTTTAGTCCTATATATAGGTTAAGAATTTTTTACATGATTTCATAATGTTTATTACAAAATTCTTCATTTTTTAAAATTGTATATCTTTCTACTCATGTAAAATTAATTAATTACTAATGTATTAAGGTATAATTGTTGACTAATTCTATTTATTTCTCTATATGTCACACTAAGAATAAATACAATTTTGCTACTGTTTTATTTTTAAATGTATGCAACTATCTATTAAATACTTTGTGTTATTTTTTGGCAGTGATCAAATGTCAGACTCTGGATTTCAAGGTCCATTGACCTTGACTGACCTCTGTCATTTCTGATTCTCAAACTTTTTATAAACTCACATATAGATGATAAATAGTCAGATGAATGGACAGATTAATAAATAGATAGACAGACAGATAATCTTTAAAATAAATCAAAGGTAATTTCAAAGACAAAAACTTTTGACATATTTATTTATTTACGATATCAATTTATTTAGCCAACTAATAGTGTTATTACTTTTTCCTTCAATTCTGTCTTTGTCTGTGTAGATTTGACAATCATTAAAGGTATAAGTCATGGGTTACTTTTATCACAATTATATAAGTAAGAGCTTGTTTAATTATATTTCTAAAGCAACTATTCCAACCATGAATGTTCCTGAATCTGTTTATAAGATTCCAATACTGTCTAGAAAGATAAACTCAGCTGGCATTATTGTTGATCTTAAAAATAATAACTTTTAGAGGCTCACAAAAAATTCATTTCTCATATCATAATTTTTACATTGTAGGAAACTCTCCAACAGTAGTGTCACCAAGTGCAAGCCTTAGTAATCATTGGAAGCAAAAAGATTTGTGCATAAAATAAAATTTTCTATCTAGTGCCTACTCATCCATTATTTCCAGATTAGTTTCTAGTTTTTGACTTTTAATTGAGAATCTTGGGTTTGAGAGCACTGCACTTAGATCTTAGGTTCTAGTGCAACCCTCTAGTAGCTATCCTTTACCTATTTAGTCAACTATAAAGCTAGTCAAAGATGAAAACACAATAATATTTTCAATCCAAGCTCTTTCACTTGTATAGTCATATAGATCTGAACTCAGTTCAGCATCTATATATTTTGTTTCCATTGTTTTTTCAAAAACCACAGTCATCATTATTTCATGGGCAGAATAGATATAAAACCATAAAAACATCTTGTGATTACCATTTCATATGCTTACACAAGCTGCTAATAACAGTAACAAACTTTCCATAAGTGCTTCCAAATCAATGGATTTCCATGGGATAATAGTGACTTTGGTTATTGGAAAACCAAAAACACCAAAATGTATAGATACTGAACTGTGTTCAGATCTATATGATTATACAAGCAAATGAGTGTAGATTGAAAATTTATTATTGTGGTTTTATATGCACTCCTAGCTCTATGGTTGACTAAATAGAAAAATGTGCTGTTGGAGAGTTGCATTAGATCCTAAGATCTAGGCGCAGTGCTCTCAAATCTAAAGTTCCTCATTGATGAAAGCCAAAAGCTAGGAATTAGTCCGGGGATATTTGATGAGTAGGCACTAGATAGAGATTTTATGCACAAACCTTCTTGCATCCATTGGTTACTAAAGCTTATACTTGGTAGCACTACTATATGGAGAGTTTGTTGCTGTTATTAACAACCTATGTACGAATATGAAATGATAATCATTTTAGATTGTTTGTTGATGTTCATAATGGTAAACTTTGAGGCATATCTTATGTGCTAAAATTATATCTTAAGTTAACGATAAATCTAATCTGTTGAATAGTTTCTATATATTTTTATGAAAACAGAAAGCTACTGCAAAATTGTGAACTTGAGTGTGCCCATATTTTTATGTTAATATTTAATTGTATATTCAGAAGTTTTAATATAGTCACTTTCTCTCTAAACAGAAATACACTGTTGTCCAATAGAATGCACTATTGCTATATTTAAAATATTTCAATCACAATCCCAAATATTGAAGACAATCTTTTCAAGGAAATTAATTCTGGAAATTATTTTGAATGTAATTTTCAATAAATGAGGGAATTAAGTTACATTATATTTTAAGGTTATTTATTGTTAAGTAGCATGAAAAAGAAGATTATATTCAGTTCATAAGATGTTTTCCTGATGATTAAATAAAAAGTTGAGCTAGATTAGAAATATTATATCAGTCTTTGAAAAGAGTTTCAAATTTTTCGTATTCATATTAAGAAATTTCTCTATTTTTTGAAAGGATCTCCTTTGTAAAGTTAAAGTCACTTCATAAGCATAGACTAATTTTCTGAATTATATGCCTGGAAGATCACTGATGAATATATTAAATGAAGTACATAAAACATTGAACTCTATGATAGACCATTATGTGAAATTTTGTATCTTTTATGATTATTATTCAGTATCACATGAAATTTCCTATTTAAAAAAGCAGTTTATCGAGTAATTATTTATCTGCATTTAAAGATTCTAATAAGTTTTGAAGATCATTTTTACAAACAGAATGTAAGCTGAGATTAAATCAAATAAAAGTATTGCAAGTTTTTAGCTTATTTTTGAAGGATCTTTTCATTAAGAGTTATTAAAAATAAAACTTGTTCATTGCAATTCTATTTTTGTCTAAATGATGTGTTTTATAAGATTAAAGAGGGTGGATTATTAGTTGTGTTATTTCTTTTTTAAGGTGCTCTGTGTGTTATCTCTCCTTTAAGGTACTCTATCTATATTGATTTTTTTTTAGCGAGTAGTAGTAGTATTAAATCATTTTATTTTTTTTAAATCTTGTTGGGTATGTTGATTAATATTTGTTTGTTATTTAGGAAGATAAATTGAGATTTGATAGATTGAATGCTTTTTATTCTAATATTGCGTGGGGGTGGGTACTTTTGAATTTACTAGGTTAAAATTTCTGGATTTAAGTGTTGTTAAAGTTGATACTGTTTTATTTTGCACATTTTATTAAACAAAAAAATTTAAGAAATATGATAAGTCCAGACATCAACTTTTTATTCATAAGAAAGGTTTCTTTAAGCCAATAAACATCACATCATAACCATTTCTTATGCTTTTGCTTATAACTGTTATTAAAAATCTGATTTGCCCTGAGTGGCAATATGTATAGAGAGTTATGCCTATTTTAATAAAGGTTTCTTTATTGAATTTTTGTTATAGTCATAGAAGACTTAATAATTTTGAAAATAATAATTATATTCAGAAGAATCAATTTGCTTCTGACTATATTGATTTAGATTATAATCATGAATTGATTAAGAAATATTATATTTAATAAAAATATCTATAAATCTGTTAATAATAAAAATGTAACTATTAGTGAAATGTAAAAGTTTATTTCTTTAAATTTAAGTCATCAGTTTATAAATTGATTTATAAGAATAGTTTTTATTGGATGGTATGAAAGGAGTGTGGAAAAAAGATCTTGATTTAAATTCATTTTATTAAATAGTTCAAAACAGTCAATTGGTAGCAAATCTATTTCTGGTGTAGTTTATAAGATTTTTTACAGTTGTTGTAAAATCTATATAAGTCAAAGTAAATTAAGTCTCACTGAAAGAGTAGAGATAAAAATAGATACAATAACACAGATTTGCATATTGATGTACTGAATATACATTATAAAAATATTATTTGACATTATTTTTATGAAAGAAATAAATTAGAAAGAAGAATAAAAAAAACTCTGATGATAAATTGTGTTGAATCTGAGGTCATCAATCTCATGAAGACATCTTTTGATATTTAAAAAAGTTGTTTTTTAAAGTGAATGATATGAAAGGACTATTTTGTTTTGTATATATATGTTTTTTGCATTGTGTTGAATTTCACTTGAAAAGGACTATTTATTAATATGTAAAACTATGATCATGGAAGAATTTTAGTAAAATGTTTTGTTTTGCCTTTTTTTTTTTTTTTTTGGCTAGTATTGTAATGTTTTATTGTGTTTATATGTTGAACTATTCCCATCATCTAATATGAATATTGAAGGTCTTTAGAAAAATTAACTTTATTTAAATATTCCAAAAATTGGGAAAGACAAGAATAGGTACAAAGAGGAAAATTCTAAGAAGCTGCTCACATGACAATGGCAAACCACCCCATAAGTCAACCTAGTGTGACTATACATAATGTATGAAAAACACTAATCAATTTTTCTCTTATAAAAAAAATGAAAAAATCAAGAGGAACCTCATAGATAAGTATAGGAAATGCTGTCTTTGGCAGGATAGCTCACTTGATTAGAGCATTACTTTAAAATTCAATACTCAAAGCATTTAAGAGTCCAGGTTTGATTGCCATGCTAATACTGTCACTGGTCAGGCTAGCAACACCTGAAGAAAAGGGAGGAATAATACTTTTTGAAACATTGTGCATATACTAACCTGTATGCTAATACTAACAGTTGAATGTATTTGAAATATTTAAATAAAGTTAAATTTTTCTAAAAACAATACTCATATTAGATGATGGAAATAGTCCAACATATAAATACAACTAAAACACCATCATCACAAATCTTCAGGAAAACACTGTAATTTTATATAATTTTTTTTTATCATTACTAGTATAGTTGTAGGCAGTATTTAATGTTATATATATATTTATATATATTATAACGGTCAGGGAGAATTGAGTCTTACTATATCTGCTGTACAAGGGCACCACTAGGCCATTCGAACCTGGAAAATTTATATAGTAAGCAGATACTTACTGTTAAAATCCAACTTTATTTTATATTGACCATTAGCCCATGTCACTAGCTCAAGGAGACACAGAGATTTAATATAAAACTTCTTAAAAATATATTTTTAATATTAAAAAAATAAAATAAGCCACTACCAGTAATAACACCCAAAAAACATTTATTAATGCACATGTATGAATATTTAAAATTGAGGAATACATTTAGACTTTACTATTAATTTTAAATTGGTTATTATTTTTTAAATTTAAATTATTATTTAAGAAAGTCCACACGGATGGACATTTTAATAAATTTTACTTTAGAATGTTGAGTATAGATAGGCTACATAGATTTCTCAGTTAAAAACTTTTCAAAACAGTCATTCAATCTCACACTAAAAATTTGTAATCAGACCAATACTTGCTTCCTGATATATGGATGCAACCAATGCAATATAATAATGTTAGCATAAAACCACGCTGTCATCTGCAGCATGATATTATTTGAAAAATATAATCCTCGTCCAGTAAAGGAATATGTGTCTGTCTGGCGAAGGAATCATGTAATAAAATATTTAAAGAGAAATGCTACATATGGGGGAGAGCGGTCTATCTGCTGACTTATAGTCCCTATCCATAGAGCCAAAGGAAGTCAGTGTTGCAGGAAATACATCTGCATACATTGCAATGCAATGACTACACCTTTGGGTCATGCATTCAGTTGGGCTTTGCCTTGTATGATAACATGCTTTACATTACATTAATATAAATGCCCATATATCTCTCTACCAGCATTGACCTAACTACGAGACAAATAATCTGAAATTTAAAACCCTTTAAAATAAACATAAACGATTGAAACATAAAGTTAGTAATTAAAAATTTCTGAGGGAAATTTACAAGAAAGTAAACCCAATGGCACTCATCATAGGGTGCTGCATTGACAACAACAACTTAAAATATATATCAGTAAATATGTTTAGACACTCAGCATAAGGTGCCATACTTACTGATATATATATTTCATGCAAATGAAAATCTTAAAAAAATAACTAATATAAATGTTAACGAATCTATGCAGCTATCTACACCCAACTTAAATTTAATTCATTTTAATTAACACATCACAAAAAAATGGAAATGATTAATTAAACATATGCATAAAAAAATTATTATTATTAATTGATTTGGAATTTTCCTTTTTAGGTCAGATAAGAGTTCTTATTTTCAGTTATTAATTGTGAATTTGAAAAAGTTCATATTAGATAAACATAAGAGTTCATACTTTATGGATTCCACAGATTTAGAGATCCATCTTCTGTAGATTGTTTGTCCTTCTTGAAATGAAGCCACTGCTTGCCATTCCTTTGGTCAAGAACTGTCATCAGGAGGCCTCAGCTGGTTGTCAGGAAATTAAATCTATTGCAAGATTCTTACATCATGGAGTCTGCATATATAGATTAATAGTCAGCTTACCGACAACAACTCATTTTTTCTTTTTATAGGGTTAGATCTCCCTTATCAGTAAATTTTCAGATCCATCAAGCAAGACGTCACTAATCCTAGAGTCTCTTTTGGTCCATGCTGTGGCTTGGTGCTTCCATTGGTCAAGCTAATTTTTTTATTCTCTTATCTGACCTTTTAATTAGTTAAGTGCCCCAAGGGCTAATGTGCTGTGCATTTAATTAATAAAACAAGCATTTCCATTTTAAGATTAAAACATGATTTATTTATTTTTAAATTGAATCTAATTAACATTTTTCTTTTCATTGCTTTTAAATGAAAAATATTAATCTTTATCTTAATATCTTTCTTCTTTTTTTTTCACAAAAAGTACTTTTAAATATTTTTTTTTTAAAAAAAAAGTTTTAAAGATTTCTATCTGTGCGATATATATGTTAACACAACTCTTTTAATTTTGGCTTTTAGTTTTTAATAAAACAATTTTACTTGAGATTTATTTTTCCCTTTATGTATTAATTTTAAAATAATGTAACAGCATATGTATACCGTTACAATATATATAAAGATCTTAAAAATAGTATAAAATATTCTCACCTCTGTTAGGCTAATGTTTATAAAAAATTTAGGTGCATTAATTTCTTTTCTGATTGCTTTATACTAACCAAATAATATAGATAATTTTATAACAAGATGGCATGGTAACAACAAAATTATGATTAATAAAGATAAATACTTTATCATCTCCTATTTTAAAAATTTTGAAATTTTAAAGTTTTCCTATTCTATCCATAATTTTAAAATCATTTCTAAAAATAGTCAAAAAGAACTTGGAATTACTTTTTCTAGTAATGCCTCTTTCTAGCTCCATATTAATTCTATTGTAAATAGGGTTTTTAAAATATCGGAGGCATGCAGATAAGATAAATATTTAATCAGTCAACTAAATATAAATGTTTCATCTGGAATTCACATACTAAAAGAGATATCCAAAAATTCAATCTGTAATTGATACATATTCTAAACATTACTTTAATTACCATTTTAATATTTTCTTGATGCAAAAGAGAAAAATAAGATCACCTCTCAATTTATACTTACCTCAGATTTACTTTCAAATATATATTCACATTTACCCCACTACTATACCTTATCATACAAAATTTAAGTCTAATTCTCTATTGTTTAGATATCTTCATATTCTCTTTCATATTTCATATGATCTGCATTTACAATAGAGATTATGTGAATAATAATATCCTTCATTTAGCCTTTAATCAATTCAGCAAAACTGAAATATTATTTGTAATATTATCCATCTATACATATTTTTTTCTTCCCAAATTTTTTTCCCTTTCTTTTCTTCATTCATTTTTATTATAGAGTCAGTTATAATTGTTGTGCTTTTTGTGTGTTTAAAGTGTGTATCTTAGAATTAATTATTAATTTTGTTATTGTTATTGTGAATATTATATTTTATTTTTGTTATTATTTATTGCTATAGTTTCCTATTATTAATACTTTCTTCTTTTTTTTTCCAGTTGTGTAGATTCTCTGGAGCCAACTTTCCGTCCTACAAGGCCTCCAACTCTGTAATATTATCACTGAATATAGCTTCACAAAAACATGAAATGAAAAATTGTTTTGCAGTAAGGAAGTGAAGTCCTCAAAACTCTTTGATAATAAAAAAAAAAAAAAAAACAGATCCTTTAGTGGCAGGTCCATTAAGTTTCTAATGCAGAGACAAAAGATGGCCGTAAGTCTGGGAAGCTTATCATTGGCCCTTCTTGGTTGCTACTTCCTTATACTAGGTTAATATTAAAAAAAATGGAGACAATCTTTGAAAATAAATCTGGCATCCAGCTTTAATGCTGGAGTTATGTTAATTCCAGTGTATTCATACTAAGATGTTACATATTTTCAGCATTTTTTCAAAAATTAATACAAAAGTCGAATATTATAATAATGACATATACTGTTCATGCCTACATGCATATATATATAATTTATTTGGTTAAAAAAATTAATAAATAGAAAGCATTGTGTAATTTGCTTTCTGCAGAGAGGATATTACAAGTTTAATTTAATTTTTTTTTTAGTTCATACAATATAAAAATTTTCATAACTTTATTTTGCAAATATATCTGTAATTTGATGTTAGAACCATTGCCTTATTAGCTAACAAGAGGATAAATAATTTGTTTCTGTTTCATTGTAGGAAATATTTCTTTTAATTCCAGTATTTTTTTTCTTTTTCAAATGTATTTATGTATATGCATGTGACTCATTTTAAAAATTTACAGTTGTACTGCCATCTATCGAAATGTTAACTAACTAATATTAGATTAGTTTCATTTTAATCTCCATTTCAAAGCATATCATATTAGATTTAAATATTTTTGCAAGTACTGTATAATATTTACTATTTTTATTTCTCTTAAATGAAATATCTATTTTTATTCAGTCTGATTTTTTTATTAAAATCAATTGCATAAATGTATTATATTTATTAAAATTATAAACTGGCATAATGTATTAAAAAATTAGTCAGGATAATTTAAACTTTTAATATAAAAATAAATATTTAATACTGATATGACTAATTTAATTAATAATACTAATGAAATTAGAGTATTATGTTTTATCTTTTTTATTTATTTTAATAACATTTGTTTTTAATATCTTTTCTATATATTTAACATTTTTATTATAAATTAATATTATTTGTTCTCTAAATCAATAATAATGTATCTCTAAAATGCATTTTTATTTAAAAGTTTAAATATTATAGATAAGTCTTTACATGTCATTGTTAAAATTTTTATTGAATTTTTTTTTGTTTGTTTTTAAAGCATATTTAACTAATCAGATGAAAATAGGGTGACCAGATCTGATGTGCAACAATACAGAAATTTTAAGTAATTCTTATATTTCTCTATATAATCAAATTTTGAATTTCATTTAATTACAATCTACAAGAGATTATTATCATCTGTTTTAAAATGATTTTATTTTTATAAGAAATATCATCTCTTTTAATAATAGATTTAATACTTCAAAAGATAAATTTTGCTTTGATTCATTCTTAAATGCAATGTTCTTTAAGACTTTGAATACTTCAGTGATTATGTTTGCTCTTTTTTTAATTTATTTAATTCTGGCACTAAAATAAAGGTACTGAAACTTATGTATAAAATGTGCATATGGAGTTATTTTAAAATTACTTAAATTTTAAAAGTTTTATTTTCAGAATTTAAAAAAATATAAATACTTTCATTGCTTTCAACTACATTTGTTAAAAAAAAAGCTAATGTGAAAGAATATATCTATAAAACTTCCAAAATTAAACCATCAAACATCACATGATGACCCTTCTTTATGCTTACACAAGCTGTTTTTCACAGAAACAAAACTCTCCACATAGTAACAAACTCAATGCAAGTCAGAGTAATCAATGGATGCAGGAAGGTTTGTGCATAAAATTCCTATCTAGTGCCTATTCATCCAATATCCCAGACTAGGTTCTGTAGCTTTCATCACAGACACCAAAAAGTATGAATGCTGAACTGAGTTTAGATTTATACAACTATACAAGCTAATGAGTTTAGCTTGAAAACATTATTGTGTTTTCATTTTGGACTCAAAGCTTTATAGTTAGCTAAAAAAAAAAAAAGTAAAAGATGGCTGCTGGAGGATTGCATTAGATCCTAAGATCTAGGTGCAATGCTCTCAGATCCAAAGCTTCTTGCTGATGAAAGCCACAAGTTAGAACCTAGTTTGGGTATATTGGATGAGTAGGCACTATATAGGGATGCTTTGCACAAATCTTCCTACATTCATTGATTACTCTGGCTTGCACTGAATGGTGTTACTGTATGGAGAGTTTTTCCTCTGTGGACTTTCAAAATTCTTTTAACTACCCTATTTAAGCAATATAACTATTTAGCAATCATTTCAATATTAATTAAAAGCATTTCAGAAGTTCATTGAGAGAGTTGTGCCAGATGACAAACACCTTCTATGTATTCATTTACTATTATGGGTAAATACAGTTGCTATCTTTTGTGCAAACTTCTACTAAAATTTTCATCATAAGCATTAAAAGTAGCACAATCTTTCTCCTAACTTAACAATATGCTTTGTAAAAAATGTTACCGTTTTTTAAGTATTATTTGTAAAAAAATTATCTTTAATATCTTTATTTATAAATCTTTTCTAGAGAAAATATTCCATAATCAAAATTATTTTTTCTGAATTAATGATAGTTCTATACAAGTAAAAAGTATTTAAATATTTAATTATTTCTTGAATAATTAAGGGTGCTATTAGATTTTATAATAATTATCGACTTTGTCATGGCACTATAAATTTGTTTTGCAATTATGGAATCAGAAAATAATGTTAGTAATAATAAATTCAAACATGGATATTTTAAAACACTGTGATTTACAGAATGGAATTACTTTTTAGCAAAAAAGTTGTTTATGCTAGTTTTGTTGCATTGGTTGCTTGTTTAACCCATATCAATTCTGAAAATTCATCACAAAATGTGTATTAACATTTTGGCAATTAGGGAGTTTATTTTAGAAATATATCAAAATAAACTTTCTATTCAAATTACAATTAATTATTTTCACTTCTTATACAACATGTCACAACGTTTTACCTAAATTAAGAAAATCCCATTATGGTGCACAGGTTCCATAATGAATAGTATGAATAAATATATATTTTATTTTTTCATTAACTTTAATATTTATTTTTCATTTGATATTTGAGAAGTATAAACATTTAAATGTCCTGAGAAAGGGAATACAAGTCACAGGACAAAATATTTAAATGTAGGACATCTGGTCACTCTAAAAATGTTTCTATTTCAATTTTATCATTCTTCTAAAATGGTTTGTGACTCTATTATATTAATATTTATTGTTTAAAAATTACAAATCATTCACATTTCTTAACATTGTTTAAATATTTCAGTATTTTAACTACTAATGTAGTTATATTAAATTATTTCCACTTATAAAAACAAAATATTTGAACAGGATTTTTTTTTCCTCAAAACTTTATTCTCTTTTTATATACGCAGCTTTTTTGTTGTTTTAGGAAATATCCTCTAGATGGCAGACTAATATTTTTATCTTCCAGTTGTTATGGTTCTTTTCTATTTTTATACTTTTAATACTTTCGTTTCGCGATTATTTCTTTATATGTATTAAAATAAGGATACGTTATGCACATAGTAAATAAGTCTTTTTTTTTTTTTTAATTAAAAAAGAAATGTCATAAAGTTTGTAAAATATTTTTTTTTTAGCGATTGGTTGTTTAAATTATTATTTAATGTGTTGGTAAACTGATCGGCTATTTAAGTCTGTCTGGTTTTTTTCCCACAAAATAAACAAAGTTTTTTTTTAATTTAAAATTCCATCTTTTTTTGTTTTAAGAACTATTTTTTATATATAACTTCATCTTTCTGTGGAATATTTAGTTTTCATATACAATATGTATTTCTACTTAAATTCGATTTGTTTAAAACTGCTCAATTAAGGAAACCATCTTAGTTTGAATATATAATTGGTTAGTAGATCAAGTAATTGAGAGGGTTAAAATATTAATTAATAAGTTTTCATTCCAAATCTTACTTTAACATCTTTTTTACTTACAATATGTCAAAAAAGAAAAATAGAGAATGGGCAATTATCAATATTTATCACATTCATATGTAGAATTCAATTCTTAAGGCATTAAGCCAAAAACGTAGTTGCACATAGTCCTATGTTTTGCTTTAATATTTTAAATTTGACCATCTTAAATTACTCTATTCTACAGCATTTGAATACTATAAGGAAAATAAGGTGAACGTTTCTGGTATATGGTTTTTATTTCATTACTTTTATTAAATAATTTTGTTATATTTACTAATAAAAAAGCTAAATCGTCCAGACATTATATATTAAAAATAAACCAAAATGATTACTGCAGTTGAGTGTAATACTGAAATATCAAATTTCCATTGATAAAGAAGTCCTCGACACAAAATATAATCATCATCATTAAATCTGCCAAAATCCCACATACAAATCAATCTAAAAATATTGGCGAAGTATTTATTTATTTCATTAAAATTAGAAATTTAGTAAAATGGATGTGTGTATATATAAGTCTTTATTAACTTCTGTTTAAGTTACTTTTATAATTTTACTATTTTTTCATCGATCAAATTGATCGATTTTTGCGTGTATATTTAAATCGTAATTTTCCCAACAATTTTGATTATTTTCTTTTTTTAAAAAAATAATAATTTTTGTGTGTGTTTGAAAGAGCAAAAGATTGTGCTTATAAAGCCTTAATTATGTCTACAATAAATAACTTTTTAAAAATGTCACAATGAAATCAGATAACAGATTTTTTAGGGGATATGTGAATATTGAATTATTTGCATTAATTTTAATACTGTTTTAAATACTTTAATCTGGTTTTTTTTATTACAAGAAATTTAATTGAAGATATTTTAGTCATATAAATGTTATAATATGCACTAGATATTAATTTAGATACATATGTACATATATGCATGACAGTGAATTATGCATAATCTATTTATAAGCAAAAAAAAAGATTTTGCCATCCTTTTCTGACTTATAATTTTTTAATAAGGATTTTTAAAATATGTGATTACAACTAGGTTTTTGATCGCATAGATTACTACATTAAATTTCCTTAATATTTTACATTATTCATACAAAGCTATATAGTATATATGCACAAATATTTCAAATGCTATCCAGATATCATGCTGATATAAAGGCCTCTAAAAGTTAAATGTAATGGATTTTACATTGACTCACAAAGTTCCCAAAAAATATAAGTACAGTTCTGAATATATATTTAAACTTTTCTACTTGTATTAATCCTTTAGATGATATATTTTATTTTTAAATTGGCATATTACATATGGAACAAATGTTGTTTGGTCTATTGACTCATTACATAATAGGCAAATAATAATTAATGATTATATGATCTCAAGCTCTGAACATATTTCTTTTGTTATTTATATAAATATATGATGCTATTTTGCATGGTATTATTGAATACTTTATTTAATAGCATAAAATTGATAAATGGAAATTATTTTCTGTAGCATTCAGTTCAATTAATATTATTACTAATAATAATTTTTAAAAATTATATTTTTACCAAGTAATACTTAATTGTTCATGAATTTCTTGAGTCTTATGTACATATAAAAATATATACGATCAGTTTGCCTTAAATGTTTGTTACATATTCTCAGATTGCTTTTTCAAAATTCATTATTTAGTTGGAATCATGGTTCCAATCATTAAATAAAAAGTTTTAAGAAAGCAAAAATAAAAAATTATATTATATATACTGTATTATCTATAATTACAAAATGTTTAAAAGTATAATTTTTTAATAAATTGTTTATTTACAATTAATAAGTCACTATTAACAAAATGCTCATTAGTTTTATGCATTATTAAAATAAAATATTTAAATAGTAACCTAAATATATATGGATGATACTAATGAATTATAACAGTTCTTTTATTGACAGATTTCAAAAGGTGGGAGGAGTATGATCATTATCAGGAATAATTTTGGTTATATCTTGAAAGCTGAATGAAATGTCCTTAGTCAATTTATATTTTTCATTTCTCTCAAAATTTCAGTTTTACAATTGTCTGTTAGAGGACAGTTTTTAAGTGATTGACTTTGCTTGGGAGAATGCACACTGCTTCAAGGTTTTTTTTTAACATCTATATATATACAATTGTTCTTGTTGGGTAGCACATTCGGCCAATATAATTTTTAATCCTGCTGATATTGATTAAAATAATTAAAATTTTCTTGAGATTATTTGTACTACTAAATTTATAAATTTAAGATTATAACTTGGTTTGTTTATATTTTTTACTTATTTAATTTTTTACTTCATAATGCTCTAGACATATTAAAACATATCAGATAAAGCTGTGAACTATTATTTTATTAAAAACAATGAAATGCTGTAGATTAGACTGCTGTAACATTTTTCATCTTTAATAAAAATTTTAAAAATTGCCTAAGAACAAAAACTAATTTTACATTTTTCTATCATACATATATAAATATTAACAATCCTCAACATTCTAAGAAAGGATTCATGTAGATTGGGCACATATTTCTCGCTCTTTATATAGTCTAGATGTGGGATTATTTGGGTGAAGATTATTTCTTTTAGCAATATGTGGGGAAATTCCTAAATATATGCCTTAATTAATCAATAAAGAAGCATTTCTTTGAATAATTTTTGCTGTCAGTTTCTTTTTTCTTTTCATATTAACTAACTTTATTATTTGATTATTCTGCCAAAAATTTGAAGTTTTTATTAATTTATTTAGTATTTTAATAAGCCATAAATGCCAATAGCTAATTGATTATATATACATTTATATCACCACAATTCTCATGCTTAAACAAGCCAATAGAATATTAGAGCAATTTATTGTCAAAGCAGCACACAACTTCCCATTTGTAGTGTTGCTGTGCTAGAAAATTGCTACAATATTCTATTGGTTCATTGAACATTAGAATTGTAGTGATGTAACTATGTATTATTTTTATATATAAAGAAAAGAACTGTGTATAAAATAATATAAAAGAAATTAATGTTTTATAAAGACTTTATGGTATTACAGTATGTGAATCACTTGCTTCGCCCATGATCTGATGTTCAAGTACAAGTCAATCACAAACAGGCTTAATTTTATATATATATAATCAGTCCATAGTCAATCCAGCTTAACCATTTAGTTATCAGATAATAAATGGGTTTCTGTCTATTAGAGAATAAAGATTCCAGTAGAGTGTCATTTGTGTTCTAGGTCTCTTTTTTTTTTTATCTCTTTTGAATATTTATTTTATAATCATCATATTCCATCTCAAATATAAATATTGAATTAGTTTTTAGATATAGTTGGTGCTGGTGCAATATTTTCCAAATTAAGAGTATTACATTTTGTATTTAATATAAAATTCTACTAATTTTGACAATCCTGTAAGTAAACAACAGTTATTAAATATTTAGTGCTGAGAATATGCAGTCATATTTATGAATAATAATTTTCAAATGTGCATGCTATAAGAATCAATGCAGGTTTGTTAAAATTAATAGAATTTATATGTGAATTGTAATCCAAAATTGTTATCTGGGTTTTTCTAAGATCACAATTAATATAATGTTTTCTCCTTTCCAAATTTCAGTAATTGATCTATTATCCATATAAAATCTTGGTGACTGAATGAAAATGGATTTATTATTTTGATATGAGAGAGTATTCCTTATAAGTTTATTTAAAATGAATAGAAAGCCTAATTTGTAAAGGATTCTTATAATATCTACATTTAAAGATCACTTCGTAAATATTAATAATATAAAATTTAGATCCATTAAAGAAAAAAAAACACATTACTATAATAACAAATTGTAATTTATTATTTTTGAAAACAATTTGATCTTTTCATTTCAGTTTAAAAATTATTATATATAAATTTTTGTTGTAGAATCCTTATTTTTTATTGTCCAACCTCAAAATTTTATGAACACAATTTGAGAAATAGAAATAACAACTAAAGCACATTCTTACATTTCAAAGACCTGACCACAGATATTGAAAAAAACACTAATGACATATTTCTTTTATTGGCTGCAATCATAAATTGCAGTCATGTGACAAGCATGAGTAATCTATTGATCCTAGATAGTAGTATTATGTCTCAAATCTTTAAACTAGTTTCTAGCTTTTACTCTTATGCAATAAGGGATTTTGCACCAACACTTCCATCAGTAATATATAAACATATATATACTATCCAATCTAGTAACTTTGATATTCCAAACCATGTAAGGTTTTGAATCTAAACTAATTTTAGATATATGTCTATGTCTGACATTAAGCCAGAAAAAATATGATCACTCCAGTGCTGCACAAATTATATAGATACCTTTTATCATTTTACAGCATCACATATTTTTTACTGCTTACTTCTAACATATGCATTAATAATGATAATTTACTTGAGTTACTCTCTTCCAGGAACAACATTTATAAGCCCAAATAATCACTGGATCTAAAATAGTATAACTATATCCAAAACTCAAGATTAGTTATTGATGTATTTTTCAGTCCCTTTTACTTTTTTTATACTTTGTTTGGTATATATCTTTCTTTCTTAAAGAATAAAAGTGCTGATAATTAGAATAAAACAGACTATAAATATATAATTGTAGGGCCAGTAAGTGCTTATATAACTATACAAACAAGTTAGCTTGAATTCCAAGTTATTAACTTGAATAGTATATAAGAAACAAAGGTGACTACTGAATAAATCAGTATAAAATTTAATGCTTTTTATCAAAGAAGAACAATATCTTTAAATTAATTTTAGGTTTGGGTATAGCATTCATCTAGTGTCTATTAAGTGTCCAAGTTTATAACAGATGACTCTGGAATAGAGTGAGTCATTGCTCTTAATGTAAATATTGAAAGTCCTACAGGAATTCATATTCCATTTGATATATATATAAGTTTATGGATTTGTTGTTTTAAGTAAATACTAAAAATATTGCTTTTTTTTAAAAAAAAAAAAATGTAGTATACGTATTTGTATATAATAATATTGAAGGAGGGCGGGGAGACTTGGAAATTTTAATAAAACTACCTAGCATGGGTGAATCTGAAAAGCTTAATATTGCATTTTTATTTGAGAGGTTTTAATCAAAATGACTTTAATTTTGAAATAACTTGGTAATATTAAATACTCATATAATTAATACTTTTAAAATAGTGTTTAAAGATAATAAGATAAAAGAAAAAAGAGACAATACAATAATGATTAATTTAGTAAAAATATATTAGAATAACATTAATATAAATTCATATTATACAAAAGCTTATATTATCTAAACAAAACTTCAAAAATGATTTTTAACTTTTAAAATAAGCTAATTTATATAAACATATAAATAAAATAAAAATAAAAAACATTCATTAAATATTTATAAATTAATAAACCTAATTGCAGTAAGCTTTGTGTTCGTTTTGTTTTGTTTTTTCCCTATCATAGCAGAGTTGGGTTTGTATTAAAAAAAAATATTATTGAAATCCAAAAAAAGTCTGAAACCAGGAATTTTAGGTTAATAGTATAATACCAATAATGAATTAAGAAGAAAACTTATTTATTTGTTGACTATATAAATATACATAGAGAGAGAAGGAAAGTTCCCAATTAAATATAGTTTGACTAAAATACAAAAACTATATATGTTATTGATAAGTTTTCTTTATTCTTGATTGGTTCCAAAAAAAATGTAAAGATTGAATTCGTGATCATGGGCCAACTTGGTGCACCGCCAACTTTCTATTGTAATAATGTTAATAACATTTTAATTGGTTCTGTAGCACATGAGTACTGTTTTACTATTCCATACATACACCAAATATGTAGATAAGCAATATTTATTAGTTATGCATTAGATTATTCAATAATTAATAATATTTCTGTAATATAATATTCACTACACCACTCTCACACAAAGTAGGGCCTGATTTCTAGCCACATTAGCACCTTGAGAAAGGATGTAATCATTAACATATGACCAAAGACAAAAAAGATTACGATCTCCAAGATACACATTTCATACTGAACAAGCACTCCTCAGTTGGCCCAGACCACAATCTCTTACACATATCTTTATCTTTGTTCAGTATATATAAATAACAAATTACTACTGTTTTATTGATAAGTATCAAATATACTGCCCTCACAGCTTTAACACACTTTTTTTTTAAAAATTGTTCATTTTATTTCTTTGCAATATGAAACAACAGTTTATAAATTAAAACCATTATAAATCTATATGTATTCAACATTTTTAATAAAAGAAATCTTAAAACTTTTTAAATAATTAAATGACAGCAATTCTTCTATTATTTTCTTTAATAGGCGCAATTAATCATTTAAACACTTTGTTATTATAATTTTATAACAATAAATCTCTATTTTGAATTAAACTAAAGACTTAATTCTACCTGTTTAATATCTATACTGTATGTGTAAGTAAAATCAAAAGTAACGTATATAACATTATCAGTGCTGCTAATGATTGTAATTTTACATATTAAAAAAATATACCAAAACATTCATAACCAGTTCTTAGATTGGATTGTATGAACAATAGATGCTTTCTGCCATCACAATCCAAATCATATTGGTAATTGAATATAAATCTCAGTGCAGTTCAAGTAATTAATTCAACTGCATTCTACTTGCAATAACTATAAGTTTGCACTTGATGATAATTTCTTCCTTCTTTATCCATCATTTTCAATGAGCAAGTGGTCTGCAGTAAGCTTGCAGATTGGTCCACTTGTGTATATAGTAGCAGTATGCTCTATTTTCAATAAAGTGAGACATTAAATTATAACAACTATAAAAGTAATTTATATATTTGCAAAATATATATATTGAAAATATGAAAAACATTTAAACGTCTGCAACATGGCCACATTTTTGACCCATATTCTGTAGAACTCATTTGTGAGGAGTGGAATGATATGAAAGAAAATATCAGAAAGTTATGGTTTATTGCTAACAGTAAAAATATAATTAGCAAGAAAGAAAATAGCATTCAGTTATCAAATAAGTGGAATATTTCAATAATTAATTTGAATAAAATGCATACATGCTCACCTGACTATCCACTTATTTAATAAGTGGAATATTTGAATAATTAATTTAAATAAGATACATACATTATTGCCTAACTGTATAAATAGAGCAGCATATATTATTTATTTGTGAAAACTATGATTCTGGTGAAATTCACTGAAAGTGCACTCAACTGATTCTATATTATTAAGAAAAATAAAACTTTTAGTGTTCAGATATTCAAATGTTTTACATATTTTGAATTACAAACATAAACATATAAAACATGGACAATGACCATTATTCACAATGATGATGACAATATTTAAGTCCATCTCAAAATTATAGGAGCAGATTATGTTTTTGGGGAACTGACTTTAAGTATAAAGTTTTCTCCAATCTGCTACTACATAAATTTAAACATCAATATTACAGCAAGATGAAGCAATTATATATATATGAAGATGCATTTATTAAAATATGAGGTTGCAAAAAACCTTTGAAAAATATTACACAAAAAATAATACAGCATTGTTACATCCCATATAATATAACTGAGCATTGTGCGGATATCTCAGCACTTGAACCATAAATAGAAAAGAAAACTGGAGTTTCTCATGAATAAGTGAGGTGTGCAGATAGACATGGATTCATATAGTAGTTTTATCAATTTGATCACTTGCCAGAAAAAGTAAGGTATGCATTAGAATATGGCCCAACATTTTTAGGAAGTACATGGAGAAATCCTCAAAAATAATTGCTGACTTTGAAGCTAAATTTGATAAAATTTCCAACAAAAACATATTTAAGAAAATGTTTCAAGCCATGTGTTCAATTCCAGATAAACCAAATAACTCAATTTTGAATAAAAACATTGAATGTAAAAAAAAAAATTCCATGAGATGAAAATTATCTGTCTAAAAGAACACAAAGACAACCACTTCATGCTTATAAATACTGATGAATACATACAAAAACTGCACTGCAATCTGAAAAATTACACTTCAAAAAAATAAGCCTGTATAATGTTAAAACCATGAAAGTTCATAATCTTCATACTGTAGAAACACTGTAATAAAACTTGTAATAGATTGGAATATCTAAAAATATATCTCTTCCGCTATACTTCCTTGAATGATCTTGAATATAAAACTACATAAAGAGAATCATTATCTATGAGTAATAATAGACTTTGATAAGGTTTACTACTTCAAAGCTGCTAGAATCATATCTGTTTGTTAAAGGACCAGTTAAGTTTTGGAAAGTTTACTATACAATCATCTTTTGAATTTGTACAATGTATAAAATATATATCAAAGAGAATTATCCCCTCTAAACATCGCAGCTATATGACTTAGTGCCATGGATGCTGTCTATTAAAATTATACAAAATCTAGTATGAAATAGTGAGTACAACTCTCATATAAATGATTTTGTTATAGACTTTCTAGAATGAATGGACAAAGATTTAACAGCAAACAAATTCTGCAGAATAGAAAGGGCATGACTATGGATATATCTAACAGTGGCATCATATGTAGATTAACATTGTAAACCATTGAAGACAAAACTATAACCAATTTTCTTAGAGAAAGACCAAAACATATATGCTTAGATACATGATTTACTAACACTGAAATCCATTTTAACATGAAAATAAATTACATGGCTCGAAATTTTTGGGTGCACTAATTCAAAGAAATAAAAATAAATTTGGATTACAAATGATTTTTAAACCCCTGGAAATTTGGGTGTAATCCTTCCACATTCCAGAATGCCTTTGGCTCTTAAACTAGCTAGATTTAAAGTCTTCTTTAAAATAAATACTTTGTAAATATGAAACAGACAGAAAAAAAATGCCAAGAACTACTTTCAAGATCTATGTAATATCAGCTATAACAAAAATATGGAAAATGACAATTCTATAGAAATATAATACAACCTCTAAAATCCTGTCAAAACTAAACCATGGATTAGCATGCCATATATTCTTAAACAGACTTTTAAAAAAGATCTATGTTTCAACATTTAATGATAGTTTTTGTACCTGTCTTCAAATCTTAATAGATTAATTAGTAACACTAAAGATAAATTACAAAAGGAGGAAGCATCACAGATGATATATAAAAGTCCATACAACAACTCACCCTGAACTGCTGTATACAATAGGAAATCTAATGCTTAGTGCAGCATAAATACTTATATAAGCATGATAAAAACAACCTTTTGGGGCTATGAACAGTAACATGGTCACATTTTTGACACAGTCTGTAGGTCACATTTGTGTGAAGCAGGATAATAGGAAAAGAAAGATCAGAGAGACATTGTTTATTATTAACAAAATTATAATTTACAAGAAAGAAAACAGCATTCAGTAATAAGTAGAACATTTGAATAAAATACATACATTATTGCATGACAGTATAAATGGAGTTGCATATATTATTTATCTTTAAGAGCTTTAATTCTGATAAAATTCACTGAAAGTGCACTCAGCTGATTCTATATTAATAATAAATAAAACCTTTTCAGTAAGTAGATGTTCAAACATTTTGTATATTTTAAATTATAAACAAAATCAATATTACATGTATATAAATTGCTATGAAATATTTTCAGTAAGTGAAACAGAATGGCAATAAGGATAAAAAAGGAAGTTAGGCTCTTTTGAGAACTTTGATTTAACCTGGATAACTTTGTATAGACAATTTCATGTTCTTTCTAAATGCCCAAAATATTAAAAAACTTGACCACAACATAAAAAATATGGTATATGCAAGCTGTGTTTATGCAAACTTTTGAATTATAGTACAAAAAGTTATGATTCTAATTGTTTATTTTTGTTCCAAATTATTGACACGGTATTACAAATTTAAGATAGCTACAGAGAAGCTTTAGATTTCACAGCTGAATAATAAACTAGCTTACATTTGTGATTTTGTAGATCATAAATTAAACAGGGATATATTTATCTGTACCATAAAAAATCAAAACTTATTATCAAACTGTATAAGTGCAGAAACTACATTCAAGTTAGCCTTAACTCAAGCTATTCTTGCTAAAATTACAGTGAATCAAGACTCACTATTATAATGCTACAATTCAGAAATTAAATCTATGACATAATTATAAAGACAGGCATAAGTCAGAATAAAGACCTACCCTGGAGGAAATTTGCCAATATTGTTGCAATGACTGGGATCATGATCCAGAAAGATGCTATTTTAAAAAATAAATTTGCACATTTTGCAATAAATTTGGGTATTTAGAAAGAACATACTTAAGTAAAAATTATTATCCACTCTTGTAAGTTTGATGGAAGGTAAGACCATTTGTGTAAGAAATAAAGAAGTTCAAGAAGACAACTAATGATAAAATTATGAAACAGATTTCATTAATAACTAACTGTCTTACTGATATGGAACATTATTTGAGGTTAGATGTTTTTGTAGATTTGAAGAAAACTTGGAGGAAAAAATGAATAATAGAAAATTTTATAGTCATCTCCAAATTACTAACAATTTTTAATAAAATAAAGTACTATTATTAAAAGAAATCATTAAAAATGTACTAATTTTGGCTCAAGACTTCATAAATAATGATTGGTTAAGGAATTAGAGTGCTTTGCTAGTTGTCGGTCAGATAGAATGTGTAACAATGCATGACAAGATTTTCTGAGATACAGGAAAGGTAAATGCTTAATAGAGAACCTGCAGTGCCTTGTATTAAATGATCAAATTCAGTTAATTATCAGAGTAAATCACTTACACAGTTTAAAAGTAAAGGTAACACCAAACTACCTTCAAGCTGATGACATAATAGAGCAAATCTGCCATTTCAAGAGAGCCAAACTACTGTGCAAATAATAAAAGCAAATGAAATATTTTGAGATTACAAATATAAAAGCTTTATTGGTGGCCAACTACCATTGATTAAATAATTGGTGATATGTTTTTTCCCAAAATTGATCTGAAAAATTCTTGTTGGTAATGAGTCTACTAAGTTATCTCTTATAATAACTCACAAGGGATTATTAAAGGTTAATTAGCATTCAGGATGTCAGTAAGCCCAGTCATATTCCAGCATTTAATGAATCAAGTAGAATCTGTATCTTACTTTAATGATTTCTTTATAGTGGATAAATTGTAAAGAACTGCAATGCAGAAATACTTTTTTTTAATATTTAAAAAAATTGGAATTACAATTAGCAATAGAAAATCAAATCCAAGGCTAGAGAAATTGGATTTTTATTTTTTTTGATTTTAAAATAAATGAGTCAGGAATGCCTTCCACAAAAACCCAAAGTTAGGGCAATCTTAAAAATTCAAATGCCAAAAAACATGAAAAAAACAACAGACTGTCTTAGGCTTTATAAGTTATTACAAAGAATTTATATTATAATTGTTTAAAGAAACAAAAGAATATGGAGGATCAAGTTTAAAAAAAACTGAAAGGTAGTCTAGCCTGATCATCAGATCTGGATCACTACAGTATTGACATAAATTTATAATGACCTGCAATGCAACACCTATAGATGTGAGTCAATACTTGTTTATAGAAAGCATTATGGTTCATAAAAACCAATGATATTTGCATCACAATTGTCAAACAAGTGTAATTATGCCCATGTCTCTATCTATGGATGAAAATTTATAATAACACTACAAACTGAACATAAATTGTCACAACCAATATTAAAACAATATATTAGTTCACCATATTGTTAATAATTTTGTACTAGAGTGTAAATGGGATAAAACATTTCTACTTGCCTTGAGTCATCTGCTTATGAAATTAAAAGATTAAGAAGGACAAAAAAGTAAAAATTTTAAATGTAAAACGTATTAAGAGTGGAATACCATTCTTCATCTGATATAATGAACTTTCATTTGTTATCCATTATAATACTTGGAGGCTGCATGGTGTTGTTTGTACTGAAGGCCACAATTTTATATCTTCACTGGAATAGCACAGGTGAAAATACCTGCAAAATTATGCATGTGGTAGCCAGAGATGAAGATATTCAAGATAGAATTAATAGATGCACAAAATATGTCAGCAAAAATTCAAAAACTATTTAGTCATAATTTTAATTCATATTAATCATGCAACTCTATACTGACAAAACTATTTTTTAATAATAATTGCTACTTATTTAAAGTGGCTACGATTTTCCCTTAACTAAGTCTTGTAGAAGTCCTGAGGAATTATGAGAATCAATTTAAGAATTTTTGTAAGATTATTAAACCATATTGCTTCTCTATTTCACCCAGAAAGTAATGGCCAGAAACATTTTTAAAAAACACTAAATATAAAGAGAAAACCAAAAATAACCAGAATTTTGTAATAAAAAAGTATTTTTAGATGTTATAAATTGAATCTCCTTCAAAGTAGCCCCTGAAATTCTTGCAAAGTGATGCCTTTTAATAACTCCATCATAATTTTTCTTCACCACTTCCAAGTCTGCAAAACTTTTTCTTTTAAAGCATTTTTTTCATTTAGAGGAATTAAAAAAAGTCACATAAAGAAAAATTATGTGAATATGGGCAATGAATAATCTGGATTAATTAAAAATTGCACCACATTCAAGGCTTTGTGCACTGGAGGGTTGTGTGGTAAAGCTTGCACTCCCCACTTTGCTACAAGTTGGAACATTTTTGTTTTATCACATTGTGCAAAATTTTAAGAACTTGTAGATAAAATATCTGATGATTATGAATAATCAGTGCTTCATTTGACACACTTTTTAGGAAAGTGGTGATACTGTCACTTTCATTAAACCACTCATAAACTTAAGCTTTTCCTAGAGGAACTTGCTTATAAGCTATTTTGTAATATAATTATTTTCCCTAACAGAAAACGAATTTCATGCTATTTTAACTTTTTCAGTCATTACAAAAATCAACAAATAAATGAGACACAACAAAAACATTTACTACACTGCAACATGATTTCTGTCAATGATGATGATTGGAAGACTAATACATGGGGATCGCTCAAGTGGCGAAAATATGTTCTATAAAATGCTTTTCATCTGGAAAATAATTCTGATTATTTTTGGATACCCTCTCGTAGATGATTGAAAGCTGGAATATTTGTATAAATAAACATGAATAGTTTTAATCTTTTTTATAGATTGTTTACGATAAAACCTAAAATATTAGTTTTAATCGTGTGTGTGTGTATATATTAAAATATTAATTTTGATGTCTGTATTTCTTTTGATTATGTAACGTTATATTGTTATATAGTTGACAAAGACTAAAAGGAATATAGTCGAAAGTATTTCTAACAGAATAATTTGAATTATATGAATATTATGTATTTAATATAATATATCTAGTTTAATTTTACATTTATATATAATATGTTCATCATATAAACTTGAAAATATATATATGTATAATATTCAAATATACGTATACTATACTAAACTTAATGTAATTAGAAGGGTTTGAATTCAAACTTCCTACAGTTATGCATTTCATCTTATACAACTGATACACATGACCACATACATGTGAAAAAAATAAATCTCCAATATACATATTTTGTGCTGAACCAGCACTCATCAGTTGATCCAGATCACCATCTTCCATACATATATACAATCAGTGCTCAGTTTATGTGTGGGAGATGGTGATCTGGACCAACTGATGAGTGCTGGTTTAGCACAATATATGTTTATTGGAAATCATTTATCTTTTTTACATATATGTGGTCATGTGTATCAATTGTATAAGATAGAGTGCATAAATGTAGGAAACTTGAAAGCCTGAGTTCAAGTCCTTCTAATTACATTAAGTTTATTATAGACAATATACATATATTTGAATGTTACATATTCAGTCTATATTCTTCCCAAACAGTCTTCTGTGTATTTAAATGGATGTATTAAGGTTCCATATGTGAGAATCAGAATAACTTAAAGTCAACATGGGTATGACAATAATATTGGCATCAACAAGAACTTTGAGTGTTCGATCATTGGATTTTTAATGATATGGATAGATGAAAAGTTGATATCATTACATCACTTATTGGATCATTTCATAAACAATCAACTGGATTTGTCATGAATAGACCTTCAGCTTGCATATACTTTCTTATATTTAAGGATCATCACACAATATAAGGAATAAAGTATAATTATCTCTGTCAAGAAACAAAATAAAGTTCCAGCTTAATTGTATTTGACATACCATAGGAATACAGTGTGCATAGTAACTAATAAACAGATTATTATTCTCAGAGGATCCTGCTACAAAACTACATTATTTACTAATGGAAATCTTTCAACAATATTCTATACTTTTGGGTTTTGCTAATATGGAATATTTTATTAAGTGTGAAACATTTAAGAGACATTTATTTATCAAGCTATTCTTGTTTATCAAGGATTGCTATCTACTATTTTGCAATTTACTTATGTTTATTATAATTATTCATACTAGTTATTTTGTTTTAATGTTGTATGGTATAAATATAAATACAATTAAGGGGAAATAATCATAATATTCCAAACTATAATCTCATCAATTTAGGCAGGTATATATAACTTATTTAGATTTTTTATATTCATTCGATTAATTTACTCATAATGAATTAAATATTCATTTATATTTCTTTATTAAGGTATAATTACAAACACACATGTTTTCCTTAGTTATAAATATACATCTGTTGTTCTGCACCATGATAGGTTTGAACATTTGATACTAATATACCATAAGAAATGTATTTAATTGTTATATTCTTTATATATTTCTAGTTTATTATTATTATTAATTTTATGCATTATTGAATGAGGAATTGATTACTCTATCAACATATATATATATTATAAATAATATCCTAGAAATATATATTATTTAGTATCCGAATCATTATTTCATACTTCTATGTTTTAAGAGTTAACATTTATTACTAAATAATTTGCTAAAATATGGTATAAATGGGGAAATTATGATGAAACACACAAGATTTCTTTATTCTACTTAGATCAATCTTATTTACGTTAGGATTTAAGTTAATTACAATAGTCTCTATCTCATGAAGAACCCACTCTATTAGTCACATTTATACAAGTACTATATATATATATATATCCATCCTTCAGCTTAAATTTCTAACTAATCTAAATTATTTTCTGTAATAACTAATATTCTGAATATTAGTAAATATATTTAGAAAAATGAAGTTATTTTAAAATTTATTTCATTTTTAATGAAAAATAAAAAGTTACATTATATTTATATTTGTTTGTTGCCGAAACAAAAATTAAAGATGGACTGCTATAATGTAAAAAACTTATCTTTGCGGAAAACTGTGTGGAAAACTAGATTTCTGCAAATTATATCTGGTAATATGTATAATATTGTCTTTTATCTTCTAGTCATTAATACAGATGGTGTTTTTTCCCATTATTCAATAACAATTTATTACCTATAGGTTTTTTTTAAGTATGTCGTTTTCTTTTTATACTAGACTTAAAAATACATATGCATGTAGAAATGAAGATTTGTGATGATGGCATTTTAGTACTAATTATATGTTGGACTATTTCCATCATCTGATATTAAATGGTTTTAAAAAAATTCAAACTTTATTTAATTTTTTCAAATATATGCAACAGCTAATAATGGCACACATGTTACTATTTCTAGTCTAGCCAATGACAGTATTAGCATAGGAATCAAACCTGTATCTTTAGATTTCTGAATATTAAACTTAAGATGATGCTCTAATCAACCATCTATTTTACTAAAGGTGATAGTCAGTAGAGATTTAATATAATTATCTATGAGTGTCCTCTTGATTTTTGACTTTTTTCCTAAGAACTTCCTGATATTTTGTATTATTGCATTAGGTTAACTTATGGGATTATTTCCATTGTTATGTAAATAGCTTTTTTTAAATTTTCTTGTACATTTTCTTCTCTATACAAAATTTTTATATTTTTCCAATCGAACATATGTTCATTGATATATACATGGTCCACTATTTTAATATGTCTAGTTTTTTTTCTTTTCTAATTATCACTTAATGCTCTTTAAATTGCTTTTCATTGGGGTATCTGGGCTTACCAATATATATCCTTCCATATGGTATTTCATAAATGCTATGTTTGTTTCTCTTTCCAAGTTTTATAGATGTTAGAATTCTTAATAGTGTGATATCTCACATTAATTGTAATTTTTTTTTAGTTTATCATCATTCTGATAATTGTTTTTTTTCTACTGGTGTTTTTTGTTGGTGTTGTTGTTTGTTTAAGGTTCTTTTTAATGACAGATAACTATTTTTCATGAGAGTTCTATGTAGATATTTTCTTTTTTCAAATCATTGTTTTTGTATAAACTTTTTCTCTATTGTGTAATGATAGTATAACTCCTGTTTTGTGTTTCTGGTATGTTTGGATATACATGATAATAATTTTCTGTGTGGTGGGGTTTTCACAAATTAGTTTTGGCTTTACCATAAAGAGGTTATTGTCATAAGAACATCTAAGAATGCCAATTTTTGTTATTTTTCTGCCATTGTGATTTTAATTGGAGGAATATGTTATTGATGTGGATCCAGAATGTTTGTAATAAAGTTTAATTATGTAGTCATACAACAAATATATAATTGATAGCAAAACAGACTTTAAATAGATATGTAATAGCATGTAAGGCAATGGTTTCAGGTTTTTAAAGTAAATGTTGCTAATCAGGCACAAAGTGAGCCATAGACATACATTATTTTTATTGAAAAAATTCCATGTTGTTATGCAAATTGGTAATAGTTCTATTATACTATTAATAGCAAGAAGTTTTTTTTGGTTTCTAAGCAGTTGTTTGGTTTTTTTTAAGTAGACAATGCTTCATCACAGTTTTGTGAATAAACTTTCTATATCAAAGCTTAATAATATGTCCGTTTTTTCAATTTTCATGTTCTTGATTAATTCTACAAAGTATCTAGAATTCCTGGCAAAGGACTGGATCTTGTATGACAAAGTATGAAGAACTTTGAGAAGAAATCTTGACATGTTCTAGAATTAATACTAGGTCTTAATGGAATATGGTTCTTGTGGTTGGTATACCATAAAGATGAGAAATTTCACTAAAATATGATGTTAATTTATTTTTTCCCAAATAAAGTACTTTTAATGATTTCTGAGTAATTGTTGGAACTTTGTTTTGTAGTAGAAATCAGATTTTGGCCTAATGTGAAATTTCTGACATTTTGTTATTAAATAATCATTGGCATTCATAACAATTGCAATATTGTTTTTAACAAGAGGGAGAATGATTATGGATTTGTCTACTTTGAGAGATTTAATAGTTGTTCTGTTATCGTTGAAAATATTTGATTTCACTTTTTGATGTCTTTTTTTTATTCGCATAATTCTACTGCTTTCTCTAGAGAAATTTTTGACTAACATTTTATCTAATAAAGGGCAGCAAATGATATGATCCCAGTTTGAAAGATTTAGTCACTTTTTTCTCATAATAGGAAAATTTTTTTTTCAATTTTTGATGTTTCAAATGTTCTTTATATTCTTCATCATAATGCTCATCCTTTTTCTAAAAGAATTTTTGAATGATTTTGTCAGAAGCTGTCATAATACCTAATAAATGGATATTAGATGGTGTGGTGAAAAAATTTCAGCATTTTTCAGAAAAGAAATTTCAGCAATTTTTAGATGTTTAGAACTAAGATTTTTAACTAATGAAACTAGTGAGTTGTTTGATATAATATGACTTGTGATATGCTTATGTAAGTTTACAATAGTCTCATGACTATTACCCCTGGTTAAAAAGAACTTAAAACCACAGCCTTGATTATTACTATATATCCACCTAAAGTTGACTTTGTGTCAATGATGCATTTGATTTATAGTCACATAGTGAAGCACTATTATTAACATTGTGGAAACACATTAATAACATATCTTCTTTAATTAAATTCACAGCAGAATAAGAACAAAAATCAAAATTTTTAGATGTTCTTGTGATAAGACTCCTTCATGACAAAACTGAAACTACTGTCTACAGAAAACCCACACACACAGCATAATAGTTAGCATGTGCATACAGTCACTCCAGGATCATAAAACAAGAATTTATATTATTATTATGGAATGAAGTAAAAGAAGTTTGTTTAGAAACCAATGACTTTAAAAAAAGAAATAATCCGCAATAAACACACTCTCATGAAGAATGGTTATCCACTAGCTGTCATTAAGAAAATCTTAAATAAGCAACAACAAAAAAAAAAACACCAGTAGAAAAACAATTATTATTTACATAGTGTATTCTTACTTACCAGGAATGTCTGATGAACTAAAGTAAACTTATAATCATGTGTATGTGGAATCCTAACATCTACTAAACTTAAACTTGAAATGCTGAGAAACAAAAACAGCATCTATAAATACCATGAGAATATGGAAGGATGTATATTGGTGAGACTAGTTGCCCCATTAAAATGCAATTGAGAGAGCTTAAATTGGTAATTAAAAAAGAAAAACAAATATATCTAAAATACCAGACCATGTATATATCCATAAACAAACATTTGATTGGGAAAAAATTTTTTAAAAATTGAATAAAGAGAAAAAATACAAAGAAGAAAATTCAAAGAATCTTCTCATATAATAATGGCAAATGATGTCATAAATTAATCTAATCTATAAATTTATAATGTTGGAAATCACTGATTACTCTTGCTTTTAGGAAAAAATGGAGATATCAAGAAAAGCCTCATAGACAAGTATGTGAAATTTATACTGACTGTTGCCTTTGGGGGAATAGCCAGTAGAATAGAGTGTTAGAAATTTAAAAGCCCAGTTCAATTCTTATTCTAGTACTGTCATTATTCAAGCCAAAAACACCTAAAGGAAAGAAGAGAATAATACTAGTCAAAATGCAGTGTTATGTACTAACCTGTATGCAACTACTAGTAGCTGAATGTATTTGAAAAGTTTAAATAAAGTTTGAATTTTTCTAAAGACATTTAATATTAGATAATAAAAATAGTCCAACATGTAATTATTACATGCATGTTGAAGTTCATTCACTAAAAAAACAGATTAGTAAAGAAATACAATCCATATTTGTATAATGGAGTTTAGTCTCTTTCCAATCTACTAAAGATCTTTTTATCATTTACTGACAATTATTTTTCTAATTTAGTCAGCTTGGAAGTTTGTTTTCTACTTTTTTCATCTACTGATGCCAATGTTCTGTTAAAAAAGTCTTTAAAGTGTACAAAACGTCTCATTTTTATTTTAGAAATAATTGCAACAGTTGTGAATGGCATTAAAACAGGCAAAACTCGTGATGTTATTGGCTGTGAATGGTATATTAATCTTGAGGAACTTCATCAAATATCTGTTGTTTATTTGTGATGGTAACAGTTTTTACACCTTTTATTAGTATTCTAATAACTAATCCATTTTATTCTGATTGTGAAAAATTTATCCCTGTTATTAAAGACTATATGAGTTCCCCAAAGATTTTTAATTTTGTTATATACATGGATGGATGTATTTAATGCCTGTGTTACCTTTTTCTGATTATAATCTTAAAGAAATAAAAGAAATAATTAATATAATAAGCTAGGATAATTTGTTTTAATTACTAACTTTGTATGGGCATAACACTCTAATCAACATTATAAATTAATATGAACACCAACATATCAATTAAAAAGAATTTGCTTTATTTTTCAAAGTTAACACAATTTAAACTCTTTTTATCACAATTTATATTCAGTCAACTGCTATAAAATGTGTAAAAATTTAAACAAATCCCCTAATGGAACACATTTTGAAATTAATTCCCTTGTTAATTATTTAGAGAGTATCTGTTAAAGTGATCTCATATCAATATTTCAATATATTATGTATAGATGTGGTTTGGCATGGTTATTTAAATAACATTTTGATGTGATTTGATTGTTCAAGGTTTTAATAAATAAAAATGAATTGATGGTTCCTACTCACAGTAGAATAAATGGTGTTATGTAGCATAACTCCTTTAACTATTGAAGCTTTTATACCAACTTTTTTGTGTTTGTAGCATTAATATGTTATTTTACTATTATGAAAATCTCTTGGAAATTTGATAAGAAGATTGTTTCTGAAACACATATATCCTGCAGGTGAATTTTTTAAAATTTTATTAACACCCATAGCAACTAAATTAATATAATGTTCATGCACAGAGCATAAAGTATTATAATTTTTTACATGAATTTATGAATGATCTAATTATATATCTTGATGTGATTTGATTATTCAAGATTATAATAAATAAAAAAATGAGTTTATATAACTCTTTCTTGTTAATTAGCCATATTATTCAATCTATAATATGAAATTGTTTGTGTTTGCAGTATTAATATAAAACAATGTTTCTTTATACTTGATTGATAAAAGAAGTTGCAGAAATACATGTCCTGCAGTGGATTTGTTTAATTTTTTATCATGCATAGCAACTGAACAAATATTTGTTGTGCCATGTAAAGTTAACAGCACTTCAATATGTTATATACATTTATGGTTAGCAATATATATATATCACTGGTGAGTTTTTAATTAGTACTATAATTTAAAATCATCGAAAAATAAAGTAAATTTTGCTTATCTACATTTTTTAAGCTCATTAATGTTATTTGAGAGTTAGAAACCAAATTGTTATTAAAAATTAACCATCATTTTACGTGGCAATGTGAAAAAGATGTTTAGGCATTTTACATATGATCTTTTTTTAAGCTTAAAATATCTGACAAACTTTATTTTGAGTAATTAGATATTTTAAATTTATTACTTTGTTTTGGGTAATTTTATGATATTTTGTTTATTTAGTACAAAATTTAATTATTGATTAAGACTTTAATACTTCATTTATAAATGAGAAATCTTAAACTTGTATAAAATTATAAGAAGGCAGCTAAAAATTTATTTATATCTATACATATATGTTAAGTGATATTTGTCCAAAGTTTTGTGATGATTCCATTATATTTGTGGTTATGTTCTAGATTATTATTCAATTGAACTGTTAAATATTTTTAAAAAAATTTTTAAAAAAATATATTTCTGTTTAAAACAACATTTTGAGTGATATTTTTTATTTTCTCTTCTTTATGTGTTGGCCTATCCAGTAGTAATGCTAATGTAAAGATTAAATCATGATATTTAGATATGTGAATATTAAATTTTAGGTTATGAGTGTATTTAAAACATAAAGAATTATTACACTAAACTGTCTTATGAACTTATTTTCTATTATCATATGAGCAGTTTTTTTTAATTTATTTTTTTTTAATTTTTCTTGATTGTCCAATATTCTTTTGTTTTCGTGTTACAGGCATTGTCTACTACTTTAGACCCATCTGGTCTTTCTCCCCTATCACTGTTTCAATCCTTTTAATCACTTTTGATGGAGCAGTTAATTTCCCTATTATACATCCTTCCACATTTGTATGAGATTCCATAGAAGCAGCTCCTGTTCTTCAGCATTTCAATTTTAGAGTTTGTAGAGGTTAGAATTTTTTGGATACAATGTGTCATGACTTTGGAAATTTGTTCTGATATTATATTGATTAAAAAAACTCAAGACAATGATGATAGAGGGAAAAGCATATGAGTATAAAATATCAGATAATGTGTAAAAAGATGAACATAAGTCCAATAAGAAAAACAATAAATTAGGAAGAGAAATAAAATAAAAAATAATTTAAGATTCTGATCTCATGACAATGGTAGATAATCTCATTAAGTAAATTTAGTGTGATAATACATAATGTTCAGAAACCACTCCTCAACTTTGACCTTACTAAAGGATAAAATGGACAAAGGAAGAAGACCCTCATAAAATAAAAATATTAAGTTTTTACTATTTCCTTTACAAAATCTAATTGATTAGAAACAAATTGACTATTCATGAATCTGAAGATGACTACCTAACACTCATGGTTTACTATCACTTCCCAGGTAGCAGCATCTAAAAAAAGATAAGAAAATAAGACTCCAAACACCTAATCTGTGCATCCTTATTAATATATATACAAATACAAAATCTTATTAAGAGAAAGGCTTTACAAATAATATTTGAATAGTGTAAGTAAAGCGTAAAATTTTTTTAAAGCAGTTAATAATTTAACTAGGTTGTGGAAGTAGTATGATATTAAGTAATGAATAACCTTTTTAATATTATCCATTATAAAAATTTAGGAGGGAAACCATTTTTGTAAAATCAGACAATATAGATTTCTTTTGCTGATTAAGTTTAATGACTGCTAAAATTCTTTTTTGTTATTGTTAGTTATTATTTGAAAGATATCATAGTTATCAATAGTAATGAGCTAAACAGAATTTTAACTAAATGGGAAGTAGTATGGTAATTGGATATTTTCTGCAGAATAACAACACAAATAGCATAAATGAAGCTGATGAGAATTAGAAGATTAAAGTCTGTCAGTAAAATTGGGATGCTAAAGGGAATTGTATACATAATCTACATCAGAAAAGAATTTTAACACATTTATATTAGGGAAAAAGAATGTTTTTGGTAACTGTATATGATCATCACACATTTATAATAAAAATGTTAAATAGAATAAAAGATTCTATAATTGCTAAGTAGATTTGTGATTCTAAGATGTAGTATCAATTAACATAAAACTATCATTATTACAGAAAGATGAATCTATTTGGGAAGTACAATGATAAGGAGATTGAACAGGAATTTGCTTATAATTATGTCCTTTATTTTTCTAAATAATTTAATGTTTGTTTAATTAAAACTTTTCTTAAAATAATATATGTTTTGTTATAATTATTGTTGTTTTAAGAATAAAGTGAATATACCAATACAAACATCTTAATTCTAACAATGATCAATGTATTTTGTTACTTGATTCCCATTCCATTGATAATAGATTTATTGGAGCAATAAAACCTTTTTCAGTAGAGTATATATATATGTTATAAAACTAATTTCAATGATGAGAATCATTTTCTAACAAAAAAAAATGGCAATTATGAGTCTTTATCAAATCTTTTTATCTTAATGTTATCCATTATATCCATATGAAAAACCTATATTTATTCCACAATCAGCAAAAATATTCTGCCTATATTCATTCTTTAACTCTGCCACTATCATTAGTTTATAATATTGCAGTCTATTCTTAGTAGTAATGCGACCAATATTATGATTTTTAAAAGGTAATCTCTTGGATAATTACTTATCGCTTAATAACTTCTTATAAGAAATATTTATTATTACTGTTGAGCAGGAGTATTATTTTAAATATATATAATAAAATTTGTTTTTCTTCTGTCAAAAACATTCCAAAACTTTGGCCAGCGAGCTGTTTCAGCAACTGACTACACTATCAAGTACATACATCTACACGGTATTGACAATTATTAATTAAAATTGCCCTGTGCTGCTAAGCACAGTGATAGAATGGTTTACTTAATATCCAAAAAACTATGGTCTATTCTTAACTGTATAACGTTAAAAAAAATGTTTTAGATTAATGAATACGATTGTTATGTTCAACCTGCCACTTAATTACACCAATGTCACATGATCTCTTCAGCAACTATCCCTACGATTACATATATATTAAAATTAACAGGCACTTTATAAATGCATATAATTTCGAATTTACACATTCAGAATTATTTATTATTTGTTTTTGTATTTAAAAATTATTTTTAGAGTGTTAAAAATAATTTTATATTAAAATAATTTTATATTATTGTATAATGTTGCCAAAAACAAAGAAGTTGGTATAACAGTAGTAAATGAATTTATAAAATAATAAAAAGTAATAAACTTTTTATTAAATAATCAATTAGTTTCCCATCTGTGTAACGATAAATCAAAAATTGTAAAGAATTAAGTCATTGTGTTCTCTAGGAGTTGAGCCAAATTGTAACTGAAGCTTGAAAAGCAAGGAACATTTGGCTGCTGTTAGAATGTGAAATATAAACATTTCTTTTTTAAAACTGCTGCAAAATATCGAGGAAAAAAAGTTTTTTTTATTATTGTACATGATAATAAATCTAAAGATAGATGGAATTGTTTTGTGTATTTATCGATGTATGTATGTGAGGGTTTTGTCTTATTAGTTGATTTATTCTCAATATATTTCCTTAGCAACACTTTTTCCAATGTCGGCAGCCATATTTTTGAAATACAAAAGTAATTGCTATATGTATATTTTACGTGTGTCATTAAATTGTTGAATAGTTGGTCAATTAAAATGTCATGTGACGTTTATGCGCTCATGTGGCAGAGAGCAATCCATGAACCTTAGCTCTCAAGATTACCACTCTATTACTATACTAAACTCAATAAAGCAAATACGATAATAATTGAAATCCAATGGAAAATCAGTTTTAATTAAACCATATCTTTTCTTTTATATAAATTAATATGCTGTACAGGCTTACACACACCTGCACATATATAATGTAATATATAAGGGATTCGAACACAGACTTTCACATAACCCTCAACTCTCCATCGCATGGAGAGTTGACGTTGTGTGAAAGTCTGAGTTCGAATCTCTTTTTTTACAGTATTTTATTTTTATTTAGCTTAATGATAAATTTAGAAAACTAAAAAGTCCTTTAGTAAACTCTGACTGAAGACAATAAAAAAATTACAAGATAAATATTTACCCAATTTAATGGAAGTATAAATTGCCTCTACTGCTTGAAACATTCCTTGATCTCCAAGTAAATTATATTTATTAAGTCATTTTGATTTATTTTATCAAAAGTTATATACAATGATTTTAATAAAATCTAAGACTTCATTATATTATCTAGAATATAGCTTCGTGTTTCTCTCCCTGACATATCAATTAATCACTAACTTATCATTACATCAATAAGACAAAAACCCTAGGATATATTTTACTTGCACATACTAGGATATATGACGTAAATTGTAGTAAGTATGACTTTTTCAAATAAATAAATATATGTATATATACATAGAGTGTAATTTGAAATAATTGTTTAAATACACAGGATGTAAAAATTAACATAAAGTCTAATTAATCTTAATAAATAACTAATATATGCATTCATGTGTTAATACTACCAGAAAATACTTGGGAAAAAATGAATAATAATTTTACCAGAAAAAAAAATCAATATCAGAATTTAAAATAAGTAATTTCTTCTTGTTTAAAATTTGAATCTTTAATTTAATTAAATACTTTGAAACTTGAGATGTTATTTTGAAGGGTGTTTTGGAAAACAAGTGATTTGAAGTACAATAATCGAGATTGGGTGCTTATAAATTTTTATTGTTCTTGTAATATTTTTTTTTTAGATAATGCCATCTTCAATATATTTATTATTAACTGAAAAGTGTGGACTTATATGGTGGGGGGGGGGATATGATTATGCATATTAGTTAGTTCAAAAGTGGCAAATTAATCTCATCAACCATATCAATTTTTATTTTTGAATTCAACTATATGTCAAAAAGTTATCAATTTAAAAACTTTAAAACTAAATTTTATGTATGTTTCTTGATATTTAGAATATCAAATTTAAGCTATGCAATATATTACGAAGGTATGGTAGAATTGGATTATATTTTAATTAATAGAAAATATGTATTTCAAGATTGAAATGTTTTTAATAAATTCAACATATCATCGATTAGTGAGAGGAAAGATAAATGTTAATGTAAAACTAGAAAGCCAAAAAATATTAAGAAAAACAATATTCACAGTTCATATTCCTAATCTTCAGAAACATTCCAATAAATTTAAATTAGAACTTGCGAATCATATTTAAATTTTAACAGGTTTTTGAATATGATTCAGATTCGAATGAATCGATAAAAAGTTATCTGATACTCTTTTAAAAACTGTAACAAAGATCACTGGTACAAAAAAGGAAGCAAATGACTAGTAAAATTTATACTGAGACAAGACAATTTATTAAGAAAAATATGAACATGATAATATATAAAAATGATGCATTAAGAAGAATTGAATATCTCAAACTTTTGTAAAATTATGTGAAAAAGAGTTGATAATGATATAAGAAAGTATAATTTTGAACTAGCAAAAAAAGCTGTAGAAGAGAATAAAAGTCTCGGGATTGTAAAACAACATCTTGGTACTGGTAGGAAACTTATTTATGCAATAAGAAAAAAAGATGAAACTTATTGAAAAGAGTGATGACATCATGAAATATGCAATAAAGTTCTATCAAGAATTATATAGTAATAAAGAACAAAAAAAAATATCTTCTACAACTACCAGGATTTTTAATGAAGAAATGGGATATGCAAGTCAATTTATGGAGAAGGGAATTATAATCGATATATTAAAAGAATGCAGTATTAATAGTAATATTTAAAAAGATTATAAAGATATTAGGAATACACACCTACCAAAGTTTTATCAATTCTATACAAATTTTTGCTAAAATAATTACAACTCATCTATCATAAACTTTGGATTTTAACCAAACAAAAGAATAATATGGATTTAAAAGAAGTTTTAGTACAGTGGATTATATCCAAGTATTGAGAGAAGTTATAGAAAAGTCCAATGGATATGAGTTAATATTATGCTTTGAATTTTTAGATTATGAAAAGGCATTTGATTCTATAATCATTTTTTAGTGATTAAAACCACAGAACATCAAGGTATGAACCTATAATATTGTCATATTCTGAAGAATATTTATAGAAATACAACAGCAATAATTATATTGCATAATAATACTAAAACATTTAACACAGAGACAGGATGACTTTATATCTCCAAACATTTTTACAGCAGTTTTGCAAGAAACATTTTGTAGATTAAAATGGGGAGCTAATGGAATAAAAATAAATGGAGATTATTTAAGTCATCTAGATTTTGCAGATAATGTAGTTGATTATGCAAATAATGTTTTAGAGCTTCAGGAAATGTTGCAAGAGTTATCAATTGAAAGTAAGAAAATAGGATTAAAGAAAAATGTTAAAAAGACTAAAGTAATGTTTAATGCATTTTTTCAAAACAAGAAATTAAAGATTGATAATGATGAGTTAGAAGTTAATAACTAGAAATATCTTGGTCAGATTATTACTACAGATGGAAACATAATGGATGGAATTAATCTTAGAATTAAACTTGATTGGAGAGCTTTTGGTAGAAATATCTTAATATTAACAAGAAATATGCCTATATCTTTGAAAATGAAAAATGTGTGTTATCAGTTCTTATCTAACAAGGTGAGATTTGGACACTTAACAGAAGTTCAATAGAGAGACTTTAGACTGCTCAATGAAGTATAAAGAGATGTATGTTAGAAGTAATAAAAAGAAGTTGAAAATGAAACACATGGGTGAGAGAACAAACAAGTGTTACTGACATCATTGAAAGAATTAAGAAATTAAAGTGGAGTCAAGATAAACACATTGTTAAAAGAGATGATAATAGATGGACAGCTAAAGTCTTAAACTGGACCCAAGAGATTATAAAAGACCTATAAAAAGACCACATGTAAACTGGATGGATGAAATAATGAAGTTTGCTAGAGTGCTGTTGAAAAAAGAGGCTAGAGATCAGAAAAGATGGACTGAACTTGGAAAGACCTTTATCCTGCAGTGGATCGATAATGATTGAAAATGATGATGTTGATTTTCATTATTGAAGGAAAGGGATATGTGTATATTATTTTATATTTTCTAAATTATTTTTTTAAAACAAGAAAGTAATGATGATATAAAAAAAATTAAATAGAAGTCATTTTGTTCATTTAATTATTTCATTTCTGTAATTATATATTGATGTGTCTGTGTGATTATTTATTAGTCTAATTTATTTAAACTATTTTTGATTTTAAGTTTTTGAAACTTAAAAATTTCTCAGCTATGTGAGTAAAATTTTATATATTCTTGATAATATTAAATAGGCAGCGAATATATTATAGAGTATAGATAATAAAAGTGATAGATTTTAAGTTTATTTTTAATAAATGAAATTCCATCTATGAACTATTACAATATTTAAATTAATCCTTATAATTGGGAGACTTTTTACTCACAAAAGTAAATCATATCTTTAGTTTAAAACAACCTGGGATGATAACTATTCTAGAGAGAATCTTACCTGGCATGGTAAGTGAAAATTAGATTTCAGATCTAAAACGGATCAGTAACTAAAAATCATGACATGTAATGGGTATAGTCAAGGCATTCATTTCTTTTATTTATTATGCATCCATATGTTGTTATTATTATTAGGCTCTAACAAGTGGGTATTAACTTCAAGCAAGCATATTAATTTACTCTTCATGAATAATCTCTCATATAGTTGATTTCTCAATTGCATATTCATTATTAAAATCATGGAGTTCATTATTCTCATCGCTGATTATCACTTTTTTATGGCTGTGTGTATCATTATTATCTCTAACCACTACTGACTCAATGCAGGATGAAGTTCTTTCCAACATTACCCAGTATTTTCTGTTAATAGTTTATCTTTTTCAATCACTCTAGCAAACATTTTGTCTCATTTATCCATTTAAACCATAATATTTTTATACCTCCTAACATTTTTTAAGATCTAATTTATAATTTCAGTTGCTAATCTTCAAATCTGACTAACTTCTTTTCACTTAACTTTTTTACACTTCTCCCTATACTTTTTATGAGATCTAATATATCTCTATTGTTTTTTATTAAGTGTTTAAATCTCAGATCTATAAATAAGAAATGATTATTTATTAAAATCATTCTTTCCCAGTACATAAACAAATCTTTTTAATATTATTTTACCTGTACCAAAAACACTCAATCCAAGTTTAATCCTGGAATTAATTTTTTCCATTATATTTTAATTTATATTAATAATCTGACCACATTATTTATCCTTTTTTTTTTATGATTTAATAGGTTTTTTTTTTGTAACATTATTATAGCTTTGAAGTATTAGTTTTATAAACATGTATCATCTGCAAAATCCAGATGACTTAAGTAATCTTTGCTTACTTTTATTCCATTACCTTTACATTTTCATCCACAAAATACTTTCAATAAAAATGTAAATAAATAGTTTTGGAAATGTGATATCACTCTGCATACATTCTTACCAATTGTAATGTCTTAGTATCAAATATAATTTTATCATTGCTATTGAATTTTGATAAATATTCTTTACAAATTTTATAATATCTTGACATGTATCATAATATTTCAAAACTTTATACATAGCTCTAATGCTTACAGATTTCAAATATCTTTTATAATTTACAAATGCATTGCAAAATGGCAAGTCATATTTACAGATTCCTTTTACTATTTTCCTTAATACTTGGATATAGTGTCTACTGTACTATAATTAATTTTAAATTCAGCTTTTTTTTTTTTTTGGTTGACTTGAGTTCAAAGTTTTCTCTATATGATTTATAATGATTTTAACAACTTTTTATAAATAATTTTTTCGTCTTTTTTTAAATACTGATATTATTGCACTAGACCGATCATTTGTTACATTCTCATCACATACACATTTTGTGTAAAATATTTCGACAATTATATAAACTGGTCAAGCTTTGGTGGCCCAGCGGTTAGCATAGCTGTCTTCCAAAGCAGCTGGCCCGGGTTCACTTCCCGGTCAACGGTTTGACATATTAAAAAAATTATATAAACTAGGTAGAAATTTATGTAACTATTTTTTTTTCTTTAATATTTAAACTTATAATTTAAGATAAGCATAATGTTATGTGTAGTAAAAATTGTATTTAATTATTATTATTGACTTTTTTGTTGTTGTTACTAGTTTTTTTAGAGGCTTGTTAACTATGCTAAATTGCCTTTTTTATTATTGTTGTTTTTGTTATTGTTATTATTATTATTATTTTAATAAATTGTTTTGATTATTATTATTATTTTCGATTTGTGTTTCATAATTGTTTTATTCGATGTATTTTAGCTGATAGTGTGATTGGATTAAATCTATCATTTATTAAAGTGATTCATTTCAAATTTTCACATCTTTCCACTTTGCAATCGTTTTCTATTTCTTTCTGATTTCAAAATTTCACAATATTTTATTAAATAAATGATTATTTTTCCCCAACTTCTATTCATTTCACTGACTTGAAAAATTCAAATATAATATAGATAGATACCAAGACGGATTAACAATGATTGACAAGCAGTCCAACTTTTTTTTCCCTGAGATTCTCGCAAGCCTCGTTCCTTAGAATTACAGTAGTAAGACATCATTCTAAGAAAGAACCAACAGAGAAAAGGATTCAAATATCAAATCATCAAATAGCAGCTTAGATTCAAACCTGACATTCTTAATATTTTTGCTTAGTTGTCAACTACTTCCGTGGGTCATGATTTTATAGTTCTTAGAAAATAATTTTATTAGTTACTATATTTCTAACTTCTTTAATCAATTATGTTACAACATTTTGAGACACATAACTGCTAACAATCAATCACTTCCTCAAAAAATAAACAGAATCTAACATACTAGTAGTAATTTCATAACAGTCCTCTCACATACATGCAAATATGTAAATTCAAAAAAAAATCATTTTATATCTAAATCAGTAATTATCAGGCTTCTGAGAAGGAACCAAGTCTATGGATTTTCTATGTTTTAAATTCTGGGATGAAACCCAATAAACTCATCACACTGGTTGTATGGATGAGAAGCTTACTCATGTTTATGTATTATGAAAACAGTCATCCAAAAATAGCAGTTGTAGTAACAAAGTAATCATCAGGGTTTGCCTACTAGGTCTTTTAAGATCTCATTGAGAATTAAAGAACAATTAAGGAAAGTATTTTTAACAATCAGAAATATTTGTGATTTTGAGCTTAATCAAATTTACACTGCAAATAACAAAACAATGTACATAACAATACCAAATTGATAGACTTTACAAGTGCTAATTAAAACAATGCATAATAATCATCCTGATTAATATTATTAGTCCAGTTAGTGACTTTTACAAAAATTCATAAAGTGAATGCAATTTGTTTCATTTTTTTATTTGCAATGCAAATCTGTCATTTGTGATTTATATTTTGATATAACTAGTGTTTGGAAAGTATATGAATCCACTGATTATATGATTGTTATTGTTGTATTAATTCATATTTGTTATGACTTATTGTATCATATGTTGTGTTCAGGTTATCATAGGCTCCATAAGAGGTGAATAGTGAATTAATCTTCAGTTATGGAAACTATCTGTGAATAATTAAATATATAAGACTTGACTAAGAGTATCCTCTGATATCTCAGAGGGTAAGGTATTCATTCATTTAAGGCTATGTATTGTTTTCAATACGAATAGTTTTTATCTTTCTTTTTTCATTACTATTTTTATTATATTAAGTCAATGTAGAGTCCAATCATCATAAGTCTCTCATACTATCACTCATCTGTATAGACTGATTGCAACAATGGGATTGGATGTTTATGCAACCACATTTCCAACCTTTAATTACATATATAGCAAGTCTGATTCAATTTTTCTTTTTCAATTTTTATATGCTTTTATTTAACTTACTTTTCTTGTTTGATTTTTGTTTGTACATCTGAAGAAATCTAGTAATTCAATTTTCATCTGTTTCCTAATTTCCAATCTAATTGAAATTTTGTATACAACTGTTCTTTCAATGGTAATACATTTTTTGGAGTTTGAAAACAATTTTAACAAAAAATTTAAATGTTTAATTTTATATATAATGTTAATGTTATCAATGTCTAATGGAACTCCTTGTAATTTAAAACTGAACAATACATTGAAAACTGATTTCCATAACTCAATTTTACATACATAAAAACAAATAAATAAAATATTTAACAAAATGCTTTTATTTACAGAAATGCACTAAAAAGTAAAAAATAATTTGCTTTCAGCTTTCACAAGTAAAAGCATGGGTGGTCATGTTTAGAAGTAGTCTTACTTCCACTTTTCATCAATATTTATGAAGCAAGAATTACAATTTAATATTTTTATCTCAATATTATTTGTCACTTCGCCATTTTGTATATAAAAAATATATAATTTCTATAGATTTATTCACAGGAAGTCAGATTTCCAAAAAAAATCATTTAAATAAACTTGCAATTAACACCTATTTTTTGTATGATTGCAAGATCATGTTTATCTGATGAATAAATTGCCATTGATAGAAAAAAGTGGACATTATTTGCAAGTTTAATATTAGTTCATTTATTGGCTTATAAAATCATTTGAATATTTCCAAACATTAACATCCTGTACTTTTATTTGTGAAAGTTGAAGAAAAATTATTTTATTTTTAGTGAATTTATATGAAAAAACATTTCTTTAAAAAATTATTTTTTATTTTAGATTTTACCTCAAATAAGTAAATTGTATATATATTTTTAATAATATAACTACAGTATATATAAATATGTTATAGAGTATGGCTAATATAAATATTTTTAATTATTTTCTGTGTCCCATTTGTTTTTTAATCATAATATCATTTATATACTGAATTTTACTTTGTGATGAGTAAGAGGATTCATTATACAAATAAACCATTACTATTAGAAATTAAATAAATTTTATTATAACTTTTTTTGTTGTTAAAAAAATCCCTAAAGAGTACACTTCTTTTTTTACTGTTTTTTTTTATTAAAATGTATGACAGTTTTGATTGTCTAACAGTCATTTTCAGAATTTAAAACGTAATTGTATTACATTATTTGATGTTTTTTGTCTTATGGCAAGTTAGAGTAGTTAAGCAATAGAATACTATGAACAAGAATAGCATTTTTCATCAGTTGCAGTTTTCTATTCCTTGACAACCTTCTAATTTATTTTATTTTAGAATCTTATATTTAAAACATAAGATTTTAATGCCTCCTTTACATCATTAAAATTCACATTATAATTAAACAAACATTACATCAAGATTAAACTTTTACATATACATAAACAAATATATTTATCCATGCTCTATAAAAAAAAAAAATTATGTTTTAAATGACATTTGATGAAAAATTCAATTAAGTTTTTGCTAGACATATGTCCCTGATCAAACATGACATCTTCAACAACTCAGGAAATCAAGACTTCAACAAACATAGCTAACCAATCACTATCAAAAATCTTTAAAAAGATCAGCATGATTTTAAAGTTTGAATACAATTTTTGTGATAATTTAACTAACATCTATTTCATATTGGCTTAATATTATTAAACAAGGTAAAACCTTTAAACTCATTTTAATCAATATCCGGTTTTCTTGTCAAAAACTTATGTCTAGCTTTGATATTAATTGATTCTTTTAATCAATCATTGCTGTTTGGACATGGAAATTCCTAAAGAAAGCATGCATAAGTAATATTAGAATTGTTATAAATTTATGCAGTATTTAATTAATTAATTATATAGATAGATATATTAATAAGGACGGCTTTCATTTCAGTATATAAAATTTAAAAAAGTTTCTTCAAACAATATCTTAAAATTGTTATGAGAGATTTTGATATTTGAATTAGAAAACAGTTAAGAGATAATATTGCTGGAGATAAATTTTGATATCAAGACAAAAATCAGAGAAGATACAGATTTTCAAAATTTATGAGGGGAAAAATTATTGTACACTATAAATGATTTTTCTTTACAAATACAAATGAGGAATGGACATGGAAGCATCAAAATGAAAACCCAAAAAAAAGAGATTATATTTTAGCAACAGAGGACATATAGCTGAAGATGGTAAAAATATGGAAACTAATATTAGTCCATCGCCATTATTTTTTCCAGAAACCAAATTAATCAATAAATTCTAGAATAATGTCAGTGTTTGGAAACCTTTTTAGTAGATAAATCATCAAATGGAACTATAAATGCAATAATTTCTAATAAAGCATTTAAACTACAACAAAATATTAAAACTAAAGAAACTTCCAAAAGTAATCAGTCATGGATCTTTTGTTTCATTCTAATGCTATGCTTATTAAGGAATATCTACATCTATGGATGCTTGTTTGGAATATGAAATGGAAGCAAATGCCAAAATTTGTTTAAAAATCATGGCAGCCTTGGAAGCAGATGCAATAATTAATGCTATTAACACTCTTTTATATATGCCTTCCAATATGGAAATTTGACTTATCATGAAGAGAATGCATTTTATGATGATAATAATGCTTTTTTAGATAGAAATTGGATAGAAAATGATTCCAATGTTTTCTCTTTGGAAATGCTTAGTGAATGCTTCAATGACTTATTGACACAAATTCACACTTTAAATTTGAAAGCAACTTTACAGTTTTTTCTTATTCTTAACCAAGAATCAAATTATGATGATTGTAATCACAGATACCACATGCTTAATACAGGAAGTGATCATTGATTAATTAGATGTGAGATACATGATAATGCAAAAAAGCTTCAGAGAGAAAAATTAAGAATTAAAATTTAACTCTTTCTAACTTTCAGAAACATTCCAATCAAATTAATCTATAACTCACAAATTATTTTAAAACATTAGCAGACTTTAAAAACATTTCAATTCTGAATAAATTTAATAAGAATATAACAGCTCAAAGTAGCACATTAATTATAAATTTTCTACTGAGAAAAAGCAACATATGGTGGAGCTGGAAACTACAATATACCTAACTGCAAGACTTCAATTATATGCTACTAAAAAAATGTAGGCAAACTAACAAAAATGTAAATAAATTTTTAAACATCATTAGAATTCATAAATTTTACAATATTCAAACAGCCAATTTTCTTCTCTGAACACTGTGATTACATTTTAAAAAATAAAATTTGTAAATAAATTTTTCTATTTGCCAGTAGCCATTTTTTCATCTCAGAGCACCATGTACAATTGCTTACATTAAAAGCACATACATTTTATTCTTTTTTTTATTATCCTTTCAGAATTTGATATGCAGTATTTTGTGTGACAAAATGTTTTCTAAGAGTAAAGCTAAAAGTTTAACAAAATTTTAGAACATACTAAAAGTTGATATTGATTTTAAAATATTAAACCAATTAGAGAGAAGTAATTTCTTGATAACAAGACCATTATTATGTTTCTATAAGAAAAAAATATTAAAGAAAAAGAATATTGCCCAGAGTGTATTCAATAGTGATGAAATTTAGACATTTTTGCTATTTATTTTAAAAATACAAATACAATAGTTTTTTTTTCTTATTCTCACTGTTTCAATAAATTCATAGGTGAACACATATTCAGTAAAATATATAAAAATATATCCCCTCAGTTTATTTTTAATAACTATATTATTGGTTTTTTAATTTTGTTTATCCTATAATCTTAATTTATATAAGCTTACTATACTTATAAAAAAGTGTCTGTATTATATATGGGCATGTTGAAAACTACTGTACACTTGCAGTTTAATAAACAGTATGAATTCTATTCTAACCAATGTTTATTAACAAAATGTAAGCTATTATATACTGTATACATCTATACATGAGAAGGACATGAAACAAAATGTAGTATAATGCACAGTTCTGTTTGTGTTTTAGAAAAAGTATGTAAAATATATTTTACAATGAACCCATATAGAAGAAATACATTTCTGTAAGATGTTACATAGATGATATGATGATAAAGAAATAACTGTGAAATCTATATCACTGAGAGTTTAATTGTTTTCTATAGTTTTTCTTTTATGTGTTGGATTGGAAGAAAACTTATTTTAACAATAAAAATATAAATTTATGATTAGTAATGTTGGGGTATCACTGATAAAGGGAGTTTCTTGAAATAGGCTATGTAAGCCTTGTATTGTAAAAGTTCACAATTCAGAAATTGAGCTAATATATCACACTTAAAACCTCTCAATTATAATTAAAAAAATAACACTACTATTAAAAAAGATGAATTTGTAGAATTATACAAACAACTTTATAGTAATAAATAAATTATTTCTTTTGCAAAAATTAATTATTAAATTTCTTATGAGTTTTTTCATATTTATTATGTTGTGCTTTTTATAGATCTATAAGTATTGTACAGATATTTTTAGTAGTATTTTTTTAATCAAAACAAACTAACCTTTACTATGACAATAATATCTTTTAAAGTGCTTTATTTTTAAAATGAAGAGGTGATGCTTCTAATTAAAGCTATGAAATGGAAAAGCTCCAAGAAATAATGGAATCACTAGATATTTTAAAACAAAAAAAATTAAGAAATTATATATACTAATAAAGTTATTCTTATTGTATAAATAATAATATTGGTCTTTCAAAAAAAGTGAAATGCCTTCTATCAGTTTTATAAACATTTTTTTATTAAAATCGTTGTAAATTATCTATAAAGAATATAAGTCTTCACCTATCAAAAGAAGCTAGATTTAAAAGTAGTCATTGCATAGTAAGTCACATTCAAATATTACAAGAAAGTATTGAAATGACCATTGATTGTCATTTAGTATTGAATACATTGATTATGAAAAATCATTTGATTATAAATATTTCTCCTGTAATTAAAGCTTTGGAATATGATATCAGGACATTGTTAGATTCTGAAGAACATTTATTAAAATGTAATAGTAATTATTAGAAATTATGGTAACACTATAAAAATTCCCATTAATAAAAATACAATCATACAGGAAATATTTTATGAATTAACACTAGAAATGAAAGTAAATAAAGATTTTGTAAGTTATCTAGATTTTGCAAGTGATATATTTGTCATTGTATATAATATCTGTGTTATTGAAAATTTTATGAAACTTCTTAGATGAGAATATGAAAATAGAGCTTAGATTAATTACTAAAAAAAGATTAAAGTTATGTTCAATGGCTTTCCATCAAAAAAAAGTAGCTTGATAATAATACATTAAAAGAAATGAACAATTGTAAGTAGTATATTACTCAAATTTTTAATAAGGATAAAAATATAATGAATAAAATTAATCACAAAATTAAACTTATGACTTAATAAAAAAAATATGTCCATGTACTTGAAAAAAATTTTTTAGTCTAAGCTCACCCCTTAATGAAAGACACAAAATTATACAATGAAGTGTTGACATTAATAAGGATGAATCAAAACTGAAACATCTAAAAAACACAAGTAATTGTTACTAATATTATTGAAAAAATTAAAAGAATGAAACAAAGTAGAAATGCACTTGAAAGTTCTAGAAAGAGATAACATGTAATGGATGAGTTAATAAAATGAGTTAAAAATTTTAAAGAGAGAGAGAGAGGGATTTACCCTGAAAGTGATTTATAATCAGTGAAAATGATGAACATATGAAACTAACATATAAACATCACATGATCACCATTTCTTATGCTTGCTTATAACTGTTATTAAAACATGCAAAACTCTCCATACAGTATTGCACTCAATGCAAGCCAGAGTAATCAGACCTATATGGCTATATAAGCTAGTGAGATTGGATTGAAAATATTATGTTTTCAATTTAAGACTCATAGTTTTGTAGTTAAGTAGAGATAAAAGGTGGCTGCTGGAGGGTTGCATTAGATTCTAAGATCTAGGTGAGATGCTCTCAGATTCAAAGCTCCTCACTGATGAATGCTACAAGTCAGAAACTAGTCTGGGGATATTGTATGAGTAGGCACTAGATGGGGATTTTATGCACAAGCCTTCTGGCATCAATTGATTACTCTGGCTTGCATTGTGTAGCAATACTGTATAGAGAGTTTTGCCTGTTTTAGACACTAACATATCATATACCTATTAAATAATAAAATAAAAAATAGTATTAAAAATATTTCACTAACTTTTTTCATAAATATTGTTATCTCTAAGTAATTAGTATTTAACAGGCTTGTATTGTTGTTACTATTATTTTTTTACAATTGTTAAATTCTTTTTATCTTTTTACCTATTTGGTATTATATAAGAAATAATCTTTGAATATTTTTTAGAACATTAAAATCAGTTTGATCTTTTGAACAGACTTTATTTTTAATAGTCCAGATTAAATATTCTATCATCTAAATTTGAATGTGGCTTTACAATTTATTTATTTTTAATGGTAGTTTTAGTTATATTTATAAGAATGACAGATTTAAGTTTTATTAGAGAAATAGATAATGTAATAAGTATATATATACCATTATCATATAAAGTCTATTTTATATTTCACTTAATCTCAATGTTATAGTAATTCACATATATATATATACTGTGTGTGTTAAGAAATTGATATTTTAGAATGAAGATATTTTGGAGACAATATTTTAAAATTGTTTCTAAATAGTAGAATTTTTGTTCATTATTATACTTTTTTTTAATAAAAAAAAATGTAGTTACCACCAGAAGAGGAGACATTTCCTGTTTAAGGACTCAAAGAATTCAGAACAGCTAGACTTTTCAAATTAAAATTTCTAATTAAAGATTAAAGCTAATTTTTTAAGTATCATTATATTTTAATTGGTATAATTATAACATTGCAATTATGTTTGATTTATCTTTTACAATTTATTACTAACAAATTATTAATTTTTAAAAAATATTTTTAAGAAACTAGAAATTCTTTTCTGTCAAAAATATATCAAATTTTTAATATAAATTCCTAAATATTTTAGATTCCAAAAATGTATGTTATTTCTTCAGATTAATTAGTTACATTAATTTATTTTACTTATTCAAAATAAAGTAAAAAAAAGATGTCTAGGATTATTTGTATTAATTAGACATATGGAATATTTTTTTCTCTGTCGAAATATAAAAAATTATAAAAGTTTGTAAAAATGACATTTTATGCTTTCAATTATAATTTTAAAAAAGGTCAATAATTAGAAAATATTTATATTATTTTTGATGTCGTCAAATTGATATCTTCTTCTGTTGATCATGATAATTCTACTGTCCCTTTTCATAAAATTTTCAAAATGATATAGAATATCATTTTATTATTGTTAGGATTGCTAAGATCTTTCTATAATACTGTTATCCAGTAAGATATTAGTATTAATACTAATGGAGATCGTGTAAATATTATTCTCATTAGTTGAGCTGGAAAACATATTCAAAAAAATAATATAGCTGACTGATAAATAATTTTTTAAAAAAATAGCTAATGCCACAAATAGATCAATCATGTAATCCAGTCAATGATATGATATTGTTTACATTATGTAGTGAGATTGTCAGTGAATGCTGAATATCATTTTAGGATAGTGATTTATTGGTTTGGAATTAGTTTCTGAACTTGTAACTTATGCATACATTGTTTACCAAAGTAGTCAGTAAGTATCAGTCCATTTATGAAAAAATCAATGACTGGAAGTGGTAGGCTTTACTGAGAATGAATCATAACGTTCTTCTCATCTAGCATTTTATTAGTAAATAACAAACTAGTGTTTAAAACCTTGTCAAACCCAATGAATGAGATTATTAAACTAAGTCAATTTAACAAATTTCTAATAGTTTTATATCTATTTATCTCAGTTAATTATATTGGTCAAAAAATATTATTTCTTGACATGATAAGAACTCTCAACATGGATTGATTGTCCTCATTGCTAGTAAAATTTGTCAATATAGAAGTCAAGTGAATTGAACATTTTACAGTTATCAACATTATTAGCACTATTTCATTTAAAAAACAATCAATCAAAACTATTTTTTCTTTCAAAAATTTTCCTTCTGCAGTGGGGAAAAAAAGTTATACAAGGTGATAAAGTTTTATTCTTTAGAAAAGTTCATTACCGGCATCTGCAAATTGGTCAACAGATGTGAATTGAGTTCATGTCTTTATTAAAGCAAATCGAAGTAAAAATTCTATATTTGCAAGCATATGTGGAACTGCAATATACAAGATTCTGCATTAACAATTACAGAGATACAATTAATTTCCAGGTACATTGGCAAAAGAAACAGGCTAGAGATTTTTCTATAAATTTCAGGAACTAATTCTGAACTGTGATTTCAACATCTTTCTAGGAGAGGCAATGAGAGTATTATTTATGTTCAGGTTGAAATATTTCAACTTAAGAGTCAATTTATTAATAAAAGCTTTTATACTCTTTGATTCTGTACTCTTACAAGAAGTCACATAAATTATGTAACTATCTAAGCTGGCCCTGATATTCAGTTGATGGGCTAAAAATCTGGATCAAGCAAATACTATCTAATCAAAAGAACCCCTGTTAAAAAGTTTTAAAAATCACACAAATACTGTTTAACAATTCCAAGATCTATATGTGTAATAAACTGCAAGGCACAAAGTGAAAATCCACAGATATGTAATTCATAAGCTGTTGCAATTGTGTTGGGCATAAAAAGGTCACTTAAAAAAAGCAGTCAGAAAAGAATAGGATAATCTATTCTCAAACTTCCTGAATGTAGCACTAGATCTCATAAAGAATATAAACAACATAAATCTCTTTTCCTGCTGGAATGCAAAATTATTAAAATTCCATTTTGCAGAAAGTCATGCTCTGATAACGTTTCTCTCTAATAGCATTTTCATTTTATTTATAATTTGTATATTCTTTTTAAAAAACTCAGATTTTACATGCATTTTTATTAGGAAATAGAGCATTTAAAAAACAGAAAAGTCACGTTTGTGGTTTAAAGTTTTAATGGGAACTATATTTTTTTGTCAGGCATCTTTAATTCACTTCAATACATATTTTAATGCAATTTGATAAAAAATATTTTAATATTTCTTAATTTTAATTATAGTTAGTATTTATTAGTAATTCAGTCCATTTAATAATTAAAATTATAATTGTTTTATTTTCTTTCTTTTTTTTAAGTTTATAATATAGATATTCATTGTAATATCAATTTAAAAAATAGCAAATATTAAACTTCATTTTTTATGGGAATGCTTTAAAATATATATTTTTACTTTTCTATTTTAATTTTGAAAGATATAAGTATAGAAATATATTGAATAAATAATTTTTTTAATAAATATACTTAAAAATTGAATCCAAATATCTACTTTCAAATGCACACAATTTTTTTTTTAAAAGGAAAGCCTTGAATAGCATAGATTCAGCCATTCAACACAATAACAATAAATGGCCCTCTGATATTAATAAAGCTGGATTATAGATCTGCAATGCCACTATAACAAATAATTGTTACTGCAATCTAGCTGTAATTAAAAAGATAAACAAATTCACTTCTTTGTCCCTTGTCATATCTGCAGAAGAATATATCAATTTATTATAATTTAATTATTTCAAACACTTGTACTACTCATTGGTTAAAAATATATAATTTTTTTAAAAGATCCAGAAGTCTCTGATGATAAAATGAATCAATATATTCAAATGCCACATAAAATTGACAAAGAAATAAAATGCATGTCTTTGCAGATCTTTACCATTCTCATATGAAGCCAAAGTATTAGGAGGTATTTCAATACTTAGAAAAACTATATTTTTTTTTCTTGTTATGTCCCCAGGGATAACAATTATAATTAGAATGTGAGAGATCTGGACATTTTATTATCCAGTTATTGCAAATATAATAAACTTAAAAAAACTATCTACAGGTCTTTGATGATCAATTATGTCAATTCCTTATACCACTAACCATAGACAAATTAACACAGAAATAAAACTCACAAGTTGCCATTGCATATCAGAAAATCTAGACAACTATTAAGACAAAAAGGTAAAATCTCACCAGAATTTATAATCCTAATCAAAATTATGAAAATCACGAGTATACATTTAATAAAACACTATCAATCTATAGTCACCATCAACCATCTACAAAACAGATTCTTTTTACATATTCAAGAGAACAATCTTCACAAAAATTGACTTCCTAAGCCTACTTGTAATCCATCAATCAAATCAACAGGAATCAAATGCACTTTAAGTTATCACCCATAAAAATTTATTAAATAAACTGTCTATATTTTGTATATCAGTTGTCCCAGCAATAATCCAATGAGTTCAATGAATAGCCAATCTATTTTCTGCTGCAATTTCTAAACTCTTCCCAAAAAACTGTTGAATAGTTTTCAATATCATAGTCATAAAATTAAATCTTAAAATGTATATTTGAAACTAAAATGATTGCTTCAGACAAAAAAATTGATAAAAAAGGCATCCATTCAATCACAATAAAAGACAATTTATGAGAGAAAGACTCTTATGAACAAAAACAGAACTATCATTTGTATGCTTTATTAATTATTATGAAAATTATTTTCATCATAAAACAAAGAAGGCTGAATTTCTATTCAGACTCAGTAAAAACATAAGCATAATAGAGCATTTCAAAAATTAAAAAGGATAATAACATCTTCGATAGAACTGGCATGCTTTAATTCAGAAAAGTTTCTAATACTCAGTTATGTTGCATCATTAGTAGTTGTCAATATTACATCATAAAAAATAATGTGACGCATTCTTCCATTCTGATAACTTCAAAATCAATAAATAAAATAGACAAATTCTGCATCTATAAATAGGAAGCCTTGGTTCTAATCACTGGCTTAAAAATTTAATAATTATCTAAATGGTAGGTCATTTATAGATCAAATTGATGACAGACTCCTATTAAGAACTTTAGAGTCCATCAAAAGAATTTATCAATCTATCTTTTAATTCAGATTGGTATTTTTCAATTTATTTATTCACTGTATAAATTTAAGATAAAATACATTGGAGGAAATAAAATTCCTCATGTAAATGCTTTAAGTTGGTCCAAACAACACACAGGAAGTGAAGTTTTTGATTAATATGATAAATTTAGCAACAAACACATTGGGAACACAAAATCTGTATTTCTGGATTACTTGTAATCCAAGTTTTAAAGTATTAATTAAATGGTTGCATTTGAATTGATCAAATAAAAGATCAAACGAACTGAGCTCACTGGATTAAAAATGGATATATTATCTGATGGTCAAAAATAGTAATCTCTCTTGAGGCTACATTTAACCTAAGAATGGATTACATTAAAGTGACAAATATGATCAAAAAGAAATCCTTTGACTAATAGAAACTAGATAAACATTTAATACCAATAAAATGTAGGATTAAAAAAATATGATAAATAGTCATGATTAGTAAAAAAAAATTGAGAATTTAAATGGAGGAAAGGTAACAAAAAAATATTTGAGAAAATTAAAATGTTTAATTCCAAGAGATAACATTTAATAACATTATCAAAAATAAAAAATGGAAGATACTTTTTGAAAATAGAAAAATGTGTGATTAAAGAAAAAAGTAAATTAAAATTTTGTTTGAAGGAGAAGAGATTTTAGATATAAGAGATCATATAGAGGATAATAATATGGCTGAAAAAATAAGAAAGGAACAATAATAACAGAAAAAAATTGTGATCTTTTTTTTAAAGATAAAGAATAAGGCAACTGGTGCAGATAGCATTCTGATAAAACTTTTAAGAATTATTTGATATATAATAAGCTGTTATGAGAAAGTAATAATTTTATTGATTTTCATGACTACTAAAAGTATAACAGTTCTGAAAAAGGAAAATGCAAATGATTGCTTGAATTATATAACAAAAGCAACTTGTCTCATGACTTCAAGATTTTTACTAATAATAATTAAAAAAAGAGTACAACAGAAGATGAATAGAAACTGGGATGATGTTTATTGAGGTTTAAGATTTATAAAGAGAACAGATAATAATGGCATTAAGAATGAAGAGAAGACTAGAAATAAATAGTAAAGCTTATGTGGCTTTCTTTGACTTAGAGAAGGTTTTTGATAAAGTAAATTGAATATTGTTGCATTTAAATTATGAATAATATAAGTCTTGATTATGAGGATATAAGATTGATTCTAAAATAATATAAATATAAAAGCATCAAGACAGAAATAATGGGGCATAAGCATAAATTAATATAAGAAAAGATATGAGAAAGAGCTAACCACGGTCAAGTTATTTGTTCAACATATTTATTAATATTATATAATACTCATGACAAGAAAAACTAAAGAAATTAAAATTAGTGGTCAGCATATTTATAGCATTTGACATGAGGAAGATATGGTTTTAATTATGGATTTGGAAAGCAATAATAAACTGCTTAAAGCACTGAATGTGCTTTTAGTCAGTTTCAAATTGAGATAAGTATTAGTAAAACTTAGATTGCAATGATAAATAAACAATAGATAATGATGAATCTCCTTTCTTTGTCTTCACACAATTAATTTACCCTTGATGTGTCTAACCTCAACACATTTAAATACAAATCTCTATTCTTTAAACTTTTGTTTAAAATTAGATGAACACTTTTCTTATCGTTTTTCAAAATACAACTTTCATTAGCAGCAACTGTGTTAAAATTCACATTATTCCCTCAAAAGGAACAAAATCAAGATGTTTATTAATAATTTTGTTTCTTTTTGAATAAATAAAATATTTATTGATATAGCTGCTACTATATTAAAATAGTGTTTGAAAAATAAAGAGTAAATTGGCTTTCAGAATAAAAAATTTAAACAAAAGCTTAGCTATTGTAAAAAAAAATTAAAATTGAACTTGGTATAGTTGATTTTATAATTGTTTGCTTTAATATTTTTTTACTTTCTTTTAATTAAATCCCATATAATGTAGTTATTGTGAGTATAATTTACATAATTACCCAAGTTTGTTGTGTTCATTAGTTTGAGCTAATCAAACACTTAGACATGAAAATATTCAGTTTGTATAAAACAAAGTGTAATTACTTTTAACATAACTTTATTGATTAAAATAAAAGAATAATGAAAAAAGGGTATGTCACATATTGGATCATAGAGAGGAAAAAATTACATGATATTATATTTACATAAAACAAGACAAAAATATTTTATGAATTGTGCATATTTTTAATTTTCATACAAAATTATGTGATTATATGAAGCAGAAAATATATTGTTGTATACCATGCAAGCAATGATAGAAGGCTCCATTTGACTGGATAAATATCAGACATTGCTAAGGTTTGAACTCTTATCTTTTATATTTATGTTAAAAAGTAATAATAATAATTTGCTTGCACTAAAATTGAAAGTAAAATAGCACTTTAAAAACCACAAGATGAAGAAGATTAATGCCATGACTCTAATAATCAAAAACAATCTTCTCTCTAGATTGTTTATTAATAAGTTCATTTAGAGATTGTGTATGTGAATAAATTGTATTGATCCTGATGTTCTGTATGTTGTACTTTAAGGAAACAAAATATGAAATGATCCATAATATCTGCCATATAGTAATCATGTAGTATCAATGGTAAAAATCTTATCTTATCCAAAATGAAAAAGTTTATAAGAGGAACATCAAGAAATATTTGATAAAAAATATAAAAAAGTAAAAAAAAATTGGGTTCTAGAAATCAGTGTTTCAAGTTTTTAATAATCTGGTGAGTACTGAATCTAAGTGTTGAATCAGAAACATTTTTAAAGATGTTGATATACTATTTTGTAAGCATTCCAATGTTTGATTTTGATTGCAAATGAGGGGGAAATGTGAATTGGTGTATCTGTTAATTATGTTAAATATAAATGTATTGAATTATGTTGATGAAATGTTTGTAGATATTATTTTTGTTATCTCGTGTATAAACAGAAATAGGTTTTAAAAGGTAAATATTGATTGAGATTGCCACTTATCTTATTACATCTACATGCAAAGTGAATTAATCTTTGGAATGATGAAGTGTAACATTATAGACATGTAATATATTAATTTGGAAAATATTAGTATATTGATAAATGAGACTTTTTTGTTGAAGAGTTAATTATCTTTTAATAATTAGCAGTTAATTTATTATATACAAGATTATTATTACTCTATTGGATTTAGAAATATAAAAAAGAATTGATTTTTAAAAAAATTTGTAAATCACTTTTAAATCATTTTTCATTTACAATATTTTTAAATAATGGATTTTAAACTAATTTAATCATTTATACGATTTCAGTTATAAATCACATAAAATAAACAAATACAAATAATTTTTCCCAAACAATAAGAGTCTTACGAAAAATGTGTTCAAATAAATAATTTGAAGCACATCTTTAGTAGAACAACCACCAGTAGAGAGTGTAATTTTTTAGAAGAGATATGCAGTGATGATTCAAATATTTAATATCCTGTTACATTTACATAATTATTAATAAATTAGACCACTGCATATTATTTATTATTCCACAAAGTTTCAGTAAGTCTTATAACTTTTTTATTTGCTTAATTTATTTATTATTATTTTTTTTTGCTTTTTGAAGTCATTTTGTGGGCATTAATGCAGGATTATCTGGTGGTGAAGTTAATTCATATAACTGATTTTCATATGGTTATAAACTCAAACTAATTTACTATATAATTCTTTATTAGTTCATGATGCAGTCTTAAAATATGAGATTTTAAAACATGTTGCATAAGGATTGTAAAATTACATTAATATATATATAATAATGATCGGGGAGAATAATGAGGTCTTACCGTATCTGCCATACAGAGTGCCACCAGGCTATTGGAACCTGGAAAATTTATATAGTAGGCAGATATGTACTGTTAAGATCCCATTTTATCTTATTATAGACTGTTAGCCCCAGTCACTAGCTCATGGAGCAGCAGAGATAATATATACTTTATTTTAAAGAAAGAAAGATAATAAAAAATAAGAATAAGCCACTGCCAGATTAATAATACACAGAAACATTTATTTTGCACATATATAAATTTAGAATTATTATTTTAGTATAACTTTTTTTTTTTTTTATAAAACATTATAACTTTACTTTAGATTTAATTTACGATTTAACTTTTTATTTTAGAAGTTCACACAGATGAATTTAATATTTTATTAGTGTCAAGTATGGATAGACTACATAGATTGCATTTGAAAATAAAATATTCTATCCCTTATTTAACCTTAGGCCAAAAGTTTGCAGTCAAATCAATGCCAATCTATCAGATATATCAATGTATTCAATGCAGCATGAATATGACAGCACAATACCATACTGTCAGGAATGCACATCTGAACAGTATGGTTATAGAGAAGAAATTGTCTCTCATCCAGTACAGGAATGTTACATCTGTCTGGTGAGAAGAACAAAAAAACTCCATAGGAAGGGATTGTGGTCCTTTCTGCTGACTTACGATCCCATTCCATAGGCAAAAAGGTGTGATCCACAGAGCAGGAAATACCATCTGTCTCCGATGGTCAATAAGATATAGGCTTATTTCACCCAAGTGTGGCATATAATGTGATCCTGCATGTAGCGGATCTTCATACTACATTTACTAATTACACCAATATATCCAATTGATTAACCCAATTTAACTATGAAACAAATAACCTAAGATTAACCCTCCTTTAATTAATCTAATATAACTTTACAAATCTATGCAGCCATATATGCCCGACTTAAATTTAACATTTATTAAAAGTTGTTTAACAAAAAAAAAAATCATAATAAAAACTTAAAAGAATAAAAAAAATAATTTAATGAAAATGATTTTTTAAAAAATACCTCAAATGAAATTAATTATTAATAATAATTTACATTGGTCAGATAGAATTCTATTTCTATTAAATACTGAAAAGGTTTTGGAATTAAAGTTCTTACTGTTTTGAAAATGTTCATTGGTTATATAGTTCTTACTGTTTTAAAAAGTCTGTAGTTTCTAATTGCTTGTAATTTGGAAGGTGTTAATTCCCACAAAGTCCTGAGGAGATTGGTATGCAGTTAGCCATTGATCCTTTATTGTAGCTGGTATTTTATTGCCAGGCCCAGATGTCCTATAGTCCACAATATGGGAAAATGATTGGTCATTTCTCTTTTTCTTTAAAAAAACTGAACGGATTGAAGAGTGCGTCTTTTCAATCCCTTCTCCTTCAACTCTCTCCACACTAACACATATAGCACCTTTTATTTCACATCTCTTTTTCTCCTTTTTTCCTCTATTTATTTCCAAACTTTTCCTTTTATAGTAAACTTTTAGATCGAGTGGACAGTACGTCATGATGATAATGATCCTTTCATTGAGGTCCGTTTCCTGAGGAATTTTCTTTATTGGCTATTAGCTTCTATTATTTTTTTTCTTCTATCTTATCTTTACTTATACATTTTGAGATGCCCAAGGGCTAATTCACTTCGACTAATTAAAATAATCATTTCCATTTTGCACAATAGAATTAATTAAATTTGTACGTTCTTAAAGATATATTTTTACCTTTAAATCTTTAAGTTTTTGTTGAAAATTTAGTCTTAAAACTTTTTCTTTTTTAATAAAGTTTTCTTTTAATAATTTTTCATCTGTGTGATTTTATATATATATGAGTTTAAGATGAATAAATTTTCAATTTTTAAAACAAAATTTTATTTGCGAACTTTTATTTTAATTTTTAATTTTATTTATAAAAATATAATGTGATGGCATGTGTGCCCATTACAATATATATATACTATTTAAATACCAGTATATTATCTATTCTAAATTTCATGTAATTTTAAGGGACTTAGACTTTCATTTATCTTTTTCACATGTACCTAGTCATGTGTATCAGTTGTATAAGATAGAGTGGATAGCTGTAGAACTTGAATGTCTGAGTCCAAATCCCATGTAATTATATTAAGTTCAATATAGACAATATGCTTATATTTAAATATTACATATTCAGTCTGTATTCTGCCCATTACTCTTCTAAATAGATATATTAAGGTCCTATATATGAGGGCTCAGTGATTTAAAGCCAACATAGGTATGGCAATAAGATTCATATCAACAAGGGCTTTGAGATTCCATCATCCAATTTTCAATGATATGGATATTTGAAGAGTTAGAGAGTGGAGAAGATTAAAGACCATCCATTAAAATTTGAAGATTTGCTATCTTAGTATAAACTCAACACTGATTATATATGTGTGAGAGAGACAATGACCTGGACCAAGTGATGAGTACTGGTTCAGCACAAAATATGTATATTGGAGATCTTTATATTTTCCACATGTAGGTGGTTGGTGTATCAGTTGTATAAGATGGAGTGGTATCTATAGGGAGCTTGAAAGTCTGCATTCAAATCCCTTCTAAATATATATTTAATACAAATAAAATCTTTGTTAATTAAAAAACTATGTAGTAAAAATAAAAATAATAAATATAACAGTAATTAACTCTTATATACAGTCATTCAATCCACAGAAATATTTTTGGTTAATTCTGAAATCTGCCTTAACTGCCATTAATTTTAAAATACAAAATGGATAAACATCATCAACTGAAATCCCTTGAATCCCTAATGTTAGCAATTTATTTATTAATTAAATTCATTTTATTTCTATTTGTTAAAATTGCCTCTTAATTTTTCTTTTATTATGGTTTCTCTCTTCATGAAGAATCTTAACACTTTCAATATCAAACTTAAATTTATATTTACATATCCTTTCATGATCCAAGAAACTGAAGCAGTCATTAAATCATTATTATTTTTACTTTTCACATGCTTGTATAACAATTCATTCTCCTTTAATCTTTTTCAATACTAACATTGATTCACCTATATATGATAGTGTACAACCACAAAAATTTGATACACAATATGAGACAGGTTAAGAAATTAACCAAAAGTACTTCTGCAGATTGAAAGACTGTATATAATAGTTAATAACCATTATATTTTTTTATTTTTTATTGTTATTGCTTTTAAATACAGTATTTTATTGAGTTTCAATTACAACAAGTTATATTAAAAAAAATTGGATGACCATTTTTTAAAAGTGTCTGTTTGTCATATCTATAATCTGGAATTTGAGTCCAATCAGTTGAAACTGAAATTTTTTTCAGATCACAAACAAATATTCAATTCATATGTAACCAAAGCAGTATTGAATGGTATCTAGATATTATGAGCTAGATATTAATTGTCCCAAATTAATCTGAGTTAGTCAGATGAAGGTCATGATTATATTATGCTCCAATCTTCACTACTAATAGGATAAGGTATCACAATTCTATGAATATTGAACTGATAGTTATCTTTACCTTATGTTCTGTTTTTTTTTCATTAATTCTTTATATATATATATATTTTTTTTAAATTTTAGCATGTTTCAAGAGCAAACATATTAATTACAGTTAATTATTTTACTATTGTATGTGTGGATGGACATTTGTATGTCAATGATTGTAAAATTGAGATTATAAATAAAAATTGCAAGTAATTCAGAAGTGTGGTTAGAAATATTATTGAATGGAATGCAGTGGTAAAGTGACTGCTTTAAGAATTAAAGATACATAGGATGTAGATGTTCAGACATCACATGAGCTTTAAGCAATAAACATTCAATTACTACAATTACTATTAATATTGCAAGAAGAAATATCAAACATAATAAGTATTATATTAAAAAATAAAGAAATGAATATGGACTGACAATAAATTTTCATTGTATATGTGGGTTTACTCCGCCTTCACTCTATTTTATTGTAATCTCTTATAGCATTACTGAATCAATGGCTAGTATTTCAGTCATGAGCAGAGAGAATTATGCAATGCATTGTTTGATATATTTTATATATAGGCTAAGAAGTATGAGACTGGTTAAAAAACACATATCCTAAAAACATTAAAACTTGAGATGAGAATATGTGCATGTTAGTATTTAATTTATTCAATGTATGTTTAAAAATAGAAAATTCCAATAAAAAGAAAAGTCAATTACATTTTTATTAAATATTCAAAATTTGTGCTTCTTCTGCAATAGTATTTAATAGTTGCTTAATCTGCATAGAATAGATAATTTTTGAAAAGACAAAATTATTACCATACAAAGATTATTAAATATTCTTTACGGAAAATTATGTAGAGATCTTAATTTTCAAATCTATATTTACATCAATGATGATCTTATGTCATTATAATTATATAATTATTCATTCAGGAGGACATGTTATGTTAGAGCATCCAAATGGTAAGTTAGGGATAACAATTTAATTTAAGTAACCAAACTGATTTTTTTTTACTTAGAAATTCATACAGAAACTCCAGTGGTCTCCACTGCATAATGCACTACAACTTTATTATATAATTATGATGAGATGCACAAATTTAAATATGCAAAAAAGAATGGTAATAGCAAATTACACCATATGGCATTCGGGTGTTGTATTTGATCATAGTATTCTGTGTTTGGACTTCATCCTGTAACCAGGCAGAGAGAGAATTTAGCATGCATTACAAACAGCTATATTATTTTTTTAAAATAAAAATAAAAACTTTTGGAAAACAAAAATTATTTTAGCGAACCTGCAGAAATTTTAGGCCATAAAGGTGAATATTGTTTCAATTTTTATCTAAATTTAATAAATTGTTTTTCTCTTCACTGGTAAAAAGTATAACTTTGTATTATTTGTTTTATATAATTATTGTTTAATAGCTATTTTTTAGTGAAAAATGCACCAAGTTTAAAATAATGTAAAATTTAAAATATAATCGAATATTTTATTCATCTTTGTTTATCTTTTATAGATCTGAGCTAAATGATTTCTATATTTTTAATATGAATGAATAACTCAAAAAAGAAATTATAAAAACATTTTGTAAAAAAAAATTTTTTTTATTTGAATAGAAGCAAAAACATTTTATGAATAGATAAGACAACAGCTTGTAAACAAATATATATGAAAAATATATTAAAAATAATGGCAATATTGCCATTATTTTTTAAGTAAAATAGTGCCCTGGAAATTTTAGGATCGATTCCAAGTAAAGATTTACTTTAAAAAAAAAAAAGAATTTATAGCTTGGAGATCATAGGGAGTTCGTATATTGAGAAACAGAGTTGCATTCCACAGACCCTGATTCTAGAATCTGCCATTGCACCACTGCATTAAATCACATAGGTCAAAATTTTTGCTCAGAATTTAAAATTCCTCTATTATTCAGAATTCTACTAGATTCTTTTTACTACATAAGTTCTTTCAAAAATATGAAATTATATATATATTGTAACAGAATAAAAAGTTGCGCTACAGATTTTAGATAACATTTTATTACTGACATAAAAAAAATGTTGATGAAATAACTGTTATTACTATTCTTAAATTAGAGTACCATTTGTAATAGGATAAAAATTAGATTTGGGATACATTTGTAACAATTCATATATGATAAGACCATAATAGAGCTGTTTAATTATGCCCTGAAAATTATGGGGTCATTTATAATAGAATAAATATGTGTATATGCAAACGTCTGTTATAGCCCCAGTCATTTAGGTAGCATTTGTAACATATTGAAAATATGCAATAAAATAATAACTCTAATATTAGCCTGAATAAAATATAGCTCAGTCGTTGGTCACCCTATGTAACAGAATAAAAATGATCCCTGAAGTTGAACATTATTTATAACTAAATAAAATATAATTCAAATAAAAATAATATTAATTTTATAATACCCATAAATACTAATATTGTTTGTAACAGAATAAATATAATATACTAAACCAAATGAATACCAATCAATAAATAATTATTCAGTATTTAATATAATTCATTATTTAATTACATATCCACTGCCAACTATATTAAAACAAAATAGTGATGACAATTTTATTATAGATCATGGATTCAAAAGCATTAAAATAAATAAAAAACAGTCATTTCAGATACCCTAAATACAACCTTACTAATAGATTAAAAAAGATAAATCAAATATCATGTCCCAAACAATGAAATTAAATAGATTTATTATAATGAAATAAAAATATACAAAAACAATCTAATATAACAATAATAAAATTGTTATAAAATACAAAATTAAAATTAAGATTTATATCTAAATAAAATAATTCATGAAGTAAGTAGTAGTATGCTTATAAGTTTACAATGTTCATAATATAAATAGAGCAATAATTAATTTTAAACTTAGTTAATAAAAATAATCGTTATTAAATTAATAAAGAAAGTAAATAATAATATATAACTAGCCATGCTATTCTTATATAGCTTACTCTTTTAATTAAGCTAGTTATAATAAAAAAATTTAATAATGATGTAATATCAATGAACTATTAGATAACCTTGAATCTTAATATCCAATCATACAGTTTAATAAAAGTAGTTTCTATTGGATATTTACTTAAGTACAATTAACTAATCATATCAATTTGTTTAAATTTCTGTAACTAAATTATTAAAAGTATATATTAAATAAAATATAAAAATTATTAGCTTATAATCAGTTGATTTAAAATTAATAGTTAAGGATGACATCACCTCAATAAATTTAAATATAATTAAAGATCTCTGATTTATGACAGACCAATATTACCTCGTTATATGAATAAGTTAAGTTTAGCAACTGAACTAATATAATTCTAAAAATTGTAAAGCAATTAATTTGTCAAGTAGTAATAACATAGTTAATAAAATTTAACATTCTTAATTGGTTGTTTGGTTGTATGTTTCAAATTTTGTCGTTTAGCGTTTGTTATCAACAGTTGTTTAGTTTAATTTATAATAGTTCGTTTGGTAAAATTTTATAATTAACAGTTAGGGTTTTTATGATTTTTATTCCCATATATATGAGCCTTTGGTTGTACCAAAGGCACTTGCGCTTTGAGGCAGGAGTATTATAAAACGCCCAGTTTAACGTGATTTGACGGCGATGGGTACTTGCCAAGGTTGTCGTAAGGACGCGGCCCGTTAAGTATCTTTAATTATCGTAGTTTGAAAGCCCTCCTTTCCTCCCTGATTTCCCGGCCTCATGCTGATCCTTTATTTTTGATCTCTTGTTTGTCCCATTATATTTTTGGTTTTTTTAGTTTAAATACTCTTTACATTTCAAATTCTCTATTGTCTATGACCTTTCATATCATTGGTTTCTTTTTTTCCATCTTATTTCGTTCCTGATTTCTTTCCCTTTTAATCATCATGAGGTTGAGTGATTGCTATATCATATCAAACCAAATTGTAGTTGGTTATGCCACTCATTTAAAAGATGGCGTCCGTTTTATAAGCAAAATAAACAATTATCCGTATTTATTTACTATATTGCTCAATAATACTTTGGCTATTATTATTCATATGAATAGATTAAAAATGGATCTTTTTTTATTCATTCCCCCGTTTGCTTGGCCATTTCGTACATCTCTCCATCGGATTAAACATTTGAGCATTAGATCCCCAATTTATTGAATTACAAATTGGTCTATACAATACACATTAGTATATGCAAACGTCTGTTATAGCCCCAGTCAAATAAGAGAGAGATTTCTTTTAAAAGTTAAGTGACCCTTAAAATACTTGAGAAGTTCATATTATATAATTAATGTTCATATTTCATTTAAAACAAAAGTTTTTACTTTCCAGTGCTATAGGTAAAGTTCCTCTTTGCAGTCTTTGATTCATCACACATTTCAAAGTTCTTTCCATTTCATATTGTTCTAGGTGGAGATAAGTCCATTTCTGGCCAGTTTCTGGGAACCATCATACTCTAAAGGCTGCCTCATCTGGTGCAAATGTGAGAAACATAATTTATTGTGTGACACCTACATTTTGGAGATTCACAGTACACTTATAAATATATTTAAATAAGACACAACTAGCATGAGCAATCCTAATCTAAATCTTGACTTCAGTTTTCTTTTTATATCTTTGTGAATTCTTATCATCAAATTCCAAAATCAATCTTGCTTGGCTTACTAATTATTCTTATGTACAGTCGTATTATAGAGTAATGCTTGCTGTCTGATTCACAATGAATATCATCATCCTTCTTGAAAGAAAGGACCTCCTTCTATATGTATATGTGATTCCCAAATATTGATAGGAGGGACCATCCACTCAAGAAAGTTAGTCATGTACACTGAAAAATGAATATATGAGTATTAGTAAAACATTTAACAAATAATGAAAACTCTGTTCTATCACTACTGTATGCTTTTAATGTGAAACAACATCCAGATCTTTCCTTGTTCCACATTCAGTCAAATGAAGTCAAGATACTGCAGGAGTGCATAGACCTAAATTTTATTTAATACAATAAAATGTTTACTAAATCTAACTCTTCCCCCCTCTTTTCTTAAAATAAACTTTCCCATTTTCTGAAATATAAGTTTCCAAACATGGAAATGAAAGAAAAAATATGAGAAGTAAAAATAAGATGATAAATAATTAATAAAATAAAAATACAAATCAATTGAATAAAATAAAAAAAATCCCATTTCTGAGACTGTTAAGCACTTTCCATCATATTCAAAGTTTTTATTTCTTTTAATGATAGATCTTCTTGAGTGGTGTACTGTCCATAAGTTCAATTGATGTGCCCTCACTCTGGGATCATCGATCATCAATGGTGTCTGATTCATTTCCTTTGAAGAAGACTCAGGAGATCCACTGAATATTATCATCTTTGACCAGTATTTAATAAAGGCATCTCACATATCATAACACTTCTGTGGGTTTGAAGAACTGCCTTCTATAGCATAGTTCTTTCAGCCAGACCACATTGCAGTATTCTCATTAGTATGTATAGTTATTCTAGGGGTGTTTACACAGGGAAATGGCACAAAAAAAACTGTCCTTGCTGATTGTTAGTGGTTATTTATTTATTATTTTGTGATGATTTGATGTAAATTTGAAGTTTTCTTTTTAACAGTTAGCTCAAATCATTCAGTTTGCTTCTATATCTTGGAGGTATTTCAGGTTTTGATTTATATTAATTATATTAATGGATGGGGTAAATTAGTGTTTATTCTTATGCGATTGAAATTTGCTCTCAAAATTGAACACATACATTCATCTTGCTTTATTAAAAAAATAATATGATTGTCAAGATGTTGACTTAATTGTGCTTGCTATATTTGTCTGTTATTGCATAATTGTACATCAAAGTAATGTTATTAAAATAAATATTTATTGGGATTACCTTTTCATTTTCAAGTCTGATTGCTTAGCAATATGCTTGACATTAGGTCATTATCTTGTGTATTTTATTTATGTTCATGCCATAATGTTGGTTAATTAATGACTTACAATACCCTTTATTAGTCATATTGTCTATATATATATGTAAGTATATTTATTTTCTTAGTATCTAACTTGAAACATTTTGTAAAAAAAAAAAAACATAACTTGCTATTCACAGTGTTTAGTGTATATATGTGTAGGTTTGAAAAAGAGTCAGCAATTGTTTAACAATTGCTTGACTAGGCTTAGTGTGGTGTAGCTTCGTGCAGGTGGGTGGTAGTTTGTAAATCCCCTATAATACATTTACTTTGAGATGAAAGCCAAATGGAAAATCATTATGCACATAAAAATGGACATCTTGGAACATAACTTTTCAGGCAACAGAATCAATACATTTATGAATTTTGATCTAGATCAATAATCTTCAACCTTTTCACACCAGTAAAAATAAGGATAAGTTTCTGCAGACCAGCAAAAATAAGGATAAGATTTCGCAGACCGGCAGAAGTCTATAGATAAATTTTCTTAAAGATAAGCATAATTGTTATAACTGATCAAAACAACAATGTTAAATATATAAGATAAAGTTTTATATATATATGGAGTTTATATAATAAAAAACTTTTTTTTAAATTTTTTTAGAAAAGTAATAAAAAATTTAATTCTACCCCCCCCCCCCAATAAACATCTGTGATAACTAGAAAAACAAATTAATTTATGAATGATTGATTAGATTTTGTTTTCGTTCTGTTTTCTTTTTTTTTTTAATTGGATAAAAATGAGATAAATAAAAATTGGCTATATTAATTAAAAGTTTAAACTCTTATTATTTATTATTATAAACTTTTTACTGCCCGTCTAGCACACGGACCTGCAGAAAAGTTCCGCGGCCTGGCACCGGGCCGCGTACCAAGGGTTGAAGAACACTGATCTAGATGATATTCTCTTAATGTTTTCTTGAAGGTATTTGCTGATAGTATTTTAGAAGTATTTATATATTGGACTATTTCCATTATTTAGTATTAAGTGTTGAAAGTCTTTAGAAAAATGTAACTTTATTCAAATTTTCAAAGTAAGTAATAGCATACAGGTTTGTTTATGCACAATGTTTTGAGAGGTATTATTCTCCTCTCTTTTTCAGGTGTTGCTGACCTACCAGTGACAGTACTAGCATGGAATCAAACCTGGACCCTTAGATTTTTAAATATTGAATTTTAAGGTAACGCTCTAACAAACTATACCTTGAAAGTTTGAATAAAGCTAAATTTTTCTAAACCATTCAATACTCAATACTAGATTATGGAAATAGTCCAATATATAAATACAATGATATTCTCTTGATTTTCCATCATGTCCAGTAAGTTTATAATTGTTAATTTTTCTAATGCATTACTATCAATCTTTATTTTTTTTTTTTTTTTTTGAAAAGCCATTGAACATAGATTTTTTATTATTTATCTTTGATCCTACTTTTTTTCTTTTTATCTGATAGTTCTTTTAATACTTTCTTCTAAAATCATGATCTAAATGATTTAAATAATCCCATTTATTTATTTTCCTATTGCATTCCATTTTAATCCACATTTCCTTTAAAATTACTGCAAAAAAAGATATGATAAGATAGAATCACCATTTTACATTCTTATCACTATTAATCTCCTTAGTGTTAGCATGATGTTTGTTTTATTCTAATTAATATTCTTCAATGTTCGGCAACTTATACTCGTTGTTTCTTTCTTCAATTTCTTAACAATTACATGTGATTTATTGTACTACAATCATTTTTAAATCCACCTTTATTTGAATATAATGTTCTCTGAAATGATTTGAATTGAGTCTTAGCATAAGTATCTCATAAAGAATAATTGAATATTGACATGTCTAAAAATTGTAATATCTCTTCCATCATTTTTAAATATTTCTTATGCATTTTCTCAAACATTTGATATTAGACACTTGATATATAGTTTAAACAATGACTTCTCTATTTCTTCACTTTCTTTGAATTAACTGTAGCAATTTTATCATTTTCTGAAGTTTTTTCCAATCTTTATAGAGTTAGTTTCTGTCACTGTAGGTAAAAACAAATTACTTACTCCTCTTTATTATCAGTTTTTGTTTTAAACATAATATATCAAAAAAATTGATTACTACTAATACATATACACAAACAGTGCTTTTTTTCGATAAATAGACATATTGAAATATAACAACATATTTATTGTTACTAATTTACAAGTCTATGCCTGATTCTATGCTTAATTAATTGATATAGTTATAATATACAGACCTATAATTACTTAGTGTTGATTATTATAATTAACCAATAAAAAAAATACTAAAATAGTTCCCATTATTATTCTGTTCTCTTATTCCCATCCAGGAATTTTCTAACTAGATTCATTTTATGGTACTACATTATATAGATTCATATTATATTTATATCTGTATTAACACTAGAACAATGCTCCGAAAATACTCAATCCAATAAGTAAATGTTAAAATATTTATTATAGGTATTTACAAAAACAATGTACATACAATAGTTTAAATACAGAGATTAGCTTTCTTTATGGTTAGTGAATTGCAAATGTTTAATTGTTAATCAAACAACTAGTGCTTAGAATGGAATATTGAAGCTTCCTCTCTGACATCTAGCAACTGTTAGAAATTTTCAAAGTAATAGAGCTTTGATATATAGCCAGATGCCTGTTCTTAAATGAAACCTATTAAATTCACTGATCTATTTCTCCAATCAATTTATTTATATCCGTGGCTATTTATTTACTTTCATTGTAATTTCATTGGTCAGTTTTATTGTATTTTCATCATCTTGATAACACTGTAGTTTGAATGAGTCCATCATTTGAGGGCATAACAATAAATAATTTGTAATATAATAAATATAAAGTTGCTGTTAATAAACATTTCAACAATCTATTAGCAGTTTGGTCATTTTGCATTGATTGAGTAATCTAATAAGTAATCAGATGCTGAAATGTTTATCAACAGTCTTTAGTTTATTAAAGTCAGAAATTATATATATATTATTTTTTTATATAAAGGTTAAAAGATTTGTCACAGACTATCATGCAATAAAAAGCTTGAAAATGATTTTTAAATAAAGAAAATCAGAATTGTTTAAATATATTTTTTTGTGATTTTCTGTGAAAGTTGGATTTGAAAATGAATCCAGGAAAGTGCTGATGCTTTTGAACTGTGATGCTGCAAAAGAAATGAACTGCAAAGGAACCGAATTAGTAAGTATTAGATCAGATCTAGATATTTATAAATATTAACAATGAAAGAAGTAAAAAATTAATAAACACCATTAACACGAAATAAATGTGCCTTAGAGCAGTTTGGAAAGCCAAAGACATGATGGAGTATTCTGAAGAAATACTATTTATGTGCATCTTAATAACGGAACGAGAATATTAAAGTTTTTGATGCAACTTTAAAAATTAAAATGTTAGAATTATTTGTCAGAATAGCAAATTGCCATTGATGATGATAAAATGTTATTGCTTCATTATTGTAAACACTCAATCTTTCTTTGAGAAAAGAATTTAATGTGCATATACGTATAATCATCGTAATTATGTCGACTTGGAAGTTGATTAATAATAAAAGTATAATCAATTATATTTTTATAAACATTAAGTTTTTGTGTAATTCAAAATGATTTTAAACTTAGTACATCTTAAATATGGGTGTAAATAACTTTTTCTGTTTGAATATTTCCTATAAATATTTATATGAAAAAAAAAATCTCAGTAAGAATTATTTGAAAGTATTTAAGATTTTGCTTCCTAGATGTCACGTCAATACAAATATATTTTTTAAAAATAGAAAGATGAGCTCTACACTTGTTTACTTTTTGCTGCTAATGTGTTCCTAGTTAAATGAAGAGATAAAAAGAAATTTTGTTGAATTAGAAGAGTACCTGGGAAGATTGAATGAGATCAAATATCCTTTGAACATGACTAGACTGTTGAAACGCCATAGCAATTTTAACTTTTAATAATAATAAAATATACCAAACGTATTAATTAAATAATATTGCTGTGCGCAAGAAAGTTAAAAAAATAAACTGTTAATATTGCAAAATTAATATTCTTTCAGTATTTCCGAAGAAATAATCAATAAAATAATTATCAAATAATTTTTAGTAGAGACAAAGTGCACATTTATAAACTATTAGAAAAATATTATTCTGTTAATTCAAATCTTTTCAAGTTGGAAAACCTATATTTAAAAGTATTAAATGAAAAGCGAATCTATGATTTCTAGCAGAGACCGAAGAATTCCACTGTGCGTTCCAAACGTATAACTATAAATATGAATACGTTGTTCAGCAATACACATAAACCGGCATAGATTAGTTTTTTTCTTCACAAAAGACTGATAGCTCCTGGTACTTTTAACTGTGTAAACAAACATAAAATATGAGTCTTAACATTTCCCGGAGATGATAAATTGTAAGCCAATAAAGCATTTAATAACTGAATCCTGGGGGTGCTATGAAACATCCTGTTACATAACTGTCATTTAATAACAATACTTATTTGGCTACCTACAATTGTAGATTGCTTTTATATGTGGAAGTTAGAAAAATAGTTAAAGAAATATTGAATTTGAAAATTAACATACTTTACTTTAAATGCATAAATATTAGAAGCATAAGTGGATTGGAATTTATTTTAAATAAAATGTGGAATAATACCATAGTGATGTATTTAGGATAAAGTTGCAAAATTAGTTGTTTTGTTTATTAGAAAATACTAAATGTAAATAATTCAGGTTTATATTACAGTAAATTTAATATTAAAAATAATAAATATTTAAAAAATGAAATTGCAATTGATTAATTTAGATATAGAAATACATTTTTAAGAATGGATATAGAGTATATTGTGAAGAAATATACATTATACATTTTTGTAATGAATATTATATGATGCCTACTAGAGTTAGTTAACAGAAAAGATGATATTTCAAGACTGTATTGTTATTATTTGATGAGTTATAATTTAAGCTGCTAATTAATATAAAGATAAAAATAATGTGAACAGTTGATACCTTTAATTATCAAAAATATTTTGATGAATTTAAGCTAGAACAGTCTTGAAGATGGCTTAAACTTGAATGCAATTAATAAAAATATAACATATAATCTATATTGAAAACAATTACTGGATAATAAGAACAAAAATAGCACTTTACCAGTAAATTTCATCTAAAAGATAATAATGTTTCTTAAAAAAAATGAGATTTTTTTTTAAAAAAAAAAATATAACTTCATATCTGATATTCTTTAAAACGATTGGGAAATAAATTAATTTTGACATAAAAAATAACTGAAATAGAATGGAAGAATGGATATATTATTTCAGCAATAAGAAGGCAATGTAGCATGACAAAATAAAAGTTGACATCAATGGCTGAAAAGTTGGAGGGTGGAATAGATTGAAATCTATACATTAAAATGTGAAGATTTGCTATTTTAATATAAACTGAGCATTGATTATATATATATGTGTGTGAGGGATGATGACCTAGACCAGTGGTCTTTAACCTTTTCACACCTGAGGACCGGCAAAAATAAGGATAAGATTTTGTAGACTGGCAGAAGTCTACAAATAAATTTTCTTAAAGATTTAAACTGCTTAGCCTTAGATGAGCATAATTATTATAAATGACCAAAACAACACAATAAGTTACTATGTATTGCAATGGTGTTGCTTACCTTCACATGCTGAACACTCTTTCTCAAGTCACACAGTCATACTGCTACAGAAAACAGTATGTTCTCATTAATGTACCTGCATTGCTATGTTTATTATTTCATTATTAAAACATGCAAAAATAAATTATTATTTACCTGAATGTTGGGAAATATCACAGCTAGTGTAATTACTTGACAATGATTATGATAAATGTAATATCTGTATTTAATGTTAAATATACAAGATAAAATTATATATATATGGAGTTTGTATAATAAAAAACTTACTTCTTTTTTTTTAATTTTGAATGTAATGTTATTTTAATTACATTTTTGCCCAATTAAAAAAAAAGAAACAGAATGAAAAATTGTTTTGGTAAAGTGTCACATAGAAATAAAACAATCATTATAAAGATGTCATTTTGCTAAAAAAAAAAAAAAAAAAAAGATAATAGATTTACGTTCTCGATGAAGGGAAATCATCATCAATGATCTGTTTCCATTTTGTGAAGTTTACAATTTCAAAAAGAAATGTCACACTGATAAAAAGATGATACAAATGCAATGAAAAATTTTGCTATATGTGACCAATAAATGAGCTGATGCAATACAGAAATGCCTACTAGGTATAGAAATTGGCATGTACGCAGTGGTGCAATTATCATGAGATTGATGCTTTGTCTTTTAAAGTTTGCATTTTCAGATAAATATCCTTTGATTATTATTTAGTAATTATAGTATTATCTAATAATTTAAATAAAATTTTGATTTATAATTAATTTTATTTAAGCAATTGAGATGAAAAAATAAATAAAAATTGTTTATATTAATTAAAAGTTTAAAATCTTATTATTTTGTTATTATAAACTTTTCTGCCAGTCTAGAGTGGACTGGCAGAAAACTTTTGCAGACTGGTGGTGGTCCATGGACCAAGGATTGAAGACACTGATCTAGACCAACTAATGAGTGCTGGTTCAGCATGAAATATGTATATTGGAGATCATAATGTTTGTGTTGATGTGTATTGATTGTTGGGATAAAGTGATTGGCTGAAGGAAGCCTGAATGTCTGTTTTTAAGTCCCCTATATCGGTGATCTTCAACCGTTGGTCTGCAGACCAGTGCCGGTCCACAGAAGTTTTATGTGATCCATTCTAGACTGGCAGGAAAGTTTGTAATAAAATAATAAGATTTTAAACTTTTAATTAATATAAACAATTTTTATTTATTTTTTCATCACAATTGCTTAAATAAAATTAATTATAAATCAAAATTTTATTTAAATTATTAGATAATACTATAATTACTAAATAATAATCAAAGGCATTTACAAAGTGTCAATCTCATGGTAATTTCACCACTGCTTACACGTCAATTTCTATACCTAGTAGGCATTTCAGTATTAAGTCAGCTCATTTATTGGTCACATATAGCAAAAAATTTTATTGCATTTGTACCATCTTTTTATTTTGGGTGTGACATTTCTTTTTGAAATTGTAAACTTCACAAAATGATGACAGATCATTGATGATGATTTCCCTTCATCGAAAACGTAAATCTATTATCTTTTTTTTTTTAGCAGAATGACATCTCTATAATAATTGTTTTATTTCTATGTGACACTTTACCAAAACAACTTATCGTTCTGTTGTTTTTTTTTAATTGGGTAAAAATGTGATTAAAATAACAAGTACATCTTGTATATTTAACATTAAATACAGATATTACATTTATCATAATCATTGTGATAATTCCCAACGTTCAGGTGAATAACATTTTATTTTTGCATGTTTTACCAAAGAGTGTTCAGCATGTGAAGGTAAGCAATACCATTACAATACATAGTAACTTAGTGTGTTGTTTTGGTCAGTTATAACAATTATACTCATCTAAGGCTAAGCAGTTTAAATCTTTAAGAAAATTTATCTGTAGATTTATGCCAGTCTGTGAAATCTTATCCTTATTTTTGCCAGTCTGCAGATGTGAAAAGGTTGAAGACCACTGCCTGATATTATATCTAGACTCCAGATATATAAAGTATACTTGTATTTAAAACATTAAAAGATAACAATATGACATATGTGGAAGAATTATACAAAACATATAGTAACAAATAGTAGTAAAATAAAAATAGATTATACAATAACAAACTTAAATCATAAAAAGTTGAGAATTTTAAGGAAATGATGAAATTAGCCTAGATTTTTTAAAAGTAGAAATTGAAGAAATAGAGAAACTGTTCACAAACTTATACACTAAATCCCTAAATAATAAAATTACCTGTGAAAGATGATAAATATATTAAGAATTGCATACCTATGAGTCTTCTGTCAGTTTATATTTACCAATATTATTACAAATTATTTACTAAAAACTTTTGAATTTAATCAAACCAAAGAGCCATCTAGAAAGCGACTGTGGTATAATAAATCATGCCCAGTATTAAGGAAGTTATAGAAAAGAACAAAATTAAGTTACTATTTAGCTTTGAATGTAAGAAATTTATTCTATAGTAATTTTTCTGAGTGTAAACTTTTGAATAGTATTTATCAAATAGTATTCAACTTTTAAATAATATTGTTCAAAATGCATTAAAAATGATAGACTACATGGTGACTAAAGAAATTAGTATTAGTAAAGTTGTATAATAAAATGAATCTTTTTTTTTTTTTGGCAAATTCTACAAAATATTTTGTGCATTAATATAGAAAGCAAATGAAATAAAAGTAAATGCAAGTCTTTTAAGTAATTTACATTTTGCAGATGACATGAGGATTATATATATATGTATAAATAATGTTTCAAAGCAGCAAAAATAATTTCAAAAGAATATGCTTGTGTATCTTAAAAAAATAAAAATGTTCTATCTGAGACTTTGACATTTAATGTAAGAGCAATATAGATTCCAAACCAAGGATCAATGATGAAAATTGGAAACAAAAAAACAACAAGTATCAGTGACATTGTATAAAAAATTAAGAAACTGAACTAAAGATGGCTGAATATTTTGCTAGAATAGATAAGAATAGAACAGTAAAATTCCCCAAAATTGATCTCAGTTGGATGGATAAAGTTTATTGAAGCAATGGATTGTTAATGGCTTGAAATGATGATGATGATAAATGATTTATAGAAAAACTAAAGTGAGGATTAATATGTGGTATTAATAAGAGTAAAATGAAATTATAATAACAAAAGCTTTTAAGCTTCTATTCTTCACCTTTCTCCAATTACTATCATTCATACATATGTTCCTCACTCTTTCTTTCATTGTTTAATCATCATTTTCAAAAAATTAATTGTGAAAGAAACTCAAGGTGTTCATCATCATTTTCAAAAAATTAATTGTGAAAGAAACTCAAAGTGTTCAAAATAAGAAGTATGATAAAGAATACTAAAATGCATTAGTAAATTTAAAATAAAATAAAACACTTTGTGAATTACATAAGATGTTAAATATATTCAACAGATGAAAAGTGTACTTTAAGGAAGATGGTAGGTCATAAGACAAAGAGTTAGATAAAATATGGAAAAATAGTTAGAAAATAGTTAAAATATAGCTATTTTTAACCTTTTTAAGTTGGAAAATATATTTTATATATATATAAACATTATGATAACTATTTCAAGAATAATTCTTCTCTTGCCCTGGGCAGGTTAATTCAGTGAGTGAAAATATCTGACTCAACAATTAGAGATTGATAAATTGATTATAATTGTGTGTGGAGGGGGTTGTCATTTCAGTGGAATTGCTATGCTTACCCTATTATAAATGTCGTGATTTTTTTTTGTGCAAATAACCTTATAATTCATTTATTTATTTTATTATTAGGTGATTCTTATGAATATGAGCTGATCAGTATTAGATGATATGAAAATAGTTTAAATGTATACATCTATCCAAAGAGTTCTAAGTTTTCGGGGTTTAATATTAATGTATACCGTAAATAAATATATATATAATTGGGTGTTTAGAATGGAAAATATCTTCATGGGGGTTTTTTTTTTATTCTGATAGATTATTTTTATGTCTTACATTAATTAAATTAATGAGTAATTTTTTTCTTGCCTAACAAAATGTGGAATGTTGTATGCTTTCTTTTCAAATCTTAAAACATATGGTTCAAATAAAAATATTTAATACTTTCTCCTCTCTTTTTTTAAAAAAAATTTCGCAAAAAAAAAAAATCTCTAATAATATTTATATCAAATTTTTATTCAATTTATTTCCACATGTATTGAAATAAAAATTTTATATATAGAATACATATTTCTCTAGCATATAACATTAGAGTACTATGATTAAGCAATAACCTTTGATTTCTTCTCCATTTTTTAGTGTAAATTATAGAATGTCTTAATAATCTGATCTGATGTCTCCAACATAAATAATGAAATTTCTTTACCATTAACTGCACTACAATTGTAGTAGTCACTATTCAAATAGTCAAATGTTTTTGTTGTATTTGTTTTTTGCTTGGGAATTCATAAAAACTTGGATACTGAAAATGTTAAACCATTAAGCATCACATGATCACTATCTCTTAGACTAGCACAATTGTTTATAAACAAAGCAAAACTCTCCATACAGTAATGCCATCCTGTGCCAACCAGAGTAATCAATGAATGCCATAGGATGAGTAGGTATTAGATAGGGATTTTATGCACAAGCCTTCTGGCATTCATTGATTACTCTGATGAGATCGGGGTGCACTACCGTATGGAGAGTTTTGCTTTGTTTATACTGAAAATGTCAGAACGGTGCTATTTTTCATGGTCTTTGAGCTTCAGTACCTGCCATTCAATCACTGTATCCAAAAGGAAAAATAATAATTTCTGATAATTAAAAATGTTATTAGATTGCTTATTGGTTTCAAATGCATTCAGAGCTTTCTTACATGATTAATTATATGCTCACAAGGAGATGTGTTTCAAAGTTGCAATTATTTCATAATTATTAATAATTACTTGAAATTGAAGACTTAGTGATGATAAATATGACTTCTATGAATTATATAGGATTAAAAAAATTATATTGGAAAAATAGTATTTTAATCAACAAATTTTAAACGAATAAATATGTAGCACTAGATTAAATTCTCCACTGACTCATACCTACTTTTCCTATTGTTCTAACAGTGTCATACAATGTTTTTGCCTAGTTTCTTGTATACTTCTTTCAATGTCTTCACTGCATTACATTCTATATGGTCATTAATGTGATGAAGAGCAAAATGCAAAACAAGCTGAAGGATGAGGCAGAAAGAATCACTACACATTATCAAAAGCTTATCTATCAATATATTCAAAAGTGCAATTGTTTAACACATTATCAAAAGCCTTCACATCCAAGATCTCATCATTCTGCATCAAGCTTTTGTGAAAAAAACAGTTGCTATATCGGCAAGATGTCTTAGCCTCCCACTCATGAGCAATGAATTAGGATTGCACATTATCCACACTTTTCATATTCAAAAAACTGCAAGCTTAATAATTATATTCAGGTGCTTCTCCACACTATAATGACTTCTCAAGATAACACCAACAGATAAAGAATATCTCCATACACACAAGGCTATCTATCAATTGTCATCAGCCACTTAAGAACAATATCCAATCAAACATCTCATCAGTCCATAAGTGAGCACACATATTGGCATATATATGACTTAATCCATTCAAACCTACATAATGCCAACTCTCCAGTGCTTGGGATCAGCAACAAACAATTATTCAAAAAAAAATTTTAAATGGTTACTAGAGTCAAAATATTTCAATTTTCTCATTAAATCAATCTCCACACCCTACCCACTTCATACTTTCTGTGAAATGGACAGTTATATATCAACATAGACCCTTTTTGCACTTTATGCCATTGAGCAGAGGAAACTTAACAACACCTGTTTAATGACTGCTGAGCACTGGACAATAACCAATATAACATGCTCAAAACCTACCCTCAAGAATATCATCATTGCATTCTACAGGGTCTCCACACCCATGGATCATACAGCCACATTCATTCTCTATGCATTTTGGTGCACTCACTGCACTTTTGCTTTTGGTAATATCACAAGATGCCACCCTTTTTATTCTCTAACAAACTGACACAGTTTAAAGCCAGAGATAACAAAATAGCACCATCTGATATTTTTGCTGCCACCTGGTCACTCCTTAAAAACAATCATGCCTCAGATTAATCACAATCATACCACAACTACAATTGCTCCTACAGCCACTCCCTAATAAAAATTGCACCACCACAAGCCAACCATCACCTTGTAACCATTAAAACTTGCACCATGCTCTACTGAAGCTACACAACACCATAAAATTAATCATATACCATGATGGAATATTGCAAACCAGTACAGCAAAAGCAACCAACCATATACTACCAACTAGTTCAATATCAAACCAATGGTAATAATGACACCCACACAACTGAGATTCAAACATACCCAATCACATACCATGCACATAATTGAAATGGCCCTGCTAGAAAATTTTAATAACCTGGATGGTATCCAAGCAATTAATACTTAGTGAACAGTATCAAACAAAAATATAAACAATACAAACAACAAAAGCAGCTAACTACCCAGAAAATATTATAGCAATGAAACTAGATAGGTTTTACCAATGCAATGTATACATATACATCCTAAAGCCTTTTAAATTATTTATCCCATCAACTCATGCACAAATGTCACTACCCCCCCATTGAAATGTATAAAAATGTAAGTATATATGTATGACAACCATCAATGTAACCCTTATTATCAAATAAAGTTCTTTTTTGAAACAACAACAACAACAACAATAATAATAATAATAATAATAATAATAATAATAATAATAATAATAATAATAATAATAATAATAATAATAATAATAATAATAATAATAATAATAATAACAACAACAACAATATGTAAATAAGACATTTATTTTATATAGCACTATGTTTTTATGAACTGTAATATTAATAAGCCAATAAGCTAATGCACATGCGCTTTGTAGATTTAACTATATAAATGAATACTCTCACTTTCTAAACACAAGATAAAGTCTTTGTAAAAAGATAGAATGAATCCATCTATCTTTTTGACCCAAATGTTTATATATAGGCAAATCTTAAGTATTTGGAAATGAGAGCATGAAGATGTTAATTGATCACTTTAAATTATTTTTTACTATGCCTGAATGAATGATGCTTGCTTCTAGAATTTACAATATAATAATAACAATAATAATAATCACAACAATAATAATGATGATGAAAACGATGCTGATGATCAATTGATGTTCTAAAAAACTAATAAAACACATAACAAACAATATAAATAGATATCTCCAAGAAATTCTATAGATTCAGCATTTAAAATAAATAAAAATAATTAACAAACATTCCATGATTTTGGTTTTGAGTTCATTTAAATTTAAACTAAAGCTGGATGCTCATTTCAACAATTCATTTGAAAATTATAAATAAACTATAATAGAAACTGCTTAAAATTGTGGATGAACTTTTAGTGTAGAAATGTATTTTATCAGTTATTGTTATTTCATGCATTGCTCACAATGTATTTTGTAAGTTATATATATCCTTGTAGTAATAATTTAATTTATATTTTAAATATTTGAGTCTTCAATAAAATTTTAATTTTATGCTTATAAAATGAAATCCTCATATAGGTTTATTTATAGTTGATGCTACTGAAAAAAAAAAACTATTTACTAGTTAAATTAATAAAATTTATTTGAATCCTAGTTAGAAAGTATAAACCACCAGCACACAAGATCTGAATTTAATTAATTATTTTGTGTTAAATGTTTTTTATAACTTTCTGGAATTTTGTTATAATAATGTCATTTAAGTCATTTAAACGTGTGGATTTATCTTTTGTTTATTTATAAATTTATTAAACGCACATTGATTATGTAAGTAATATTTACTGAGGCTATAACCTTGAGAATATGCATGTAAAATGCGATAGTAGGGACCTCTGCCGGTGTTTAACCACAAGCTTATGCTATGTATATATTTATTGATATATTTATATATGATCAATATTAATAATAAATCTGAATACCCTATTAAAAGTTTGAAATGATGATTCTGTCAATAATTGTGATGTATGTTGAACTGTCCTGTGTATACAGATGCAGATATGGTATTTCTAATGATGTGCATGTTTTCTCTTTTTATTATTAATATATTCCATAAGTTACAAAAGCAATCAATCTGGTGTATGATGATTGGTTTATTGTATATTACAATGTTTATTGATACAATGATATTTTATGGACATAATTATTTATTCATGCACTTGAATTGCAGATAGATTTACTAATATATATATATATCCAAGGAAATCAAGTCATACATCACGTGACTTAATTTAATAAGCTTGTACTACAAATGTTATATAATGAGCATGAATAGCTCTTAACAAGATTTTTCAAATATCCCTATATTAAAGCTATTAATATATGGTGTATCTGAACTTAGTTCAGTCACATATAGTTATTTAAGTTAGATATCTGGATTTGAAGACATATAGATGTCTGAAAAATTCAGATTTCTACTTAAAAGTTAACCTTTAGATAAATGCTGGACTTGAGTTGGTATTTTTAGATCTTATGTCTGAATACCCTTGCACTCACTGACAACAGCCAGCAGCTACAAACCATATATATATATATATATATATATATGGTATGGTATATATATATATATATATATATATATATATATATATATATATCATTGTTATGATCTACTGATAACAAAAAAATTCAAGTCACATCTGTCTGATCATAATTTAAATGTTTTGCTTTTTATATACATTTCATCTTTATTTCTTTATAGATAACCTAGTAGGTGATACAACATGAGTTATATTATTACTGGTAATAAAGTCATTATTCTTATGTCTAACACATATAAGACTATTTTATAAGATACTCTGCATTCATAGTTCATAACTCCATACATATTAGGTCATTAGTTTTTAATTTGTTTAAAATGTCATGTGCATTTATGCCCATAGGTTCATTTATAATAAATTGATTCATATACTTGTATGAAGTCACCATAGCAAGATAGAAAAATAGTTTCTCAAAAAAAATTATCTTTACAATCAAATGATTTGTTTTTGTATTGTTACGATGCATCATAAGAGTTCATCTCAATTATCAGCTTTTTTTCTTTTAACTTTGATGATGCCAACATGTATAATCAAATACTACTTTTAGTTGTGGAATTATTGAAATATAATATTTGATTTACTAGTTAATAAAAATATTTATTTGATTTGTTTTTAATAAATATTAATTTATTTATTAGTATCATGTAGAAAGATTAAGTATAATTTCATATGGATGGAGCCTCACATTCCTTATAGTGGTAGAAGATGCTATGAGGGGTCTACATTAAGACATCTCTCAGATAAATTTCATAACATTTTTATAAAGAATATTTATTATCATTTAAATAAAGCATATAATTGAGTCACATCAGTGATTCAAAGTATTAATCCAAATGTGTTAACTGACAATGGTTTCTGTATCCAGCATCACCTCATAAGCTGACCATTACAATATATACATTGTGTTATTTCATTATAAATAATTAATATCCTGACATTTGGTATGGTATTCAGACAGAGTAAATTGTAAGATGACTAAAAAGTTTTTATATTACATTTTTTAAGTAATTTTTCAGTATAATTTGCATAAAAAATATATTTACACCTGTTATTGACATGCATCTTTAGTGAAGTGGTTAAAGTGGCAAACTTAGAAACTAAAGATTCCTGGATAAAATCTAGTGGAAGAAAGTAAAGAAAAATTCTATTTGGCCACTAACAGTTTGGTCATCCAAGTTTTTGAACCTCCATACAACTGACAATATATGTATATTTTTATTTATTGGTCATTAATTAATAGAAAAAGTTCTGATCTTGTACATCATTATAATTACTTGGAATGATCCCTGAGTATCTTAATACAGTAATAGATTGATGAATTTGAGATATAAAGATGGCTGGATCAAATGTCAAATCAGTTCTGATATTTAAATGTCACATGATTGAGCAATGAACTACTCAATTACCATTAATAGTAGTAGAAGTCCTAATAGAAGTAGTAATAGTAGTACTAATTTGTTAGTATATATTCAGTTGTATTCATGGATATTGAAAATGGCTGTTGGTCATCCATTTTAATGTCTTGCAATACAAACATTAATCTCTATTTATGATGGCTTCTTTTGAGACGTTTTCAATACAGGAGGATGTAATCAAAAGATCCTGTTCCAACTAAGCATCTGATTCTAGAAGCATTTCCAAAATTAATAGATTGGCCTCTTGTGACACAACACATTTACTTAAAGTATTTTTTGATATATTTTATGCAATATTTTCTTGTGATTTAAATAAGTATTTAATTGTAATAAACAATCTTGCAATTAAGCTTGTTTTATATTTTAAGTGATAGGGTTGATATATTGAAGCTAAATATATGTGTTTGCATATATTGGCTTCATTTTTAATTAATATTTTTAGCTAAAATTATCTCTGTCAGGGATGTAAATTAAGTTTCGTAAGTTACATTATTTTAATTCACATTATCTTAAGTAATACAACATAGGTAGTGTGCATGATGCAAGAATATAAATAAAATCAAATTTATTAAAAACATTTTAGTTAAAATCATTACATTTTTATACATTAACTTTTAATTTTTTTATTCCATTTTCATTGATTAAAAATACTAAAACTTAAATTAAAAGGCTTTTAATTTTATTAGCTAGCAAAATATTTTTTGTTTGTACTTTTGCAGTAAAAAGTATTTTTGTTATCTATCAGGGTGTATTTAGTCCTTTCATCATTATCAGTATTTAAATTAAAATATGTATAAAACTACTCAAGAATATATAAAAACTATTCAAAAAATAAATTATTTGGGGAAATAAGAAATTTAATTAAGATAAGAAACATAGAAATTTACTGTAGAAAGATTTCCTTACATGGACAAAAATTTCATTAATTATTGTAAATTAGAGAATCTTCTGGAAATATTTTTAGATTTTGTATAACTAGTAAAATATATTTTATTGGGTTCTTAAAGTCAAATATCATGGGAAGCTCTGGTTGAGACATCACAAAAATCCATGAAAATAACTGCCAGCTAGAACAGTAGATTCTCTACAGTTGACTGTTCTTCCAAAGGCAGTGAAACTGTTCCAGCATTAAAAATATCTTTATGTTTTTATTAAGAAACACCTATCTTATGAATTTAAAAGAAGCTTATAATCCACTGCAATAATGTTTACTGTAGATTCCAGAACAAAAAGTACTTCAAAATGCTTTGCTTTTATAATGTGATATTTTTAAATTAGTCAGCCTCAGCAATTAACAAAATTGTAATCAAAAAAAATAAAATGTTGTGTCAATGAAAAAGATCCATCTGTTAAAATAAATTCATCCAAAAAATTCCCATTGCAAAAAAAAAGAAATGAATTCAAGTGTAGCCATGCCTCTTGTATATCCAAACATGGCTATGTTTCAATCCTATCCTGGATTCTGTCTGCATACATAACTCTTGCTTTGGTAAAAATATCAATTTAATTTAAATGTTCAATCCCCCTCTTTTTAGTAGACCCTGCTTATAAGTCTTTTTCATGTATTTTATAATAATATTATTATATAAATTTCTGTATTAATAGCATTACAATATATTTATTTATTATGTTATATCATATGTCCATATATTTTTATATGTATATTATTGAACAGAGAGAGTGAAGTTTTTGCATTTGTATATATATATATATATATCAAATTAATTATTGTATTCTTATTATTATTTTACAACTATATCAGAACAGTAATTTATAAATTGTTAGAATGTCATATCCTCTATCACCCATTCTGCATTCTGTTCATAAAGAACTGTTTTAAGTAATATAAAGGGTTAATCATAAATTTGATTCATTTACAAAATTGTAAATTGGTACAACTAAAATTATTTATTCAATTAATAAAAATACAAGAACAGATGAAAAAAACAAAAGTTAATCTAAAACAAGTTTACATGATAATAATTTAGTCAAAATAAAATATATTATAAAAATTTCATTTAAGCAATTTATAATAATTCCATTAAAATAAGTAACTATGAACATCTGAATAGGTATCACTTGCTAAATTTTCATAAAATTACTCTTAATAATTGTGTGAGACAATTTCTAAATCAACAATAAAAGAATAATTGATTTTCTGTTAAAGATCACTGAATGGACAAATGCCTACTTAGATGTTTTATTTCATTTACTTAAATTATTTCTGAGTTCTTAGTTATTAGTCAATGTAGGGATTCTTCATACTGCTTGACCAGCTCACACTTGTATGTTGCATACTATCATTAATAGTCATGTGATGAAAGTATTTCTAGTTATTATAAAACGCTTAATTTCCAGGAAAATTAATGAAACATTAGTGATACTGAATTTCAATAAGTTTTTATAAATTATATTTTCTTTGTCATTCCTAATTAATAATTTGAGCAGATGAGATTTTCACCTGTATAACTCTAATTATATGTATACCTATATGATCTTTCTCTCATATGTCTACAAAAATTCTGGCATACTATATATATATATTGTTGTTGTTAGGAGTCCTAAGTGACTCTAGGATATATTATTAACTAGATATTCCTTTTACAGCATAGTGTATAAATAAGTTTTTATATTGTTTTATTATTCTACATTTTAATATATTATGTTTGAATTGAAACAGGCAAAACTCACTATACATATTGCCACTCACTGTTTCTGGCATCCACTGATTACTCTAGCTTGCAGTGAGTGATAATACGCATAGTGAGTTTTGCCTGTTTTAATAGCAGTTATAAGCAAGCATGAGAAATGGTGATCATATGATGTTTGAATTGACTTATACTATGAATTGGTTGAATCTATAGGTTATTAAATGATAGTGCTCATTTGTGGGTATGGTTGACTTTTTCATATATAAAATCTTAAGTTGGCCATATTTGACAGTTAAATATTTGCTTTATAAAAGTATTTCTAGGTAGAGCTTCAATATCGATCGAGAAAATAATTAGAATGCATGAGATAATATAAATAGAATTGCATCCCTGTCTCACACACATGTAGTGTTACAGGAAATAGAGATAATTATTGTTTAAACACATCCATTAATGTGGAATGGACAGTAATTGTATTTCAGGCACCAAATTACTTTTATTGTTGTTGATTTTTTTATATGCCATTTTCATATCCATAGGTTTCTTCATTATACTATAAGATTAGCCACAGATTAAATACAATGATACTTTGCATTCAAGCCTGGATTGGTAATACTAATATTAATATTTCTTGGCATCTATTCCTGATAATTTAGAAAATTATTTATATTAAATTTCACTTAATATTCAGATTGAAAGAAGTAATATCTTGTAATCAAATCCAGAGCTAACCAATAGTAATGTGTCTTCATATATATCCTTAAGAAATTAGCTAAAGCTCTTGCATCTAATTTGTGTAATTTATTTATTGAAATAATATATATTATAGGGATAGATTACTAGTGCATCCTACCTTTGAAACTATATGTAAATGCTTATATAATAGCTTTTATCATAATTCTAATAAAATATTATTTTAGCTACTATATTGAAGAATTAGTTTTGTTTGAATTAGACTTTCTTACATTTCTCTAACTTAGAAGGACATAAGAAGAGAATGGGTTGGTAGTATGGAATGCTTTAACTAAGTAAAGATATTGAGGGAGCCATGGTAATGATGATTACGTTATGTTATTTGTGTAATATTTATCTTTTATATGTTGCACAGACAATACATTCAAACTGTCATTCCCTAATTCTTAGGATTATAAACTTTGCCAGGCTGCAAATATTGAGTTTTATCTATATTGGGATTGTCTAAGTCAGTGTTTCCCAACCTGTGGTACGCGTACCACTGGTGGTACGCGAGTTGCTGGTTGGTGGTACACGAAAAATAATCAATAATGGCGGACATAAAAAAAATTAAATCATAAAAATATAGAAACGTTTTTTCTTATAATTCATAAAAATTATTTTAATTAATAATATTATACAGTAAAGTTGTTAATATGTACAGTCGATAACGATCTTTAATGTTAATGATAAAATTGAAAGTATGATTAAGAAATTAGATTTTTGGAAACAGTAATATATATAAGTATCGAAAACAATCAACTGGAAGTATTCGAAACTCTACATATTTTTTTGTTTGAAAATAAGGTTAGTCTGTCTCAAGATATACGAGAAAATATAATAGCACATTTAACAGGATTAAAATTGTCTTTCATGGAATATTTTCCAAAACCCGAAAACACAAATGATAATTGGATTTCAAACCCCTTCTATGCAGAAAATTTAGAAAATCTACAGCGTTATCAATAAAGGATAAAGAAAATTTAATAGAATTATCATGTGAGAGAACTTTACAAGTAGAATTCAAACGACACAATCTAATTAATTTTTGGTTAAACATTAAATAATATGAACAACTTTCTGAGAAAGCTCTTAAATTATTATTACCGTTTACTACGGAATTAGTAGGAAGAGCTTTTTCTTCATATATTTTTTTAAAAAATAAGTATCGAAACAGATTGAACGCAGCTGTAGAACCAAATTTCAAAAAATTATGTTGTTCGAAACAAGCACAAAGATCTCATTAAATTTATTTTATAAAAATATTTGATTATGATAAGAAAATATACTAATTGTTTTTTTATAATTTTGTGTTTTTATTAAAACCATTTATTAGTAAACAAAATATGACAAAATAGTAGATAAATAATGAGTCGGATCAAGGCAAATCAATCTAAATTATTTAATTTGAAAGAATGTATCAGAAAAGGACCGTACCCAGAAATTAGAATCTCATTAATTCTTGATCATCTATTGTGGATTACTAGATGTAAGCTAGTATTTAATCATCAAAATTTTAATCCTATTAACTTCATGCTGAACAATATAAAGAAAACAAGAACAAGAGATAGCCTGATAACCCCCGAGGTTATTTTTACCATGACTTGGGATATGCTGGATTTATCCTCTCCATGGCCCAACCAATAGCAAGATGCTCCAAAAAAGAGAAAACAGACTCAAATTCGGGAAAACCAAATGAAGGAATGAGAAAACACTTTGAACAAAATATGTACCAAATAATCTTTAATGTAATAATGTAATCTTTAATAAATTATTTTGGAAAAAAATATGAAACTTTGAACAAACACATACATATAAATATGTTACAGTGAGTTTATAATTTCAGTGAGTTTATAATCTGGTGTGACGTTTAGGTGTGTTTCAATGTAATTTGTCTCATTATGAGATGTGAATACATACATGGTCACCCTATAATATATATAATGCAAATAAAATAACACACTCACAATAACAAATTTCACAAAATACAATCATTTTTACGAAGTGGTACAATTTAGCGTGATGTACTACCAAGTGGTACGTGAGCCAAAAAAGGTTGGGAAACGCTGGTCTAAGTGATGACTGTTTTGTAATGGTTAATATATATATATATATATATATATATATATATATATATATATATATATATATATATATATATATATATAGTGTGGAAAGAATCTGAATCTGAGGTACAATGAGCCATAATTGAGTAGCCTTTTATAACAGTATGGAAGTAGTAGTCCCACAAGTTGGGTGACCTTTGGTACTGTACACTATATGAGGGCCGAATTATGAGAAGATGGGAAACCATCATCATCCCTAAATAAACAAAATATAAAGTTAAATATAAAAGGAACTTGGATGAGAAATCAGCACACACCTTTATGTTCAGCAGCATTACATAAAAGTAATAATCCTTTATCATCATGAATGATCAACAATAGAAAATAAATCAACAATCAACTTTGTGACTGGATTTGAAATGAGTCTACTATAGACCAGGATAATGCACAACTTAAGTGCTAATCCATAAGAATATAACAATAAGTCAAATAATTCTAGGATACTAAAACATGCTGATCATCAATAATGCTCTGGCCACTTAGTTACCATTAATGTACTGGCCAACTATAAACATAATTTCTAATAAATACTAAACTAAATAAAATGTAATGCATGGAATTTAAAGGCTATCCCCTTTATTCTAATCCAGGATAATCATCAACTGGATGTCCATAAGCACCAAATATAAGCTCCTTTTACATAACAGACTATTATGCATAAATCTATCTCAGAAAACAAAAGCTCTAACTGTTATTGTGAATAAGAGATATAATACAACATTTATAAAATTTTAAGTCTATTCATGATTAATTAAATTCACTGAAATAATTTTAACAATGAAATATCAATTTATTAATAACAATTTTAAAAAATAAAATTAGGGTCTGCAGAATACTGCTATACACATATAAATTAAGCCTTCTAATTTTGATTAATATACAAAAAAATAAGCTATCACATTATGATTTACATGTATGTTCCAATAGATTTATATAAAACATCTATATACGAGCACACAAACATGCAGTATAATAATTTATGAATATTAAACCACTAAACATCACATGATCACCATCTCTTATGCCAGCACATAACTGTTATTAAACAGGAAAAACTCTTTTTACAGTAGTGCCACCTGACCAGAGTAATCAATGGATGCTAGAAGGCTTGTGCATAAAATCCTCATCTATTGCCTACTCATCCAATATCCCCAGACTAGTTTCTGGCTTGTGGCCTTCATCAGTTAGGAGCCTTGTATCTGAGAGCACTGCACCTAGATCTTATGATCCAATGTAACCCTCCAGGAGCCACCTTTTATCTCTACTTAACTACAAAACTGAGAATGAAATTGAAAACACAATATTTTCAATCTAAACTCAATAGCTTATATAGTCATATGGGTCTGAACTCAGTTCAGCACTCATACATTTTGGTGTCTTTAGCTCTTTAACAACCATAGCCACCACTATCCGATTAGGCAGGATTGGTGTTAAACCACTAAAGATCACATGATCACCATCTCTTATGCCAACACATAACTGTTATTAAACAGGCAACTCTCCATACAGCAGTGCCACCAGTTTTGTAGTTCAAGTAAAAATAAAAGGTGGCTTCTGGAGAATTGCATTAGGTCCTAAGATCGAGGTGCAGTGCTCCTGAGATCCAAGGCTCCTCACTGTTGAAGGCCACAAACCAGAAACTAGTCTGGGGATATTGTAAGAGTAGGCACTAGATGGGGATTTTACATACAAGCCTTCTGGCATCCATTGATTACTCTGGTTGGCACAAGGTAAAACTACTGTACGGAGAGTTTTGCCTGTTTAATTTATGAATATATTTGAAATATCATAAAATAATAAAAAATGGTTAATTTTAACATGTGTCTACTTGATGTGTATCTATTTAAGTATACAAACATGCAATAACATATGGGAAATGTCATATAATAATACAAAATTCACTTCATTTGTATTAATTCATAAATGCACATGTATGATATATGTATATAGAGAAAATAAGCAAAGTTATTAATTCATTCTTTATCTCTAATGGTAAAAGTGTTTTTTTTTAAAAAAAAAAAAGTAATATCAGATCTTTGACTCGATACTGTTGATTAATAATAAACATCTTTAAAAAAATAGTCCACCATGTTACTTAGTGATTCCAATCTAGAAATACTTTTTGAGTCTACTTTTTTTTCAATATAAAACCTTTTTAGACTTCTAATCCACCAAAAATTATTTACTTGACTTGTTTTACCTTTAAACTAAATTTTAAATGACATTTTTTTCCTAAAATATTTAAAATGATATTAGATATATTTATATTGTAACGGTCAGATTCGGTTATTGTAACGGTCAGATTCGGATGCTTCATTAACATAGTGCAGAATTTGACCACCAGACAGAAGAGCAGCACCATCAGTAGGAATAAGTTTAGCAAATTTGGGAATGTTATATCAATTAGGGAATATAGAATCAGTTAAAGTTAAAAATGGGGTGGGACTAAGGCAAGGATGCCCTATATCACCTATTTTGTTTGTGTTGTATTTGAGTGAAATGGAAAGAGCAATAGAAAGATTAGGAAGAGGGATAGAGATACTTTAATAGGTAATAAGGGAGTATATATTTTGTCAGGTCTTTTTTTTGCAGATGATATATTTTTGTGTGCAGAAAGAAGAGAAGATATGGAAGTTATGCTGAGGACATGTGCAAGGGTGGGTAAAGAGATGGGGATTAAATTTAGTGAAGAAAAATCAAATATAATGATGGTTAATACTGGGAAAAGAGAAGATGTAGGATTTTTATTGGGAGATTTTAAGTAATCAGAAAAATTATTTGGATGAATGGGAGAAAAAGTTGATAAATGAAGCAAAGAAAAAAGAGATTGATAAAGAAATTAACAGTGTTTTCATATAATAAATATGATATAGCTAGATTTATATGGAAAGGAGTTGCAGTAGCAGGATTAACATATGGTAATGATGCATTATATGTTAGTAAAGAGGTCAAAGGGAGTAGGAAGATATGCATTGGATGCAGATGTATGGACAGCAAGGGAGGCAATTCAAGGAGAAATGGGATGGTCAAGTTTTCATATGAGAAATGCAAAAAGTAAAATGAAAATGTTTGGTAGATTGCAGTTTATGGATAATAAAAGAATAGCCAAAATAGTATTTAATTGGGTTATGAGTAAAGGGCAGGTAACAAGATGGGTGAAAAAGGTAATGTGGTATGCAAAAGATTTGGATAAAGAATTTATATCAGTATATTTGTACAAAAGAGGGGATGATTGTGTTAAGAGGATTGTTGAGTGTTATAGTAGTAAGGAATGGGATAAAAGAATAGATTTATTAATAAAGAATAGGGAGTTAGAGAGATAGAGAAATAGTATGGAGAGTAAAAAGAGTTTAAATATATATATAGAAATAAACAATATTAGGTTTGAGTTAATACATGATAATAGTAAGGAAGTAGTTTATTATTTAAGGCTCAAATGGGATCTTTAGTTACAAGAGAATATACATGTAAATTGGAAAAATATGGGTGATTTATTTTGTAAATTATGTAAGGAAGGAATAGAAAATATTAGGCATTTGTTAATTGAATGTAAATGCTTGAAAACAAAAAGGGTACATATAATGAAGTTATGGAATAATAAATATGAAAAAAGTGATTATACAGAAAGTGGATTATTGGTTTTTATGCTGGGTTTGGGAAAATATAAAGGGAATTTAGATATAAAGGTCATAGAGTTGACAAAGATTATGTTGTGGAAATGGGGTGGAGCAGAATATGGGGAAGCTTAGAGTGGGGAATGGAAAATTAAGTAGCTAACAGGTTTATCTGGGCATAATTGCCGAGATATTCTTGACTTCATTTAAGGAGAAGCCACAGTACATTACATCACATTACCAGCAGTATTGAGTTCAAACATGGTTTATTGGTTCCACAATACACACTATGAAACAACACATCTGATGCTAAATTAGTAAACATTTTTTTAGCCACAGGGATCAGAGAGATGTGAGAGACTCATAGACTTTATTTTCAAGTTAGACACCTAATAACACTAATTTTAGACATTTATATATTTTAATTAATTGAGGAGATAGTACTCTGAATGTGTGTCAAACAAATAAATATATGATGGCAGATATATGGTTTGAAATTATTTAATTATAACATTTGATTATACAGAAATTTTAGTAGCGGTATTATTATTCCAATATCTTTTTATATTTACAAATGAAGTACAATTATTTTATTAACATAATCCAGCCACCTGAATTCTTGGATAAGTATTTTCAAGATCATGCCTTCGGCAATTTAATGACTTTTGCAATGTGTGAGGCTAAATTAAGAAATAATAATAGCAGCTGCGGATATATATTTTATTTAATTAAATAATATATTTATAAAGAATTAATTATGGGCCGACATTGATTTGAGCACGAATTCATGCCAGATAATGTAGAGATGAAGTCATACTTGGAATGCTTAAATTAATAATAAAAAAACACTTGGTACATTTAGAACTGTGATGCGAATGTGGCAGTATGTTAAAACTGCAAAGCCAATGGATGAATTTAAAATGACAGGCTGGCATACTCCCTGACTGCATGACAGGTGTCAAGCCCTATGGGAACATTCCTTATGTCCACTTATGTAGGATGACTAGGATCCAGTATTCACTGTGTGATCCAGAATATCCAAGGCTCGAAGATAGATTATTGCATCTCTAAACTGTAGCACATGTCTATCTAACATAATATTAAATCGGATTTACTTTTAAGATTTAATCTAAAATTTACGACTCGGTCTCACAATACCAACATTTAGTAAATAATTTATTTCACTCTCAAATAAAGGTAATTAGTGGATTTGTTGAAATACACTAACTTTATTATTTAAAACTAAAAAGCAGGTTTAAAAGGGGAATTTGTTAAGTTGGGGTACTTATTCTAAGAACTAATATGTCCACCACCTGCTACATAGTAGACTCCTGCATTTACAATAAGTGAAACAACTAATGCTTGTTGATTAATATGAAATTAATTGGAACAAAATAATATAACACAAGTAAAATATTTATATGATTGGCAGGATATGGATCCATTATTTCATGCAATCATTTATTAATCTATTAAAAGAATTATGGTGATTTCCAAGCTGACCAGCCAACATAAGTAGAGAAAAGAGATTGACTATTCGGTCGCCGCACAAGATGGCAACCATTTTAATTATGATTTGCATTTAAGGATTGGCTAGGTCCAATCAGAAATCTTATAGGCATGCTATTATTAACATAAAAAAATGCAAAAGTAGAAATACATACCCAAGAAATAGACAAGAGTTAGGTAAGCTAAATTATTAAAAAGATTTACAGAATATAGGTTAACAAGTAATTTTATAAGTATACAATTTATGTAGAGTTGGCTATAGCTGGTGAATAGAATTTAGAGTACTCTAAAGGCCTTGGGTACAAGTACCTGTTTTATAAGGAGATGAATTTCATGTTCCAGGTCAGTTGCGAATTGTTTGTTTAGTTTAAGCAGTAGCTTCTCTTTCCCGCACTCAGGTTATGGTGTCCATTTTAATAGCAGCAGTAGCTCTCCATCTATTTTGACAGCAGATCCCCATTATTCAATTTATGAAGGGCACATGTGGAGGTTCAGTCATCTAATTGACCATTTCCAGAGGAGAATAGCACCAGTGCCTTCTACTCGATCATTTTACAATATACGAATAAATCAGGATTCTCTCAGCCTCCAAAACAAGCAAGAGCACAGCACAAAATCAATTTTTAAAATTCAAGTCTTTCTTTTTTTCTTTATCTTATCTTTTATTTTTATCTATTTTATTTTTAGATCAATCCATTTGCCCCGAGGAGAATCAATGCATTAGCCAGAGTTTTAGATTTTTAATTAATTCATAAAGCTACATTTCCTATTGTTTAGATTTGTTTTACACCTTTTTAACATTTTGTAGTTATTAAAACTTTTAGGGAATTTTTCTAATTAATCCATTATCTCTCACTGACCATGACTTGCAAAATTTCAAGTATAAAGGGGATTTATAATTTATTTTTACTTTTTCTTTAAATTAAATCGAATTTCAAAACTATTATTTAAAATAAGATTTTTTTGAAAACTAGAAATAAATGAATGAAAGTTTATAACTTAAAATAAATAAAGTTATATAAACATTATATAACTAAAAGAGAAATTTAAAATTATATCAAATATTTTCATTTATTGTTTTAAATTTATTATCGAAGTGTGTGTGTATTTACGGTGAATTTGACAGATGTTTATATATTTTTAATACTGCTGCACACACAATTCAATACCAAAAGTTTAAATTTAGGTAGGATAAAGGTGGTGGATGAGAGATGATAGAAAAAGGTGAAACTTAAGATTCGAATTCGAATCTTACTGTTTTAATATCACTACTCACCAGCTGTAATATATATATATATATATATATATATATATATGACACAGTGTTTCTCTGCATTTAGATAAAACATATATATAACTAATTTTTCAGTAAGCTGATGGCCTCTCTTAGTAAGCTGGTCATTTTTAAATGGTATACTGACTTCTTGTCATCATTAGGAATGATGTAAACCAAGTGATATTGGCCTGCAGTGAGCTCTCTTCAGTCTCTAACCTGGTGAACTTCAGGCATGCCATCCATCTAGTACACAATTGAGCTATGGAACACTGGAAGTTGGATCTTGCTTCCAGGTGACAAAAACTACCATAGTGAACTAGTAATGGCAGCTAGATTTTGCAATGCCTTGCCTTCAGTTATATCTTCATGGTAGTCTCTGTATAACTCTAAAAAAATTCTCCCTAATCTTTTTTCAATCTTTTTATAGCCAGGGTGAAAAAATACAATAATTAGAAATGTTTCCTTTATCTTGATTGAAAAAAGTTATTAACTCTTTTCAGTCTATCTTAATCTTTTGAAAAATAACTGTAGAATTGTATCAAAATATGTTATACAAGCTATAATAAAAAAAATGTGCTAATCAAAATAGATAGTGGAAATTTATAATTACTTGAATATCTATTGTAACATAAAAACATGCTTGTTTTAATTTCATAATCTGGGGATTAATAAAATATTAATTAGATCTTTATAAATGTTTAATTTATAATAAAATAATTGTAAATTCAAAATTATTTAATCCTTAACTATTATTCCAATGTAATATAGAAAATATTTATAAATAATTTTGTTTGAGTTTATTTCTACTTATCCTTTAAACTTATACATATATATATATATATATGTACACACACACTACTATGTTGCTGTGTGCATGAGACACCTAATGGTCTCAATATATATATATATATTTCATAAATAATCTATTATTAATTAAGATAGCAATGATTAATGATTCTGTCAATCAAAAACTTTCTATTTTGCTAAGGATACAAGTCATAAGATGTGATTGATATTTACCTCATATTTCATTAATTAAACATGCTTTTATCCTAGATCAAGCTTTAGTCTAAGCAGACCCTTTAATCTAATCTATATTCCATATTTAATATTTTTTTATTTGAGAAATTTTACCAATTGGCTATTTTTATAGTGAATCATTTATGTTTTTTTATTGTTATTATTTTTTGGAAGGCTGAGGTAATTTAATATTTTTAATCATGAAGGTTTAAGTATTTGTTATTGAATATTACTATTTACTTCAGGATTTTTTTCTGAATCACATTTATAGATTTTATAGTCCCAATGCAATAATAAATCATATCTTAATTTTTTATTACTCTTATTATTTCATTTTTTGTAGGTTACTTTTATAAATTACAAATTTTATTTAAAATGATTATGAGAATAAATACACTAAAACTTATAAAAAATATAGTTGAATTCTTATATTTTTAATTAATACAAAATTCACTCCCTCATTTAAAATTATATAAATAAACTAAGCACATATAACAACAAACGCTAAGAGACAAGTGATATTGTCTGTCTTCTGAGAATTTATTTATGCTATATAACTCATTGGAAGCTTCAGTTATTTTCTGTTCAGTCGCATATAATCTAAGTTATTTATTATTTACAAGACTATATATATATATTTAAATAAAGACTGAAAATACTAACTAATATAAAACAATGTGCACATAAGATAAAGACGACACAGGGATAACAAGGTTTATATATTGCCAACATATCAATATAGTTTCAGCAACTTACAAACATTGTTGATAGATGCCATTTATAATGACAAATTAAATAGCATATAAAATTAATAAACGAAATAAGAAAGTTTGTTGGTGAGATGTGGAGAAAAGAGCTATGAAACAGAGGAAACTGGAATAAATTTGGAAATACCTTTATTTATTCAAAGTGGAGTGATAACAATTGAAAATGATGACAATGACCATGATGGACAAAATTATAAATATATACTAACTAATTGTAAATTTAAAGTATAGTCTTTATTTTATTGATCAAAAAGTTCCAATGACTTTTTTTTTCAGAAATTGGGAACATCTAAAGAATTTTAGTTTCATTGACTCTTTAAAAAACAAGCAAAAAAAATGAAAAACATCAGAAAACAATTAAGAAATATATAGGATTACTGAATGATATTCTGATGTTAGCAAATCTATCACTGTTTGTTCCTTATTTCAGAAAAATTAAAACAGAGCATCTCCAATTAATTAAAAGCCAACACACTTTTAAAATTTATATATATATAATTTTTTCATGAAAGTCATATAAAATGGAGTGAAACTAAATGTCATGGCAAAAAAAAAAAATGATTTCCCAAATAAAAACTGTCATAGAAAACAGATTGATAAATAATTAAAATCAACATAGAAGCAATTCTGTTTTATTCAGTCCATAGTTCAATAAAGTTGCATATTTTCTTCAAGACCAATTTTTAACTATGTCAAAAGCTGGAAATGATACATTTCTCCATATCTATATTGAATTCAGTTTCTAGTCAAAAAAGTTATAGCCTAATATATAAGCAATAATGTGTGAAAATGTGTAGAATAATTCTTTAGCCGGCTGCTGCAAAGGAATTTGCTGTTAACTGAAAGAATATCCTTTAATTTCTCTTGGAGGTCTTAAAGAAACCTAGCAGTGCAAATTTCTAATGACTACTCTATACATTCTCATTGTGGCAGTTCTTATTACTATGTGATTATTTATATAGTGTACAAACATGAATGGGCTGCTCACAAACATGCATTTTGCAGTAAGCACCATAGCCTTTCTTCTCAGTTGCCTGATAGCTATTAACTCTAATCAACTGAGTTTTCTTGAAGGCAGAAAGACTACATGTGTGAATGATTTTTTTTTCTAATAGATATTTACAATTATGACAGACAAAAATAAATCATGTCCTTAATTCTAGGATGCTGTAAAGTTGCCAGCCAAGGCAATGATTGATAGCTGAACATCAAGGGTGCTAAAAATCTCCTGATTGCGATACAAATTTTCATTTGATGACAATTTATTTAGGTATTAACAACTGACATCACTTTCAGCTGAAGGAAGATTGCAAGTATTGGAAGAACTGTCTCATATTACATGGGACATTATTGAACTTTGTGAAATTAGAAAAAAATGTGAAGAGACAATTGATTTAAAAAGTAAAATATACTGTACTACAAAGCCACAAACATTGGAAGTACAAGAGGATTAAAATTTGTTATATATAAAAAGTGAAAGAACAGCATTGTGAAGACTGGTGGCATATTAGATAGGCAAGATTAGTTATTCAACTTAATAGCAGATACCAAATGCAAATAATTAAAGTTATGCCCCAACATTTTAAAATTGTTATGGAAGACTTTAATTCTAGAATTGATAAACAATTGAAAGATGAATTGCTGTAGGTAAATTTGATTATGGTGATAGAAATGAAAGTGGTCACAGACTTGTGGAGTTTGCCGAAAAAGAACACTTTATATTATGAATTCTTTCTTTGAAAAAATCTTAAATAGAAATGGATATAGAAGTTTTCAAATGAAGGTACAGTAGAATTGGATTATGTTTGACTAACAGAAAATGAGTATTTTAAGATTGTAATGTTCTTAATAAATTCAACACAGAAAGAGTTTATCGGTTAGCGAGATGTAAGATACATGTTAATGCAAAACTAGAAAGACAAAAAATATTAAGAAAAATAATATTTACAATTGATATTCCTAATCTTCAAAAACATTCTAATGAATTTAAATTTGATATTGTAAATTGTTTTCAAATATTAACAGATTTTGAATATGATTCAAGTTTGAATAAAATCAATTGAAAGATATTTGGTATACTTTTAAAAACTGCAACAAAAATAGTTGCTACAAAAAAGCAGCAATTAACCAATTAAATTTCTACAGAGATAAGATGATTTATATAAAAAAGGAAGAAATATAAAAATATGTAAAAATAATGCATTAAGAAGGATTGAATATTTTGAATTTTGTAAAATGGTGTATAATGTTATAAGGAAGTATAATTGTAAACTATCAAGGAAAACTGTAAAAGATAATTTAAATGTCAAAAGTATAAAACAATATTGTGGTATTGGTAGGAAACTAATTTCTGTAATAAGAAAAAAAGATGGAACTATTATTAAAAGGAGAGAAGACATCATGAAAAATGAATTGCCCAGGATTTTAAATGAGAAAGTGAGACATGCAATTAAATTTATGAAGACAAAGGTAATGGTGGAATTATAATCGATATCTTAAAGGAAGCAAGTAAAGAAATATAAAAAATTTTGGCAAAATTATATACTAAATGTTTAAATGATAAAGATATACCAGATGACTGGAAGAATGCAGTATTAATATTAATAGATAAAGAAGATATTAGAAATTAAAAATCTATCAATCTTTTAGCAGTTCTAATACAAAATTTTTACCAAAATAATTTCAACTCATCCATAAGGAACTATGGATTTTAACCAAACAAAAAAACAAACTGAATTTAAAAGTAGTTTTAGTACAGTGGATCATATTCAAATATTGATAAAAGTTATAGAAAGAATCAATGAATATGAGTTGTCATTATGCTTTGGATTTGTAAATTATGAAAAGGTATTTGATTCTATAAGCATTTCTTTAGTGATTACATTATTGGATCATCAAGGTATGAACCCAAGATAATATCATATTCTGAAGAATATTTATAAAAATGCAACTGCAATAATTAGATTACGTAATAATACTAAAAATATTACCATAGAGAAGAATGTACAACAGAGTGACCCCATATCTCCAAAACTTTTTACAGCAGTTTTGTAAGAAATATTTTGTGGATTAAAATGGAAAGCTAATAGAATAAGAGTAATTGGAGATTATTTAAGTCATCTATATTTTGAAGATGATGTAGTTGTTTTGCAAATAATGCTTTAGAGTTTCAGGAAATGTTGCAACAGTTATCAGTTGAAAGTAAGAAAGTAAAATTAAAGGTAAATGTTAAAAAGATTAAAGTAATGTTTAATGAATTATCTCAAAAAGAAAAAAGAAAGATTTATAATGATGCATTAGATTACTACAGATGGAAACATAATAGATGGAATTAATCATAAAATTAAACTTGGAGTGTTTTTAGTAGAAATATCTTAATATTAAAAGAAAATATACCTATGTATTTGAAAAAGAAAGTTTTTAATAAATGCATGTTACCAGTTCTTATTTACAGATCTGAGTGTTGGACACTTAACAGAAGAACAATATAAAGACTTAAAACCACTCAATGAAGTATGAAGAGATTATGTTATAAGTAACAAAAAGAGATTAAAAACAAAACACATGGGTGAGAGAACAAACAGGCATTATTGATATCATTGAAAGAAGTAAAAGACTGGAGTTTGGCTTGATATATGCTAGAAAATATGATAATAGAAGGAGAAGCTGAAATCTAACTGGATTTCAAGAGATTGTAAAAGATCTAGAAAGAGACACATGTGATATGGATGCATGAAATAAGGAAATATGCTGGGGTGATGTGAAGAAGAAAGATTAGAAATTGGAGATGAATTGAACTTGGAGAGACCATCTTGCAGTAGATCAGGAATGTTTGAAAATAGTGTTGATGAATTCTTTAACGAAAACATAAACATAATTTTAAAAAATTAGAGCAGACATTTTTATTAATTTAGCATGTTATTATTGCATGAATATATTTTTCTTTGAATACAAAAATATCCAATAGTAATTTAATCAGTTATTTATGTCATACACAGTAGCAAATTCCTCCATACTGTGTTAATAAACTGTGTAAAAATAAAAAATAGTGATTATGTGAACTTTTATTTACATCATATCCAAAATTATTAAAATTAACTCATCTAACCAGACTTCTTGTACTTTTATCATATTTTTAAATTATATTATATTAAGAAGATATTGGCATCTATCAGTGGACATCAGATGCATATTGTGTGCCTCTAAGAAAATAGAATAGATTGTCTGTTTAATTTCTGTCAGCTTTAATGCAATCAAAACAAAAATCATACTTCTCATCATACTTATTAAAATGCTTCTGCTTATATTTTTTAGACAAACTCAACACAAATTTTCATCATTATCCATAATACCACATTACAACATGAATCTCACAGAGCTTAAATTAATAAAAAAATTAATAATCGGCTATGAATACTATTTAAAGCAAAATTAAAAAAGCTTTATATGCATTATGTTCTAAATCTATTCAATTTAACAAATTATTTTTTTAGTTATCAGATAACACTGTAGTCAACTAATAGTTCTAGTCTAAAGCATTTTTCACTTATTGCAAATTTTAAATCTCAATTGTATATCTCTTAATAAAGCCAGTATTTTAATCAAAAAAAATTTTTAATCAAATAATGGTTTGATTTGAGTCTCTTTGGCATTTCGTGAATTTCTCTGAGTTTAATTTACTTTCAGAAATCCATAGTTTTTTCACATCCCTTCAACAAACTTTCTTATCACATTCAGTAATCTTCCATCAAGTTGTTGTTGTTTTTTTTTTTGGAGATGGTGGGTAACTTATAATATTTGCTGATTCAATTTGAAACTTCAGTTATCTGACTGCTGCACTCTCTTCCAGAAATACATCTAGCTCAGCTTCATTTCAACTTTTTATTTTTTTTAAATGCCTTCATGATATTTGTTTTTGCCTTCAGTAAATTCCACCAATGTCTCATTTAAGAACTATCTGATATCTCAGAAGGAAAATTGTGATATTTTCTTAGTCTTAACTCAAAGGTAAAAAAAGCTAATAAACTCATCAGATTGGTTAATGCGTATTAGAGAGCAACTTAATCAATCATGCTTCCAAATCATATGAATAACCAACTGCAGTAATAAGAATATATGGAATAGATATTCGGTATTTACTCTTTTCAATTCTATTAAGACCTAGAGAGAAATCAAATGGTCTCTTGTTAATTAATACACAAAGATGTACATATGACATGTAAATAAATATACAAATTTATGTATGTGTAAAATAACAGTCAAATAATTTGACACAATTAATTTGTAAATAAAGTCAATAATATATTTTGCACAGATTTAAAATATATTTTTAAACTTTTCAGTAACTATGAGTATGATATAAGAATACTGAAGAAAAAAGTTTTAATATATACCTTATTCTGCATCAAAAGTTTAAATTTACCCACGCGCACACACACACACATGTGTGTATGTGAAAATAATCAAATTTCAGATTTCAAAAGTCTTTCATTTAAAATATATCTTATCATAAACTATATCCTAGTATAAAAATTCCAAATCATCTTCTTTCACTATATATATATTTCAAGTGTGAATATACTCTCATTAGATAAACTAGAAGTTGAAACATTTGAATTTCATATCAGAATGATAGTCAACTTCACATGTACTTGAAGCTTCTTTGATTTTAAAACTTTAATGCATTTGCAATTAATTGTACATGTAACGTTGGGATAATTTATATGTACATTATTACATTCAATTAAACTGTGGTGTTTCTAGCCATTAATTCATGTGAAAAGTGCAGATTATATATCTAAATACATGAATTGTAAGAAAGAATGGTCTAAAAATTTTACATTAGGAAATATTTTACAACATAATAATTTTTTAAATGAGAAATGTGTTTTCAAATCTGATTTAACTTATATTTTCCCAAATGCAATAGTTAATTATTATACATATTTATTTCCTTGTAGTGTGATATTAACTGTTCTATTGAGTTATGAAAATATATATATTATTCTTATCCTATGTGTAGAGTATTGCACTAATATATTATGCATTATGTAAATGCATTATTGACTTGCAAATGTTTCCAAGTTATAAAATAAAATGAATCACAATCAGACTAAAATTCAGGCACTAGATTCCTTGATCAGAATAGATTTATATTTAAAATGTATGTATAGTGAGAGAAGGATCTGACAATTTTACATTGAGAGAATTTACAAAAGGATATATTAGTTACATGTATTTTGAGTAGTTAATTATTGCATAAATGTATATACACAGTGTGTCCCAATGAAAAGGTGACCAATTTTCCTTCCAAGCTGGCTGCAGTAGTATCCCTGAATCAATACATATATTACATAGTAACAGACTTAGTTATAACTGCAAAATTTTAAGGCATTAACATGTTTGTGTCACATATGTTGACATTAGATATGACAGCATATTTTTTACTACAACCTATGTTTGAACAATGCAAAACTGTTATTGAAATATTTGAAATGATACAAACTTGTATAGCTGTGAAGACCTAAATCATAATAATATTTTCAAGTTGGTTGCAAGATTTCATAATGCCAGGGAAAGTACTAATGATAATCTATGGAGGTAAAAAACATCTTGTTTCATTTCATGTCATAACCTGTGATACAGACACCTAACACGATAAAATTTTTGTGTTGAATATCTAAACTATGTCAGCACATTACACATGCTTAATTTGCCATAGCAGCAGTTTGGAGAGACAATCAATCACCTTTTCACTGGGACACTTGTGTTTTGAATTGACCTAAGGACAATTTTGTTTAATAAATAATGTTAAAAAGTTCAGGAAATCTTAAGTAACTTTATACTTATTATTTTAATAATATGAATCACTTTAAATGTCTAGGTAGAAAGAAAAGATTTAATGTGGCATAGACTCCAATATGTTTCTGCTGCTTTAAACAAATTAAGGAAGAGTACTTTACCATTGGGAAGTGACTAATTCAATTAAACTAGACATGTAATTATTCTATCAAATTTATTATATGGAAATGTGACATCTATCCTATCAAGGTAATGGCAATATGTAATCTATATTTTTTCAGTATAGTACATGTGATTATTTGAAATCATCAATTGTAAAAATTCATTTTTATTGGATTGGACATGTAAAATGGAAGAAGTATAGCAAACTTCCTTTAAAAAAATACTTTATATCAACAATGGTTTTTGTGAAATATGCATACAATATTGACATTATAATAATTACTGCAAAGATAATCAATCTATAGAAGCATAATATTGATTACTTTCATTGAAAGGATATGAAGCGTTATAATTAGGTAAGATGTTTAAAACTAGTTTGGTACAAAAGAGATCAAATGATAGCTCTAAAGGTGTCGCAAACAATGATTTAAAAAATCAGAATATATTTGCATTTTAGAATTCCTATATATAGTCACTACAAAAATTATCTGTAGCTTTTTTGCCATTAAGATGGTTATATTTAAAGCATATATTTATTGAATAATATTAAATTATGATTAAAACATTAATTTAACATCTTATAATTTGATAACTGGGGCCAATTGTCTTTTCAAAGATCACAATTTTAATATGACTCCTACATTGTGACTTATAATTTTCCTCAGCTTTATTTTTTTATGTATATATCACTAGTATTAACTCTAGTTTCATTTAGCAATATATTTATTGAACTATAAATGAATTTTAAAATGTTTTTAATATTGTATTGTGATTTTAAATGTAGATAAAGTCTTTAATGAACCTATTACAAAACTTAGACCTTTAAAATAGTCCCCTCCTTTCTGAGGATCAGATGAATGAAAAAGCATTCCTCAATAATGGTTATTCAGACATGTTTCACTCTCTATTTAAGAATAGCTAGATATTCATTTGTAGAAAATAAAGATTGATAGAAAAATACTAAACCTGTTGAAATCTGAAAAAATATTCAAGTTTTATCGGATATGATTCGACTTAATATTATAGATTTAACAAGTATGCACTGCCACTATACTCGATCCTCTAGATTTTAAAAATGTAAATGAATTTATTTTTAAACATAATATTTTCAAAATGTTTTGTAGTCTTAAAAATATTCGCTAGGTGGCAGAAGTTAATAGAAACGTCACATCACATCACATCACACACATCAATGATATTCTGAAAAAAAAAAACAAAGAGAAATTTAGAATTTGTTTCTAATTGATTTCAAATAAAGATAGCAAAATAAATGAATCTTTCAGACCTAGATTAAAGTTAGTTTCAGCATGAATATAATACTATTGAATTTAATGATATTTAGCAATTATAAAACTTCGTGAATATTTATTCAAATTTTATATATTATTTATAAATACTGGAATAGTAAACTGAAATAGAAACGCTATTATAAATAATGAAATAAAAGTGGTGATATAAAATGTTAATGAAAATAAATTAATATAATATGGATAATAATTTGTAATAAAAATAAAGCCATTTGACTAGTATGTTTTGCTTAATGATAAAGTCATGACTTGAGGTTTGTACGCCGTTCAAAGTCATTTTGGTAATTGATCCATGTGATTTATTATTTTTCATAATTTTAAACCAATCTTATTATTTCTAGATTTTGATTCATCAAAAATGAGCAAGACAATAAATTATTCAACAGTAATAAAAAAAGCAAGAAAAATAATAAAACAAAAAAAGTTTTAACTAAACTCACATTAAGAGTTCAACAACCATGGTCAGTTCTTTTGATAAAGAATACAATATATTTGAATCAAATATCTAATATGGAATGAGTAAATAAAATTTATCACTCCCTTTAAAAGTATGTTTTGCCTTCCCACAATGTCATCAGATAATAACTATATGACTAATTAGGAGCGGGTCAATTAATCCTGAAATTGTTGAGTTATAATTAGAAATATGGACACACTAATGTATGTAATACAACATTTAACATAAAGTCGTGAAATTATGGTCCAAAATTCATAAGGTAAACAAATTCCTTAGTAAATATCTCCATATTTAATTGTAAACTTGAAACAAAAATTATTTGCAACATCACTTTAAATATATCATAAACATCAGAAACATAGTAATGCTTAATAACAGCAATAATCTATTAATTTTGGAAGTAATGGTATTAATTAACTCTTATCACAGAGACAGTTATTTGCCTGTTTTATTCTAATAACACATCAGGGTTCTATATTGAACATTCATATTGTCTCTGGTTCAGTAAACAAATATTAACTCAATATACTACACAACTTTATCTCTGTAAAACTCTATTTTTTCTCATTAAAATACTCTGTAAGCTAGAAAAATAATTTGAATAAATATCAATCTTATGTGCATCAAATGCCTATAATTCTTGTTTATGATCATAGGATTACCACTCAGTGCAAGCCTTAGTAATTAATGGATACAAGAAGATTTGTGCATAAAATTTCTATCTAATGCCTTTTCATCCAATAATCTCAGACTAGTTTAAGCCTTGAATCTGAGAACATTGCAACTAGATCTTAGGATCTAATGCAATCCTCTAGCAGCCATATTTTACCTATTTATTCAACTATAAAGCTATGAACCAAAATGAAAACACGTTTTCAATCCAAGCTAATTCATTTGTATGGTCTTATAGATCTGAATTCAGTTCAGTATTTATACATTATGGCATTTTTGATTTTTTTTAAATCACAGTCACCATAATCCTATGGCAAATGAGAATGTATAGATACTGAACTGAGTTCAGATCTATATACAAACAATTTTACTTGAATTGAAACCATTATTGTTATTATCTTGGGCTTATATCTTTCATAGTTGAAAAGGTGGTTGCTGGAGAGTTGCATTAGATGCTAAGATCTACATGCAGAAACTCTCAGATCCAAGATTCCTTGCTGATGAAAAATACAAGCTAGAAGAAAATCTGGGGATAAGGATGAAGGCACTAGATATGGATTTTATGCACAAAAACTTCTTGCATCCATTGATTACTAAGGCTTGCACTGTGTGATCCTAAATGTATGAAGAGTTTACTATTTTAATAGCTTGTGTAAGCATAGGAAGTGGTGTTTATGTAAAATTTTAGTGGTTTTTATACCAATCCTGCCTATAGGATTATTGTGACTATAGTTCTTTAAAAATCAATGACACCAGAATGTATAGATACTGAACTGGGTTCAGATCTCTATTATATTAGTAAGCACTTTAATTGAAAACATTATTGTGTTTATACCTTGGGCTCATAGCTTTATCATTGACTAAATAGATAAAAGGTGGCTTTTGCAGTGTTGTATTAGATCCTGAAATCTATTTGCAGTGCTCCCAAATCTAAGCCACAAACTAGAAATTAGTGTGTTTATATTGGATGAGTAGGTACTTCTTGCATTCTGATTACTAAGGCTTACATTAGATGGTATTGCTATATGAGGAGTTTGCTACTGCTTTAACAGCTTATGTAAGTATAGGAAATGGTGATCACATGATGTCATTAATTGCACCCTATCCAAGCTTTGATAACTATGTCACAACTTATTTCTTATTTCATTGTCAATTAATGTCTAGCATTTTAAAAAAAAGAATGTAAATACATCTTTGCAAATGTTAGCACCCAGAATATATATATTAAAAAATTCAAATTCTCCAACTCTAATAAGAATATCAATAAATTTTTGCAGACAATTGACTACTATTCAAAAGGTTTTATTTTTTTAAATAAAGATGTGTTTTAGTCTATTTGTTTAGTCTACTTGACCAATGTTTGTATTCAGAAGTTTTTAAACATTAGACAATTTTTGTGCAAGTAAAGCATAAACTCATTTTTTTTGAAAAGCATTTTTTATTTACGGGTAAACATCTTAATAAAAAAAACCATTGTTGGAATTAGATTATGAACAGAATAAAAATGAATCTTATTTAAGTTTAAAGAAGGTTAATTATATTTTGTAAGCATTTTATTAACTTGAGATGAATAAATATGAAATATTATGGTGTTGATGAAAATATTGTCTTTGAATGACAATTTGTTTATTGATAAAAAATAAAAAAATCATTCTTTAAATTGTGATAGGGTATTGCAGAATTATAACAAAAAAATTTGATGTGCAGATTAAATAAATTTAAATCCAGAATGACAATCTTAATATCTTTGATTCTGTAAAAATGATCTAAGATATTTAGTGTTACAAAGACAAACAGTTTAGATCATATAAGATTAACATTGTCATAGCAGTAATGTTGATAAAAATATGAAGATCTAAACAATTATGCCAGATGTATTAAATTATTAGTCAGTGATAACTAAATAGTAAGCAAATATATATATTATTTTGGCACTGAAATTTTCATTTTAATGATTTCAGGTATCCATTCTGAGTTATAGACTTGGATGTTTGCATTGAATTTTATCCTTTGTTTTATTTATGCAAATACTTAATTTAGACTTTGATCAGTTAAGTGGTGAACCTAGAAAAATTATTGGTAGGGTGTAAAATTTAATGCCAATTCTCATCCAAATTCTTGCTGCCAATTTAAATAGATGAATAATAATTTATATCAGTGTTTTGAGGCCCTTTCAAAAGTTATGTGAACAAGAAAAGAGCTGGATAAAAAAATAACTTGTCCAGATAATCTAAAGGAGAGTTATATTGTATAAGCTATTTTTCAATTTTTTTAAATTACTTTTAACAATGGGTCTCTATCAATAGTGAATAAGAGAAGTATTTATCTCATCAGAATAAAGCTTCTTTAGTATCTCATACAACTTTTTGTATAGATTTTTATTTAGTTATGATTTGGTTCATATTTTCTAATAATTACATTCACTTGTATATTAATAATACTAATAATAATGAAGTTTACTTTTTCCTTTAAAACATTGACTGAAGTCTCCATGAATAAAAATTTGATTGCTCTGGAGTTCATAAAAAGTTTGAGCGCCAGAACTGCGAACACCAGAATGATCCTGGAACCTCCCAATCCCAAGTCAGACATTTTACCAAGTATGCCAAACTACACAGGGTATTTTATGAATGTTGTAGCATAAATTGGGCTCAGGTACCAATTTTAAGAATAGAAAATGCAATATTTTTTCACTCAATAATTTTCTCTTCCAAAAAAACTTTGTAATCATCTATCTTTTCAACTAAATGTCATTTTCTGAAACTGTGACTTTCACTAAGAGAAATTATATTAATCTTAAATCTTGTGTTCTTTAATCTCCAGTGCTAATTAGGATTTACAAGGAGTAAATTTTCATATTCCATTCTAACTATATTTATTAAAAAATTTATAAGTAATTTAATTTTAATACTTATCTTTATTATGCCACTAACTTCTACTTTATCAGTATTATTGGTACTGATCTGATGATCATTCTATCAGGAATGATGATGTTTATGCAGAACATACACTATTTGAAATTTCTTTTTCTCATTTCTTATAATTTTATGAAAGGAAAGAGGATCCTTAAATAGTAATTCGTGAAAATACAATCATTTTTCTTTTTTTATAGGAGACTAAAAAGTGTTTTTTGCTCTGTGTGGATCTTGGTAATGTCTAAAATTCAAATCCAGAATGCTAAATAACTTACTTTATGAAGTCTTTCTAAGCCCATCTCTACTTTTGGCATAAGAAAAGTAATTGGTCTTAATTATTTCTTTAATTTCCTAAAGTCCAATACTATCCAAATTTCCTCAGATTTTTCAACACATAATATGCAAAATTATTATATGAGAAGCAATAAGATTTAATATATCCTAGTATACCTATTTTTATACACAATTATTTTTCTTTCATTACAAAAATGTTAATTAATTTAAATAGTCATAGTATTTTTTTTTTTAAATAATTGATAGTCTTTCTTCAATAAGCATCTTTAATTTTGATTTGTCACTGAAATGTCTGTGAGTATAAAACATATATGTAAATAAAGATCGTTTATTTTTGTAAATATACAGATTTTTTCACTTATAAAAAATTCCCTTTTTAAAAAACTAATCTAGAAAATCTATAAAGATCTCATCCCAATAGTAAAATTTAATTGAATATAATTGATATGCAAATAAAGGCATTTACATACAAATTAGCAGAATATAAATAGAAATCCCATGCAGTCAAGTGTGTGTGGAAAGAAGTATTTGTCGTCAGATAATTTGGATATCAAAGAAAGGGGAATTAACAGAAGTTAATCGAACCTCAAGTGAGAAGTAATAGCAGAATGTTGGTTAAGTAAATCTATAAACTGTGTGTGCCAAGAAAGCACTTAAATTGGAAAATTTAATGAGTTTTGTATATGGAAATTATATATTGTCTAATTAAAAACATGTAAATAGCTGAACATTAATTATTATAAAAAGGACGACATGTGCTGACGAATATACGTATGTATGTGTAAACGACTTTTAAAATTGAAAATACAAAACGCGAAATTGGTTGATTCCTTGCATAAATAATTCATTTCTGCTTGAGGATAAATTATAGCTTTTTAAATTTTATGCTTTATTCCATTCTTAATGTTTTTATTTCAAAGTTATTATTGTTAAATAAATATTAATATATATATAAATTTATGTGTATCGTTTTTATTATTATCAGTGTCTGACTGGTCTCAGAGACCCTCTTGTCATAGCAGAATGGCCCAGTCAACACAATCATAAAGACTTTGGACAGAAACAATAACAGAATGGCATGTCAATACTCGTAATGTCTACACTTGATTAATTGTGAAGCAACTTGTGTATAAATAGAAAATGGCACTATTAAATACTATTATTCAGGAATTTGACATTAACAATGTTGATTCATGGAAGAATTATGTCAAACATTTAGAATATTATATGTTCATAAATAAGATAAAAGATGAACATCTGAAAGTCTCTATGCTTTTCTATTTTGCATATCAAGATGTAATACAGGTGATGGATAGGTTAACTGATCCCAAAGAATCAGAGGAACCTTTATATAAAGAAGTTATCAAGATACTGAATGGATATTTTACTGTAGAAATATCTAAATGGATAGTGTGTCTGAGATTTCAAAATAGGAAGCAGTTATCATGTGAAAAATATGTGAACTACGATTTACTTTTAAGGCAATTAGCTAAAAACTTTGAGTTTGGCCCTGAAATTAATGACATGTTATCAGAACAACTCGCATATGACATAATGCAGGGGTCCCCAACCATTTTGCACTTAAGAGCACATTCTATAATACCCGCCAGGTGGCGGGCACCGTTTATTTTTTCAACCAGGTGGCGAGCACCATTTATTTTTTCAATGTAAATTTATAGTTGGATATTGCTAATAATACACATAATGTACAAAAAAATATTTATTTCAAAAATAAAATTTTAACATATAATTAACGTTTATATTTTTACGCTGTAAAAGGATATTATGCCCTACAATTTGATTACAATATAATACAATAATTTATAAGAAATTTTAAAAATTAAATTTATTTGTATCAGAAATAATACTTTATCGCGTTCGGATAGCAGCAGGCACACATAAAAAGGTCTGCGGGGCCATGGTGCCTACGGGCATAGGGTTGGGGACCCCTGACATAATGGACAAGAATTTTAGGAAAGTATTTCTAAGTGATCCAACCTAAATTATAAATAAGTCGTGGAGAAATGTGTTGCATAAGAAGCAATGCTAAATAATGCACCTGGGTGTGTATTGCACAATTGGGAAAAATCTCATAAAAATAAAAAATATAAATAAAATATTCTGAACCCTAGTAGAAAGAAAGAGCAAATGTAATATTGTTGTAATAAATCTGGACTTTTTAATAATGACTGCAAACACAAAAATAAAACTTGCAGAAACTGTGAAAAGTAAGAACATCCAGCAGCTGTCTAACGTTTTAAGAATTGCAGAGCTATTAACAAGCAAAAGATGGACTACAAATCTGGGAAAGGAATAGATAGACAACATACTTACTACTGGATATGGATATTTGTGGTTAAATGATAGTGATGAAAGTAGACAGCTGAGCCAGTTTGTTACTTATATCTAATAGAGATTAGATAAAAATCAATGAAAAAAATAAAAAAAGATTTATATTTCAGAATATGACATGATGGTTACAGATATCAGTGAAAACTATATACATATATGTGCATGTCTGTGCATACAGAAAAGTTGTAATAACTGTAAAATTAAATCCTTGAGAAAAATTACTTATGCTATATGTGGTAAGTAAAGATTTCAGTCCATTTCTAAGAAGATATTGATTCCAACTTCTGGGTATTCATGTACATGCTGATGATCTATCTTAGTTAACTGATAATAAGAAGGGATATGCAGTCTCTGAAATTAATTACATAGACACATTAAACTTCATAACTTTAAACAGTTCAGTTATAGTTGAGTGGACTAAGCAATATAAAGGATATGTTCAACTTATAAAATGAATTAAATTTGTCTGTCCTAAAACATGTCTCATGAAAATGATAAAACCAATCTGGAACATACAAAGTGGTCTTTCAATCTACAATGAATGTGTGCTGGCAGCAGATTGTGTATGTATTTCCACCAAAGGCAGAGCACATATATTGGATCTTCTGCACGAAGATCATCCTGGAATTGTGAGGGTGAAAACATAAGCTGAATCATATTTATGGTGTCCAAATTTAATTGATGATAAGCAGATGATTAAAAGATGTATTAACTGTCAACAAACTGCAAAAATGCCACCTAAACAATTGGAAACATGGAAAGCCTATGACTCCTTGGACTTGTATCCCATTTGGATTATATAGGATCTTCAAATGGATACATAATACTGATACTAGTAAATTCATTTTCCTGATGGACTGAATATAAATTAGTAAAAAATAGAACCACAGAATGCACAATAACAGTGCTGAAGGAAATATTTGCTGTGTGTGGTTATATGGAGATTATAGTGATTAGTAATGACTAATAATGGTATAAGCTTTATTTTACAGGATAAAGGAATTGAGCATACCATATCACTCTGAAAGTAACAGTATTGTTGAAAAAGCAGCATATGGATATGTGATATTCTTAAAAATAAATGAATGTCCTGCACAATAAATGAATTATTAAAATAATTATGAACTATCAAATTAGAAAACGGAAAAGAAATAAGGAGACCTGTTAATCATCTTTGCCTTGTTTTGTGGATACTTCGCCAGACAGTGATGGAAATAATTTGTTAGTAAATGAAATATACAAAAAAGATAACTTATTAGATGGCTTAAATACTGATTTGGATCAAGATTAATTAATTGATAATAAAGAGGAGTTCATACAGGAAGAAAGCAGGGTGTAACTACTCAATAGTGGAAGCAGAGAGTTACTCCCAAAACTTCATGTGTACATAGATCACCTGTCAAGTTTAGAGAATACATATGCTATTGAATCCATGATTACTAGAGTAGGTGAAGGAGTGGGATGTAGTTTTGTTTAATATGTACATATTTTTTCACTTATAAAACATTCCCTTTTTTAAGAAACTACTCTATAAAATTTACCGAGATCATCAATAGCAAAATTTAATTGAATATATTTATATAAAAATAAAGGCATTTACATACAAATTAGCAGAGTATAAATAAAATCCCATGCAGTCAAGTATGTGTGGAAAGAATAAGTGCTTTTTATCAGGTTAAATGATTATCAAAAAAAGGGGAATTAACTAAGTTAATCAAATCAGATTAGTTATTATTAAAAGGACTATATATATACTGGCTAATATACATGTATGTATGTGTAAGAGACTTTAAAAGTGAAAACATATATGCAAAATTGGCTGATTCCTTGTGTGAATAATATATTCCATTTGAAAATAAATTATAGCTTATTAAATTTTATGGATTATTACATTCTTAACATTAAATTATATGATCAATTGCCATTGTTTATAGTTGAGGGGCAAGAACAATTACTATATATATATATATATGTGTGTGTGTGTGTGTAATAATATTATAATTTGATGTCTGTATTTTTAAAGCAATATATGTAATTATATAACTGAATATTTGTAAATACAGTAACTAAATAATTAAAAAATATTTTATCCACTTAGGAGCACTTTCGATTATCCCAGTAATCTGTGTCAACTAAAGCTTTAAAATGCTAACTTTCCCACAATTCCGTGATCTTAACGTTTGCTGCTTGCCTGTTAATTAAGTCATGTTTATATTTATATATTAGCATAGCTTCCTTTATTTTTCTTTTATTGTTATTTTTTTCAATTTGCAATATTTTTACACTGTTAAAATTGAAGTCAAAACCATAAATACATGATTTATTATGGTCGTAAAAAACAGATGCTGAAATATTATTATCTACTATGCAATTTTGTTTCGATTTCTGAACATGTTTTAATAATAGCAAGTGTTCTTTAGTTCTTTTTTCAATGTACATCTAGATTCACCTATATATCCATTGCCACACCTACATATCCATTTATAAATGACACAATTTTTATTTATAAATGAGGTTTTATTTTTGGAGTTATTTATTAATTTGTTTAATGTAGGAGGTGTGTAAAATGCAATGTCACATATATCTTTATAAATTTTCTTTATAAACTTTACTTGATAATTTAAAATATATGGGATTGATATCCATATTTTTTTATTAGCAGGAGAATCAATATTATTATTAAAAATTTTATTTTTATATTTTGTATTAAAATCTCTAATAACATTATATATGTGATTATAACTATAGCCAACATTTAACAATTTATTTGAAAATATTTCAATATTTTTGCCTTTATCTGATGAATATTTGCAAAGACTATTATTTCTAAATAAGAAGGACTTCAAACCTGCCATTTTGTGTGACATTGGCACTTTTGATTTATATGGAATATAACCTCTTTTTACTATTGGTTTAATGGTTATACAGTAATCCAGCATGCATTGATTTCTAGTTATTTTAAGATCAAGAAACTGAACGCACATTAAAATTTTCATCTGTTTTTATCCATCTTAGGCCTTTCAAAAAATATGTAATTTTATAATTTCTACATATGAAGAAAATATTTTGAAAAAGGAATATTATCAAAAAAATATTACTGCATATTATCGATATGTTGATGATGTTTTTGTATGTGGTAAACCAACTACAATTAATGAGTTGTTTAAGGAATTAAATTTTTTGAAAGACCTAAGATGGATAAAAACAGATGAAGATTTAATGTGCGGTCAGTTTCTTGATCTTAAAATAACTAGAAATCAATGCATGCTGTATTACTGTATGACCATTAAACCAATAGTAAAAAGAGGTTATATTCCATATAAATCAAAAGTGCCAATGTCACACAAAATGGCAGGTTTGAAGTCCTTCTTATTTAGAAATAATAGTCTTTGCAAATATTCATCAGATAAAGGCAAAAATATTGAAATATATTCGAATGAATTGTTAAATGTTGGCTATAGTTATAATCACATATATAATGTTATTAGAGATTTTAATACAAAATATAAAAATAAAATTTTTAATAATAATATTGATTCTCCTGCTAATAAAAAAATATGGATATCAATCCCATATATTTCAAATTATCAAGTAAAGTTTATAAGGAAAATTTATAAAGATATATGTGACATTGCATTTTACACACCTCCTACATTAAACAATTTAATAAATAACTCCAAAGGTAAAACCTCATTTATAAATAAAAATTGTGTCATTTATAAATGGATATGTAGGTGTGGCAATGGATATATAGGTGAATCTAGATGTACGTTGGAAAAGAGAACTAAAGAACACTTGCTATTATTAAAACGTGTTCAGAAATTGAAACAAAATTGCATAGTAGATAATAATATTTCAGCATCTGTTTTTTACGACCATAATAAATCATGTATTTATGGTTTTGACTTCAATTTTAACAGTGTAAAAATATTGCAAATTGAAAAAAATAACAATAAAAGAAAAATAAAGGAAGCTATGCTAATATATAAATATAAACATGACTTAATTAACAGACAAGCAGCAAATGTTAAGATCACAGAATTGTGGGAAAGTTAGCATTTTAAAGCTTTAGTTGACACAGATTACTGGGATAATTGAAAGCGCTCCTAAGTGGATAAAATATTTTTTAATTATTTAGTTACTGTATTTACAAATATTCAGTTATATAAATATATCAATACAAGTATAATGTATATACTGAACTTTAGGTGTAATTAAAAGGGATTTGAACACAGACATTCATGCTTCCTTCAGCTATACATTCCATCTTATATAACTGATATTCATGACCACATATAAATGAAAAAGATAAGTATTATGTACTGAACCAGCCACTCATCAGTTGGTTTTGATCATCATCTCCCACATATATATATATATATATAATCAGTGTGCAGTTTATATTAAGACAACAAATCTTCAAACTTTAATGGACAGGCTTCAATCTACTCCATTCTCAAACTTCTTATCTATCCATATTATTGAAGATCTGATGATGGAATCCTCAAAGCCTTTGTTTATGCCAGTATTATTATCATATCTATACTGATTTTAAGGGTCACTGACCCTTCATATATATGACCTTAACATGTCCGTTTAAATATACAGAAGATGGTTGGGCAGAATTCAAGCTGAATCTGTAATGTGTGAATATAAGCATAATGTATATATTGAACTTTAGATGTAATTAAAAGGGATTTGAAATGCAGACTTTTGAGTTTCCTTCAGCTATCTATTCCACTTTGTATAATAGATACACATAACCACATACATATGAAAATGTTAAATGATCTCCAACATACATATTTCATGCTGAATTAGCCCTCATCAGCTGGTTCACATTATTATCTCCCACACATATATATAATGAATGCTCAGTTTATATTAAGATACCAAATCTTCAAACATAAATGCTTCAATCTTTTCCTCCCTCTGACTCTATCATCAGATTTTCAATAATACAGATGGCTGAAACATTGAATGGTGGAAAAGAATGAAACCTGTTCATTAAAGTTTTAAGATTTGCTATATTAATAGAAACTACTCACTGATTATAGATGTGTATGAGAGATGGCAATCTGAACTAAGTGATGAGTAGTGGTTCAGTATGAAATATGTATATTGGAGATCATTTATCTTTTTCACGTGGATGTGATCAGGTTTATTGATTATATAAGATGGAGTGGATACTAAAGGGAACTTGAAAGTCTGTGTTTAAATACCTTTAATTAATTTATACCAGTGTATATATATATATATATATATCATTAGTACATTGGATCCTTTCTGATGCCATAATAGTATTATAACAATTATATCAACCCTTTTAAGTACAGATTGTTGATTAGATTATAAATGAATATGCTCCATGGCTGAAATGATAATAAAATTAAAATATAGGACTATTTCAAACATATTAAATGTGATGTTCATTTTTTAAAAGCAATGGGAAAATTACCAATTTAGATTGGTAAATTTAAAAATTTCTGAGGTAAGGAATTCTCTTAAGAAGTATGTTATGTATATATTAAAAAAAGGATTTTCTGATGATAATAAAAACATGGCTTTTCTCTTTATTCAGAATAAGGAATGAAAATAAAGTTTCATAAACAATATACAAATTTAATAAGAAGGTCTAAAAATCACTAGTGAATTAAAACTAAAAATAAAATTCTTTCATTTTTTGATTGTGGTCACATTGCATTATGTTTAATTCATTGGAAAACAATGTATAGTTTTAAAATGAATTTTGTAAATCACTGGATGATACATTTTTTAATATAATAATAATGATTCAAATTGTTAGAAAATATATTTTGATTATTTTTTGAATAATAATAAAAAATTCAGATGTCCATTTTAATGATAAAAACATTATACAAATGAGATTTGATCAGAGAAATCAAACTTAATGGAGTTAAAACAGAATGTTATAATATTAAAAATAGAAAAACTGCAGAATCTGATGGGATTTATGGGATTTTAAAATACAGTGATAATATTTAGGTTCAATTAGAATTTTTTAGCAAAATATAAATCCATGAAATTATGATACCTGATGTTTTTAATAAACATTATTATTTCAAAAATGGAAAAAAAAAATTGCAGTAATTATTGTGGAATATTATTGCTATTACTACAGTAACCACACTTCCATAAAATGTATTGAATATATTGCTTTCACTCATAGATAATTGATTATCAAAGATTGAGTATAATTTTAGAGATTATACTATATATAGCTTTTGGCTGTAGAGAAGAGTTTTCTGTTAACTGAAAGGAAACCCTTTGATTTATTTTGGAAGCCTTAAAGGAATCAAGCAGGAAAATTTTCTACTGTCCACTCCATATGTTTGTCATTGCAGCTGTTATAACCATGTGATTATTTATATGGTATATGAATATGGACAGGTTGTTTACCAACATGCATTATCTAGTGTGGTGAGTTTATTGGCTTTTTATTTCTGAGTTTTAAGATCTTTCTTCCCTATTACCTGACAGTTCTTAACTAAAATATCAGTTGGGGTTTCTTGAAGGCCGAATAAATGTGTGTGTAAAAAAAAAAATTAATAAATTGTAATGGTATATAATATGCCTATATAATATGCCGTTACATTATTTTAAATTAAAATAGAAAGATTATAAATAATAATCGATTTATTAAAGAGAAAAAAAACTTAACCTAAAAACTGAAAATTAAAAGTTGTTTAAAGTATATAATATATCGCACAAATGGAATGAAAACTTTAAAAGTATTTTTTTTTTTTAAATAAAAAAAAAGTATTTGAACGTACTTTTTTATAAAAAAAAAAGTATAAAAAAAGTACAAGATCTAAAGATAAAATATTTTTTTTAAAAGATTCCTATGTAATCTCAGTAAATGGAAATGATTGTTTTATAAATTAAACAAAAAGCAAACTAGCCCTTGGGCTCTTATATAAAGAAAGTCAGATGAAAGATATAGATAAGAGAACAAAAAAAATTTAATGTCCAATAGAAGCAGCAAACCAATGCTCTGACCTTAATGAAAATGATTGGAACAGGAAACTATGTTCAATGAATCCGGAGGATTACTATAAAAAGAAAAATATCCATATTAAGAACAGTTCCAGCTTGATTTTTTTTGAGAGGGGTGATAAGATGCACTTGTCACTTTTACTTATTTCAAATGAAATGACTGTTGAATTATGAATGGTACTGTTGCATACTCAAATCATATGGGTACTACAATTAAATAGTACCAGGATTGAACCAGCTAAGGCAGCCTCCATATTGAGAACTACGGTATGAACAATAGACCAGTCCATGAAATTATAACTAATAAAGTCTTTGTGGGAATTGGCAGCAGGAACTGGGAGCTCTTCTACTGTAAGATATGAACTGAAAAATTTTTAAAAAAAGTAATTAAGAACTTTCATTAAGATTTGACAAGCCAAACCTAATTTTTAAAATGAACTTTAATCTGACTTAAGATTTCAAAATCAATTATTGATGTTTAATTTTAAATATTTTGAGTTTTCTGATTTAATCATTTCCATTTTTTTTTAAATATTTATTGACTAAATTATTTAAATGCATTAAATTTAAGTTGGGTATAGATGACTGCATAGATTCATTAACGTTTAATGATTTTTTTTATTTCCATATTGATTAAAATGTATTGTAACGATCCGGAGCAGGCAACTTCACGTAATCTGCACTACAGGGCGCCATCTAGGCATTTGAACCTAGAAAAATTTATAAAGTAGGCAGATACGTAAGTCAAAAAAAAAAAATTTTTTTTTTTTTTTTTAAATTTTGATTCCGGTCGTTAGCCCATGTCACTAGCTCAGTGGAATAGCAGAGATTAAATAATATAATATCTTATCTAATTATATTTCAATATTAAAAAAAATAAATAAAATAAGCCACTGCCAGTAATTAACGTACAAACATTTATTTATGCACATATATATAAGATTTAAAATTATTTTAGTATTAGTTTTACATTTTAACATTTAACATTATTTTTAACTTTACCTTAGATTTTAATTTACATTTTAATTTCTATTATATTATAAGTTTACATTTTAATTAAGTTCGCACAGATGGGATTATAAAAGCTTGTTTTAATATGTTGCTATAGATCGGTTACATAGATTACACGGTTAAAAACATCTCAAAGTAAACATAAACGATCAAAATATAAAATCATTGATACTGGCAATTGCAGAGGGAAATTTATAAGTAACCCAGTAGTATTCACCATAAGATACTTGCATTGTCACCAATGACTTAAAAGACATCCGAATAAATACATTTTAGATACTCACCGTAAGGTATCATTATTTATCGAATGTCTATATATTTTGATCAAATATGAAAACCCAAAACATACTTAACCGATAACCAATCCATGCAAGCGTCCATAAACAACTTAAATTTAATGCATTTTTATTTAGGGTCAAGTATGAATAGACTACATAAATTTGCTTTTGAAAATAAACATTCTATCCCTATTTAACCTTAGGCTAAAATTCGCAGTCAAACTGGCATCAATCCATCTGATATATCGATGTATTCAATGTAATACGAAATACGGCAGCACCAAAAGTTAAGAGAAAAAATTGCCTCTCGTCAAATAGGATTGTGACATCTATCAGACAAGAAGAGCAATAAAAAAAAAACTCCATAGAAAGGAACTGCGCTCTGCGTCTTATAATTCCTTCCATAGGCAAAACGGGAGAGTGCGGCGTATGAAGCGATTCTGCCAGTAGCGAATCTCCGACTACATCTACTAACTACATCAATATATCCAATCCATTGACCCAATTTAACAATGACACAAATAACCTAAGATTACCCTCCCCTAATATAACTTTACAAATCTATACAGCCATTCACGCCCGACTTAAGTTTAACATTTATATAATTAATTTAACGAAAAACAAAAAAATCATGATAAAAACTTAAATAACAAAAAATAAATAAATGGAAATGATTTTACATAAATAAGAAAAAAAAATACATCAAATAACACTATTAATAAAGAATTTAGTTTGGTCAGATAGGATTCTATTTGTAACAATTAAATTACTAGGAAAGTTTAAAATTTAAAGTTCTTAGTGTTTTCAAATTAATATTGTTCGTTATATTTTATAAAGTTCTTACGGTTTTAGAAATGTTCATCTTTTACAGTTGCTTGCCATTTGAAATCCAGCGTTAAATTTCCCGATGATCCTGTGGTCCTCTGAATATAAGAAAAGTGATGTTTCATTTTTCCATTTTATAACAACTGAAGGGATTGAACATGCGTCTTTTTCAATCCCTTCTCCTTCACTTCTGCACTATTACATATCTGTCACATCGTAAATAATCAATAATAATCACTTCCAAATTTTCCTTTTATACGTATTCGAAGGATTGACTTGGCATTATGTCATCGATGCGATGATCTTTTCGCTGAGGTCCGATTTCCTGATGGATTTCTTTCATTGGCTATTTGTTTCTATTGTTTTCCTATCTGACCGATGTTTTTACATTTAGATGCCCAAGGCTGGTTTACATTTGACTAATTAAATTTATCATTTCCATTTCTGATTAATTAACCTGTTTTCCAAATCAAAGATATATTTAAAGATATAATTTTATCTCCAAATCTCTTTAAAATTTAGTTTTAAAATACTTTTTCTTTAATAAAGTTTTATTTTAATAATTTTTCATTATCTGTGTGATTTAATATATACGAGTTTAAGATGATATTTAATTTCAATTTTTAATTCTTAAAGAAAATTTTTAAATGCGAACTTTTTAATTTACTTTCATGTTTAATAAATATAAAAAAAACAATGTAACGAACGTCTGTGCTCGTTACAGTATAGATATTCGGTAAATACAATACCTCACATTGAGTATCTAAAAAATATATTTATTCTAATATCTTTTAAGTTATTGGTTTCAATGTGGCATTTTATGATGAATGTCATTAGGTTTCTTGTAAATTTTCCTCTGCAATTCCATCAATAGCTTTATATTTTGATCGTTTATGCTTATTTTGAATGGGTTTTAATTTCAGGCTATTTGTCTCGTAGTTAGGTCGATGCTGGTGGAGAGATATATGGGTGTTTATATCAATGCAATGTGAAGCATGTTTAGCATACAGGGCAAAGCCCAATTGAATGCATGACCCAAAGATGTAGTCATTGTGTTGCAATGGATACAGATGTATTTCCTTTGCCATTGATCCCTTTTTAGCTCAATGGATGGTGACTATACGTCAGCAGTAAGACCACTCTCTCCCCATATGTAGCATTTCTTTTTAATTAATTTATATATATGATTCCTTCACCAGACAGACGCACATTCCTGTACTGGGTGAGGATCATGTCCTTCAAATAATATCACCCTGTCAGATGCACATTCCTGTCAGCATGGTTTTATGCTAGCATCTTCATATTGCATTCGTTCCGACTATATATCTAAAAGCAGGCGTTGGTTTGGCTGCGAACTTTTAGTCTGAGATTGAACGATTGTTTTGTAATCTATGTAGCCTATTATACTCAAAATTCTAAAGTAAAATTCATTATGTCCATCTGTGCTGATAGTTTAAAATTTAAAATAATTTAAACTTAAAAATTAATATTAAAATCCAAAAATAATAAATTTTATTCCTCAATTTTATTTATATGTGCATTAATAACTGTTTTTTGTGTGTTATTACTGGCAGTGGCTTTTATTTTTTGATAGTGAAAATATATTTTAAGTAAAATTATATATTATTATCTCTGCTGCTCATGAGCTAGTGACTAGGGTTGATGGTCGGAATAAAATATATATGTAAAATTTGAATCTTAACTTACATATCTGCCTACTATATAAATTTTCCATGTTCAAATAGCCTGGTGGTGCCCTGTAGCGCAGATATGGTAAGACTCTATCCTCTCCTATCATTATAAGATATTTACAATTATGACAGACAAAAATAAATCTTGGCTCTTATTCCCAAGAGGTTTTAAAATCATCAGTCAAGGTAGCATTTAGTGGCAGAAGATGGAGAGTGCTAAAAATCTTCTGACTGCTGATCCAGGCTGCCATTTGATAATGATCTTTTATTTGGGTATTGCAGATCACTTTTAAGTGAATGAAGATTGTAAAAAAGAACCATCTGATATTAAATGGAAACATTATTGGACTTTATGAAGTTAGAAGAAAAGATGATGATGCACAGTTGATTTAAAAAGTGGACATATATTGTAGTACAAAGGCACAAATATTGGAGGTGCAAGTGGAATAGTATTCAGTATAAATAAAAAAATGGAAGAACAACATTGTGGAGATTCCACTTAATAACAGATACCAAATGCAGATAATTCAGGTTTATACCCCAACAAGATCTTATAGTGATGAAGTAGTGGAGAATTTTTATATGAATATACAAAAGGCTTTTGATCAGATCAAACAATATGTTAAAATTGTTATGGGAGATTTTAATGCTGGAATTGGTAAATAATTGAAAGATGAAAGTGCTGTAGGTAAATTTCATTATGGTGATAGAAATGAGAGAGAACATAGACTTGTGGTGTTTGCAGAAAAAGAAAAACTTTATATTATGAATTCTATTTTTGAAAAAAATGTTAAATGGAAATGGTCATGAAAGCATTCAAATAAAGATACAGCAGAAATGGATTGTATTTTGACTAACAGAAAATACATATTAGAATATCATAATGTTCTTAATAAATTCAACATAGCAAGTGATCATTGATTAGTGAAATGTAAGATAGATGTTAATATAAAACTAGAGGGACAAAAATTATATAGTATTCAGCTGATATTCCTAATCCTTAGAAACACTCTAATGAATTTAAATTAGAACTTACAAATCATTTTCAAATATTAGTAGATTTTGAACATGATGCAGATTGAATGAAATCAAAATGAAAATAACTGGTACACTTTTAAAAACTGCATTTAAATATAGCTAGTATAAAGAAAGCAGCAGTTGTCTAATAAAATTTCTACTGAGACTCGAGTATTTATGAAGAAAAGAAGGAATATGAAAATATATAAAAGTGATGCATTAAGAAGGATTGAATATTTTGAATTTTATAAAATAATGTGAAAAATAGTTAATAGTCATATAAGAAAGTATAATTGTGAACTAGCAAAGAAATCTGTAGAAGTGAATAAAAATCTCAAGAGTATAAAACAACATTTTGATATTGGTAGAAAACATATCTGCAATAAGAAAAAAAATATGGAACTATTATTAAAAAGAAAAGTGGTGTTGTGGAATATGTAAAAGCATTCTATCAAGAATTAGACAACAAGAAAGAATAAAGAAAAGTATGTCCTACAACTATTATATCTTCTGAATTACCCAGGATTTTAAATGAAGAAGTGAGACGTGCAATTAAATTTGTAAAGAAAGGGAAAACTTAAGTAGTTTTGGAATTACAATCAATATCTTAAAAGAAGCAGATGAAGAAATAGAAAAAAAATGGCAAAGTTATATACCAAATGTCTAAATGATAAAGATGTATCAGATGATTGGAAAAATGCAGTATTAATATTAATATTTTAAAAAGGTGATAAATAAGATATTAGAAATTACAAACCTAAGAGGTTTTATCAGTTTTATATAAAAAGTTTGCTAAGATAATTACAATTTGTGTATAACAAACTTTGGATTTCAACCAACCAAATGAACAAACTGGATTTAAAATGATTTTAGTACAGTGGATCATATCCAAGTATTGCGAGAAGTTATAGAAAGTATTATTGAATATGAGTTGTCATTATGACATGGATTTTAGACTATGAAAAGGCATTTGATTCTTTAAGTATTTCTTTAGTGACTAAAGCATTCAAACAACAATTAAACTTCATAATGCTACTATGAAGATTAACATTAAGAAGGCTATATTACAGGATGACTTCATATCTCAAAAATCTTTTTACAGCAGCTTTGCAAGATCTATTTCATGAATTAAACTGGAAAACTAAAGGAATAAAAGTAAGTGGAGATTATTTAAGTTAGCTACATTTTGCAAATGATGTAGATGTTTTTTGCAAATAATACTTCAGAGCTTCAGGAATCAGATGAAGGTAAGAAAGTAGGACTAAAGGTAAATTTTAAAAAGACTTAAGTAATGTTTTCCTGAAGATTTGTGATGATGGTATTTTAGTTATATATTGGATTATTTCCATCATCTAATATTAAGTATTGAATGTCTTTACAAAACTTAACTTAATTTAAATTTTCCAATTACATACAACTGCTAGTAATAATGCACAATGTCTTCTCTCTTCTTCATGTGGATTCTGGCCTGACTAGTTACAGTACTAGCAAGGGAATTGAACCTGGACTCTTAGGTTCTTAAATATTGAATTTTAAAGTAGAGTGATGATTCATTTAATTAAAGCATTACCTTAACATTTAATATTTAAGAATCTAAGGATCCAGGTTCAATTCCTATGCTACTACTGCCAGTGATCAGACCAGAAACACCTGGAGAAGAGATAAGAATAATATCTTTCAAAATATTGTGCATATTACCTGTTTTCTATTATTATCAGTTGAGTGTAATTGGAAAATTTAAAGAATTTTTCTAAAGACATTCAATACGTAATATTAGATGATGAAAATAGTTCAATAAATAAATACAACTAAAGTGATGTTTAATGGATTTTCTCAAAAGGTGAAAATAAAGATTAATAATGATGAGTAAGAAGTTAACAATTACAAATATCTTGGTCAGATTATTACTACAGATGGAGATACAAAGAATGAAACTAATAACAGAATTAAACTTGGAGTGCTTTTGATAGAATAACTTATTATTAAAAGAAAATATGCCTGTGTGTTTGAAAAGGAAGATTTTTAATAAATGTGTTTTATCAGTTTTTACTTATGCATCTGAGACTTGGACACTTAACAAAAGAGCAATAAAGAAACTTCAAACCACTTAAAGAAGTATGATGAGATGCATAGTAGGAGTAACATGAAGGGATCAAAAATGAAATACACGGGCAAGAGCACAAATAGGTATTACTGACATCATTGAAAAAATTAAAAGATTGAAGTGTAAAGTTGAACTGGACATATTGGTAGAAGATATGATAAAGGTCACATGATCGTCATTTCTTATGCTTGCTCTTAACTGTTATTGAACAGGCAAAATTCTCTATACGTATTGACACTCAGTGCAAGCCAGAGTAATCAATGGATGCCAGAAGGCTTGTGCATAAAATCCCCATCTAGTGGCTACTCATCCAATATTCCCAGACTAGTTTCTGGCTTGTGGCCTTCATAAGTGAGGAGCCTTGGATTTGAGAGCACTGCACCTAGATCTTAGGACCTAATGCAACCCTTCAGCAGCCACCTTTTATCTCTACTTAACTACAAAATTATGAGACTTGGAAATCATAATATTTTCAATCCAAGCCCATTAGCTTATACAGTCATATAGGTCTGCACTCAGTTCAGTACCTATACATTTTGGTGTTTGGTTTTTTAATAACCATAGCCACCACTATCATATTAGGCAGGATTAGTTTTAAGCCAATAAACATCACATGATTACCATTTCTTATGCTTGCTCTTAACTGTTATTAAAACAGGCAAAACTCTATATGTAAGGCCCCAAGCCAGAAACTAGTCTGGGCATATGGGATGAGTAGATACTAGATGGGGATTTTATGCACAAGCCTTCTGGCATCCATTGGTTACTCTGGATTGCACTGAGTGGCAATATGTATAGAGAGTTTTGCCTGTTTTAATAACAATTAAGAGCAAGCATAAGAAATGATCATGTGATGTTTATTGGCTTAAAACCAATCCTGCCTAATAGGATTGTGATGGCTATGGTTATTAAAGAACCAAAGATACCAAAATATATAGGTACTGAACTTAGTTCAGACCTATATGACTATATAAGCTAATGAGCTTGGATTAAAAATATTATGGTTTTCAATTTAAGTCTCATAGTTTTGTAGTTAAGTAGAGATAAAAGGTGGCTGCTTGAGGGTTGCATTAGATCCTAAGATTTAGGTGGCTGCTTGATCCTAAGATTTAGGTGCAGTGCTCTCAACTCCAAGGCTCCTCACAGATGAAGGCCACAAGCCAGAAATTAGTCTGGGGATATTGGATGAGTAAGCACTAAATGGGGATTTTATGCACAAACCTTCTAGCATCCATTGATTACTCTGGCTTGCACTGAGTGGCAATATGTATAGAGAGTTTTGCCTGTTTTAAGATATGATAAAGTGGATTCCAAAAGATTGTAAAAAACCTAGAAAGAGACCACATCTGAGATGGATATATGAAATAAGGAAGGATGTGGTGTGATGGTGAAGTGAAGTTAGAGATTGGAGAAGATGAATTAAATTTGGAGAGTACTTCATTCTGCAGTGAATTGTTAATAGCTTAAAATAATGATGATGATGATGTATGGCTTTTATTGCCAGAAAACTTTTAGAAATGCAATGTGAGCAAAAGTTTGATTCATAAATATTATATTTATCAATTTGGTCAAGACATGTCACTTAGTAAATCAAAACGTTTTATGATATTGTTTGAAATTAACTGGTTGTTCTCTAAAAATTTATATATATTATAAAGTTTTTATACGATAGCATGAGGGGAAATATTGTTACTAATGATAAAAAATCTCAAGCATTTGAAATGAAAATTTATATTAAACAGGAATGTGTTGGAACTTCAACTACATTTTCTATTTTTCATGAGAGAAGTTTTTAGAATTGTTTGTACATAATTTCATGAAGCAAGTATCAAAATGCTATATTGTATAGATTGAAAATGCTTTTAATTTGAATTAATTAAAAAATAGAAAATAAGGTTTTTTGAACTTTAAAATTCACAACCTGATTTTGTGATTCTTGCCATTTCAAAGAAACATTTATAAAATGTTTGTAATATTTTGAATGCAGAACTATAATAACTTTGATTTAATCATCAACTTTCAAAAAAAAATTAGGTTTTATCTGACAGTATTGGAAGAAAAACTCAACAACTTGTAGCTTAGACGAAAATGTAAATCAATTTAAACATCTTGGTAGCTTTTTAAAAAATAAAAATGGAGTTGGATGTGAATAATTAATACAACTAACATTATTCTATTAAGTTTGTTGATATAATCTAATGACAATAATTTAAGAATGCTCCATAAAATTCTGTAATAAAAGATTTCCGAAGAAATTGGTACACTCTTCAGCTTGCTGCTGTTGAGTTAAATATGTGAAGTGAATAAACAGTAACAATCTTCCTTAAATTGAATTTTTATAATAAAGTGTAACCCTTTTATGCTATAAAAATTCTCTCAATGGCATTTTAAAGAGATGCTCAATTCTGATAGCTTTTAAAATATGGCTGATGTCCAAATAAAGTTAAGAGCTACAATAGACAAGATATTGAAGTCCTTTCATTAAAAAATTTTTACTAAAAAAAAGCTAAAAGAGAATATTGCAAGATACCATATAAACAAGTTATTAAAGAATGAATTTTGTTTCAAAATTTTTTTTTTTTTTGATTTTTGCTTTTCTCACTGTATTCAGGAATTTGATTGGCCATATATTTACAAGAAACTGTTATCACTGATGATGAATAGGATGGATAGCTAGATTCCATGGACCTATTACTAGAAAAGTTTTAAGCTTGTTTAGAATCAGAATGTTTTTAAGTTTCAGGTGAATTTGAATCCCAGATCAGAAGCATGGTAGACAGATATATGCTTGTCACTATGACATGAGATTATTTAATTGACTGTGAACATATATAGAAAGAAAGAATGTAAAAAAGCAATGTATTAAGTTATACTTATATGTTGGATTATTTTCTTCACTTAGCATTAAATATTGAATGTCCTCAGAAAATTTTTAAATTTTCAAAATTACGTTCAACTTTTAGATTATAATAGTACACAGGTTAATGTATACACAACATTTTAAGTAGTATTATTCTCTTCTTCAGGTGTTACTGATCTCAAGGAATCGAACCTGGTCCTTTAGATTATTGAATATTGAATTTTAAGTTAAAGCTCTAACCAACTGAGCTGATTCGGTCAAAGGAAACAGTGAGTTAAAATTTCATATACTTATTTCCTTCTAATTTCGCCACATTTTTCTAAGAGCAAAGTTAATTAGTGGCTTCTAAGGAAACAGTGAGTTAAAATTTCATATACTTATTTCCTTCTAACTTCTCCACATTTTTCTAAGAGCAAAGTTAATTAGTGGCTTCTAAGCATTATAGATTGTCACACTAGACTGATTTATGTTGTTATTTGCCTTAAAATTCAATATTTAAGAATGTAAGGGTCCAGGTTTGATTTCATGCTAGTACTGTCAATGGTCAGATCAGCAACACCTGAAAAAAATAGAATAATACTATTCAAAACTTGTGTTCTGCTGTGTGCTGCGTGAAATTAAAATACGTACACACAAGTTTTCTATAGACTTGCTGAGATCGAGCATGATTTAAACCAGATTGAGCATGCAGCACTGCAAACCAATAAGCATAGGAATAAATATAAATGACTAATAAAGGGGAATGTCCACTGGATCCTAATGCTCACAGTCTGGAAGGGGAACTACCTAAAAAATATTTGCTACTGAAGATTGGACACTCTACTAAGAAGAAGGATCTGGACTGGCTTTCTTAAATGAATCCCCGCTAAAGGTGCAAAGACAGGATCTAGGCAAAATTAAAAGCCATTTCAGTTTATATTTTTATTGTTTGTTAGTAAGCCTCAGGGCATAGGTAATTGTACAGTAAAAATACTTGTATACATTTTGTGTTATATTTTATTACAATAATTAATTGTAAATAATTATTCACTGTAACCTTTTCTAATTTGTCATTAAATAGTTTAACCTGACTGGCATCCTGAGAGTTTATTTCTTTTTTTAACATATATGCTAGTTTATGTTCGTAATTACAAAATAGGTGGTTGTAATCAATAATAGCTGAACATAGCATGTTCTATTATTAACAATTGAATATAATTGGAAATTGTAAATAAAGTTTAAACTTTTTCTAAATACATTCAATATTTAATGATAGATTATGGAAATGTCTAATTAAAATGCAGTATATCAAAAAATTCTTATCAATGTCCTGCTTGATATAATGCAGAAGTAGTAACTCAATAGAGAACTAAAGTTCAGGAATCAAAACTCAGTCATTTTTGCTACTCTAATATCATATGACCTACAAAGCAACTAGCTATTCAGTTATACATATTAATTATAATTTGTTTTACTAAATGAATTTAACTTTTCAAATAGAAATTATAATCCATTCAAAATATAAAAATGGCTAATTTATGATGTGGTGGTTATTAAAGCAGTGACCTACTTACTACAGCTAGGACCAAGATATGAGAATATTTATAGATGTCACTAAAATTGACATCTGGTCGGTCATCTGAAGTAATGCAATTTCTATCCACGTGATAAAGATGACATAATTATTTATTGCTTAAGTACTGTATTTTCTCTTAGCCAGTATTCAATAAAAAAAAAGTATCTATTTATTATATACTTGTTATAGTTTATGTGAATGCTGCACATACATACCTACAGCAAAACAGAAGTCATATAAAGTTGAAACCTAATATTCATGCTATTAAAAAATAAATAAATAAGTCTAAATTATGATTCCAGAGTCTTTTTAAAGGATCATTACGTACAGTATATTTTTAACTGAAGTTATTAATAAATTTTTTCCGCCTACGGCTTTTTTTTATTTACGTGATTTTATAATTTCTTTTTTTTTTTGGTCAGGGTGTGTCGTGACCTTAATAGATTTTTTTGCCTCAGGTTATGCTTCTATTATTGAAAAAAATAGTGGTAAATATAAAGGACATTTTATTTATAATACTATATTAGAATTTTTTTTACATTGCTATTCTGTAATAAAAGTATCCGTATATTCACAACTGGAAATAAGAGCTTAAATCGCTCTTAATCGTTAGATAATTTTTATAGTCTGTTAACAGTGATTTCCTCTTCGTTAATGTATTAGCGATGTCATCCAAGGGAGACCACTCGAAGTCATTGTATTTTGCGGTGAATTTCACTTGGCATTTCATTAATGCCAATGTGCAATTGTAAAGCTCATTTAACATTTATTTTTCGTCTAATGTAAAATTAATCAAAAAATAGGACTGAATAAAGTTGCTATAATATTACTATATTTATTTACTAAATATAACATGTAAATATATAAAGGAAAGACTAAACACCCCAATAAAGATATTTAAATAATATTACTATTTATTCTATTTTGGTCTATTGTTATCATAATGAATGTCAGTGTTATTTTAATTTTGTTTGTTTTAGTGACTTTCTCCCTCACTACCTACACATTTTGAAAAAATAAATGTACAATAAAAATTGCTTTTAAAATAAAACAACTTAATTAAAAGATCCTGTTTTGATTTTACAATTTTTTTTCTCGTTAAGTTTTATTTACACGAACTGATGTGAATAAAAATAATAACTGGGAATTGCAAAGTTAGAAATTAAAAATTAATATGCATTTAATAAATAATATTTATTAATCAAATAAAAGTCAGTATATACAGTTTAAAGAAAATGAATGAATTATTTTATATGTACTGGATGTCATAAAAATTATAATCACTAAACAAACTATAGAAAAATATTAAACTTAACAATGATTTAATAATTTTGGTGAATGAGTTTGGATTTTTTTGTTGTTGTTGTTGTGTAGGCATTTTGTAGTAAGTTTGTTGAGGATTGGTATGTTATTTATTTAAGATTAATTAAAAGATAAACGTTTTCTGATGCAATCCAAAGAAAAACAGAAAACTACGTTAAAGCATTCTTCCTGAAGATTTTTTATATATATAAAATGTCAAGAGCATTTTTATTATCTGATTCATAACTTATACGTAATGAATGATTTTTGAATTATTATATTTCAAACCTTCGGATATATGTTTTACTAGGAATAATAAATTATGCATTTTTTAATATCAACTGTTTTGATAGAATGATGGCAATCAGTTTAGTTTAGATGATATAGGGGCTAAAGAAAATAAAAAATATATATTGTTTTTGTCAGTTGAATGAAATTTTTGTCATTTTTTGCTCAACCTCGTGTAAATGTTGTCTCTAATTGATTACATAATTATTATTATCATGAAATATTGTTGTGAAATGGCAATAAAAATGTTTTTACATTGCAATAAATAATCAGATTATCGCATTAATTTATTAGTTGCAATGTAATATAAGTCTTTATATTTATTTTCAGCCGACAATGAAAATATTGAAACAGCTTATCTTTAGATTTATACGTTTCTGTGTATAGATCTATGCCCAAAGATCCTTTTAGCCAAGTGAAAGTTTTCCTTTCCTCTGAAAATGTTACATATTGTTAAATGTCAAGAACATTTGTGGTTTAAAATAAGATTGGGTAGAAAAGAATGGATGGTGGCTATAGTGTATATAGCCACTAGAGATAGTCAAATTATAATGGAGTGGAACAATAGCAAAAATGAATGCTTAGTTAAAAATATATAGAATTTTAAAGAAATGGGGAAGAAAATAATGGTTATAGGGGATATGAATTAACATATTGAAGAAATTTATGATGTAGATAATAAGAATGGTCAATTGTTGAAGGAATTTTGTCAGAGAGTGAATTTGAGCATTGGAAATTTATCAAGTATTTATGAAGGACAATACACATGGTCTAGGAATAATATATTTCATATAATAGATTATGTATTGGTAGAGAAAGAGGGAATGAATAAAATACGAAAAATTAAGTTGTTTGATAATGAAGAGAGAATATGTAATAGTGATCATAACTTTATTGTAATAGAAATGGTTAGTAATGTGATGTAGAATAGAAATAAAAGTAGAAACAATATTGAAAGATATGAATGGAGAGTGAATGATAACAATATGTTGGAAGAGTATAAAATACAAGTTGATGAAACCATGGAACAGTTGATTGGGGGTGAGTATGAGAACTGGTGTGATGAAATAGAAAAAGTAGCAAATAGGGTTTTAGTTGAGAATATGTAAAATAATAAAAGTAAGAAAAAAATGAGAGTTAGTAAAAGTGTAAAAGAGAGGAAAGAAGCATGCAGAGAATATAAGTGTGCTATTAGAACAAAGTGAAAAAGATATTAATACTAAATGGTAAAAGTACTTAGAAAGAAAGAAGTTAGCTAAAATAGATAATTATAGAGAGAAAATGAAGTTGACTAGTATATTGTTAGATGATATTAATAAAAGTGGAAGAGATGGGAGTAAAAAAATTTGGAATTACATTAAAGGGAGAAATTTAGGGGGAAGAGAGATAGTATTACTAGATGATGAGGGAATAGAGTGTAGCTCTAGAGAAGAGTTAGAGAGAATCTTAAATAGATATGTAATGGATATAGAAAAGATATTAGTTGTGAAGAACTTAATGATAGAAAACATGAAAGCATTTAGTAATGGCAATATTAGGTTTGTAAAAAAAATGAACTGAATGAGGCAGAGAAGAAATTGAAAAATGGAAAGGCAAGAGGTTTAGATGGATGGGCAGCAGAGATGGTAATGAATTTAGGGCATAGAGTAAAAGTAAAGCTATTATCATGTTTTAATAAGATGGCACAGAAGAGAGTTTTTCTGAGTATCTGGAGTAATACAAGAATAAGATTATTATTTAAAGGAAAGGTTAAGGATCATAGAAAGTTAAATAATTATAGACCGATAGCGGTAACATCAGTTTTATATAAAGTTTTCTCATATATGGTGGCTGGAAGAGTTGTAAAATGGATGGAAGAGAATAATGTACTGAGGGAAATGCAAAAAGGTTTTAGGTCAGACAGGCATATAAGATATAGTTTATTTGTAGTTACACAACTTATGGATATGAGTAGAAATTCAGGTAGATCATTATATATGAGTTTTATAGATATAGAGAAGACATATGATAGAGTAAATAGAAATATTTTATGGGTAAGTTTAGCAAATTTGGGAATGGATAAAGCTTTAATAAATATTATTAAGAAATTATATAAAAATAATTAGTATACTTATCAATTACGGGATATAGAATCCGTTAAAGTTAAAAATGGGGTGGACTAAGGCAAGGATACCTTATGTCACCTATTTTGTTTTTGTTGTGTTTGAGTGAAATGGAGAAAGCAATAGAAAAGACTAGGAAGATGGAATAGAGATACCATTAATAGGTGGCAAGGGAATATATACTTTGTCAGGTCTTTTTGTATGCAGAAAGAAGAGAAGATATGGAAGCCATGCTGAGGACGTGCAAGGGTGGGTAAAGAGATTGAGATTAAATTTAGTGAGGAAACATCAAATATAATGATGGTTAATACTAGGAAAAGAGAAGATGTAGAATTTTTATTGGGGGATATAAAGTTAAGGGTGGTGGATAGATATAGTTATTTGGGAATCATCTTAAGTAATTAGAAAAATTGCTTGGATGAATGGGAGAAAAAATTGATAAATGAGGCAAAGAAAAGAATGGGTTTGAGAAAGAAATTAACAGTGTTTTCATATAATAAATATGATGTAGCTAGAATTGTATGAAAGGAAGTTGCAGTAGCGGGATTAACATATGGTAATGATGCGTTATTCATTAAAAAAGGGGTATTAGATTACTTAGAGAAAGTATAATGGGAAGTAGGGAGACGTGTTAGATGCAGAGGTGTGGACAGCAAGGGAGGCAATTCAAGGAGAAATGGGATGGTCAAGTTTTTATATGAGAGATGCAAAAAGTAAAATGAAAATGTTTGGTAGCTTGCAGTTTATGGATAATAAAAGAATAGTCAAAATAGTATTTAATTGGGTTACAAGTAAAGGGCAGGCAACAAGATGAATGAGAAAAGTAATGCAGTATGCATAAGATTTGGATAAAGAATTTATATCACTATACTTATACAAAAGGTGGGATGATTGTGATAGGAGGATTGTTGAGTGTTATAGTGGTAAGGAATGGGATAAAAGAATAGATGCATTAATAATGAATAGGGAGTTGAAGAGATGGAGAATTAGTATGGAGAATAAAAAGAGTTTATATATAGAAGTAAACGGAACAAGAGAATATACATGTAAATGGAAAAATATGGATGATTTAGTCTGCAAATTGTGTAAAATATTAGGCATCTGTTGATTGAATGTAAATGCTTGAAAGCAGAAAGTGTACAAATAATGAAGTTATTGGAAGAATAAATATTGAACAAAGTGATTATACAGAAAGTGGGTTATTGTTTTTTATGCTGGGTTTGGGAAAAGATAAGAGGGATTTAGATATAAAGGCCATAGAGTTGACAAAGATTATGTTGTGGAAATGAAGTGGAGCAGTTTATGTGAAAGCTTAGGGTGGGGAATGGAAAGAGAAGATAAAGTGGCTAACAGGTTTTTTGGGGAATGGTTGCTGAGAGATTCCTGACTCCGTTTAAGGAGAAATCACATCACATCAAACTCATTTGCTTTTTATTCTCTGCTATAAATCATTCCCCCAATTGACTCATTTTTATTCTCTTGTCTATTTTAATAAAAACTCATATTTGCCATTTTTTATTATAAAAACTTGAGAAAAAAAGACAAATCTTCATTTTATATGTACTCTTTATGTTTAAGATGTGATATGTTGAACTATTTCCATCATTTATGAGTGAATGTTGAATGTATAGAAAATTTTAAACTTTATTTAAACTTTCCAAATACAAATAACTTGTTAGTAAAACACACAAGTAGACAATACAGGTTAGTTACTGTATTGTCTATTTGTCTGTTATTACTAACAAGTTGTTTGTATTTGGAAAGTTTAAATAAAGTTTTAAATTTTCTATACATTCACTCATAAATGATGGAAATAGTCCAACATATCACATCTTATAATATACCATCATTACAAACCTTCAGACAAATACTCTTTATGTTTCTTTCACATACAATTTATCTTGATCTTTTTTAAATATCTTATATTTTAAAAATAAATATTCCAATCTTTCTCTTCCATCCCTACTTAAAACACATCTTTAGTCCAAATTCTATTTTAATTTTTTCCTTTTTTCTCTGAAATCTAAGGCTGTATTCTTGCACAAAATATGTATTTGGTCCGATAATGATTGACTTAAGTGAAAGGTGCATTGGTATATATTTATCCAGACTTTTTTATTTATTTATTTTTTTTCTATAATGCTTCTTTTTTTTAATCAATTTACTTTTTCTCTTTTTTTATTTCTAATAATATGTACTATAATAAATGTAGCCTCTATACATTTATTAGTTTATTGGAAATCAACTCTTTATTTAATAACTATATATTTTAAAACTTTTTTCCAACATATTTAATTGATGTTTTCACATAATCCAGTTAAGCACTATTTTTAATAATTATTCTTAATCATATATCATACTCTTTGAAACACTTTCATTTGCTTTTAATTGTTCTCATTTAAAAAAAGAAGTCCACCACATTTCCTTTTGGGTAGATCAGTTTCTAACACAATTTGCATCTAATATATATCTAGACTGCTTTGTTAATTCTGTCTACACATTTCTGATTTCTCTATCTAAATTACTTAATATTATTTATTTTTTACATGTTATATTTATCTAAACATACCAGATTTTTTATCAAAACCATTTCTCATTAAACAAGCACCTAAAATCTTCCATTTATTTCCATTTTTGATCCTACCTAATATTGTAGAATTAAGAACATGCTAAGTAGCTCTAAACAAGCTTTTTTTTTTTTAATTTATGATAAATGCTACTACAAGAGAAGGCATTCAAATCATTTTTATCTTGGATTGTCCCCATCCCCAGACCAGTTTTGGCCTATGGGTCTCTTCAGTGAGGAGTTGGGACATTAGGTTAAAAAAAAACAACTCAATCAAAGCATTTATCTAAAAGTTAATTGTTAGAAGAAGATCTGAAACTTTTAGACATCTACATGTCTTTAAAGTTAGCTCTCCAACTGAAAAAATCACATGGACCTGAACTTCATTCTGATACTCCATATATTAGTAGGCTTAGCCATTTAATTTAGCCAAAGCCCCAACAGCAAAATAATAATAGTAATAATATAAAGTTATAATTATAAATTTATTAAACGCACATTGATTACGTAAGTAATATTTACTGAGGCTATAACCTCGATAATATGCGTATAAAATGTGATAGTAGAGACCTCTACAGGTGTTTTAACCACAAGCTTACACTATGGAAAAAAAGAGGGGAACCCAAGGGAAACCTTCCTTACTTCAACCTACTTTCTATTTAAATAGGTGAAGCTGAAACGGTTAGATCTGCAAGCGTGAAGCTATTCAATAGTAATAATAAAAAGTCAGATGTCACATGACTTATATATAGCTTGCACTTACAAATATGTAAAATTAAGAGCATGCTAATTAGATCTAAACAAGCTTTTTTTATTTATGATAAATGCTACTACAAGAGAAGGCATTCAAATCATTTTTATCTTGGATTGTTCCCATCCCCAGACCGGTTTCGACCTATGGGTCTCTTCAGTGAGGAGTTGGGACATTAGATTTAAAAAAAAACCAACTCAAGCAAAGCATTTATCTAAAAGTTAATTGTTAGAAGAAGATCTGAAACTTTTAGACATCTACATGTCTTTAAAGTCAGCTCTCCAACTGAAAAAATCATATGGGCCTGAACTTCATTCAGATACTCCATATATTAGTAGGCTTAGGCATTTAATTTAGCCAAAGTCCCAACAGCAAAATAATAACAGTAATAATAAAAAGTCAGATGTCACATGACTTATATATAGCTTGCACTTACAAATATGTAAAATTAAGAGCATGCTAATTAGCTAAGCCTACTAATATATGGAGTATCTGAATGAAGTTCAGGCCCATATGATTTTTTCAGTTGGAGAGCTGACTTTAAAGACATGTAGATGTCTAAAAGTTTCAGATCTTCTTTTAACAATTAACTTTTAGATAAATGCTTTGCTTGAGTTGGTTTTTTTTAAATCTAATGTCCCAATTCCTCACTGAAGAGACCCATAGGTCGAAACCGGTCTGGGGATGGGAACAATCCAAGATAAAAATGATTTGAATGCCTTCTCTTGTAGTAGCATTTATCATAAATAAAAAAAGCTTGTTTAGAGCTAATTAGCATGCTCTTAATTTTACATATTTGTAAGTGCAAGCTATATATAAGTCATGTGACATCTGACTTTTTATTATTACTAATATTGTAGTTATTCTCTCCCTAAATTTCAATTTGATATTTTTATCAGTGCACATTTTTTAATAAGTGCTCCATATCTTTTAGACTATTTGTAAAAAATACATCCACACAATGAAAATATTAATAATTATTCCAATTTTTTCTATCTCAACAGCTAATTTTTTTAGAAAATAAATAAATAATAAGGATAATAATGAGTATCACTGTTTCAAAGCAAAATTCATATGTAACTTTTATTATTATATTCTTCAGTTTATTCCCATATTTTCAATATTTTTTTATACTGACTCTGTCTATAAGTATATATTTAAATGTTTTTTAAACTATGAAAATTATTTTCTGTTATATAACTAGTGGGAAAATTGATTTCTCCTTCTGTTCTACCACTTAATGTGTTTAAATAATCAATATATATTAGATGGTAGTGATTAAAAAATCATTATCCAGTACTATTCTATCTATATTCCTAAAGTAGTTTCTAACTTATAGCTATCATTAATTAGGAGTTTTGAATCTAGGGTACCTCAGCTTGTGTGACTTTCTTCCAGAAACAATATTTTATTTCTTTTTTTTCTATTGAGCTATCAGATTGAAAAGAATGGCATTTAATTATCTTGCATCTATTGGTTATTCTAGCATGCTTTAGGTGATAGATTTGAAGTCAGAGAAATAAATTTGCTATTAAAAGTATTATGTAAGCTGGTGTCATGTGGTGTTTTATTGATTTTATAACTAGTTAACAATATAAAATCTTTCCATTTATATAAGAATCTAATTCTCATATCTTTCAATTCATCTGAAATTTTATTGTTATCTATAATTTGATTAAAACTTTATTTTTAATCAATCCCTGCAACCCCTCTCTTGCCATTTGTTATTTTTTTAAGTGTGCTACTCCATCTTTTAAATCAGTTCATTTCCCCATGAATCAAGCTCTCTTGTATATCATATTCACTTATCAATTTACCACTGCTCAAATTTTTATTGCAAATCTGTTGAGTTTTTTTTTTTTTTTCAAATTCTTTTCTTGTTCACATCTTCTTTTCTCAATATCTAACAAAATAACAGCTTTTTTTTTTATTTCTCTTTATATAATTTCAAAATTTTCATACCTTTCCCTTCCTGAACTATTAATCTTTTCAATTAATTGAATTGTTCCATCTTAATTCTATTTGATTTCTTTTTTAAATATAATTATTATTTTATCTTTTATTTCCTTTTTTTTTTCAATTGTTTAATATCTTTTTATGCTCCTTATATGTTCTTTACACTTTCTAAAATAAGTTTTCATCTGTTTCTTTTTTTTTTTTTTGTTAGATCTATTTAGTTTTAAACACTCACTTGCAAACCTTCTTCAACATGTCAGACCACTTTTTATAAATTATCAATTTATTATATACTCCCCACCCACTAAGATATTAATAAACCTATCCAATTTAGACCCATTCTTTATTTTTCATCCATCTTTATCAAGTTCTGTATCTATTTTTTTTTAGATTTTATTAATTCTATTAAAATTGTAGTCACTAATTTAATTAATATTTTATTTCTTTTTTTAAATAAATGTAGACCATTCTTTTAAGTAAATTTTTATTTTTAATAAACTACACTGCTATTTGCACAAAGATATATTAGATTAATATTTAACCATAAACATTGATTAAGTTTATCCATTATGAAACCTTGTTAGTAACCTCATCATTTCTATGTTCTCTTTTTTTTTTTTTTCAAAAGCATATTTTCAAACTGCTTATTATTTTTTTCAATAACTTTACCTACAAAATTTGTTCTATCAACACTTTATCTATATTTTTTAGCTATTATTCTACTAGATTCACTATTGATTTTTCAAAGGCATAAGTCCTAATTATATTTTACAAACAATATTTTTGATTCTACCTATCACTAAAAGAAATAATCTTAAACAAATTAAGTTTATTATTATTTAATCTCCTAAAAAAAGTTTTTCATCAAAGAATTGGAGAAATTAGATTTATTCAGTGTGGAAATTTTGTTATTCTATTTTAATAAACAATGAAAGTACAATATATTTTTTACTAATTTTATTTAAAGCAAAGTTGGATAAATATCACTAAGAAACACTTAAATAATTTATTCATGATTTGTTTTTATCAATTTCCTCATTAACAAAATAAAAAAAACAATCTTTCATTTAAAAAAAAAAAACTTAGCATAGAGTACAGTATTTGTAAATATACAAAGTATTTTATGTAAGCTAATAAAAATAAATATTCTTTCATTATATCCATTATCTGTTCTGATAGGGATTGTTAAGTTTTAAAGTAAGTCCATCATTTGCAGCATTCTCTTTCATATTTTATATAATTTTTTCAAAGATGTGAAACTTTTTTAATAATTAATTTTATATTCTATAATACATAACTTATTTTCCTGGTATTAATTTCATCTTATAAAAATCATTGTTTTTACTTTTCTACTTTTCATTCTCACAAACTTCTCCTAAATCTACAGCATTTATGCAATACTTTTATATTAAAAGGAGAGCTGTGTTGATATCAAAAATGTCTCAATCAAAAGTACTGTATTTTATTTGTTCTTCTTAGTTCTTTTGTTTCTCTCTTTTAATTTCTGTACCTTGTTTTCTTCATAATTAAAACTAAGCCACTTCCAGATTGCTTCCAGGTCGACGCTTTGACATATGAGAAAAAACAACAACTAAGTATTGATTTTAAAAAAAAGTATTGCTTTTAATATGAGACTTCATCTTAATTAACCCTTTTCTCGCCTTTTACGAGGTCTCTCATCGACAGCTGACGTCACTCTAATTTCATTAGTTTTAATGGTAGAATATTCATTTGACAGTTATTGATTAGGTTTTTAAAAGTTCTGTAAGATGGTGCCCTCTTCCGAATTATTTTACAAGTAAAAAATCAAAAAAACCGCATTTAAAACTAAACAAAGAAAGAACCTTGTCGGTGATTGGCTGTCAGCCAGCTCTCAGCCAAAAAAGACATTCTGATTGGCTGGAAAGAACAAAGAAACTGCCTGATCAAAGAAAATAAAGAAAAATGCTGAGGTTTTCATTTCGAATATAATTTTAAAGAATATTAAGTATATATTGAGTAATTACAAATCATTTTCAGAGAGAATACTAAAAAAAAACAAAATTATTTTTGAAAAATATTGAAGATTTTAGTAAAAATATTTAAGATTTAGCAAAAAGAAATATTTACTTTTCTATAACATAAAAGACATTTACGTCACGAACTCTTTGTTTATATGATAGCTTTTATGTTGCCGAAATTGAATATTTTATAATAAATAAATAGCAATTTATTTTTGAAAGAACTTTCGTTCACTTTTATAACCTGACAATGTATTAATATACTTTTTATAAATGAATATAAAGTCAATATGATATTAAAGGTGAAAATATTTTGACAATTGACTTGTCTTCAGTTTGTGAGCTGGCCAATTAAAAGCTTTGATTTTTAGCTGACACAACCAATAATATAATTAGCGGTTAAAAGGTTAAACCAATATGTTTATACAATACGTTTGTTTTTAATGTCTAATTAAAACTATTTATATATATATATATTTGTGTCTAATTAAAACTAAACATTTTAAAACAACTTGTTTATGTATACAAGGACAATAAATGTCTCTCCCCCCAAGCCATGAATTAAAAGCATTCTAAATGTTGAAAAGGGATCAATTTATTTCATTTTGAATTGCCAGCAATATTGGCAAAGATATGCTTATGTTCACCAGATCTTCAAAATAGGTGAAATCATTCTATTCTTTATTCTTTTTTCAGAATTTGTAGTGCTTTTAACTCATAGCCTGGGGGAGGGGGTGATATACTTTTTTTTAAAGTGTACATTGAGCTATGCTTAATTTAAAGTTAACAATGTTTATTTAACTTTAATAGTCATATAATATTTTAGATTTATTTATTCAACATTTGCAATAAACATAATTGCTTTGATTATATATAAGTGTGGAGATGAGAATAATGGAGATGATAATCTGGACCAACTGGTTTAGCACGAAATATGTATAATGGTAATTATTTATATTTTTGACATGTGTGTGATCAAGTGTATCAGCAGTATGAGATAGCATGGATGGTTGAAAGTCATGTGAAAGTCTGAGTTTAAAGCCCGATGAAAGTAGAAAAGTAGGACTAAAGATAAATGTTAAAAAGACTAAAGTAATGTTTAATCGATTTGCTCAAAATATGAAAATAAAGATTGATTATGAAGAATTAGAAGAAGTTAATAGTTACAAATACCTTGGTCAGATTATTAATACAGATGGAAACATAATGGAGGAAATTAATCATAGAATTAAACTTGGTTGGAGTGCTTTTGGTAGAAATAACTTGATACTAAAAGGAAATATGCCTATGTGTTTGAAAAGGATGGTTTTTAACAAATGTGTTTTACCAGTTCTTACTTATGGATCTGAGACTTGGACACTTAATAGAAGAGCAATACAGAGACTTCAGACCACTCAAAGGAATATGGAGAGATGTATGTTGGGAGTAACAAGAAGAGATCGAAAACGCAATGTATGGGTAAGACAACAAACAGGTGTTACTGACCTTATTGAAAAAATTAAAAGATTGAAATGGAGTTGGGCTGGACATATTGCTAGAAGAGATGATAATAGATGGACAATTGAAATTTTAAACTGGATTCCAAGAGATTGTAAAAGACCCAGAAAGAGACCACATGTGAGATGGATGGATGAAATAAGAAAATGTGCAGGGGTGTTGTGGAGAAGAGAGGCTAAAGATCGGAGAAGATGGATTAAACTTGGAGAGACCTTCATCCTGCAGTGGATTGATAATGGTTGATGATGATGATGATGAGTGCAGGTATGAAAAACCTGTACTATAGAAAAATGCATATTTCAAAATAAAGTGCTGTAAGGTCTGCCCATTCCTCATATATGTATGTAAATGGATTATGTCCTGTAAATGAGGGGTCAGATTGACTTGTAGTCAACACCGGTAGGCCAAGAAGGTTGGAACTAAGGTTGGCTTTGAGCATTCCATCATCAGAAATTTTCAATGAAATATACAACTGAAGAGTTGTGGGGTGGATTGGTTTGAAGCCTGTCCATTAAAGTATAAAGATTGGCTATCTTAATATAAGCTGAGCTTTGATTGTATATATGTGTGGAGATGATAATCTGGACCAACTGATGAGTGTTGGTTTAGCACAAAATACACACACACACATATATATATATTGGCGATTATTTATCTTTTCAACATGTGTGTGATCAAGTGTATCAGCAGTATGAGATAGCATGGGTGGTTGAGGATCATGTGAAAGTATGAGTTCAAACTCTTTATGTATAATAAACATGATTGTAAATGATAATATTACATTACTAAAATAAATCCAATCTTCCATTTAGAATTCTAAGCATTTTTATGCACAGATATATATATATGTTGTAGGTCATCCTTTATTGGAAATATAGTCACAGGAGATATTTTAATTAGCATGATTAATTATTTTTTATTTTGAAATCTATTTGAAAGTATATGATTTTTTTAAAAAAAATAAAATAAAATTCTGCATAGACGTATTTTTTTTAAAAAAATTTTTTTAATGATTTGATAAACACTATCTATATTTAAAGTGGTCTAAACAGTGGGTGACAAACAATAATACTAATTATCATGGGTATTAAATTGCCATTTGCTTTATATTCTGCTTAATACAATCTATCATGCTTTCTAAAACCTTTTTATAATAGTGATCTTTTAATACAGTTTTAGTATGTATTGGACTTGATTCACACATAAAGGTGCCATGAAACCAATCTAACATAACAGTAAATACTGGGCAAAATGCATATAATATTAAAATAATGATATGAATAATAAATACATGAGAATTTTATATTTAAATACATATAATATTTATTTTATTCATTATTTTAATATATGTATTTTATACACGCATTTATTGCTCATGTTGGACTATTTAATATGAAAATAAAAGTTGTAAAAAAGAAAAGAAAAAATAGCACAATTTTATTACACTAGAATTATATATTAAATAATGTGAAAATTAAGGGTACACAGTACAAATAGTATAAGTAAACAAGAAAAAATTTTATAATTTACAAATTTTATATTTCATCTTGCAATAATTTGAATAATCAATCTGTACAATACTATGTTAAATGTAATGTCAGTTTTAAAAATGCCAAATTGATGCTCCTCTGCTGTCACATTTTTTACTACAAAAAATGTTACAAAATAAAAAAAATTAACGATTGGTACATTGAAACAAGAAAAAAAAAAATTAACAAATACTATGAACAAGTGGTATGTTTGCCCCTTTTATTTATTCCTATTATTTAATGGAAAACTGAAAAAACAAGTAAGGTCCATGTTGTATTTCTGACCACTGACAAGAGCAAATGCTTGGACAGGTCATGAAGTCACAAATCTATCTATTTATTTATTTACTGTTAAGTTTATTGTTCAAACAACTGCATAAAATACAAAATTCTAACACATTTATTTTTTATATTATTTTAATATTTTATGTCTTTTATATATTTACTGTTATGTTAGTTGTATGACTTACTATGTTTCCGGTAGTTCTGTAGCTCTCTCATGTGTGAAAAAGTCTCGGAGCACATATTAAAATGATACTGATCTTTATTAATGCCATCATGTTGAAACAATTGTTTTTAATTTTATTTAAACCCAAAACTTGAAGTCCAAACGTTTTTTAATTGCCTATATTTTATTCATAAAATGCCACACTTAATCACCACCCCCAATTTAATTTTATTGATTTATAGGAAACCTTTTTCTTTAATATAATGACTTCTAATTTATATAATTCAAGTTTCACTACCCAGGCTTAACTCAATTTAACAAAAAAAGAAAACAAACATTATATTTATTTAAATGAAATAATAGTGATTCAGTTACAGTAAAGAGTTTCACTTATATAGATATTTTTAAGAATGTCCATATGTGAGATGAATCCTAATTTATTATAATTTATATAATTTATATTAATTATTTTTTTCTGAAATAATTTCATGAAGAGTTTAAAAAAATGATTTTTTATTATATTAATAAAGTAATAATTTTATATATTTATCTATTTTCAAATTATTCAAACTCAAAGTTAAATAATACACAATAAAAAATATATTTTTTTTTTCATTTACTTGAAACAAACTTTTTTTTAAAATCACATTATTCAATGCTGAATTAGTTTTCTACTTGAAATATATTTCAAATAATATAAATTTTATAAAATGGTTTACTATGATAATACTTTGCTAAAATGATCACCCAAATTAGATTTGCTTTGATATGTCATTCTAAGAAAGATTTATAATTGTTTGATATTATTCAGGTTAAGCAAAATCTTTATAAATTGAGAATTGCCTGGATACGTATACATTGTTATCCTATATTTTTTATTATCATTATTTAATTTCATAAATATTCTATGGTACATCATTACAATAAGATTATGCAAAACAATTTAATTACATTGATTCACAAGATCTTAGATTGTTTATATTTTAGTACCTTTTTAATTTTCATTGAAACTTTTTTAAATATTGGATTTTGCTGCAAAAATGGAATTGGAAGTAATAATAAATATTTTTAAAATTGTGACTTCATTTATAATGATACAATATTATAAAATATCTGTTTTGAGATTCATTTATTAACAATGCTTATGATTCAGAGATGTAAACCCTCATTGAATTTAAATGTTTTTTTTTAATTATGTGTGGATTTTTCCAACAATGTTGAAACTTTTTTATATAACTACTTCACAGCTATACAAGTCATTTATTCAATACTAATTGGTACAAGAATATTTTTTATTTTTACTATAGAAAATCTGTATTAAGGTAACTTGGCAAATTGCATAAGTGATAATGTACTGGCCATAAAACAGAAATAACCAATCTTCAATGAAAAGTTGAAAATTATTGATTGGTCAAAAGTTGATGAGGTGCGGGCAGAATAATTTTTTTTATTTATTTATGATTTTGGTCACTACTTAAGTGAATATCATAATAAAGCTATTTTAGTGCAATTTAAATGTAAATTTAATAATTGAAATGTAATTTCTGCTGAATGGGCATACATACATTAACATTTTAATCCACTAATTCATAAATTAAACATTTCAATATAATTTCCATATATAAGTTTACCAAGTATATTGTTCCTATAAGTAATTTGTTCAATTTTTTAGCTGAGAATCATTTAATTAAAATGTAAAACTCAACATCCAAGTATAGTATATAAGTCTTTTGTCTACAGTTTAAATAACTTTAATATTTTTTGATTGTTAAAAATTGATTAAAATAAGTAAATCAACAAATAATTGAATGACTTTGTTCCTCAGAAGTTTATAAAAGGTATCAGAAGTACCAGAACTGAAATTGATCTAAGGACCTTATATCCCAGAATGTGGTATTCTGCTATTGCACTAAATTATGTATTAAGGAAGGAATGATGAGTTTTATATATTAGAAACTGTAATATTTACACTATTTCACATCTTTAAACAAATTTTTAAAAAATTTCTCTAGGAAGATGTTTGATAAAGTTAGTGATCTCATTAACATATATATGTGTATTTAGATTATATTTATTAATAACTTTTCAAAATTAACTCATCAAATGTTAGTAAGTTAAATTTTCTGATGAAGGCAAGGTGGAAATAGCTAGGCCTAAGTATTACAAACACCCAATAACAATAATAATTTATGATTTTTGCTATCTTTTTAATATAAATAATTTTATTGTATATTTAGATCTAGGTCATTAACTTTAATTAATGTTTCATACAAATTTTAATTATTTGGTAAGTTTAAATATAATGTAATGTCTAATTGTTATAGAATAATAAATTCTGAATATACTTAATCTCATTTTAGTATTTTAATAACTTGAAATTCTTTGGTATTTACCCATTTTTATTTATTAAGTAAAATAATTAAACCTATAAATAATTATTCAATTATTTTTATATAATAAAATTATTAGTAATTTTATTGTTAAACAGAAAATTCCTGTTAGCAACTATATTTTTGTAATATTGGATAGAAAAAAAAATCAAATAATTTGTTGTTCAATAGGTCATGTATTATTCAAAATTCAGAAGTGACATCATTGAGTTTTTAGCCAAGGTTTTTTAATTTTTCAATCCATCACTCTATTACTGTATATGAATGTGCAGGGCAAAAAATAATTCAATGGTTTATCATTGGCGATATCATGTAATATTTGAACTCCAGAAATGAAGTCTGTCATTCTATCTCTGGACTAAAGTATATAAGTTAAATATTATTTAATAATCATTATATAAAAGGTTATGTAACATTGAAGCACCAGGAATTTTCAACTCATAAATTGTCACATGCATTAGACCATACAAGGCAAAATCTAACTTGTCATCACTATGGAAGTTCTTAATTAATATATATATTTATTTAAGGATCTGAAATGTAGACATTTAATAAAAGAATAACATAAAGATTTTGGACCATATATTAAACTTTAAAAAGATGTATTTAGGAGTAAAAAGAAAGTATCAAAAATTAAATATCTAGAAACAAAGACGTACATTATTGAAAGAATTAAGAAGCTGAAATAGAAATGTATTGCTGAAAGATATAACATTAGAAACCTTAAACTGAATTCCAAAAGTCTATAAAAGATTTAGAAGCAAAACATATGTGGGATAGTTGGATGAATTAAGAAAATTTTCTGGAATAGTATATAGAAACTGGATTAAATTTTTAGAGACTTTTTTTTTTGTAGTGGATTGATAATGTTTAAAACTGGCCACGATAATATAATGATGCCTGTTAATTGTTGGAGTTTTAAAATAATTTATATGAAGTAGTATACTATGCTCAGTAAATAAAAAAATTTAAGACTGTTAATTCTGAAAGATTTTCAAGCAGCTAGCATTGTGATAAAGTTAAATATATATATATTAATAAATAAATGCAAGTCTGTTTTAACAACTTTATATTAATAAATAACTCTTTCATTATAAAATATAATGCTCAATTTTACCATTTCCAAAACTCCAACATCAACTGTGTAAAGAATTATTTGATTATGTTTTTAAAAGAATTAGATGAAGAATTAATGATATTTAGTATTTTGTTATTGAGCACTTAAATGTATAGTGCTGCTCAGTTTCTTGCATTTACTTCATATTTTATAATTAAAATTGTTAATAATATATAACTGCTTTCATAGTAAATAAATATGGATCAGCTATTTTTCAATATTCATCAGTATGAATTTTTTGTTTTCTATCAGTGAATTTAAGAAAACATCATGATCTTCTTTCTCATGTACTTGATAGTTATTAACTAAAATATCAAGTTTTTATAAAGACAAAATATGTGTATCTGCAAATTTTTATAATGCACTCATGATAAATAATAATAAATTATAATAATTATATCTTAAATCTTGTAATGTGATGACCAAAATCAAAGGGTGTTAAGAATTATCATGTTATATACATAGTTTGAAATTAAATGAATATCTAAAACTGCAGATCATTTTTAAGTAAAGAAAGACTGACAGACAAACCAAGGAATGTTGAACATTAGAATCATTCATGAGAATTCTAAAATGTTATTTGGAAATTGATTAAGAGAGAGGAATATTGTGCATAAATAAGAGATGAAGAAAAAAATGAGAGAAGATCAAACTTATGAGTGAAAAATTAATTGTAGATTATAATTTTTTATTGAGACAAATTTAAAGTGGTAGTGAACATGAACATAGAAAGTACTTAAAATAAAGGCAATATGAAATTATATTTTGGCTCACAGAAAATTTTCATTTTGAGACTGATGTGTTTAACAGATTACTAATTATCAATTAATGAGATGTCTGATGTATGCTAATACAAAAACAGAGAACGAAAGATGTTAAAAAGAACACTTTCAACAGTTGTAATCTTTAATCTCTTAAAATATTCTAATCAATTTAGCTAGACTTAATAAATCATTTAAAAATAATATCAGAAATTCAGTATGAGTCATGTTTGAATGAGAACTACAAAATGCTTTTATTGTTGGCAGAAATAAAACAATACTAATACACCAATAAATTTTCAAATTAACATAAGTCCAGTATATATAAAATAAAATTAAAATAAAAATATTTTTAAATTATTAATTTACAAAAAGTGATTGTCAGGAATTCTGTAAAATGACATCCTAAAAGAAATATAATTGCAAAATGGTCCAATAATATTTATATAAGTGAATAAAAGTTTCAAGGCATAAAACAAAATTTGGTCTTGGAAGGAAAGTTATTTTGGCAATATTAAAAAAAGGATAACACCAGTAATAAAAAAAGGAACTTCTATAAAGAATTACATCATTATAATAAACAAAAAAAAATAAATTACTTCCTACAATTACAATTCCTTTTGAAATGCCAAATATATTACATGAAGTGGAGTAAAATAATTAAATATAAGAAGAATGAAAATACTAGATGAAATAATGAAGCCATTATATATATTTTAAAAGAAATATTTGTTGTTAAAATTATGCACAAAATACCTAAATATTAAATAGACATATAGACAGCTGAAAGAATGTAATAATGATATTGATGTTAAAGAAAAAAGAAAATGCAAAAGTAACTGGAATTTTATAGTAAAAAATGGTTTATTTATTTTAAGTGGTATAAATTTAATATCTTAAAATTACTGTCTATTTGATGCAATATACTGGTCTAAATGTGTTTTTCATTTTTTCAAATTAGTCTGGAAACATTTGCAAAGTGATGCCTTTTAATGCCTGTGGCATGTTTTTTTCATCACTTCTAAGTTTGCAAAAAAAAAAAAATTGAGGCATTTTTTTCATTTAAGAGAATTTTAAAAAATCACATGAAGTGAGATCAAATAAATATGGCTGAAAGATAAGCTGGGTCATGCAGAATTTAATTAAGAAAATATTTCACATTCAAGGCATTGAGAGATGACTGACACTTTGACAGGATGAAGTTTGCACTCTTCTCTTTGTCACAAAATAGAATGTTTACATTTTATGCATTATGTAAATGTTTTAGAACTTAGAGATAAAATACCTGAGTATTACAAACTAAATCTGAGAGAAAAATGTTTGCATAAAAAAATAGTGTTGTTGTGACTTTGAACTTCACTTGCCATGCTTTTTAGGGATGTAGTGAATTTAACATTTCAATTAAACTACTCATAAACTTGTGTTTTTATGAAATCTGCTCACTTGTAATCTTTTTCAAGTATTACAACTGTTTTCCCTGCCATTTTCTATAAACACAAACAAAATTTCACATTGTTTGAACTTTTCAATCATTATAAAAGTCTCCAAATATACGAAACACACTTTACAAAAAAATGTGCTACATGCTACAATAATTTTACATGGCAATGTCATTTGGTAGATTGTTGCAGAAGGGTTCCTTCAAGAAGTATTCAACATTATAAGCATATACTTCAACAGATGTGTAAATCGGGGAAAGATTCTGGTTATTTTTGGATAATCCTTCATATGAGTTCAAGTTCCTTCTAATTACACTGGATTTAGTATAGACAATATACATATTTTTAAATATTACATATATAATATTAGTAACTACAGACCTATCCATTTTTTATAAACTCTATATATGATCTTAGTAAAGATCATTATAAATGATCTACAAAAAATTGAATGCAAGCAACCATAGATCACAAATAAATATTGAGAAATTTATAGAAAAAATAATTAAATATCAATTGTCATTTTTGCACTGAATTTGTAGATTATGAAAAGGCATTTGACTATTAGAATTTCTTTTGTAAATAAAGCTTTGGAATATCAAAAGTTGATACTAAGAAAATTAACATGGAAAAAGTATGTAATAGAATAATTCTATTTCTTTAAAATCTTTTACTGCAGTTTACATGAAATATTTTGTGGATTAAATTGAAAAGTTTGAGAAATAAATGGAGATGAGTTGAATTATCCAATTTTTCAGATGATGTGGTTGTTTTTGAAAATAATGCTTCAGAACTTCAGGTTGATAGCAAGAAAACAGGATTAAAAATAAATGCTAAAAAAATTAAACTAATATTTAATTGTCTTTCAGAAAGATAAAAAAATAAAGATTCGTTAGTGAATTAAAAGGAATTAATGTTTATAGATTCATTATGCATATTAATAATTCAAATAGAAACATAATGGATTAACCATATAATTAAACCTGAATGCTATGGAAATAATATAAAAAGTGAATGCTTAATTCTCAGTTTGTCTTGTGGTATAGCAAACTGATCAATCAATTTGCTATAGGTCTTAAATCTGTCCTTCTACCACCAACAAATAATATAAAAATTAATTGCTTGGGAAATTATGAGATTCAAACACCCAAAATAATCTGTTGCATTTATTATGAATTTTGGGTTCTCAATTCATTGTTATATGCCTTGTATTTGAAAATAAAGATTTTTTTGTAGATTTTTTTTTTTATCAATGATTTATTTATACAACTGAGATTTAAATAATTAATAGAAAATCAATACAGAGATTGGAAATTGTACACCTAAGTATAGACAGCTATATGTTTGAATAAACAAAAATAATTAAATACCTAAATGATAATAAATAGGAGTTAGGTCATTATCAAAGGAATTGGAAGCTCAAATGGAATAGCATTAGAAGAAATGACAATAAGTGGGCAACTAAAATCTTAAGCTGGTTTTCAATAACTTGTAAAAGACCTAGAAATACATCATATGTGAAATAAATGAATGAGAAAGAAAATTTGCTGGACTTAAGTTGAGAAAAGACAAATGTGATTAAACTCAAAGTGAAGATGATGATATTTTACTTTCATCTTTGTAATAATTAAAAATAATCTACAATATAATATTAAAAATAAAATAAAATTATGTATTCTTTAAGATTCATTTATGAAATAAAATTCTGTCAAAGAAAATATTAATTTCATGAAGTATTAACTCACTGATTAAAGTTATTTATTAGTCCCATAATTGGAGAAAATGTGTCTTTGAAATGAAATTATTGTACTGTTACTTTGATAATAGAACATCATATTAAATCATGAGAAATCGTTTCATTAATAAATTACTATGCATATAATCTAATAGATAAGCCTTCAGGCTATTTATGAACTAAATAGTTGATCTGATCATTAATTAAATATTAAGTCAATCAGATAACTCCCATTTTTTTAATGACCATTTTATTCAAAAGCTTTAAATAATTACAGCAAGTGAACTTGATCAGTTCATTGAGAGTTTAAAAGGAAATTCCTATTATAAAATAACCGAAACGTAGTCAATTGCTAATGAAAAAAAAATCTATTTATAAAATGCTTACATTTAAACAATATTTATTCTATAACATTTCTAAGAAGAAATGCATTTTAATTTGAAAGTAAATATTAAAGATATTCCGATTTTTTTTTCTTATTATAGGCACACATGTTTATACAGCATATTAAAGTCATCCCTATAAATATAATCTTTTTTCGGTTATTATTTTAAATTAAAGGAAGGTTTTGTTATTGCAAATTGTAATATAATCATATTAAATCAGAGATAAAAGCGAATAAAATAATGCAAAGGACTTTACGAAAAAAAAATAATAATAATTACATATTTTCTTTAAATACTATTGAAATAAGCATTAGAAAAAAAAATTATTAAGTAACCTTTCATTTTTTTAAAAATTTCAAATTGCAAAGATAAATGCAAAAAAAAAACAACAACAATAGCTTAACATAAAACTACTATTCAAAACTAGATTAAGGTTATTAAAAAGATATTGAGATAGTTTTGTATAATACTGTATATATTATGTTTAACACAGAGATATGATTTGATGTACTGTGACTTGTCCTTATACGAGTCAGGAATCTCTCAGCAACTATGTCAAGAGAAACCTGTTAGCCACTTTACCTTCCCTTTCCAATCTCCACCCTAAGTTTTCCCATTTCCTGTTCCATCCCATTTCTACAACATAATATTTGTCAACTCCATGGCCTTTATATTTAAATCCTCCTTATTTTTTTCCAAACCCAGCATAAAAACCAATAACCCACTTTCTATATAATCGCTTTGTTTATATTTATTCTTCTATAACTTCATTATTTGTACTCTTTCTGCTTTCAGGCATTTACATTCAATTAACAGATACCTTCCTTACATAACGTGCAGACTAATTCCCTTATTGCTAAAGATCCCGTTCGAGCCTTAAACAGTAAACTACTTTTCTTGCTGTTATCATAAATTAACTCACACCCAATATTCTGTTTAATTCTATATATATTTAAACTCTTATTACTCTCCATACTAGTTCTCCATCTCTCCAACTCTTATTCTTTATTGATGCATCTATCCTTCTGTCCCATTCCTTACCACTATAATACTCAACAATTCTCCTAACACAGTCATCCTACCTTTTGTACAAATATATTGACATAATTTTTTATCCAAATCTTCTGCATACCACATTACCTTTCTCATCAATTTTGTTGTCTGCTTTATTCATAACCCAGTTAAATACTACTTTGGCTATTCTTTTATTATCCATAAACTTCAATCCACCGAACATTTTCATTTTGCTTTTTGCATCTCTCACATAAAAATTTGACCATCCCATTTCTTCTTGAATTGCTTCCTTTGCCATCCATACGTGCATCTAATGCATGTATTCCTACTTCTCTTTGTACTTTTTCTAACTAATCTAATACCCCTTTACTAACATAATGCATCATTACCATTTGTTAACCCTGCTATTGCCACTCCCTTCCATAAAATTCTAGCTGTATCATATTTTTAATGTGAAAACACTGTTAATTTCTTTATCAATCCCTTCTTTTCTTTGCTTCATTTATCAATTTTTTCTCCCATTCATCCAAGAAATTTCTCTGATTACTTAAAATGATCCCTAAATAGTTATATCTATTCACCGTGCTTAACTTTATAACCCCCAATAAAAATTATTTGTCATCTCTTTCCCCAGTATTAATCATCATTACTTTTGATTTTTCTTCACTAAATTTAATCCCCATCTCTGTTTTCAACATAACTTCCATATCTTCTCTTCTTTCTGCACACAAAAAGACATCATCTGCAAATAAAAAAAACCAACAATGTATATAGTCCCTTGCCACCTATTAATGGTATCTCTATCCCTCTTCCTGGTCTTTCTATTATTTCTCTCAATTTCTCTCAAATATAACAAAAACAAAATAGGTGACATAGGGCATTCTTGCCTTAGTTCCACCTCATTTTTAACTTTAACTGGTTCTGTATCCCCTAATTGATATGCATAGTAATTATTTTCATATAATTTCTTAATAATATCCACTAAAGCTCCATCCATTCCCAAATTACTAAACTTACCCATAATCTATTTCTAATTACTTTATCATATACCTTTTTTATATCTATAAAAACCATATATAACTGTCTATCTGTATTTCTACTCATATCCATAAGTTGTGTAACTACAAACAAACTTCTCTCACTACATTATTGTCTTCCATTCATTTTGCAATCTTACCAGCCACCAAGAAAACTTTATATAAAGCAGATGTTACCACTATTGTTCTATAATTGTTTAACTTTCTATGATTTTTAGCCTTTCCTCTAAATAGTATTATTCCAACTAGCCAGAAAATCTTTTACTCTTGCCATATACCCTAAATTCATTACCATCTCTGCTGCCCATCCATCTAAACCTCTTGCCTTTACACTTTTTAATTTTTTCCCTGCCTCATTCAGTTCATTTTCTGTAAATCTAATATTCTCATTCCTATATGCTGACAAAACTCTCCATACGGTAGCACCACTCAGTACAAGCCAGAATAGTCAATGGATGCAGGAAGGTTTGTGCACAAAAACCATATCTAGTGCCTACACATCCAATATCTCCAGACTAGATTCTAGATTGTGGCTTTCATCAGTTAGAAGCCTTTGATCTGAGAGCACTGCATTTAGATTTTAGGAATGGTGAACATATGATGCTTACTGGTTGAATATTTTATGTTTTATAGCTTTAATGTATACAATATCATCTTAAGATCCTTTGACACAGCATTACATAGAGGAGTTGAATCCAGAGGTAAAGCAGCAGACCTCTGTGCTTACAATTTATGGATATAGCTCATCTATCATTTCCGATGCTCAAACTTCAGACAAATTCCCAAGAAACAAACCATTCAATTATTTTTTTATTTATGTCATCATTGCAATTACCTGCCATTCATAAACAAGGATGTCATTCCAACTCCAAGAGAAAAAAATACTGTACTATACTGGAGACAAATTTGTGATGACTAGAGAAATCAATCTGTGAACTCAACATCCATACATAGAACATGTTGTTGAATTACTTTTTATTTATTTGATATGCTGTCTTTTAACTTCTTCTGCAGAAAGGTGTTTTTTTTTAAAGGTTTCAGTACTGTGTCTTATTGTAGCTTTCCAATGTATTCTCTTCTGTGTCATATCTTGCTAAAACTATCTATGTTGCATTTCTTTAGAATATCTGAAATAATTTTTATATTGTAAATGAATTTTGCCTCTCTCTCAAAAATCATGATCAAATTCACTGTAAAACATTCTTTAGGAAAGTCTTATATTGTTTATTCATTTTACATGTTTAATCCAAAGAAAATGTGATTATACAATTGTGGGCTTTATTATATCACATTTGGCAAGTTAAAAATGAACCAGCAACATATTATGATCTTGTCAGCCATTGTATTTTTTATATTTTGCAGAATATCTTTAATTAATCTTTTTTAATACTGTACTTTTATTTTTTAAATATTTATATATTACATCAATAGAATGTCCAAGTTTTACTTTTTTTTTTTATAAACTATGTAAAATAACAATTCCATATTTGGAGTTAATTTAGTCAGTACTTATTTTATTACAATGAAATATTCTATCTCTTTAATTTATTTAAAATTGTAATAGTATACTAGCAGTATCTCAACATCATCTACCAATCTATTTAAAAAACTACTTAAGATATTTAAACCACTAAACATCACATGATCACTATTTCTTATGCTAGCACATTACTGTATTAAAACAGGCAAAACTCTTTATACAGTAGTGCCACTCAGTGCCAACCAGAGTAATCAATGGATGCCAGAAGGCTTGTGCATAAAATCCCTATCTAGTCTGGGGTTATTGGATGAGTAGGCACTAGATAGTGATTTTATGCACAAGCCTTCTGGCATCCATTGATTACTCTGGTTGGCACTGAGTGGCACTACTATATAGAGAGTTTTGCCTGTTTTAAGATATTTAAATTTGTTTACACTCTCAAATTGATAATCTTTCAAATTAAGAGTTGCTGAAGATTTTTCTTCTTCCATTGGCTGATAATTCTGGTTTTTAGAAGTTGCATTCAAAACATTAAGTATATTCTATAAATCATTTTTTCAAATGAAAAAAAAAAGCACAATTATTTGCTTGCAATAAATTCTGTTTTTTGTTTTACTTGATTCAAATTGAAAAAGAAACTGTCTAATATGCATTATATCTTAATGCCTGATTTATTAAGGTGATTAGATTCAAAGGAAAAAGGCTATTAATTTTATATTCAGAGTTGTAGATAGCTTATAGTGTTTACAGTGAGACAATCCTTCTGGTGTTCATACTACATTGTATGCTTATAGTTCAATGACTGGGTTATTTATCTATCCCAGGATTGCAAGTCACTATTCATTCTTTTAATTGTTAAATGCCAGTCATTTTGCTGAAAATGAGTTGAGTATATGTGAAGTTTACTTAGGAAATGCATGTATATCCTGTAAAATATTAATTGTTAGAAGTATGTTCCATTTCTTTTTACTTTTTCTCCAAAAGGAAGAATTATGAGATGAAATTGGTCTCATAGCACATAATGCAGTGTGTGTGTGTGTGTGTGCACATATAGGTATAGAGATTGAAAGGAAAAGTAGAAATAAACACAAACAAAATTTACTGTATAAAATATTGCATTGGAATAATAGTGAATAAATCATAATTTAGATATTTAAAATATTCTAAATTATTAACACATGGTCGCATGTATGTTAAAAGTCTCCTGCTATTTTTAATATTTTTACTTGCAACTCCATTAGAAAAGGTAATTTTAAATTATTTTTTTCTTAAAAAAAAAAGTGCAAAATTTATATATATTATAAAAGTTCGCAAATATCCGTTGTGCGTCTGTGAAAAAAAAAAAAAACCTAGATCACGGCATTAGTTAAAGATAACGTAAATGGTTGCCATGCCTTTAGTATTAACTAACATGAGTGAAAAAACAAACCTGAAAAATAATGTTACTTTAATAAGTAAAAAAATATTCACCGATATTGCAAAAAAAATTCATCAGTAATTACAAGCATGAATTTTAATCCCTCTTCCTAAAGATTCAGAAAATCTACCACCAGCGATATTGAAAATTTAGATTTACAAAATCAAAATGGTGAAGGAACACAATTACCCCCTTCTGTAATATGGAATGCTGATATTCTAGATAGCATTTCTGAGAAATTCCACAACACCATTCCTAATAGTCTTTTTAACACTTTCTGTCATTTTTTCACATTTTGTTCAATAGTTTTATCAGCCACAGATATTAAATGTTCTTTGTATAAATTCCCAAGAGCGTTACTATATGAAGCACTCACTTTGCACAATCTATGGGGACAGTGTTCTATGCTTAGCTGATCATCCCAATCAAATATACCTCATCATAGAATTTCATGATCCAAAACAAAAAAAATAGATTTAAAATGAAAATCAAAACACTGGATCAATTTGCTCTAATTGCTGTAAATTAAAACAAACAGAGATGCATAACTGGCATGTTGAAAAATACATACCTAGGCTACTCCATACAGGATTTTAAAAAATGAATGGAGCCATTTGGAAAGGTTGTCTCATTGCAACCAGTTTACCTAAAAGACAATCCAGTTCCCATATACAACAATAGCTATGAGTTTAAAGTCAATCTCAATAAAACATTAATCCAACCGCTATACCTACTCAGATTACAGACCAAGTAGCAACACTTTGCCTATACATAAGGGGGTTGAAGCCAAAATGTTTCTCTTGTCACCAATGTGGTCATCTAGCAATAAACTGCACCACCAGCAGCAAAACTTCTCAGGCTGATAATAATGAAACTCTCACCTCATCATTGAAGCCACAATGTTTCTCTTGTCACCAGTGTGGTCATCTAGCAATAAACTGCACAACCACCAGCAGCAAAACTTCTCAGGCTGATAATAATGAAACTCTCAACTCATCAGCCAAACCATGTAAACAGGTAGATCCAACTCATATAGGTAAAGTACCACACTCAATAATTCACAATGACAATAGCCAATTTTCAACTATAATAAACAATACCAGCATAGAAGTTATGGATACACTGACACCACCATTACCAATAATTGAAAGCTGTGACACAGACTACACTGCCAAAAGAAAACCTGGATGACCACAAAAAGATCAAGGTAATAAAAAAAATAAAAACACTTGATACTGAAATCAACCTAACATGTTCCACTAATAACAGCATTCATAACCCACAATTCTGTAACCCCCACTTAACAGACACTCAACAAACACAAGAACTCTAACAGCCAAAAAAATTTCATCTTTCACTTACCAAGGTCTCAAACTCAAGCAACGAATCAAAAACAAACCCTAAAGATAAAAATATATACACTAGTACCCCAATAAATATCACACCTTCTCTGAAAAAAAAAGTAATGCAAACAAATCATCTCTTAAATAATTTAATGCCTAGAGGCCAGCCCTCATAATTTTAATTTTGAGTTGTAGCTGGAATTTTTCTGCATACAATCCTTTTCCTAAATCTTATAAACAAGGCAACAAGTGAAATCTCAATCCAGTCAATTTATTTCAAATGAAAATAAAGATAGGAGCTTTCAATGTTCGAGGTCTAAACTCAATTAAAAAAACTTCTAGCTAAGTAAATGGATTCAATTTCCACAGCCACACATTCTGCGTCTGCTGGAAACAAAAATATATAGTGAATCTCAGATTGACCCCACAATCTTTTTAAGGATCCAAGGCTTTTCCACCTGTTCATGAGATTCAAGATCACCTTCAGGAGGCACTGGACTAGTCATCACAAGAAGCTGCCATTTTTCATTCTTTAAAATTATATATATCGACTCAAACCTGCTTATAGTCACTTTTCATCACCATACTGTTGCACTCAACATAATTTTTGTTTACATACTTCCTGGACCAGCTGTCATCTCAAGATTACTGCTTACCATCAACTCACTACTATCATCAACCTCTTACCCAGTTATCTTAATGGGTGATTTTAACTTGAGTTATCACCCTTTTGTTTCAAAGTGGCTACATCAACTTGCAATACCATTAATGAGTGCTAAAGCTTTTTTACCAACCAACTCCATCTCTTTCTACAACAGTTGTTATACCTCACTTACTGACCTGTGTTTTTATTCACCCATGCTCCATCACTTAATTAAGTTAACACTTAATCCCTCACCCTTCTCTGATCATTTTAGCCAAATGCTTTAACTCAATCTAAGTACAATGCAAACATCAACAATTTAACTTCATAAAACAATAAGAATAATTCTTCCTGCACACACTTCTGGATTTTTGTGTTCTGAAACATATAATTATGTTATTTAAACTCAGCTCTATGCAACTTGATCCTGTTCAATGGTACATTTCTTTTATCAACATTCTGTCATTTAATATAAATCATATTACCCAAACCATACCACCACCCTCCAGACTCCAACTTTGGCCGATGAGCCCAGATTCCTACACACATATAAAAAGACTTACACAAATATATAATGACACCTGCAACACTCTAAAAGAGTACCTTGCCATAAAAAAGAAAAAAAATTGTCTAACAAAACAACACATCTGGACATGAAAGTACATTAGATGAGCTCTGGGGTATCCTTCCACTGTCAGAGTTCCACAAGCACTTGAAATTAATGTTGTTACCAAAGCCAGATATAATATGATAGAGCCAATATACAAATATTTCAAGCAAAAGGTGCAGTCACATTGTGCTTTCACACCACCTGAAGATCTATTTGGTCAATCAGAGTTAGATAAACCTTTCCACGCTACTGATTTCTTGCTGAAGCTAACCACAATTCCAAACTCTTTCATCCAGACCCAAAGACTCCAAAATTTTTTTTCCCCCCCCCTCATTACTACCACCACTAATTTATTTGTATATTAAATATTCCAAAAAAAATATAAAAAAAAAAAAAATTCACCTCTCTTTTTTTCATTAAAAAAAAACCAATACTCTCAACCACCCCCCAAAACCCTTTTTTTTAAAAATTTAAAAAAGTTAAAAAAAAAAATAAAACACTCCCCCCCTCTATAACCAACCAAAAAAAAAAACCAAAAAACAACCCCCCTAAAAATAAATTCAGTTAGAGAGTAGAAAAAGTATGCTCCAATGGCTGTTCAAATTGACATTGAGGCTGCTTTTGACTCAGTCTCTATTGAAATTTTGAGACACTTGCAGACACCAAAATACCTCGCTATCTTTTATACCTATTAACCAATCTAGTACTTAGTCATAAAATCCATATTACAATTAATGGTAGAACATCACATTCCTTCTTTCTCCATCAATCCATACCTCAAGGATCTCCACTCAGTTTGTTATTATTTATGTTGTACATTAATCCTCTCATAAACAAAATACAACTAAAATTACAATGAATCCAAATTCTCCACACTGGTCTATATATACCATGTATTGCATACATGGATGATTTTACTGTTTTTCTTACATCCAAAAAACAACTACCTACTCTGAAAAAAATACTTAATGAATACACCCTCAAATATAAATTTAAAATCAATATTAACAAACATCAGCTTGGTTTCTTTACACTGGCAAGATAAATACACAAGTTTATCATGGGAAACCAACTAATTTACTTGGGTTTCCTTTTTACCTAGGGCTCTCTGGAATGAGACAAAAGATCCAGAAAAAACTGAAAGATGATGCTGAATGTACAACCACTTCTCTCTCCAAAACCTATGCAAAAGTATGCCTTTTCAATCAGCTTGTAACTACAAAAATAACCTATTACTCACCAATCATAAATTTCACTAAATCTTTCACTTCGTCCATTTACTCACTCTGCAACAAGCTATTATGGTGCAGAAAAGTAATCTCCATATCTGTAAAATGACTTAGTCTTCCAACAACCAGAAATGGATTAGGTCTTCACTCCATACAAATTTTTCACAAACAAAAAAGTATTAATCTCCTAGCTGCACTGATAAGAAGTTTTTCAGCACTTGAATGCATCCTTCAAATAACATCCACAGACTGACCACCACCTTCATATGGATATTTGTCTTTACTCGTAAAGCAACTTCAAAGCATTTATAATCAGGTGTCTTTTTTGGGTGTAGGTAGATACATCTATTGGACTATTTATAATATGCTCTACCCAGACATAACTACAGATCCTCACTCACCTATGCTAAATATGAACAATAGATGTTTGATGCAGTGATTTAAAGAATGGTCATTGGAACCCAAATTTTTTGACTTTCTTTTAAAGGTAAATCTTCATGCTCTACCTACCTCCTATTTTCTTAAATACCACAGGTTTTACAACAAAATAGATGCTTCTTGTTCCTTATGCCACAGGGAAGAAGAAACACAACAGCACCTATTTCACACTTGCGCAGCTCTAACAAATACCTGAGAAATTATGATTAACACACGTAGACAAAATAACATCATACTTGATAACCTAATAGAGACACTCAGTAAAGGCTCAATACCAGCAGTTCGTGCAGAAACTTTTTGTTTATATAGTTTCCGGTGCCCCAGATGTACTTTCTGCCTTGGAGACAATACCACAAAGCACCCAGCCACATTCTCTAATAAGCTCAAACAACTGAAGGCCAGAGATGGTAAAATTGCACACCCAGATATATTTGCTGCTACATGGTCACTATTAAAAACCCGAGACATACTATAACTTCAGAAAATATATTATAACTTTTCTGTAACAAGAACAATTATTAATTTTGTTGTTGTTGAGGTTGTTTTTACATATCCCTTTTTTAACAATTTTTTCTGTTGTTCCAAAGTGATATAGTTTTAAACAATGTAATTTTTGGTAAACAAAAAAATTCATGTAATCTATTTTGTACGATAAAGTATATTATAGAAACATAGTAAATTATTAAAATATTGAACATAAGAAAAGATAGTTCTATTTAATTCAAATATTTTTATTCAATTTATTTGATATTTCTGATTGTGACAAAATTGTAAATTATTTTTGGAAAACAGAGTATTTTTATGTACATTAATCCTACAATTATTTTAATTTAAAAAAAAATTAATTAATTGTATTGAATATATATTGAAAATTAGGACAATATAATTAAATTATTAACCAAGATAGAAAATGGTTTATTTAAATATTCTGTTCTTAAATTCCACTGTATAAATTGTAAATGGTGGGTTTAAATAAACTGATTATTATTAAACTAGTAGATTAGAAAAAGTGCAAAAAGACAGCAGTTGGTTTCAATGTTGGTCGCATTGAAATAAGAGATTACTTTTCTGTGGTTTATAACCATATGCATGTACTAGACCACTTGCTTGGCTGCTCAAATTAAAGAAGTTTAACAGAGTTGAAATTTGTCTCTACTAAATATGGCAATAAGAAGCTAACTATCTGTTCTATTCCAGACATGACAACAAGAGACCAGTTGAGATTCCAGTGCTATACTTTATAAAAACACTGTCATATATATGCATAGAAGCACAGACAAACGATGTCTATAGACTATCACCTATATATTGAGAATATAGTTTTCTAGAAGGAAGGAGGGGGGGTCGATTCCTCATAAGTTAAAACTTTTTTTTCTAAAATAAAAAAAAAGGAGAAATTTCTTACAATAATTGAACGTAAAGTAGGGCAACTAACTTATTAAGGAATTAAAATTAATTAACAAGTGAAAATGTATTTTACGTTTGTAAATTGAGAAAGTAAAAAGCAAATAGTTAAAAAAAAACTTTCAAGCTGGACTTTTAAAAATAAATATTTCTTTACCCTAAAAGATTTTATTTAAAATCTAAGAGTTGTAAGGTTAAAAAAAAAAGAAATATAGTCAAAATTTATAAACATTTTTTTATATTAGAATGTGCTTGTACGTATATATATATTGTACATCCATTCACCTTTTGTCTATTTATGTCTTTATTAAAACAGAATAATCTTAATTAGTTTAATAATCATTAAAATATTTTGTTTCACTGTATAGACATGTCTGTGTGCTTACATATATGCATTATGTATTGAGGCTAAACGCCTCGAAAGCGCTCAGCTGTCAAGTATTTTATCGATTCTTATAATTATTTATTATAGATTCTCTTTCCAGCGCCTCAACACACTTATAATTTTTTTATATACCTTTGTAAATGTAATTGCTTGAGTTGTTAATTTATGGAAATAAGATATATTGTAAATCAAAATTAGAATGATGTACTTGAATTATAAAGTATTTATCAGACCTTTAAGTTCATTTATTATTATCATTATTTTCCATTAGTAAAGGTGTTTATCATTATTTTAAAATATTTCAGTAAAGTTATTTAATATAAAAACAAATGAAGTTGTAGGATATGTCACAGCTCTAGGGTTCTTGATATTCCAAGATGGTTTCAAACCATAATAGTATGTATGTGTATAAAGGTGTGTGTTTGAACATCTGCAAAATTCTTTTTAGAATTATTGATGACCAGCACAGTCAAATTACTAGATAGTTCTAAGCAGTGATGATGATCAGCATTGATATAATTATCCCAGTGTTTTTTTTATATGTTCATGACTGTAAATATTTTAGCAGTTATGTATGTGCATGCAGTTGAAATATTGATTGCTTTTATATTCACCTAAATTTGGCATTAGCCTATATTTTACAGAATACTTTATTTAATTAACTTACTTTAATATTCTGTTGAGTATTGAAAATTATTGCTGGTTTTGCTATAATGTTGATCCCTCATATATCCTTCTAATGCTCTATTTTGCTGAAGCTCACCAATTGTGATGATTGCACTCCTTCTATCTTCCATATTTGTACTATTTCAGTATATTCAGCATAGCATATCCATTAAATAATTATGCTCAAAATAATTTCTCATTTGTCCATATGTAAATTGATATTTACATTAATATTATACATAATTTTTTGTAAAAATGCATAACTGTTTTTGGACCTATTATATATATATATATATATGCAATATTTATTAATCCTATTGATTTATTATTATTTTCTCTATTATTCTTAATTAAACTGTTATTGGACATTTCAGCGGCATTCGACTCAGTCAGCATAGATACTCTACTTGAAATCCTAAACAGATATTCAGTTCCAAAGGTATTCTTAACAAACATTGAGAACCTCCTGATGAACAGGGAAATATTAATGATGCTCGATGGAAATGTTGCCCCAGGATTTAAGCCTTTACTTTCTATCCTGCAGGGCTCTCTATTCAGCACTCTCCTGTTCACCATATATATAAATCCTCTTCTCAAAAGCATTGAATCAAATCTCCCTGGATGATATATTCCTGCAATTAAGAAAATAATTAAACATCTGTCCTATATTGGACAACATACTAGTGATTTTCCCATCTGAAAACATATTTTGAAACTACAAGAGGTGATAGATGAATATTCCAAATGTTATGGCCTAAAATTTAACCTGATGAAGTCTGCGGCTTGGAGATTGATCTCAGGACAAATGGTTGCCTCGAAATTTGTGGTCAAGCCAGAGAAATTCCTTGGTTTCCCAATGCATTTGTCTTCAGTTTCAATGACAAGCAATATTCAACAATTCTGCTGGAGGCAACCAAAAATATAACCACTTTATTATCTGGAATATATCTTTCCATTTACGGTAAAGTCACATTATTAGACAGATGGTATTGATAAAGATTTATTATTATCTCCCTGTGATTAAGCCCACTAAAATTGCATCCTTATGCTCTGGGCTGTTCTGGAAAAAGAAAACAGTAGCAATAATAAACAGACTGATGCAATGACCCAGGGCCATTAATGGAATGGGTCTCCATGACATTTCTACCTTATGGTTCCAGAAATCTTACAATTTTCTTCATGAATTAAAAGTGAATCAACAGAATGAAGAAATTCCAACACTCATCATTCCAACAGACTGACCTCCACCATTATGAAGAAGAAACTGGCTCGATCTACAACTAAACAAGTTTATAAAATGCATAACAATCAATAAATACACATTTCAAAACAAATTAACATACTGACAGGCCTTTAGCAAAAAACACACTGACTTAAAAGACCATCTTTCAAGTTTAGCCATTTCAAATAATAAATTTATAAGAAAAATTAAAAGATGGAGCTTAGAGTCCAAATATCTGGATTATTTAATCAAAATCAAGGTAAATGCATTACCTACTAATGAATTTTTAGTTAATAAAAGAGGGTACTCAAAATTGACTCAATCTGCATGATTTTCAAAAAAGATGACAAAACCAGCAACCATTTCAGATTCAGATGTAATCAGTTAACGCAACTTAAAAATATACTAATGAGTCGGATCAAGGCAAATCAATCTAAATTATTTAATTTGAAAAAATATATCAGAAAAGCATCATACCCAGAAATTAGACTCTCATTAATTCTTGATCATTTATTATGGATTACTAGATGTAAGCTAATATTTAATCATCAAAATTTTAATCCTATTAACTTCATGCAGAGCAATGTAAAGAAAACAAGAACTGGAGATAGCCTGATAACCTCTGAGGTTATTTTTACCATGATGTAGGATATGCAGGATTTATCCTCTCTATGGCCCAACCAATAGCAGGATGCTCTGAAAAGAAAAAAAGCAGAAGAGTAATTGACTCAAATTTGGAAAAACCAAATGAAGGAATGAGAAAACACTTATAATATGTACCAAATAACCTCTAATGTAATCTTTAATAAATTATTTTGGAAACTAAATGGTTATTAAATTTTGCATAACATAGATTCTATAATGAATATTTTATTTAGACAAAAAAATCACTTTAGTATATATAATGATTTGTATATTGCTGATAATTTTTAAAATCCTAATTTAATGATGACTGCTATGTACTGAATGCTTTATGCATTAAATAATGGTGTGTGTGTGCAAACTTAGTCAATTCAGGCAGTGTTGTGTCACTTTAGAAATAATATGCAGAAAAATAGATTTAAGCAAATTGCAAGTAACCTACATATTCTAATTTGCACAGCAATAATTCTCTAACGATATGCAAATTAACAGAGTTGTTAAAAATTCCTGAAGAACTTCTAATGATGTGAAAAAAACAGACTAGTGAAAGTAATAGGCAGAATAAAAGCAATTTAATGTGTGCAGTGCAGAAAGTATAGCTGCAGAGTCAAATCCAATTAGACTGACTAAGATGTGAATGAATAATATATAAAATTATGAATTGAAATGATAAACTTTACATAAAATGAATAGATATTAAAAGAAGAACATAAAGTGTTATGATAAGAGACTGATACTATGGAATTCAACTAGCAAGTTATTAGTTGAACATACTAACTCACTATTAATTTGCACATATATTATGAATAATAAACTCATTGTTAAGTTATTAAAACTAAATAAGTAATAAATGTATTATTGCTAGATTAAAATTTGGCCCCTTATATATCAAAGACTAATTTAGAATGTTTTGTCAATACTAATAAGCAGCTGTTTTTGTTCATTAAACTTTTCTCTTTTAGCTTTAATTTTCCTCATTATATATATTGTACCGGTCGAAAATGTATATCCATTCAACAAGACTTATGATCTGAACAAAAGTACCCTGAATCCAATCATGCCTGAGATACCCAGGTCAGGAGCACTCATGAATTCGAACCTGTTTTCCCATTCCCTAAATCTATAACACTATGGATAACATCCACGGTGATATCATGTAAATTAATTATTTCTCGGCCAAGAGCTGCAGCATATTACACGAGACCTACAATGATGATGATGATTTTGGGAGATATTGAGTGAACCAAGAGATAGCTTAACTAAGATCTAAAAATTATATTAACTAAATGATAGGATTCAAATACGAGATAATATTTTATGACACAGATTTATTAAATGATTCAGACATTTATACTTTCCGATTTCACACTACAGAGTGAGTTTACAAAAGAATCAAAAATATATTTACCATTAATGTCTTTAATACAGACGGATACATAGTACGGTTGTAATATATATAACTATTCAAAATTTACATGATTTAACAATAATAACTTGCGGTTGTTTACATAATTTATTTACCATAACGTAACACTTAATGATTTGGTTTGATACATTTATATAGTGCGGAAGCGTATGTAGAAATATTCAAAATTACATGTTTATGAGTAAGTAGTAAAATACATTCCACATTGGTTTTGTTTTAACACAATTCTATAGTGCATGAGCACACGTGAAAGATTCAAAGGTTTACAGGTTTTATAAATGAAAGTTAAAATAGCATTTAATATTGGTTTTGCTTTATTACATTTCGATAGTGTGGAAGCACACGAAAAAAATATTCAAAAATTTATAAGTTTCATAAATGAATGACAAAATAGCATTTAATATTGATTTTGCTTTAATACCCTTATATAGTACGGGAGCGCACGTAAAAATATTCATAAGTTTACAAGTTTTATAAATGAAGGCTAAAATGGCATTTAATATTAATTTTGCTTTAATACATTTCTATAGTGCGGTAGTGCATGAAAAATATTCAAAAATTACATCACTGAGACAGTACATTTATCTGGTGGTAGATGAAATTCATATATATATAATAACCATAAGGCAGGAATACGATTGTGAAGGCTTCACTAATTCATTAAATAATAACTTAACCATGGTATTACGTGGAGATTTTTCATTAAGGTTATTAACAAAATAATTCATAACTCATTTTAAAGAAACAACAGTTATTTGAAACATATTGAACTAAATATTTTATTCATATAATATTTTCGAATCACATATGTGAAACTAACTTGGTACCTTTGCTTAATTGTAAGAGGAGGGGAGAGCAGTTTGAAATAATTGGATTAAAACTCCAATGAAATTACTTAAGAGTTAAATGGTTAGAAGGTGTATTAACAGTATAGAATTTACTAACTAGGCATAATATAAATATAAATGGGGAATGGCAGTGCGTGCATATATCTTAGGAAGGCAGATACGGCATCTTGGCCGATTTACACTTTATAAATCAAATAACGACGACAATGAAGTATGCCGCTTCAGGCGGACTAATACTTAGAACGAACTTTCTAGGTGTAAAGTTGCAATGGTCTGGCATACGGCTATCCATGCAGAGCTCCCACAATGCTAGCTAAAATATCCAGGACTTAGGTCATAATCCTGAGTTGGACCTACGAAGAAATAATTCAAGATTCCCTGGAGTGAGGTACAGGCGAATCAGAAATGATGAAATTCCCCGGGGCGAGGTACGGGCAAATTGGAAGATAGTCGCTTTCTAATTTATGCAAACAATGCAGCGATAATAATATTTCTAGACATTTAAAAATAATAGTTATGGCTTACGAATGGTTTAGTAAATCTATAGCGCAAATACAGTTTCTATACTTCCATATCAAATTGTAAGACTAATTCAATAAACTTTTAGTCATTTTATTATAGCTTAAATCTCCCCCACCCTCCTAACTTATTTTTATTTAAAAAATGTATTAGCATAATTTAAAAGCTAACAAGGAATTATTCGCCAACTTTGGCAAACTTGAACACATCGATAAAGAAAACAAAGATTTATAAATCTACCCCAGATAAAATAAGACTTGTAATAAAAATACATTAATAAGAACCGCATGATTACTAATAGAAAAACTTTCATTATTCATTAACTCAACCCTACGAGCTTAGTGACACATTATTAAATAAATGATTTAATGCAATCTATCACACACCCCCCCTATTTCTATAGAAATAGAAATATAGCTCATATGAATGGAATTAACCAATATTCTACATTTCATATACATATATAAAATCAAAACAACTATTAATATCAAAATTTTACCGCATAAAAATAAAATAATTATAAAAGCAAGTGTGAATCGGATGAATAGAATTAAATTTAGATAATTTATGGTTTAGAATCGATTAACAAAATGCTCGCCATTTGACAAGTTATTTAAGATATTACTTAAATAATAAAACAAATATTATAATTTATGAAATTTAGATAAGCAAGAAATTAGCAGCAATAAGCATTGTGAACGAATACACCTACATGTTTAACTATAGCAGTGATGTCTTCAAGGTAGGCAGGAACGCATTCTTCTTTGGATGGGCATCAGGTCAGGTGCTGGTGGCGCGATGTCACTCTGGCTCAGCATGGTAAGGAGATCATCTCAGGTCAAGGGGAACAGTGGCTTGAAGTCCCTTCCTATTCAGACATTCTGGGAAAGATCGATATGGAATAGATTAGCAACAGTAACTTAAAATTAGCTCTCCTCCCCTGGGTTCAGATCTAGCAGCATTTATACTCTTTTTTTCTGATGACCTTAGAAAGCACTTAGCTGCCAGACCCGAGGCACTTTATCCACTTAGCAGATCTGTAGAGTCTGACCGGATGCATCCTTTGCTGGAATAAAATTTAAATGCAATGCAATCCTGTCAAAATTTCTCGCATGATTGTTTTAAATGTAGTCTTGTGATTTTAGAACAGAAAATGGATAAATTTCCATTAAAGGATTTTTACATTATTATAAAAATTATAAGTTTTAGATGGATAAATGGGTTTCCAGCAATTGTCTTAGTTATATTTGAGAATCTTATGACAAGGATTGCATCATCTTCAATTCTTCTGACTGCCACAACTTAAATAAATAATATATTAGATATAATTTTTGACATATACATTAAATATATAAATTTTTATTTAAACTATATTTTAGCAATAATCTCCCATCACTTATAATATATACACCCCTTACGCACGCACATGAATTAAAACAACAAAAGAAAATATTCACTTATTAAAATTAATCATTTTAAGATATTTATATATGTCAATTATCCCTTTATTAGTTTAAATATAAAATATATGCATTAGTAAATATATATACATGCGTAAGGATGGAATTTGAATATGGTTTGGTGGTGGGAGTTCTGAGTGGGCTGTGAAGCTTGATCTGAGTTTCAGGCCAACTGCTTCAATATATGCAATCAGTTTAATACTTAAGATATAAATTTTAGCAGAAAAATACTCCAAATATGTGAATTGTCATTTTCTTTTATTATTATTGTAATTAAATATGGATATAAATGGCAGTATCATGACTATATAAAGAATATATCAATATACTTTCTTGTACAAAAACAATTTGAAGTAACTTGACAACATGGTATTGATCATCATTAGTGGTAGTCTTCTGCCTTCTTAACATATCCTTAATAAATTCTTTATGCCATTGAGATAGATAATATAAGTGAATTAGCACTTTTATATTAATTTCTAAACATATATGTATAATAAGTATTAATGTATGCATACATACACCCATATAAAAACAATATTAATTTTACACTATCGAACAAATTTTATTCTATTTTTGAGATTATTCTTCACAATTTACTTTTATTTTTGTGTATTTGATTATTTACTTTTAATTTCATTTTTGGTCTACTCTCTTTGATACATTGTGTTTAGTACTGCATCCAATCCATTTTTTAATATAGTGGCTTTTATAAATAATTTCTTCTATAATTATAGTTATTGTATTTATTTTATAGTATTTTTTGACAGTAATATAAATTATTTTTGAAAAATTATATACACAAACATCCTGGATATATAATAACTTGATGAAATAAAACTCAAAATATTAGAAGTTCTGGAAAAATTTAGTTTACTGTAATCATATGTTTTCTCAGTAAACTTTAAATATTTTTATGAATTTAATTTATAATTTTTTTAATCATATAAATTTCTGGAATTTGACAATATATACATATTTTGAAACTATTCCTATGAAACAATTTTTTTAAAATATATATTTATTAGTTTCGAAATCTAAATTTATTTGCAAAATAAATTATATTTATAATATGGTCTGTTAATTTAGTATTTTTTAATAGTTTGATGTTAAAACATTTTCAGTAAAAAAAAAAAAAAACAAGAAATAAAATTATATTCAAAAATAAATTATTATTCACTGCAAAAAGGCAAAAAAAAAAAAAGTTTTATATAGGATTATCTGAAACACTCTTAAATAATATGTACATTTAAAACTTGATTAGCTTATTATGTATAATATATATATTTAATACATTGTTCTTTTTTTTTTTTTGTAAATGTTTTATATATCTATAATTATAATTCAATCTTTTTATGCTGGGTGACATGACAACATCATGACTTAATAACTTTTAGCAGATTTTTTTTCACAAATCATCCAATGATTGTTTCTTGTCATTCAAATAATTTCCTTGATTGAGATTCACCAAAGAAAAAAAACCCTGTTTTAGCTTTAAGTTACCTGTAGAGAGTGAGAGCTAAACATATGAGTTTATAAAAGAGCATATATTAGGTAAAATACAAAAAATGTTCAATAGAAATCCATAAAATCTATTATTATGGATCTTATCATCACCAGCTACTCGTAAAAGAGTACATCACTCTAACTTCAGAAAAAAAAAAACTCCTTCTGAGATAAGAAAGAAATAATTAAAAAATGATTTTTCAATGAGTATATAAATCATTTTATGAAACACAAATACTTTCTTATATATCATGTACTGCTCCTTCAATTTACTTATCTTATAGTTTGCAATGAGATTTTAAAATTTCTGCAGTGAAAATTATTTTTTGGAAGATTTCAGAGTAAAGTAATAGGAATCAATTCTCATCCATATTCTTACTATGAAAGCAGACAATATTATTCTTCTTTACAGAGACTTTGAGTTAATAGTTATAACTTAATTTTGGAATTACCTCATAAAAACTAAGGCACATGTACTAAGGTTTTAGCCTTATTTAAGTATTACATGCTGACATTGCGCTTAATAAGAATTAATATTTACAACTTTAGATTAATTCAAAATATTTCTAAATTTAAGATTTGACTATTAACTCATTGTAAATCGAAAGATTTCACAATCGTTAATGTTTAACAGAAATTGTGGACTTAATCAGTGAATAATGTATTAGCTTCATGCTCCCAAATCATAATGCTTTAGATTTTCCTATATATAGAAAAATAGGTTGAAGATAAGAGTGGGCCACTCTTATCTTTATAAAATCAAATCTTACATTTAGATTTGTAGAGGTCTCTCTTGTAATAAATTAAGCACTCAAGGCACATGTACTAAGGTTTTAGCCTTACTTAAGTATTCAAGTTCATTATAAAAGACTTTTGTAGTAAATATTTTATTTAGTCATTCATCTATATATAATAATGAACTTTTATAATAATAGATTCAACAGCATTATATCCAGCAAATTGGTGGGCATATTGATTGATCTTACACATCATATATTTATAATTTTTTTAAGAGTATCTTTAAATGAATTTTTTTTTAATATGCTTAAGTTATATCAATAAGAATTCCTTGTCTTACTTCCATATAATAATTTTGATAAAGTGAAAGCTCTATATGCAATTAATTTCATTGCAGTAGTTATGTTACAGTGATGCAATATTATATTTTTTAACTTGTTAAGTGCAGCAGCAGCCATTAGAGTCTGTGTCACACCTCAATCTCAAGTCTGCAGCATTTCTACACAAACTCTACCATGATAGATTGATTCACAATTTCAGGCTGATAAGTAACCAAGATAAAAGTTGCTGCAACTTATTTTTTCCTCATCAGTGACTGGTAAAGAAGTTTACTTTTTTTAACATTAATTATAAAAATATTTGGAGATTGCACCCAAAATATTAATATCATTCTGTAGATTAACTTTTAAAATGATATAATAATTACCAGCATATTGTAAATCTAGAAGCCACATATTGTAAATCCAGAAAGCAAAAGATGAAGTTCTTGTCTTTGTTTTTAATAGATCAACTCAAAAATTTCCATCTTCAAACTTTTATTAAAATTTGATGCCTGCTACATGAAGTTGCCTATAAACTGTTGTCAAAGATTGTCAGGATAAAAATGAAGATAAAACTGTCAGTACACATGCCTCAGATTTTTCATTAATGGTAATAATATTATCTCTCACATAAGGATGTAGAAGTTGTATAATAAAACTAAACTTTGGTGAGTAATCAATAAGCTCCAAATAAATATAGCAATCCTTTAAATTAACTGTGTCAAAGTTCTTGACCAAATTAATGAAAGCAAGCAATAATATATATAAATATCACTTTTACTTATGATATTTTTTTTGTATTTGTGTGTGTGTGTGTTTGAGAGAGATTTATATCTATGATAATTTTTGAAAATCACCTGGAGTTTCTAATAATTATTTATAAAATACTAGAAGCAATCAATTTAATAATTTACTTGAAAGTACTTTCACAGAAACAGATAACAATGAAATCTTACTATAATTGTTGCAGTCTTTTCTATCCTTTTTATATTTTAAAAAATTAGAACAATAGACACATTTTTATGATCAGGTGACATAACTTCATGGTTCAATATATCCATAAAAAATGTATTACTTTTGGAACAATTTATGAGATATGGGATATCTTAATAATATTTATACATTTTCTGCTTTTATGATTATAAAGAATTATTTTAACTTTTTTGAGCTGTATATTTTTATTGAAATTCAAATGAATACATAGAATGGATATATCTGTAAAATTCATCATCTGAATTCTTGAAGTTATTCAAAAAGCAATCAGAATACTTCCTCTCTCTACTTTCAAAATATATTTATTATCATATAAAATTGAACTATTCATGGATTTTATTAAAAAATATTACTTTTTAGTTTTAATCCACCAATTATTATTCTTACCACTTCTTATTGAACTTTTGTTTTTAAATTGCTTTATATTTTTCTGAAATGCCACAATCATTTTATATTCTGCTAAGAGAGAATGCTATGTTTTTTAATTCAAATGATTATTAATAATACTGTTATTATTAGAGAAATAATTAGAAAACATTTTTATTGAACTCGGGATAAGGTTTGCAAGTGTTCATAATTCATTCAATAAGAAATTTCTATGTCATAGTAATATCACAGGTTTGAAAGTCAAAAGTAGCAAGTTTACTGTTTAATAGTTATGAAATGTTGCATGATTATCAATTGCTTCTCAAAACAGATACATTGCCTATTAATATGTTTAGGATAGTAGCTATTTTTAATACATCTACTATTTAAAACTTAAGGCATATTCATCTATGATCAATCCAATAATTTATGGCTATAGGTTTGGTTTACTAATGATAATGTAATCTCTAAAATACCATTGTTTTGATTACAAATGAATCCAAGTTTCTGTCTATAGAAAGAAAGTATTGATTATAGTCAAGGTAATTATTGTTTCACAAGGCAAAAACTTTGGGCCGAGTTTAATATTTCTATTTAAGCATGCAGTAAAATAATTTAAAAAATAAAAAAAATTACCTTTTAATGGTTTTGTTGCAATAATGGTAATGATCAACAGTGAAAGCATTTTTTCTTTGAATTGTTGTAGCATAAGTACTAATAAAATAAGTATATGTATCAATGCACAAATCAATTAAAAAAACTATTTCAGATAATGACATCTATCTCATTTTCACTTTATTTAACAATAATCTAATTTTTATTTTTACTTATACAAACATCATTTATATACTCATCCTATCACATTAAAGTGATCAACTATTCAAAATTTTTAGTTTTTATTATATTTCACAAAGCATTTGTAAAATGGCTTAAATGTCAAAATAACATTTACTTGTAAAAAACAAAGTCACATCTTTTCAATGCATTAAAACTTCAAGTTGGATTTAATTCTCTATTGATTACTGGAATCTGATATAACTTACATCTTATGAGTTACAAATTAAAGCATATTGAAATAAACATTAATATTAAAAAATAAAATTACCTATCAGGTTTATAAATTATTACAAGTATAGATCCACTTTGTAGTTATCTTAACCATATTCTTTTATACATTAGAGTCTACAAAAACTTCTGCAGTAAAAACAGCACTTGAAAATATGTGGCATATAACTTTGTAAATAAATTTAATATGTACTTTTTAATGCTTTATGTATTCCTGAGAATGATGAGCTGCTCTTGAAAATATTGCAATATCAGGTTAGATTGTGGTGAAGATATAGCAAGACTCTAAATCCAACCAATTCCAAAAATCATTCTAATTGCATATAATTTCCCTATGATCCAGTGAACTCAATAGTTAAAGATTCCTGGATGAAAACCCAATCTATCACTTTTGTTGCTCAAGTTTTACTTGACCGCCTCAGTAACTAATCATTCAATTATTTACTTTAGGTATAATTGATATGATTTTCTATTTTTTAAATAAAAATTATTATTCTAAGTTAAAATTATCTTTCTTTTGAAATGTACTTATATCATCTGATATTGGTGAAAATAACTCAAAAGTTTTGCTCCTAATATATTTTAGTCTTGAGTTTAACTCCACATTAATTGAATTTTAATTATGTAACTGAATTATGTAATTTAGTCAATATACATTATGTAGAATCCAAAGATTGATTTATGTCAAATTAGACTTCATTGGGAAAAATAATGTATTAAAGCATTCACATTAGCATCATTACTTAAACCAGGGCTCTTGTAAATCGTTGTTGATATAGATAGAGATCACCTTAAATGAATGCAAAGAAATAAGATAAAGGAGTCATGTGATTTTTAATTCTTTTCTAATTTCAAATATAAGTCATCGTCAAGCGTTGGTAGTTGAGTGGTCAGCACAGCTGCCTTATAAGCAGTTGTCCCTGGTTAGCGGATTCGCTTCCCGGCCGATGCTATGACACATGAAATATATATAAGTCATCAATTAAGATTTTTTAAAAGTAACTAAGAGTTTGCCAAGCAAGTTTTTATGTAAGACAATAAATATTCTTAGGATAAACAGAATTGATTATATGAATACAAATACATTGATTGACCCCCTCCCCCATAGTTTTAATATAATGCAGTTTTTCATCATTAAGAAACTTATGTTTTTATGGATGCTGATCTTATCTTCTATCTTTAGACTTACTTCTTTAGATTATATCTTGATCTGCACGTTTAAATAGTTTTATATTTATGTCAGTTACATAATTGATTTAATTATTTAATTTAAAATAGCTCCCAAAATTCTGCATTTATTAAAGTTTTTTTTTAGTGCTAATTTTTATTTTTCATTTAAAGCAATAAAATAAAACTCCATAAAAATTATTTTTATTTTAAAAAAGTAATAACAAAAGCAATAGTGCCTTAGAGATTTTTTTAAAAAAAAAAAACTTCACTATAATATAGCAGCCAGCCAATTCATTTATAGTTCCGAACTCATAAATATGAAGTGAATTTTTAAAACAATTTCTTTGAAAAGAAATTAAATGGATTGTAAACAAAATAGAGGAACATTAAAAAAAAAAAAAATCACTAATATCCGCTCCCTAGATCATATTACCATGACTCATAACACATACGTGCACAGAGAATTGTTTTAATGCGCAGTTTTAAATAAACAATAACAAATTTTAATAATAGAAAGAAAAAAAAACGTTTAGAAACGTTTACGCTTAGTTCAGGTTCCAATTTCAAAAATTAGATTAAAAAAAAAAGATCGAACAATTTTTAAAAAATATTATTATTTTAATTTATTATTATTTAAAAAATTAATGGGTTCTGTTGATGCTGTGCTCATTATTTACATTAATAATAAAAAATGATTTTTTTATAAATTAAATAGTGTACTTTTATAATAACAAATGTTCATAACGGGAAGGAGGAAGTTTTATGTAAACATTAAAATCAAAAAATAATATTATTGACAAATACTTTTACTTTGGGATAGACGATATTTATAATTTTACTTTTTATATACACATACATATGGCAGACACCATTCCATCTTTAAAATACAAAAAACTGCTCTAGAAGTGAGTTTTGCTATGAGTATGCAAATTATGAATCATAAATATGTCCGAGTGTAAAACTGCTGATCCATTTTCCCGTTTAATAATTTAGGACCAATACTATTTTTTAATTTATTCAGCCAAAAATGGGGCCCATCTTTGCTACAAAAACCATACTCAAGTTCACCGTAAAATACACTTTTAAGAATCTTGCATTCTTCAGTCATTTTACATGTTCAATCACTTCCAACAAATTGAAGAACATATCGATTGGTTTTATGATCTTGCCATTATATTTTAAAAATTTTGCAAGGCATCTTTAAATGAAACTTTTCTAGTCTTTACACTCTGCTAACAGGATGTCCAAGTCTCACTTCCATACAACAAATTAGATAAAATAATAGCTCTATTTACAGTTAACTTAGTTGCTATAGTTACTTCTCTTTTTTTTTTAATATGTCAAATCGTTGACCGGGAAGCGAACCCAGGCCAGCTGCTTGGAAGGCACCTATGCTAACCGCTAGGCCACCAACACCTGATTAGACTTGTTAAAACAGCAGCAAAACAATATCTAAGTCCAGCTTTAATTTAAAAAAAAAAAACTTTATTAGTGTAAAATAATTGATGATTTAAGAATATGGGAATACAGTGTCTTTCTTGGCAAGAAGTTCTAGTAGATAGATAGATGAGCTTAACATCTTGATTGAGCATCTGTGATGAATCTAATGTTTAATCACTTGGAAAATTTTTAATGGAAATGCTAGCTTTTACTTTTATTGTAATAGACTTTCTAAAAAATAACAGAAATAGAAAAAGATAAACTTTGTTTACTTTATAATGGTATCTCAAAAGATATCCTGAAAAATTGCAATATTTATTTATTTAATCAAAATATGATTGAGAATAGAAGACAATTGAGAACTAAGATTAATTTGTTGCAGTAAAAGTTCAAAAAGAATATAAGTTATCATATTAATACAATATTATACATATGGACAACTATGTTTCACAAATTGGCTTACGTACTTATTGTAATGCTCACCTTTTTTTCCTTTTCATTTATTCTTGAGTTAGAATGGCCATACTTGTTTATGAGTGATTATTGGTGAATAATGTTGTGCTATAAAAGTCTCTAGTTATTTTTTTCAGCAATGAAGTCAATGGAAATATGAGAAAGTTTTACTTCCTATGATCATAATTGGTAATTTGACATTTCATTATACTTTTTGGTAGTTATGATTTATGCCACATGTGGTCACAGGGTAACATTGCAGGCCCACCAACAACCGGTAAGAAGCTTGCAAGTGATAAATAAAATTTTCAAAATGGCTGAAATCGTTGATGGAAAAAGAAAATTAAAAAATCGCTGAAATAGTCGATGGAAAAAAAAAGAAAATTAAAAAATCACACTAAAATCTTTAATGAAAAAAAAAACACTAAAATCATAAAAAAGAAATGCCTGAGGCAAACAAACAAATACAAATTGTAAAAAAAAAAATACCAAAAATACTATAAAATTCAAATTAAAAAAAAACAGATATCGGTGAAAATACGACCAATTTGTCACTTCTGAGGCAATATATATCAAACAAATACATCGAAAATAAAAAAAAGCACAACAAAGTGCTATAAAATTCAAATTAAAAAACAAAAATGGTTGAAAATAGCAAACAATCGACAAATTGAAATGACTAAATCAAACGAACAACAATGGAGAAACACGGGAAGATCGAAATGGACAAATTGAAATGACTAAATCGCACAAATCATCACCTCAAAAAATCACCTCAAATCATTGATGGAATAATAAATAATAAAATCCCCTCAAATCATCGATGGAAAAATAAATAAAAAAGCCCTGAAACAAGGCAAACGTATAAATGACACCCCCCAATAAAGAATTTCTAACCAAAAGTAGTTGAAACAGACAAATTGAAATGACTAAATCACACAAATCCTTCTAATATAAAAATTAAAAAAAAAAAAATCAAGAAAAAGCCATGAAATTAGAATTAGAGCAAAAATAGTAAAACTATAATGTAAATGTCTAAAAAAGTAATGAACCTCACTTACTGATAATGGAGGATGGGGGGTAGGAAAATAAATTTTAAACATTAATCTTCATTACATTTATATTAATACACTTTTATAATTGAGTGCATTTGCCATACAACCAACCCCTGATCTCTAATACACTTAAAGCATAATTCTAAATATGGTCAATCTCACAAATATAAGACATTTATTTAATTCAAAAGTTTCATAGCATGCACACATTTCTCTAATAAGGGATAATTACAACTGCTACTTTTTCAATGATAACGCTAGACAATGGCCATTTGATCCATATCCTATTTTAATAAATTTCCAATTTCTATAGAGATGGCTTATTTTGAGACCGGTTCTAAATCTATAAAACAATATCTCAAATGACATCTCCCATCTAAATACAGAAATACTTTTAACTATTTGACAGTGAACAACAACTGCATATATAAGCTTTTCTACATATGGTCTAATCCTCAGCAATCAAAAAAAGGCTAACTACAAACAAATGTACCTTATTAATACAATTAAATCATTAACTTAAAACTACTACTAATTATTTAGGTACTAGTCAATTAGCCACCACATGCTGCTTGATGGCTCTTTTGCTAGTCAAAAACTAATAGATATAATGTTACCAGACTGATTTACAATTTTGTTATTATTTATTCAAAAACAAATAAATATAACACTTTCATCTGTTTGGGTTTTTTTTGGTAGGGATTTACATTTATTTTTCTTAAAAACATTTTAAAAAAAAAAAAACTGCATTTACTTTTTTTTCAGAAAAGATTCATTTCTAAATTACATTTTTAAATTACATTAGACATGTCAGTGCATAGCACTGGAATGTGCATGGCAGGAGACTGCTGTTTTTGATAATCCAAAGAATCATCCAAAAGATGCAATACTCTGATCAAACATTTTAAAACTGCATTATACATGGCAGCACATAGTGCTGGAATGTGCAGGGAGGGGAACTGATGGTTTTGATGTTCCAAAGGATCGGCCAAAAGATGTGTTACTCTGACCAAACAAAAAAAAATTATAGATATTAGAAACATTCCGTGATGACATTTTGAAAACTATTTTTAAAAAAAATACGCAAAACAACATTATTAAATAAAATGTAAGAATTCCATTTTAAAATTACTATCTGATCAAACCAAGCATATGCTTTTAAAAACAACAACAAACCACAGTTGTTTTAGTAGTCTCGTAGCTGTTCTTGTGTAAAATAAGTTTTTCGTGTGATTTCTGTAAAATGCTGCTGGAACATACACATTTGCAATTTGTTTCACCTTAAAAATATGCATATGGAAGTATGGCAATGGGCTTACAATTATTCCTATCTAAAACTACATAAGGTTATATAAAAAATCATTACTTCGAATGCACATGAAGAGTTATGGTCACTTGAATTCTACACACCCTCACATCATACCATAGTGATCTGTGAAGTGTATGCTATTTTCATAGTACCACAAAACACAAAAGTGGGCCATAATATTTGTGTGCAATGCCATCTAGGCCTGCATAGTGGTTAATATGAACAAAACTATTCTATAGGCTGTGTAAATGACATATTTATGTACTTTTGCATGGAATCAGCATCAAGTGTCATGCAGTGGCTAATCGACTAGTACCATTGGTTACTATCATGATTTAACACTTGGATGTTTTGTATTACTTTTTTTGACAATTTTTAAAACAACAAAAAAACATGTTTTTTTGTTTTTTTTACAAAAGAAAACTTTGGTTAAACATGTACATTAAAGAAAATAAAGTGAATATTGATTTTAACATGCAGTTAGAATATTTACTGCAAATGCTGTTTTTTTAAATAAAACATTTGCTTCATAAAGTTTGTTTGAATTAATATACTGAAATAAATTTAAAATGGTTATGACAAAGTCTAAAAAGTTTTTTTAAGCAAAACATTTGTTTCATAAAGTTTGTTAGAAATAAATAAACTTAAAATATGTTAAGATAAAGTCTAAACAGGGTTTTAAAAAAAACTTTCAAAGTCCAAGTTCCATAGCCATAGTTTAATTTATTCAAGATAATAAGAATTAATCCATTCATTTTTAAGTGATATAATGTTATATTGCAGGTGTCTAGAGTGGATTAGCAGTTGGCAGATTTTTCTCTTCTATTTACTCAGCATAATGAAGGTTCGATATTATTTGAATAAAGTGAAAATTCAGAATCGAGAATGACTGCTATAAGAAAATTGACTCTATATTTTACTTCTTTCTGTTTTTGAACACCTTAATCCAGTTTTCCAATATGTTTGATCTTGTTCTTTTTTTTTTAACACATTTTTATTTTAATTCTGAAATTTTCAAAAACTCGTTAATTACTTGATTTTTTCTTCTTGTTTTTGACTCTCTTATCTAAACAAGTTTAATCTTTTTTTAATCTAATTTTTAAATGTTTTGCAATTCATTCTTTAATAGTTTTAATAGATTTTATCAGTTTTTCCTAAATTTAAATATTTTTTACAACTATTACAACTTCTACATTGTTTAATATGACAATTAATAATTTATTATACAAACTGCAATGTTAGTTTATTAATAATTTATTTTAATATACATTCAATACTTTATTTTAAACAATTTGTTTTATTTTATTAGTAGTATATAACAAACATTTTTTTTTAACTTGTTAAACTTTCTAATGCTATTTTCATTAGCATTCTCACAATTAAATAATCTCTCAACCATGTGGAAGGCCACATGGCCAACAGTGAAATGAATGAGGCATTATTCATTTCACTATATATTCTAGCAATAATTTAGAATTATTCAATTAAATTGTATTCTATAATACATAAAATGATAATTTTGGATTGTGTATAGGCAACATATTTCTTGAGTGAAAGTGCACCCATCACAAGGCTGTCAAATAATGTCATACACTTCTAAAATTTTATGGATAGTTTTACAAAATCACATAATTCTGTCACATTTTTTAGATAAATCTTTAAAAAAATATTAATTAGCAAGATGTTATTTGAGATGTATAGATACTAACTATATTACATTGTCATGTCTAATTGTTTAATCACTTAATTATCATTTTTATCAAAAATTGATAGATTATATTTCTTCTATAAAAAAAGTAAAACATCCCAGTGGCCAAAACTGTGGATTTGATATATTTTCTACATTTTAGTTATTCACTGGAAACATCACATTATATATTGTGCCAGATCCCACAGGCATTAAGAACATTAGTCACTTGAGGGATGGAGCAGATTATGGGTAAATTTAGAGTGGGGAATGTAAAATAAAGTGGCTAACAGGTTGATCTGGGCATAATTGCTGAGATATTCTTGACTTCGTTTAAGGAGAAGCCATAATACATCACATCACATCACATAAAAAATTATTTGGGGTAACCAAATATTTATTAATGATGGTGAGCATCTAATATAAAATAAATTATTTGTCCTTCAGCTTGGAGTTTGAGACTCATAATTATTAAACAATTGATATGCAGATACAGTAAACAAATGTCAACCAAATTAATTTAATAAATATAATAATGTTTATTCAATATTAAGTTTATAAAAAAATTTAAAATACAAAAACAAATCTCACCAAAATAAAATTAAATAAAAAAAGTAATACTCATTTATAGATGAGTTCCATCAGATAAGACCTAAGTGAAAATTTGATTCAGACCATTATTATAAAACTATTATACTAACCATTAAAATATTTTTTCAATTTGATAAATTATTTTAATTTAATGCTCATTATCTTTTTTACACACTTAGATTATCCTTCCTTCTTGTTATTACAACCTGGAAAAGTCAATACAAATGTGATAAGAAATGATGCAGTGCAATTGAATTATAGCCATGCAAAAGAGAGATCGTAGACTTAGACCAATTCATCTTGACCCACCCATAGCCATGTGCATTTAATCTATACGCAGAATAAGATAGCTTGCATAAGTTTGAATTTTATATATCAAAACCTTTTCACATATATAATTAAAACACAATTTAAAACAGATATTATTACTAAATTTACTCAGAAAACAGTAATTTATGGATTTCTGATTTATTTTCTGTAAAAAAAATCTAATTTAGGATAAGCATTACAAATATTAATAACATTTAAAGCTGGTCTACTTTAACTATTTTATAAAAGTTAGCATGGCTGCCACTCATTTGTTTGAAATTAAAATTTCTTTTTCTTTTTAAAATTGCAGGAAAACCAAATGGAATATGCATGTGCCAATACTAACAATTTCTATGGTTCAAGTTTCTTTTTAAAATGGTGTATGGTATGTTAAAATGTGTCTTTTTTTTTTCTGCCCACTTTATTAGATTGTATGAAAAAACAAATGTGTAAATGTTTCCATGGCCAGAGTTAATAATAAAATGGATTTAACATGCGTTGATGATTTTGCAATTTCAAGGCCTTCATCCCCAAAATAAATGTAACACCATATATTATAAGTAAGTATTCAATTTTAGATTTTTTCATTATTTGATTTTTATTTAAATTTTTTTCATTATTTGATGAATGTATAATTTATTAATGTTTTGTTTGATTTATGTAAAATGTAATTTTGAGGTTGTTATCCAAGTTTGAGGCAACATTATTTTATAGACATAATGATTCTCAAAAGGTTTAATAATTTATTAGTGTGAATATATTTGTATTGGTGTGTTTTTATAACAAGTAATGATCTTTACTACATACATAAAATTAGGCTACTATAGAGCAATTCACTGTAAATTTTAAGGCTGAATATCAAATGTATAGAAAGATTGCAGTTGATGAAGCAATTACAAAATTTACTGAGCATAGAACAATGTGAACATATAAATTCTTAAAATCAACCAAGAAAGGTTTTAAATGGTGGGTGTGCAGTGATAGCCACAATGGCTATGTATACCATATGGAATTTTATGCAGCCAAAACATACAATCCAAATTCTTGCCTATGCCTTCATACTCATGCTGGGAAGTCAGTAGTTTTGCCATATCTTGCATCACATTATTTTCAAGTCTATAGCTAACAAATGAACTATATGCAAATACATTTTATTTCTGTGGGATAATAAATATAACAAGATAGCATCACTGGTGTGCACAAAAAATATAAAATAAAAAGAGGATAATTATTTTATCATTGATACAGACTCTAGTTTTGAATAGTATAAAAAGCCAATTGCTATGATTACAAATACCTACCTACCTTCTGAAAATGATTTATTTTGTATCTTTTATTAAGAAGGATCTTTTTTTATAAGCACCTTGATATTTTTTAACTTTTGGGTTACAAGATAATAATGAAGAATTCTTGTGTAAGTTTTGAAGCTATGAATTATCTCAGGTAAAAAGTATTATATATGGTTTGGAGAAGAATTTTGTGAGGAATACAAGAAATTATTAATCAAGATCTAATTTTAAATTTAGTTAATGATAAATTAAAAACTATGAACAAACAATAAAATAATATTTTTTTCAGATATTGAGATTACTTTTTAATGATAATCACTATATTTCAGCCTTATTTTTTCTTAGTTTTTCTAGTTTTTATCAATGTAAAGCTTTTTGCTCTAACATTAAAACTGTATTATTGTGAAAATTGGTCTTAAATCATTTTTCTTTAAAATTCAATATTGTACCAAACACCCTGAAGGGATTAAAATATGAAATATTTGTCTTTTAACAAAAAATATATTAAGGTAAATTAATTACTTAAATAGACATCTATCATAATAATAAAACAAAAACTCATCCATGGAGAAATTAGTAAAATGCATAAAATAAAGAAAAAATTACATTTAAACCTAATATTACAGTTAATAAAAGGTAATGCACACATACAAAAGGAAAACACTTTTAACAATGCATGGCTTATTATGGTATATAAAAGTTTATATTGCCACTAACTCCATCAAAGTTGTCGCTTTTACTTCCTGTGATTTATTGAAGAGGTAGCTACCTTGATCCATTTTGTAGTTGTTTGGGCCATCAGTTGAGAGTCTTTTTGATAGATTGACTTTAGGAAGTCAGCTTTTTAAGGATTTATGATTTACATGTTGGATGATGAAGGCTCAGCTCAGAGCATGGAATTCATCTTGGTGAGATGCCTAGCCCAGCATATTTTTAAAAACTCCATTATGAAAAATTGGTCAGATCATTTTATTACTGCATGTCACCTGTCAAAAACTGTTGGCAGAATATCACTAATTTTCATGAAAGAACCAGCAAGAAGTGTGGCTTGTCACACAGAATGAAGAATACCAGCAACTGGAATACAATCTTGACTAATAGTATAGAAAATTCTGATGAATAATCAATGAATGCTTCTAATGAATAAATCTTGAATAGACTGAATTAATGAATGAATAGCTTGAATGATATATTTTGGGGAGCTTTTTATATCAATTCGGTCTATTATTCTCATGCAAAAATGTTTAGAATTTTCTAGATTAACATCTTAAAATAGTGATATTTTTAATTAATTAATAAGCAAGGTTTTTATTAATTAAAATATTACATTTCAATAACTTAAAATAGAATATTTTTACCTTTCATATTGATTAATTTCATTACATGTCTTATCTGAACAATCTTAGCTCTTAAATATTATTATTACAACATTAAAATTTTATTTTGAGATTAAGCATTGTTCTACAAAGTTTTAAAAATATTCTCATATAAAAAATAAAAAATTTATTTACAAAGTTTAATTTTTATTTGGTTCTTTTTTAAAATAAAATTTACAATACTTTCAGTAAATACAAATTATTTTAGCAATTTGTGTGTGTGCACATATCTACTTGCAACCACACTTTTATAACATCTTTAATAAAATTTAATTAGCTAAATTTCAAAATCAATTTACAAATTGATTTTTTTAAACTGAAATCCCTATTATTCTATATATATAGATTTGAAACATAGCAAAGCATCTGTCTCAATATATAAAGAAACAATTGTTGATAAATAGTGATGACAAACTTTTTTTATGCATAAATTAACGAAAGTAAAATTACTGGATATTTTTTTAGAGTAAATGTTTTTGAAATTAAGATTTTCATTAATTACAACCTACAAATTATATGGAAGCAAGCTTTACATACAATAGTGCCACACAGTACAAGCCTTAAAAATCAATGAATGCAAGTTTGTGCATAAAATTTCTATCTAGTGCCTATTCATCCAATATCCCCCAAATAGTTTCTAGCCTGTGGCTTTCATCAGAAGCCTTGGATCTGATAGCAATGCACCTAGATCTTAGAATCTAATGCAACACATTAACACTAAAATTTATAGATATTGAACCAGGTTCAGATCTATATGATTATAAAAGTGAATGAGCTTGGTTTGGAATATTGTGTTTTCATCTTGGCCTCATAACTTTATAGTTAACTAAATAGGTCAAAGTTTAGCTGTTGGAGGGTTGTATTAGATCTCAAAATTTAAATGCAATGCTCTCAGATTGAAGGCCTTTCAATGATGAAACGTACAAACTAGAAACTAGTCTGGGTTATTGGTCGTGTAGCCACTAGATAGGTATTTTATGCACAAACCTTCATGCATCCATTGATTACTAAGACTTGCATTGGAGGGCATATTATACAAAATTTGCCATTGTTCAAACAGCTTGTTTGAGCCTAGGAAATGGTGATCAAGTGGTGTATTAATGGTTTCTATAAATTGTATAAGCTTAGTTTCAGATGAACAGAATATTGTAGAATTTCTGGGCAGTAATATGAGGTATTTTATTTCAAAAAATTGGAATCTAAGTTATTAACAAGTCTTCTTTAAAGGTGCATGATTATATGTGAAAATCAAAGAGAGATAGACTGTAAATAGGCATGCAACATATGATTAATAATTGCTCAAGAAGTCATGCAATGTTTGAAGATCCTAATGACAGAGTAATTTGAACCAAGTTCTTAAACTTTTATTTGTTCTTCAATTGAAAATTGATCCTGAAATCTTAAGCTCTGGATCAGTTTATTTTACTACTGGGCCAAATAGAACAGTTGAGTGAATTACACAAAGTTTCAAACTATTGGTTTAAATTTTTCTTCTTTTTTATTTTATCTAATATAAAAATGTTGCTCAAAATGTAATTGTACTTAACAGCTTTAATATAGATAGTGATCAAAAACTTGTTAAAGACTGTTTGCATGTTGATATTTTTAAAAATTTAAAGAAAGATTCCACACATATACCTTTGGGAAATCTTGGTAAACAGCTATCTGCTTTTGAAATAGAACTTTAAATTAGATTCTTAGTGATTGGTTAAATTTAAGAGTTTAAATGATTTAAATAATGACTAAACTTTGATGTTGTGGAAGTGGAAAAGGTAAAAGAAAAAACATTATTTAACTTCCAAAGTGCCGAATTACAAAAAAAAATATTAAAAATGAATCATTATTTTCTGTAAATGTAATTTAGTTTAAAAACCTAAACATATTCTAATTAAATAAAACTGTGATCATTGACACAATAGAACAAAGAATCAAGAATAGAATGAATCACCTATTTTTTTGAGCTCTCATATTTATAAGCATATCTGTCAGTATTGTTGGTAATTCAGGTGAAATAAATATAACAGCCAGATGGAATATGGCATTTAATAGTTATTAAACTAATAATTGATTTACAAGATTAGAGACAGAATCACTATTTTAATACCCTGATAATACCAAATAAAATTTAATATGCAAACATTGAAATATAGCTCAATGTATATGTAAAGAAGAGGAGTAAATCACCTCCCACCAGGCCATGAATTAAAAGCACACTAAATGTTGAACAAAGAATCGAAAATGGAATGAATCCAAAATGAATCCATCTGCTCTTGGAGCCCTAATGTTTATAAGCATATCATTGTCAACAGTTTTGGAAATTCAGAATGAATTTAAAGTCTATATATATCACTTGATAGTTATTCCTTTTATAACCATTATGTTGTCTTCCTTATACATTTTCTCATTGAATTGAATAATCAACTTAACAGAAAACTATATGTTTTAATCATATATTTATTTTTATCTAATCAATTTTCGCTCAAAATTGAACCTTGTCTAAATGTTACATTAATTCAGAATGTCATATGATTTACATATCATCTTAAAACACCCTCTATTGACCAACCTCAACCATAAAAAATGTTTTTATACTTTCCAATTTTTATTTAATGCCCATTTTCTACCAACTTTATTGATCATTGTACTAAATTCACACATTTCTTTTTATTTTCTTGTATATAAATTGTCTCAAACACTTTCCTTTCTTTATAAATTCTACAATATTTTATCATTTTAATATTTTCTTCACATTTTATAACATGCTCTGTTTTTTAAAAAATGTCAAAAAGGTTCTGACTTAATATCTTTCCTATGTATTGCCCTGTCATGCTCCTTCCCCCTTTCTATCTTACTTTTTGCTGACTGACCTATATATGTCATCATACATCCCTTATACAAAATGAATGAGAATATAGGTATAGAATGGAAAAATAGTAAATTATTGAAAAAGTTAGTGAGTAAAGCAAAAATTTAAAATAATAGGAGTGATAAGATAGGAATAGTTTATAAAATTATGTGTAAGGAATATATGATGGTATATATAGGTCAGTCAGTGAAAAGTAAAATAATGTAATGGTCCATATTACCTTAAGGGATGAAGGTGAATGCATCTAACTATAGTGGGACCTAGGGTCTTCATGTAGAATGTGATGAATGATGTGATAAAAATCTAATCCATAATTGCATTCTATGTCAAATATGATAATTTAATATTTAAACATTCAATACAGATACAACTTAGACCAGTTCATCCAATCTTCACCTCTTTTTACTATTCCGTTATGCTCAGTATTCAAACTCAGGGTTAATTTTACACTTAACTCTCTTCAGGGATCAATTGATATCCTGTAGCAATAATAATACTTTTATATAAGTTTGATAGATTCTCAAAATTCCTTCCAACCAAGTTATCATGATGTTAAGTCAGGATGATAGGTATATCTGGGTATATGTATTCAATTTTATTTTATTATGAAAATAAAATAAATAATTTAAATAAATCAGAGACCTCCTTAAATTTAACAATATTTATTAATTGAAAACAATTTAAATTTATCTTTATATAACAAAATTTTTAATTACAAGTATTTAAATACATTTCTACTATATTAGTATATACATTTTAAAATTATAGCTTCCCATATCCCATAGTAGATATATATCATAGCGCAAACAATATTTAATAGATTGCAAAAAATAAATAACATTTTATAATTCCAAAGATTATGATAACACTAGCTAACTAAATTTAAATTAAACAATATAAATATAAATGAAAATCTTTGTAATATCCAATCCTTTTGAAGAAATTCCATTTTCTATAAGATCTCCCATCTATGTATGGTCCCTATCATTGAAAGAAAAGACCTTTCATCCAAGGATATTAGTCATTTATACCGAATAATAAACAAATATTAATAATATAATTTAATTAATAATAAACAAAAATTCTGTCTTGTCATAAGTGAATGAATTTAATATGAAGAACTATAAAATCTTACCTTCATATTAAGTTACTTATTAACCTGGTCAAGTCACTGCATAAGGAAGACCTAAATTTTATTAAATAAAAAATATTTAACACAATGAACGTTTCCCATTTTTCATCTAATGATTTTCCAAAATGGATTATTCTAAAGTAAGCAGGTTTTAAAGGCAAAGGAAATAAAATTAAATATTTATAGATGTTGATACACAAAGATCATATGATGTATTTAAAGTTTATTGTATTGTCCTATTCATTTTCCAAAAGTTTAAGTAGTAATGTTCATTAGGAATAAAGTTCTTTTATTCCTGATCATCAATCATCGGTGAGATAATCAATATACTCCATTGTCTCATAAAATTTCCTCTTGCATGATGTTGGTTATCCCTTTCCATAAATTTATCTCACTATAAATCAAAGTTGGATATTGAATTATATAGATGATATATATATATTAGGCATTTCAGTAGGAATGAATAGTTACACTGCTTTAGGTTAGAACAATAGCATTTGATCCTATGGCAAAGAGTCTTTACTCATGATGCATTTTTTATAACTTTAAATCTTTTTAAAATAAATTTATTTAGATATATAAATGTGTTTTGATATTTATCTTCCTTGAAATTCAAGTTTAGAATGATATCATTAAGAATTTCTCTAATTATTATAATAAACAATTTTGTTTTTAAAAATTATTAATGATATTAAAGAGTAATTTATTTACTCTTTATTTGAGTGATATTAGAGTTCTCTGCTAATGAAGATTTTATAAACAAGGAAAATTCATCCAAACTATTGGTCCATTTTTCTGATGTCTTCAGTATTTGAACACAGCAAAATAAATATGCATAGTGATTAGTTCATTTATAAAAGATGGAACTGAATTGGAAATTAGTTGATTTAGTTTTTATAGTGGAATCAACTTCTGGTAATTAGCATGTGTTAAATTACTATTTCATTTCACGATTTTGGATTTGATTATTGTTGAATGCATCATAATTAATAATTGTGTAATTGAGTTCTAATTTTATTTCCTTCGCATTTAGTTGCTAAGATACGACTTGACCTTAGGTTATCTCTACGTTTTGAGTCTTGATTAGTGATATTAGTTAAAATAATAATTATTTTACAAATATATGAATAATTGAAATCTAATTATTTTAATATTTGATTTCATTAAAATAACTATTTATTTGACTTGACTTTTATTATTGAAATTTTATAATCTAACATTTAAGTTATATACATGTGCAAATGGATTTTAACATAAAAGGATAACATTTATTATTTATTAATTAAAATTATAATTTTAAGTTTATGGTTTGATATTGTACATAAAGAAGTGAGCTTAATAAGATTGTAAGTTACCCTTACAACTCCCCTTTCTAACAGGATTAAAATTTTATGATAAGGAAATTTCAACACTTAAAGATATATGTGTGATCTAGTGTTATATGTATATATTTTTTTATTTTAGGTTTATAAAGGAGTCACATTAGTCTGTGTGCTCTCATCATTGAAATGATTATCTCTATGGTTTTTTTTAGTTTGCCTTCCTTCTCTTTCTTCTATAATCTGTATATGATAGTTATCTGAATTTTATGGTTGACCAAAAATATGATTTAAGAATGTGGGTATTATATGTTCTTTTCATTTCCCCTCTATGTCTATCCAGAATGCATTTGGACCTGTTTGTTTTATTATAGTAAGTGGTCCTTTATATGGATTATATAATTTATAACATTTGTTTTGGAGTTTCTACTAAGGCTATGGGTCTTTATAAAAACCTTGTCTCCTATTTTGAATTGGGAGCTATTTTTCTTTTTGTTTTTACTTCTTAGCTCTGATTTATTTAATCTTTGATATGCCTTTTGTATATCAAATTTTATATCAATCTGGTTGGGTTTAATTGGAGGTTGGTAATTTTTAAATGAATTTGGAATTGCTTTATTGAAATGTAGTTTAATAGGTGTGAATCCAGTAGATTCATTCACACTCCAATTAATATAATTTACTATACATTTTTATTATTTTATCATGTAATATTAGTATATGGATTACTTGTTTTTTTATTCTTTTCTTACAAGTGCTTTTTATACAATGTGTCTTTCTCAATATATTGGATGTTTTTGGGTCTAATTTACTTAAGGCCATATTTATTATTTATACAGTGGTATACCAAGTGATAACATGGTGGAAGATCTGGTTATTTACAGCTAAGTTTTATTTTAGCTAGCCTATGCATTTTTTTGTATAGACCTATTTAAAGGTGCTAATCCTGCTATTTAATCTTGAGACTAACTGGATTTTCTCTGGCATACCTTAAACGTATTGGTTGCAATTCATCTATGAATGTGACAACTCATGAGTAATCAGTCTCCATTTCCATGATAATGGTATCATACATTCTGGGTTTTAGAAATCAATCCATAATTTATTTGTAAAAGTTCATTCCTTAATATATTTTTGGACAAGTTCTTGATTGTGTTTTCCCCTTGTTTATGTGGTCTTTTCAATTGTAATTCTAATAATAATTACATGAATTCAAATTTACACTTTATGAAAGTTTTATTTAAAAAAAAATGACAAAGAAAAAAAAATTTCATTCTATTTCTCTATGATATGGTTTCCATATTTTTGGGTAGTAATATCATTTGAGTCCAACTTATATTTCAAACTTTTAATCCTTTGTATTGGCATATTCATTGAAGATGAATAGACTCTTATAAATTTTGATAAATTATTTAATCTCCAATTTTTAATTGGTTATTTGGTTTACTTTTATTTTATTTTTTAAATTATGTAAAAAAAAATTGATTATTCCATTTTGCATAATTATGTTTCCATATTCAGGGTCATAATCTTTTTGGTCCATTTTTATTATAAGCTTATTAAGCATCTATATTCCTATACTTAATAAAAGTGAATGGGCCTTCATAGGTATTACACAATTTATGGAACATAGTTCCCTTTTGTTTCTTTGTATAGGTCATCGCAATAATTGTGAGTATTGTCCCTCGATTGCTATTTTGATTGAGACCATCATTTCCATTATGGAATGTTTTCAAATATCTTGATTGATATTCAAAGTAATTCAGCATATGAACTCATTTAAAGTTTCCCAAACTATATATTTGTACTTGAGATATTTCTCTACTTGGAGAATAAAGTGGTATGGAAATTTTTCAACTTAATGGTTATCAATTATTTTAGGAGTATTATCCCAGATAACTATTTAGAGTTTAATTTCATGATCAATGTCAATATACTGGAATCATTCCATATATTTAATCATTTTATTTATCACTAGTGTTTCATGTTGGATATCATTATGTTGTGGTCAATATGCAGGTGTATTTTGAAACACTTGTAATCCAATATATTTGAATTTTTGTTTAAATTCCTCATCCATATTATTTACTTTATCATATATTTCTGTCATGCCTTCCTTCAATTTTTATAATGTGGTATTTTCCGATACTCTATAATTTTCTACACAAAATCATTTTAATTTCTAATTGTTTGAATTTTTTATTCAACTCTTTCAATGATTCTTCATTAATACCTGAATCATTAATCGTTTTCATATATATTTGATCAATTTTATTATTTACTTCTTGTAATTCTTTTTGCATTTCTGTTTGTATTTTCTCCTGTTTCTCACCTATTTCATTTTTAAAAATTTCTCTGGTTCTATACAATTCATTGCATTGAATATTCAGTTGATTAATAATATTAGTCTGAAATTCTTTGAATCTCTGTTGACATCTGGCATCTTTTTTTTCAACAACTTTTTTTATTTCTTCTAAGGCTTGTCTCATCTTGGTATTATCTCTTTGAACATTATACTATTCAATATCATTAGACAATTTATTCTCTAAATCCTTCATTTATAATTTTAATTCTGATTTAACATTTTTCATATTACTTTTCAAATTTCCTTCTAAATTTTCCATATTACTTTTCAATCTTTCTTCAAAATTTTCCACATCTTGGTTTCTCTTTCCAATTTTTTTTCTAAATTATTCACATTTAAGTTTATTTCTTTTTTCATATTTATGATGGCTTGTAACAATTGTTCTATAGTCATGGTATCTGTTGTAGCCTGTGCTATTTTGAGTGGTTGAGACAGTTCATCATCGAGTGTAACTTTGGTTTGAGACATTGATTCATCAGAAATGTTGCTCTCAGTCATAGTGATTCCTGATAATTGTATCAATGGAGATCTTTCTTCAATATTCCTAATATTTTTTCCTTGTTCATTAATATTAATATTTTGTACATTTTCAACACATTTCATTATTAACCAATAAACATCACGTGATCACTATTTCTTATGCTTGCTTATAACTGTTATTAAAACAGACAAAACTCTCCAGACTACTGCCACTCAGTGCAAGCCAGAATAATAAATGGATGCCAGAAGAAACTAGTCTGGGGATATTGGGTGAGTAGGCACTAGATGGGATTTTATGTACAAGCCTTCTGGAATCCATTGATTACTCTGGCTTGCACTGAGTGGCAATACTGCATGGAGAGTTTTGTCTGTTTTAATAACATTTCATTATTGTATTGACTAGATTTTTTCCATTTCTTGTAATCATGAATTAGTTTTTATCTTGGTTATAAGTTTATTTCTTATTTACTAAGAGAGATTATTTGACATAGGATTTCATGCTATATCTTTCCGTTTTAGTGTAGTTCTAAAACTTTTCCTAACCTAAAAAAAAAAATTATTTTTTTTAGATGTTATTAATTTAATTGCCTAATTTAAAATTGTCTTTTTAAATGCCTGACTCATCTATTTAATCATTTATTATTTTGCTTTAAAGTCTCTATTTATTTTATTATTTTAAGAGTTCACATGAAAATTATCTCATCCTTTGATGGTTGAAATGATCTATTGTTGCTATTTGAATCAATTGATCAAGGTTATATTCTATATATATATATATATTATGGATATAGTTGATGGTGAACTATTGTTTCCTGCCCCTAAAGTTTGTTACTATATGTAACAGTCTGTATTCCCTTAAGGGATGAGAGTGAATGCATCTAACTAGATTCAGACTTAGGGTCTTCATGTAGAATGCCATGAATGGTGCAATAAAAGTCCATGATTGCATCTATTTCAAATATGATAATTTAATATTTAAACATTCAATACATATACAACTTAGATCAGTTCATCTAATCTTCACCTCTCTTTATTTTATTATGCTCAGTATTCAAACTCAATGTTAATATTACACTTAACTCTATTCAGTGGTCAATTGATATTCTGTAGTAATAATAATACTTTTCTATAAGTTCGATAGATTCTCAAAATTCCTTCCAACCAGGTTATCATGATGTTAAGTCAGGATGATATGTATATGTGAATATATACATATTCAATTTTATTTTATTATAAAAATAAAATAAATAATTTAAATAAATCAGAGACCTCCTCAAATTTAAAATCAATTTAACAATATTTATTAATTGAAAAACAATTTAAAGTTATCTTTATTTAACAAGATTTTTAATTACAAGTGTTTAAATACATTTCTACTATATTAATATATACATTTAAAAATTATACCTTCCCATATCCCATAGTAGATATGTATCATAGCACTAACAATATTTAATAGAAAGCAAAAATAAATAACATTTTATAATTCCAAAGATTATGATAACACTAACTAACTAAATTTAAATTAAACAATATAAGTATGAATGAATTCTTTTGTAATATCAAATCTTTTTGAGGGAATTCCATTTTATAAGACCTTTCATCTATGCATAGTTCCTATCATTGAAAGAAAAGACCTTTCATTCAAGGATATTAGTCATTTATACTGAATAATAAATAAACAAATATTAATAAATTAATTAAATTAATAATAAGCAAAAATTGTCTTGTCATAAGTGAATGAATTTAATATGAAAAACAATAAAATCTTACCTTCATATTAAGTTTACTTACTTATCAACCTGGTCAAGTCGCTGTGTAAAGATGACTTAAATTTTATTAAATAAAAAAAATATTTAACCCAATGGTCTTTCCCAATTTTCATCTAACGATATTCCAAAATAAGCAGGTTTTAAAGGCAAAGAACATAAAATTAAATATTTATAGACGTTGATATGCAAAAATAATATATATTTAAATTTTATGGGATTGTCCTCTTCATTTTCCAAAATTTAAGTAGCAATGTTCATTAGGAATAAAGTTCTTGGTCATCAATCATTGGTGAGGTAATCAATATACTTAATTGTCTCATAAAATTTCCTCTTGCATGATGTGGACATCCCTTTCCATAAATTTCTCACTATAAATCGAAGTTGGATATTGAATTATATATATATTAGGCATTTCTGTAAAAATGAATAGTTAGTTACATATCTTTAGGTTAAAACAATAGCATTTGAACCTATGGTAAAGTATCTTTACTCATGATGCATTTTCTATAACTTTAAATCTTCTTAAAATAAACTTATTTAGATATATAAGTATGTTTGCTGATATTTATCTTCCTTGAAATTCAAGTTTAAAACGATATCATTAAGAATTTCTCTAATTATTATATTAAACATAATTTCATTTTTGAAATTATTATTAATGATATTAAAGAGTAATTTATTTACTGTTTACTTGAGTGATATTATAATTCTCTACTAATGAAGATTTTATAAACAAGGAAAATTTGTCCAAATTATTGATCCATCTTTCTGATGTGTTCAGTACTCGAACACAGCAAAATAAATATACATAAGTACTAGTTCATTTGTAAAAGATGGAACTGATTTGAAAATCAGTTGATTTAGCTTATATGGTGGAATCAACTTCTGGTAATTAGCATGTGTTAAATTACTATTTCATTTCATGATTTTGTATTTGATTATTGTTGAATGCACTATAATTAATAATTGCATAATTCAGTTCTAATTTTATTTCCTTCAAGTTTAGTTGCTAAGATATGACTTGACCTTAGGTTATCCCTACATTTTGAGTCTTTATCAGTGATATTAGTTAAAATAAATAATTATTTTATATATATGAATGATTGAAATATAATTATTTTAATAATTGATTTCATTAAAATAACTATTTATATGACTTGACTTTTGTTAATAAAATTTTATAATCTAATGTTAAGTTATATATGTGTGCATATGGGTATTTTAATTTATAAGAATAACATATTTATTGTTTATTAATTAAAATTATATTTTTAACTTTATAATTTGATATTGCACATAAACAAGTGAGCTTAATAAGATTGTAAACTACCCTTACAACAGAAATAGAGAAGGAGCATGACAGAGAAATAAATAGGAGAGATATTAAGTCAGGACCATTTTGCCATTTTTTAGAAACAGGACATGTTATGAAATGTGAAGTATTGAAGTGATAAAATATTGTAGAAATTATAAAGAAAAGAATATGTATGAGACAATGTACATATAAGAAAATACAGAGAAATTTATGAATTTTGTACAAGGATCAATAAAGTTGGGAGAAAAATGGGCATAAAGTGAAAAATATAAAAACATTTTTTAGGGTTATGGTTGATCAATAGAGGATGTGCTAAGATGATATGTGAATCATGTTATATTTTGAATTAATGTAGCATCTTGATTATGTTTGCATATTCGATTCAGTGATATATATAGAATGATGGGGCTTGAGATTAATTTTGCAGTTTCAGATTTGAAATATAAAACGTTATCAGAGATGAGAGTAACTGAAAAATTAAAGTTGGTAATGTTAAATTAATAAAAATGTCTTATTCTTGCTTAAAAGCTGCTTTAAAAAAAAAAAAATATTTACAATATCTAAAGATAATTATTATTATAGACAAATATAGAAGAATTTTAATAAATTATAGACTTTTTAGTTTTCTATTTATTCTCTTGAAACTTCTTGCTAAAATTTTAGTATTGCATGGATTAGAATAATGCTAAGAGCGTCAGATTTTAGAATGTAGGATATTTAGATTAATTACAGTTCTGGCACTTCTAAGCTCAAGTTTCAATTTGACCACAGATTTAGATGATGTCAAGTTTGAAAGTAAATTGTGACAATCTAAGTTATTTGAGATTTGCAGACAGTTTTGCAATAATAGTTAATGATTTACCATGATGAATTTCCAAACTATATCATTTAGCCAGTTTAAAGAAATGATGAAAAATAATGTTTATAAAAACTAAAGTAATAAATAATATTATTCATTAAATGGATAATTTCTATCTAATAAATGATTAATAAAAATGATTAAACTAAAGTAATGTTAACCATTTTATATTGTTAGAGTACCAACTAAAGCAAATAAATTGGAAAAATAAAATAGCCTAAAAAGCAATTAATAGGCTTAATTATTTAAAGAAAGTAAGCCCTTATACTTAGAAAAAAAACTTATTAATCATTGTTATGTCTACTATATATTATGGTTGTCAGACATGGGCACTAAATTAAAAAGATTATGAATAAGAAGAAAAATGAAATGAAAGTTTGCCAAACCATTATGATAAGAAAGGTTTGTAGCATATCTTTATGCATAATTACTGGAAAGTTTTTATTATGCAGGGCAAACAAGACCTTAAATTGTTGATGCTCTATAATAAAGTCATTAAAATAATAATTATATTAAGATTGATTTTAAGCTTAATAAGGGCAGTGGAATTTTTTAAAAAAACATCTAGTTAAATCTGATTAGGGAATAGATAGGTCTATATTCATTAATTTTTTAAATAAAAATTTAATTTAAAAAATCTGTGTATTTTACAATACCTATTAAACAGATTCTTGATTCAAATGGAAAAATATTGACATAAACTCCTGTTGAATGTTTTTATCATAGTATCACTTGAGTATTCTTTATAGTAAAATGAAATATTAATGAGCAAATCATGCTGAAAACAGCATATTATTAGTGTTGATAAAATGTATTTGTAATTAGTACAATTTTTTAAATTATTTTAAAAATGATAAATAACTGGGTATATACTTAAAGTTGCTATTTAATTAATAATATTAAAAATAATAATGTACTAAGTGCTAAGGAAGATTTTTTAGATTCAATATAATCAGTTTAATGTATTAAAGAACAAACTGGGTGCTAATGCATTTTTACAATATTATAGACCCTTTTTAAACAAAATCTTTCAAATGTCTTTTGTTTCACTGAGAAGGGATATCTCACTTTCATTCAATACATTTCAGAATAGTTCTATATTATGCTGAAACACTATATTTTTTAAATTGTTAAATGCAGCAGAAATGTATTGGATTTTACATTTCAACTCAATTTTAAATTCTGTTATTCTGTCTAAAAGTTAATTCTAATTCAATATCATTTTATTCTTTCAGATTACTATAGTATTATAAAGAAGTGCAATCCTCCTTTTATTAAATCTCTAGAGCCATCTATTGAAAGTTTGAGTATTCAGTGGTTACCAGATGATAATTTTATCTCAAATCATTTTCTGACATTTGTCTTTATTAATGAAAATTTGGAATTAAGAACTGAGTTGATGTAGTCATGTATCTAACAGCCATATTTAATTTGTTTTTTACTATCAAGATCACAACTTGAAATGGATAACTGCATTTTTTCTCGCTTTGAAATTCAAGTCATCAAGCCAGAAATTGGATTAGGAAATTATATTCCATCATCTTTTAATAGACACTGATTACCACACCTTGTAATAGATGGCACTAAAATAGAGAAAAAAAATCACTATCATAATTTTAGAAATTATCAACATTCTCAAGTAGATAATCATCCAAGACAAAAATATTTGAGTATTTTTCATCTATTTTCAACTAATAAAAGTTTTTTTTAAACATTAGATTATAAAAAAAATATTTATAGAATTCCATCTAAACATTAAGAACATTCTATAGATCATCTTCTGAATTGGCAAAATCATCAGAATTCTATAAATCAAAAAGTCAAGAAGTTGTTTTTATTTTTGCTTTTAATTTATTTTGATGCATCCTTTAGAAACCTGTTTATAAACTGCTACAAATACCACTATCATAAAATGGGAGAAGGAATTTGGAGAAATATACATATCTTCTTAGTTGTTTAACATTAATTTTTATTTTAAATGCTTCAAATTTTTTACTTTCAATAAATTTTTTCTTATATCATATAGTAACGGAAATAATATAAATTTCCATTAACAATTAGCAATTTTCAAATAATGTTATAAACTTTTTGACTTTAATTAAGTACGAAATATTTTGAGCAAACTGATGAAATCAGTATTTAAATTACAGCTTGCCCAGAAGTTTTTTTTTTTTTTTTCATATTTTCCTAACAACAGAAACATATTTATATTTTTAATAACATAAAAAACTTCTTATAAAGTTCCAGATAAATTTCTTTTTCCAGATTCAACAATTAAGCCAGATGGATTTGATTTCCTATGATGTTATTGGAATCTCATCAACATACTCAGGACAACTCATATTTGTTGGTGATTATGTACTTCATAAGTAGAATACAACAGCAAATTGAACTAAATATATGTGGACAAATGCAAGCGATAAATCACATAGACAATGACTATTTAATCCTATAGTTTTAGTGAACAATTGATGGACTTAATAAAGCCACTAATGAAAATATGTCTGGTTGGAACTCTGCACATTTCTTTGTGATAACTTGTTAATAGTTTAGTTGGTTAAAAAATAATCCATATCTACATAATAAATAGTTGATTTATATAGTGCTTGTTTATATATATATAAACAAGAGAATAAACCTCTAGTCATGTGATTTTTATGAATTTACATGCACTCATCTGTAAAGCATCAGTTTAAAAAGCATAAGTGGACCACTCATGCTTAAAGATTATCATTATATAAGTCGATCATTGCTCACCATGTTGAAATCAGGGCTTTAACTTATTGTGTGCCTGATATATAACTTGAATTTCTGATATCAGCATGGTGAGCAAAGATTGGCTTATATAATGATAAGCTCTAAGCATAAATGTTCCTTTTATGCTTTTTAAACTGATGCTTATGGGTGAGTTTATGTAAATTCATAAAAATCATATGACCAAGGTTTATTCCCTTCTTGATATATATATATATTTAAATAAATAAATAATTCTCAAAATTTTTATTTTATTTTAAGATTAATTAAAATAATATTTTATTGTTTATTTTCATTTAATATAAGAGAAAATCTGGCTCCTTCTTCATCCCTTATCTACTTGCACATATCAGAATAAGATTGTTTGTTTTTTAAACTATAGAATGTAGACTAATTATTTTTGTGTATATTATAGATTTGAATTTTAAAAATATCAAATAAAATTTTAATTAAAATGAAGGGAAAAAACATGTTTGCTTGAAAGAAGAAATGCCATACAAAAATATTTAATCCATAAAAAGTGTGAGGGTGATTATAGTTGTGGGGGGGGGGGAATAAAGTGAATAAATAAAAGAGGACTGGATGATTCAATGAGAAGAAAAATAAATTGTACAATTAAAAAGAAATTACAATGAAAAAGATAAGACTGAATCATGGGATGCACACAAATTTCAGAAAAAAAATTCCATTGTAGATATATTAAAAAAAAAAATATTAATTTAATAGATTTTTGAATTATACAAAATATTTTTTAAAAAGAATAAATGAATATATTTTTAAATCAATATTTAATCAGAATATTTTTTAAAAAAAGGGGGGGGGGAGAGAAAATTATGCCATAATAGATTTAAACAATCCAAAAATAGCAACATTTTTTTTTCCTAATAAAAACATTGAATACATTTTTTATATAAAAGAAATTTATATATCATTAAATAGCCTAGTCTGATAATCATCTAAAGTTTATAATGCTAATGTAACAATAGAAATAAAATAGCTTGCTAATAGCAGGATGTTTTAAATCATTACTTATGAATCACTGCGACCTACATTTTCTAATCTTAGATTTTAAAAAATACCATATTTATGTACGCGTGTGTGTACGCACATCAAACGTTATGAAGCAAATCCTTGATATGTGCCCAAAGAAAAGAAAAAAAAATCAATATATTTTATATTGATGAAGTGCAGATGAAAATATATTTAGTATATAACACGAGTTTTTCTTTTTGCAGAGAATGATTTGCATTACATAATAAATAAGTTAAACAGTAAATAAAGTTATTAAACATGTAAACCTACTTGCATTTGGTACCAGCAGGAATCTGAAACCCACTGGTAAAAACTTAACCATTATTTCTATTAGCACAATTTATTTTAGCATCTAATTTTTTGGACTATATCACAAAATATCAAATTTTACATCAGTAAAATTATCTATGTGATTTTATTTTTTCTCAAAGTGTAATTGTTAATGCATCTTTTTACCATGCCTGTGTCATCGATTCAAATCCAGATGGAACTTCTGCCTAATACAATTTCAAAGCTACTTACTATTATTGATTGTAGTATCTTGTGCAAGACCACAATTAAGGATTCTCAATCTGCTAAATTTGTTTCCATCATTACCTCCTCAATACCAAAAACTGAATGTTCATTTTCCTGCATAGTTACAAAGAGTGGGAGGGAAGGAAAAGATTAAAATCAAAATTGTTTGCATACAGTTAAAGGATGGTAACATAATTGCTCAAATACCCAATCTCAGTTGTACAATTAATAGAAAATCTTGTGCAGTTTATCACATTGTTAGATGATGGTCTCATGAGCTAAAGATTCCTAAAATGAGACTAAATCTGTCACTTCTGGCATTCAAATCTCACTTTCAAAGAAATTTTTATAATGTATGCAGAGAGATGATTTGTACAAGTTCATAATAACTAGGCTACAATGACTGAAGACAATAAAGTAAAAAGAAATAAAGAGAATGAACAAGAGAAAAAGCACCAACAGAAATAGAATAAGATTATTTGCACCAGAAACAATAATTAGCCTTTGATCAGGCACTGCTTATATATTATTACAGATATCTCAGATCTAAATATCATTCCATTATCAATCAAGTGATAGCAGCAAAAATGCATACACATTTATTTATTTATAATATTGAGACAATTGAGTCTCATGCCATCATGATAAAAATAATATAATACACATAGAGTTGAGCTCTTTGAAACAAAAACAAAAAACTCCTATTTTTACTTACATTATATGTATTTTTATATTATTAATTAGACACATTTATATGATTGTAAGTAAAAAAAAATTTGATTCCTTTTTTTATTTTACCTTAATTAGATCTTTTTATTAAAAAACAATTTTTTTTTAATTATGAGATAAGATAGATCAATTTTGACTTTGTTATTGACCTAACTTGTTTACTAAAAAATAAAACAGAATAATTAAGTTAATGTTCAAAAACTGCTTACTTAAAAGAATTTTAGAAATTTTTTAAAGGCAAAAAAATTGAATAATAAGCTAAATCTATAAAAAGGAAAACTGCTAATCAAAAGAACAATAGCAGTGATAAGAATTGTAGCAGAAATTACAATCAATGACAATAAAAGGCAATTTTGCTATATCATAATGGAAGATCATAACTCAATTATAGAGCATAAACATAGTAGAATGACAAACTTAGTTTAATATCCATTATGAGTGGATAAACAGGAAAATTTAAATCTACTCCAAATCTTTTTCTATTAATTTCTCTTAAACTGCCCTAAGTTATATATATATATCAAAATTACCCCAAATTAACTACTAAATCAGACTAGCCAAGGAAAATAAACTCTAAAACACAACTAATGGTTTCACTAGTACAAGCAGACTTCTCAAATATAAAGAATTAAAAAATAACAAATTTATATTAAATATTACACACAATTCTACTTACATCCCACACCCCTTTAATATTTAAAGAACTTTTAAGCAAATTAATTGCTTCAGAATCATAAACTTGTAAAAATAAAAATTATTTTTATTTCATTTCTTTTAAAGAAGACAGCCTTAGACTCATCAAAATGAATAGTGTGGCCTGTGCAGAACTGACATCTTTATTTATAACCGTACTTTTATGAAACTTTATTCTTTCATTTAAGCTCAAACTACTCTGACCTATATATTTCTTCTTATATACAATTCTTTTAAAAAAAAATTTATTTCCAAATAAATTATTTTTACATACAATTTTTTTAAATTGTCTTCTTATAGAATTGTATGTAAAAATAGTAATTTGTTTGGAAATAAGGAAATTACTTGGAAAAGGGGTATTATTTAGAATAATTTATTAATAATACAGAGAAAATTTTGATAGAAAGACTATTTTTGGAGTAGTGTATATTATTCCTTATTTTTGTGAGAAGTATATATAGGACAAAGTAGTTTGAGCTTAAATAAAAGAATAAAGGTACATAAAAGTAGGGTTAGAGATAAATATCTTAGTTCTGCTTTATATATCCATTTTGATGAGGCTACGGTTGTTTGCTTTGAAAGAAACAAAATAAAAAGAATTAAAGAATCTTTATTATTAAAAAGGATTCTAAAGCAATTAACTTGTTTAAAGTTTTTTTTAATATTAAGGATGTGAGGGTGTAAGTGGAACTGTGTGTAATATTTAATATAAATTTATCTTTTAGTTCTTTATACTCGAGAAATCTATTTATAGCAGTGAAAACATTATGTTTTTATTTTCCTTGACTAGTCTGGTTTAGTGGTGAATTTGGAATAATTTTGATTATTTTATTGGCTAGTTTAGCTTCAGGTTATTAATGTTTATATATATACAGGGCTTTTTTTTAAATAAAAAAAGATCCTGGAATACACTTCTTGTCAAGCTTCTTACTAAAAAAAAAATTATAATATTTAAATTAAATTTAAAGAAGCTTTTCCAATGCTATGAAATAAAAAAAAAAAAATTTATCCAAATTTTTTATTACTTTAGGCATGTCAAATCTGAAGTTAAATAAACAAATACAAATATATAACTGATCTCTAAATGTAAAATGAAATTGTAAAACTTTATATAATTGAATAAAAGTTTATAGTGATTTCCAAAATTTGTCTAATTCTTGTCAGCCAAATTGTCTCAATTCAATGTTAGTGTCTATGGCTGAATGATGTCCTCTGAGTAACCACAGATCAACATATTTTGAAGGATCAAAAAGTGTCAAAGGTGGTTCGACAAGTTTGATGAACAAAAGTGCCGAAACTGCTTTGAGCTTCAACAAAGATTTTATTGGGGTAATAATTAAATTCATTTGTGAAAACCTATGTTCACAATCACTTGAAGAAATGGGAATAGAATTCAGAGCATACATCAAATACAACAGTTTTTCAGGATATCTCTTTTCAAGAATAAATTCATGAAATCCATGAATCGTTTCTCTTTCATTTAGTTGTAGTCTGATTGATATGTTTTTAATTTCCATCACTCCAAATATCAACTGAATATCAATATCTTCAGGCCAATATTTTTAGTCAAGTACACATGCCCAAAGTGCAAACTCAGAATCTTTGCTACCTAGCATCCTTTTTTCAATTGATTTTTTCAAGCATCCTTTTTCCAATTGATTTTTTCAATGTTTTATAAAATGTTTTTGGTCAATAGGAGGGTCATTTTTTGTAACTTTTGTGTGAAATGAAACTCCACAAAAATGCAGATCTGTACAGCAACTACAGCACATTTATAAAAAGGTCCAAAAGTCTGTTTTCTTTCTTCACAAACTTAAACTAGTGCATTTATTTTTCAATTTGCAATGTAAAGGTTCACATTGTGATCTTGTAGGTCCAAAATTACTTCTAACAATTCTTGGAGAGCATTGCACATCAATGCTAGATCCAATAAAAAGGCTGTAGATCTTACTTTTTCTCTTTAAGCTATTGTTAGTACATTTATCATTTTTATCTCTTGTAGAATCATCCATTGCTTCTTCAAAATGATGTACAAGACAATCAAAATTATTCCATATAGCTGAAACTCAATGCAAACTAGATACTATCTAGTACTTAAAACTTCCAATTTTTAGAAGCTCAATGTCTAGTGATTCTGAACATTTATGTAACTATTATTTTTCGGTGATGCATGGTATAGAATATAAAGTTTATCAATAAATGATTTGAATCTACTGATTCCTGAAATTTTTTTTACATCACCTACTGATAATTCTAATCTATGATTAGCACAGTCCAAACTATAATGGAAGAAAATTTTTGTGCCAGAATTCTTTCATTCTACTTTTACATCCTAACCTCACAGTTTGCTATCAAGATTAAATATTTTTTAAAATAATCTTTTATCATCCCATAAAATTGAAGACATTTGAGTAAGGATTCAAATATTTCTTTTGCTGTTATGTTTTCAAGTTCTACCAAGTCTAAAATTAAATTAATCAGTGAATTCATTCCAACTCTTTTGATGCGGCATCGAACAAACACAATAAGGGTTTTTTTTTTTTACTTATGGTAGTTGAATCATCAATTTATAATTTTATTTTTTGATCTAATAATTCCTTTAAACACATTTTTTCTCATGTCATTATTTATATGATTCATGATATTAATGCATGCATTTGTTGAATGAAGAATATACTTTAATTCCATTCAGTTCTTGCAGATCAATTTCATTTTTAAAAGTAAAGAATGATTGATTTTCCGTTGCTATTTTATATGCATTTCAAATTTTTTTTGTTGATATTACTTTTTCATGAGATGATTTTTAAAAAATGTTTTCAATCTTTTTTTTTTTTCAGCTTTAAAAATAATTTTTAATGCTGCTTTGTGTGCAGCAGATTCTCTGGGTTCAAAAAAATTTTTTGAAGTGATTCCCGGAATAGATGATTTCATTGTTAGCCCATTCATTGGAAATTTTCATTCCCATCATTGCTTCAGTTCCAAGAGTTCTAACATTTCTGCAAGGTGTGCAGACAAGTTTCATTTTGTGTATGTTCAACCATTCATTTTTTGAGCAAAAATCATTTTTTTTATCTAATGACCAGCAATCCAGCCAATCATTTTGAATATGGTATTGCATTTCAAGATCTGCTTAAGATGATGCAGGAACATCAACTTGCATGGATATTTCCATATTTTTTGTTGACTTGGATTTTTTTATTAATGAGATTGATGGATGAGAAGTAACAGGAAATGTTTTTTTTATTTTTAAACTTGGGTAAAGTTTTACACTAAAAAATAAAAATAATGATGTCAAATTTACATAAAATTAAAGAAATTAAATATTCCACACATTGTCAATTGCTATGCAGGTACATTCAATCACAAATTACTGGTTGCACATGCATCAGTGTAATCAGACATTTACCACAAGAAATTAATGGGGACATAATGAGTCCACTTCTTACTACATGAGAGCGCCAATTTCAAATCCATCCATATTTCATCTGATTCATAAAACACCATATTTTTTTATTTGTTCGAATTATACAAATATGAATTGTAATTATGTATGTGTGATACGATTTTATGTGATTATGTTTGAAATATTAATACTCTAAAAAGGTGCCGGACTACTATTCCACCACATTACATGACAAAAAAAGCTATGTGTATATATAAAACATCTGCAAACAATTTACATATAGAGTCAAGATTTCTACCAACTGTTAAAATAGTAGTTTGTAAATCAAAAACAGTCTTTAAAAATAGAAAAGGTTTATTAATGTTTTTTAAAAAATTATCTACCAAGCAAAACTTAACTTGATTGCCATAGCAACCATTTTATATCACATCATTCAAGATGAAATTACAAAAAACTGAAACAAGAATGAAATAAAACTCTCATAAAATTGAATTGGATCCTAAAATTATAAAAGTTTTTAAATTTTACTTTAAATAATTAGATGGTGTCAAGATTATTGTCATGCACAGTACTTCCATATTTGCTAATCTACATTAGAAAAAAAAAGAAAATACTTTTTATAAGTAAATTAATAAAATTGCAGATTTGAGATGCTTTTTGAAATTGAACAAAAATGTTCATAGTTAATAATTTATATTTGTAATGTAATCTTTCAATGATAAGTATACAGTGGAGCTGTAATATCCACTATATTTTGTTCCAGTCCCCTCCTCATATACATTATGTAGAATAGTTTACATTTTACTGATAACCTTAGATTACAATAGAATATATAGTGTTTATTGAACTGCAAGTATACAGCATTTTGGAACATGCATGTATAAACAAAATTTTTTAAAAATAATAATATAGTTATTAATGATAAATTGAAACAATTTATATATATATACTCTATAACTATGTCTTTTGACCAGGATTTTAAATGAAGAAGTGAGATAGGTTGTTTAAATTATGAAGAAGGACCACTCCAAGAAATGATGGAATTATAATCACTATCTTAAAAGAAGCAGGTGAAGAAATAAAAAAAATTGTTGGAAAAGTTATATAGCAAATGTCTAACTGATAAAAATATACTAAATGATTGAAATAATGCAGTATTAATATTAATATTTTTAAAAAATGATAAAGATATTAGAAATTACAGACTTATCCATCTTATCAATTCTATATAAAAAATTTTACTAAGATAATTATAACTCATTTACAGTAAACTTTGGATTTTATCCAAAAGAATAAACTGATTTAAAAGTGATTTTAGTACAGTGGATCTTAACCAAATATTGAGAAAGATTATAGAAAGAACCAATGAACATGAGTTGCCATTATGCTTTGAATTTGTACATTATGAAAAGGCATTTCATTCTATAAGCATTTCTATAGTAATTCAAGTATTGGGTCATCAGTATATAGACCAAAGATATTATTATATTCTGAATAATGTTTATCGAAATGCAACAGCAATTATAGTTTACATAATAATTTTGGGAAGAATAATATTGAGAAGAGTGTGAGGCAGGATTATTTCACTGGAGTTAATTCTTTGGTTGTCATCGAATAGCTACTATATCCCACTCAATGGCACACTTTTCACGCTTAAACTATAAAATATGATCATTCCCGGGCCATTAATTATAATCATTTTGATGTGTTTTTTGTAATGCGAAAATAAAAACAAAAGAAAATCGTCTTTTTTAAATATTATTTAATTTCAAATATTATTCTTTTATTAACGTATACAAATTAAATGATAATAATAAATGTAAAATAAAATAAACAAATTACAATTTGATTTGTCTTTTTTAGTTTGCTTTTTATTAGAAAAATCAATTTTCTATCGGAGATTTTTTTACTGGGGTTACGGCTTTTTTGTTGTTGTTGTTTACTGCTATTTTTTATTTCAAATCGAATGACAACTAAAAGTAAAAGTTGTTACGGTAGGTTTAGGGTTAGTTTTAGGAAACAAATTACAATTTGATTCGTCTTTTTTAGTTTGCTTTTTATTAGAAAAATCAATTTTCTATTGGAAATTTTTTTACTGGGGTTACGGCTTTTTTTTTGTTGTTGTTTACCGCTATTTTTTATTTCAAATCGAATGACAACTAAAAGTAAAAGTTGTTACGGTTAGGTTTAGGGTTAGTTTTAGGGTTAGTTTAGGGTTAGTTTTAGGGTTAGGTTTACGGTTAGTGTTCTGTTGTTTGTAATGCTAAAATAAAAAATATCAAAATCGTATTTTTGTAAATATTTTTTTTTACTAACATCTATAAAATAAATGATAACAATAAACGTAAACTATATTCAACAAAGTATAACAGTAGTCGGAGAAAAGAAAGAAACTAAAACTTTTTTAAACAACGACAAATATATATATAAAATGTTTATAATATATGCTTTTTATGACATTTAAAAAAACAGTGTACAATTGTACTTTTCTTTCTGGATATTTTTGTGTTAACGCTCTTTTTTATTTCAAAAATATACACATGGTACAATCTTAAAATGTCTCATGGAAATGTTATGAACAGTACGTTACTTGACGTGTTACCTAATTCCAATTCACTTTATACATATATCTCATCAACATTTACTACTTAAAACTTCAATACACTACGGTGTAAAAACTCTGTTAATTATTACTTTACAAAATCTGAACATTTCAATACTTTAAAATAAAATAAAAACCAATGAAAATAACATTTCTATCCAATTCAAAAAAACACACCCTCTCCCCAAGCCGTAACAATTTTATAAACTGTGCGAATTGGGAAAATGTATTTGCTGCATAAACATACATGCTGTACTGTGATGTGACATAGCGGCCTGCAATCTGTAGTACAACAAAAAAGTTGTATTATAGAAAACGCAGGTTCGAACGTGTCAACCGCGGAAACAGCATTTTTATGTGTTTTAGCGCGTAAACAGTGCCATCCAGTGGGATATGGTGGCTCATTGATGACAACCTAATTTAAGTCAACTAATTGTTTAAAAAAGATTCTTCAGAGCATATGAAATATTGCAAGAGTTATCAGATGAAAATAAGAAAGCAGGAGTAAAGTAAATGCTAAAAGACTAAAATAATGTTCAGTGGATTTTCTCAAAAGAAGAAAATAAAGATTGGTCATGATCAATATGAAGTTAATAACTACAAATATCTTGGTCAGATTATAATGGTTGAAATAAATAATAAAATTAAATTTGGATGGAGTGCTTTTAGTAGAAATAACTTAATATTAAAAAATATATCTATGTTTGAAAAGGAACATTTTTAATAAATGTGTTATTTATGGATCGGAGACTTGAACACTTAATAGAAATGCAATACAGAGATTTCAGTCTTGTCAACAAAGTATAGAGAGATGTATATTATGAGTAACAAAAAGGGATAAAAAGTGAAATACATGGATGAGAGAATAAACAGAGATTAAATAACATCATTGAAAGAACTAAGAGATTGAAGCAAAGTTGGGCTGGACATATTGCTAAAAAACATGATAACAAATGGATAGTTGAAGTACTAAACTGGATTCCAAGAGGATGTAAAAGATCTAGAAAAAGATCAAATGTGAGATGGATGGATGAAATAAAAAAATGTGTTGAGGTGATGTGGAGAAATACTGGAGTAAATTTGGAAAGTCCTTCATCTGGAAGTAGATCAATAATGGTTAAAAATGATGAAGATGGTGATATGTTCATTCACAATCACTAAAAAAAAAAAAAAAAAAATTAAAACATTATATCGCAACATCATTTTTTAAAATATAAAATAAATAGTGAAATGTCAAAGTTTCAATGAATTAAACGCATTCTGAATGATTTTCTTTTTTTTCAATAACTTTTTTTTCTTATGGAAACATAATAGCAATCATGTTATAAGCAGACAATAGCCTTTCTAATTACTGGTTTTAAAATTTATAGTCACTCCTATTTGCTGTTAGTTATTCAGCTTTTCAGTTAAACTCTTTAAACTTTAAGCTTTCTGATGCAGTAGTTAAAATATAATTACAATTATCAATAATTTTCATTTAACATTTAAGAAAGACACTTTACAAATTTTGTTAAATTTCATAAAACTTTTAACCTTACACTTAGAAAACATTTTATTACACGAATACTATATGACATTAAAACAATCGATAAAATATGTGTACTTTCAACTTAAGCCAAAGAAATATGATTACATATGAATGGCATTCCAAGATGGAAAAATGGCTGCTGACATATTATAAAATTTATAAATTTTAGTTTTTGTTAGCATTTTTTTTTTTACTTTACATTTTGGATAGCTTATAATTAAAGTAGTGCATATTGTTAAAGTATATACCATGGTTTCACTATATTTATTTAGAAATAGTAGTAATTTATAAATTTATAATAATTGAGATACATATATATATATCAAAGTAAAATTTATAATAATTGAGATACATATATATATATCAAAGTAAAATTTGATTGAATACAAGTATAATTTATATACTTAGAGTTTTAGATATAATTATATAAGGGATTTGAGTGCAGACTTTTCATGCTAAACCAGCATTCATCAGTTGGTCCAGATCATCATCTCCTAAACAAACATGTAATCAGTGCTCAATTTATATTAAGATAGCAAATCTTCAAACTTTAATTGACAGGCTTCAATCTACTACACCCTCCAACTCTTCAGCAATCCATAGTTGCATGCTCTTTAAATATTAGGATATTTGAAAATTAAAAGTATTCTGGAGTATAAGCATGTCACTGCAATGAGACTCTGATAACAAAAGATTATTTTCTCTTATTTCTTTTATTTAATATATCAATTTTTAATTTCTAATTACATACATAAACAGCCCATATTGAGTATTATTTTGTTAACTTTTATTCTTTCTTGTTAATTGTTGTCATTGTTTGTTCATTGTTTCTCTTAATTACTCATTGTCATTGTGATTTCATATTTCACCATTGTGTTTAAACTTAATATGTGAGGAGTATGTAGCCTGATGTCCCCTGGCCAGCACCTTGGTGCAGCATCATATATAGATGAAATTGGTAGACATAACTACTATGTAGTTGGCAACACTCATATAGATTATTTAAAAGTTTTTATCAATTCTATACCTTGAAGTTCATATAATGTTTTTCTGTTACATATTGGTTTTTACCATCATCTAATATTATAGTTATACAATCAGCATGTCAATGTATCACATATTGTTTTCACAGGCTATCATGTAATATATTTTTTACACATAAACACATATGCACATAATTTTACAAAATTAGATCGAAAGCAAATGGCTATTTTATAGTCAAATGATCAATTATTTTAGTATATGATCTAATTAAAAGAATGTGTCAGTATTTATTTAAAATCAATAATTTGGTGTTTTTACCTATATAACAGATCCAACATTTTGAACACTAAAATACCATCTCCTATTTATGTTCCAACAATGAAGTAATAATAGTGGATGAACAAAATTTTTCAAGAGATCAAACATTTCAAAATTGCCATAATGGATTTTTATGCTAAATTTTTCAGCATTCAAAAGTATTGAACTATATAAGATTATTAATATTTATTTAACCTCAATGATGTAAGGAGTTTTATTATTTATAATATTGCTCCATTACAAGAAGTAATAGAGAGTCAGCCACTCTAACATCAAATCATGCAGAATATTTAAATTAGTGATAAATTGTGTTAAGGAAGTGGCAAATTATTAGAAATGATGTCAAGTGTTATTATTTGGTCTTAATGTACTATGGTCATGCATCTAAAACTGCTTTCAGGAAAAGAATATAAGATGCATACACACATTATTAATGTAATCAAATGCAAAGAAAATTTACGTTTTTACAAATTTAAAAATAAAATACTTTATTCTTGACTAGGTAAAGAAGTAGTAACCCAGATTTATTTTTTCCATTAACTGTTGGTTTATTATTAGACTTGGCAATATTAATATTTTTTTAAAGGTGTTTTTAACTTGTACTGGCCAACAGCAGATGTTTATCTTTTTTTTTGGAAAATAAAATAAAAATTATAATATTTTAAGAAACATTTAAGAGAGGACTTTTACACCATTTAAATAAAAGCATATCAAATTAATTTACTAATTTTTGCATGTTAGTTAATTTAAAAATCGTTATTTATAAATTGCATTTTTTCAGCTTATAAATTATTCTATTTATTTCAATAAATAATGATGGTGCACTATGCCAGAAAGATTAAAAGTTTATTATTCTTGAAATTTAACAGCTTAGCACTGCTTTAGACCAGGTTGGTCATATTCATAGAAATAATGTGTTATCACTATACAAATAAGGAAAGATAGGGTATTTGATCACAGACTTTCAAGCACCCTTCAACTATCCACACTACATCATACTACTGATATACATGACCACACACATGTAGAAAAGATACTCACCAATATGCATATTTTGTGCTAAACCAGCACTCATCAATTGGTTCAGATCATCATCTCCACACACATACATAATCAGTGTTGTTTATATTAAATAGCAAATCTTCATACTTTAATGACCAGGCTTCAATCTACCCCAATCTCCAACTCTTTAGCCATCCATATCATTAAAAATCTGATGATGGAATGCCCAAATTCCATGCAAAAGTTGAGGTAGATTGAAGCCTGTTCATTAAAGTATGAAGATTTGCTATCTCAATATAAACTGAGCACTGATATTATGTATATACATGGGAAATGATGATCCGGACCAACTGATGAGTGCTGGTTCAGCATGAAATATGTATATTGGTGATTATTTATCTTTTCTATATGTGAGTGTGGTCATGTGTATCAATGGTATGAGGAAGTGTGGATAGTTGAAGGGTGCTTGAAAGTCTGTGTTCAAATCTCCTATATTTACAATTAAGCTCCAGGTTTATGAAGAATGCCTGTATTTCAAATATTAAATAAGGAAAGAAATCTGATTGAGTTACTCTATTTATAGTTTTCAAATACTTTTTATTATTTGTAATAATTTTATATTTTAGCTCTGAATATTTAAGAATTTACTGAAAAAAATTATGTGTTAAAATGTATTATTTTAATAAACTTGAAGGATTTGTATTAGCCTGTTTTGTTTGTAATCTCAGATTCAAATTCAGATGAATCTTGAAGACTTTTTAAAAAGCTGAAGATTTATTACTTATTAGATTTCTTCAGATAGTTAACCCAAAAGCAATCCAATTAGCTATCAAACATTTATCAATAAATCAACAACTAGCTATTCCTAAGTGGAGAATAAAGCTTCTAAAATATTTATCATCAGATTATAAAAGATATCATATTAGTTAGTAATATTGCACAAGTTTAATTATTGATGAAGGGTATTGTATTACTACAAATAGTGGGACAATTTTTACTTTTAAACTACAACTTCCAAAAATTTCTTGGTGGAAGTAATTTTCATGCAGACAAGAGAACCATTGCTAAAAAATGATAACAATTAATAAACAGACTATGTTAAAAGCAATATTAATGAATATAAATTATCAATGACAGTTTATTAATACTTAAATTAAAAACCTCCAATTTCAAACCTATATTTTATCTTGATACCTACTTCATGAATCTATCTATAAACTATTCCAAAGATAAATGCCATATAAATGGAAAATTAGAGCTAGTAACATTTTCCTGCTTAACACCAACTTTCATTTCAAATGTTTTAGATTTTCCATCAGCAATAGTCATATTTCCTATTACATTAGCATACAGTAAATATATAATAAACTTTAGTAGACAACCAGCTATTTTCAAGCACTGCAATAGATCTACTTAATTAACTGATGAAATGTTTTGACCAAACCAATAAAAGCAATATATAAATTGTACTTTTGTTTCTGACACTTAATTTTTTCTGGCAATAAAAATCATGTCTGTAGTGCTTCTTCATTTTCTAAAATCATATAAAAGCTTTGGTAACTATTTATGAGACTGAAGCAACTTCTTCAATAAAGTTCTTTTGCTGTAATAGATAAAAATTATATTACATATCTATACCAAAAATTATGTGCTTTTACGCTTGCTAGAGAAGTTATATTTATTAATATTTATTTGCGCTTAGTGCTTTCAAAGCTCCATGGCTTCATATTCATAGCTGAGTGCAGTTGATAATAATGAGGGGGGGTGTTCTAATTTATGCTAATTGGTTAGGTGCTGTGTTTTAGTATTTTATATCAATTACTGCAGTCTTTTTTTTTTGTCCCTTTATAAATTAAAGCACTAGAAGTATCTTTAAGATCAAATGGCACAACTTCATGAGTTCAAATATTCCTAAAAAATTTCAATATTTTTGAAGCTGATAATATCACTAACATATTTTAAAACTTTTCCAGGTATTTTATCAGATCTTGCAGCTTTTCCACTTTTAAGATTACAAAATGCTGTTTTAACTTCATTAAAATTTGCAATGATATGGTTCTTATAGTTGTGAATGAAAATTGTCTTCAGAATATGTTGAATAAATTGGAAGAATGCTGAGAAAACTTTATGGTTAGGGAGGAATGCAAAAAGACTGAAAATTGGAATCCATGATAACATAGTTAAATAGATAAAGGGATTTAGATATGTAAGTAGTTGGTTATGTGAGAATGGAACCAGTGAAGATGAAATTAAAAGAAAAACAGGATTGGCAAAGGATGCATTTATTAAGTGAAAGAAAATATTTTATGGATTTTTGAAGAAAAAAATTAAAAAAAGATTAATTAAATGCTATGTGTGGAGTGTATCATTGTGTGGTTGTGAAATGTGGACAGATTAATAAAATTAGGAACAGATTGGAAATGCTTGAAATGTGGACATGGAGAAGAATTGAAAAAATCAATTGAATGAATAAAATAACAAATTAAGAAGTTTTGAAAGAATCAATGAAAAGAGAAGATAGAATGAGGAAATTAGAAATAGAAACTGGATTGGGCATACATTAAAAAAAAGTATAGTTTAATGAAAGATGTTTTGGAGGGAATGATGACAGAAAATAAGAAGATCAGAAAAGATTGACATTGTTGGATGATGTAATGGATGGGAAGAGTTGTGTGGAATTGAAGAGCTGTCCAATGAAAAGAATGGAGTGGGAAAATGGATGAATTGGTGATGTGACTACTCTTGGATCTATCCATGGGGTAGTTGATGATCGTCATTTAAATCTAAATGAGTATGTAAAATTGAAATCTTATTAAAAAATCATCAATTGAATTCTTATGTCATTATTCAAAAAGTAATCAAATACCTCCATCACTTATTTGAAATATTATTATTATTTTTAAAAAAATAATAGTAAAGATACACTATTCTAAAAAGATTATAAATTTAATAAAATATTACTTCTAAGCATTGCTTTCAACTAGGTTGGTCATATTCATAAAACTACTGTAAGTTTATATAAAGAGAATTTATAGCTAATAATTTTATATAAAGAGCGTGCAAATAAGCTCTTTATATCACATATGTAATACAAGCGTGTTTAAATTAGGTCATGTGACATCTGACTTGATTTTTTTGTAAGTTAATAATTTATATATACCATTTCCATAATAATGCAATGCACAAGTCTTTCTTGCTTATTGTGTTGATGTTATTTAGCAATAAATTATGCCTCTTTATATTTTCTTTTTCAATCATTGTACCTAGTTCAAACAACTTTAATATTAAGAGGATCAAAATTATTGCCAGACTTGATTTCATGTTCTAAAAATATAGATTTAATATAAGGGTCTGTTTTAGCATGTTTATGTATATATTTGTGTTGTGTTAATCTTGTACTACAGTTGATACAAGACTCACCATAATAAATTGCATTACATGTTGGTTCATTAAATTTAATTTTATAAACTATTTGGAGAGTTTGGTTTGAAGATAATTAATCTTTAGTATTGTTCAAAATTTGATTAAGATTAGGATTTTAATAAGATTTTCTTATTTTTCCTAATTGCTGTAAAATTTGAATTAATAAATCTATTATTTCATAGAGATAAAATTATAGTGTTTAAAGAAACAATTGCTTTGAATGATTATTTCCAGATGCAAAAAGGCGGTTAAAATGAAGTTTGCAGATTAAACAATTAAAAAAAAATTCTATAGAATTCTTGATAGTATAAAATATCAAATGTTTAAATTTATCTTTATTTTTAAATCATAAATATAATAAAAAATTAAAATTTTTAGCTTACAAACAAGATATAGATTTACTAAGATAGATGGCAACAAATTCGTAAATTTAACTAAATGTTCTATTCTACAAAATATTAAACTTGTTTTTGACTGTGGTCCAAAATTCATTGCAAGAAATTGGAAAAATCCATTTTTAGAAGCAACTGCTGATATTGATACCAACTATGAAAATGAACCTCAACAGGAGGATGTTGATAAAATTGCAAAAGTATTATGTCTCCACCCATTTAAAATGAATAATAATAAATATAATTGGTCTATTAAAATAAAAGAACTGCTGTGTCTTACGACCAGCAAGTAAATAAATGGACAATGGCAGAATTGAGATGGTAAGATTATAGTTTAATACGAATAATTTTAACTATATACATTGCAAAAAGATCGTGGTGACCTGCATATAATAATCCTAGTCCTGCTTTTGGACTTACAGAGGCAGGAGTCCTTGACTTATAAATAATACTCAGAACCAATAGATCAGGTTATGGGGGTTTATATGTCCCTCAAAACTTCTGGAGTCTCTTACATACCTAACCATATATGGTGTTTTCACATATGTTTTCACATACACACAGTATTTTTACATTTCTCACCATATATGGTATTTTATACAGTTTTCTGACCCTATAAGGTCAGCTGGGCTCTCTATGATTTAACAACCTTGCAATTTTACACAATCGTTATACATAATTACTATAGCTATTTTACATATTTATTATACATTACAGTTATTATTTTATTCTACATTTATTATTGTACTCTTATTATTCTACAACGTACATATGTATATATCTTGCTTGACTTGAATACTGCAAGAACCAAAATCATTTTTACAAGTTAATAATATTAAATGTTTAAAAGTGGATAAGGTGAATAAATTTGTTTTTTTTATCTAACAAAGATTATAAAGATAAAGTTTATGATCAAATTAAAATTTAAACGTCATGATAAATATAATTTTAAAAGAGAAAAAGATAAATTTATTGTTTCAATATTAAGACATTATAAAAACAAAGCAATTAATAAATTTGAATATAAAATGATTTATCCATCAGCTATTCTTCCTAGAATTTTCACAAACATAAAAATGCAAAAGAAAATCAACCTCTTAGACTTTTAATTGATTTTGGAGTAACATACTTTTATAAGTCAGCTAAATTAATAGCCAAGTGGTTAATTGATCAAGTTGGTTTCGAAAAATTTGATATAACTTTATGAGTCAGTATCATGACAGTTATCTATTAGTATAATTCATGACATTTTAATTAATTTAAATTTTAATAAGCATAAAATAAATTTTATTGTTGATGTTCTTAAATGGATACAGTGGAACACAGATGGTCCATGAAGGCCATTAACTGGAATAATTCTTAGTATAGTTCTTACTAACTTGAATTAGCAGTTATTCCAAGAAAGTTTGCTACAGCATCATTTTTGTATATGGGCTATGCGATATTGTTACCTATGCTGGAAAAAAAAAACAATTATTGATATAAAAGATGAGTTACCTCATTTATCTTCTTTAGATTGAACTATAGAAAATGAAGATACATCATATGGCATAAAGTTTTTAAATACCTATATTCAGCATTCAAACTCACAAATTAATTATAAAATGATTATAAAACCCATCAACATTCATGGTGTAATTCACCTACATTCTTATACTCCAATTTCACATAAATTGGCCTGCTTCAAATGGTTTTTTTAATATAGAAACTATAAATTATTTAAGTTTCAAGCAGACAGAAAAGACAACATTGAAAACTATATAAAAGACTTAGTCAATTCAGGATATAATATTAATATATTAAATAAAACTCTTAAAAAATCATATTCATCTTTAAATACTAGGAACATTAATAACAACATTAATGCATGGTTCAGCGTTCCTTTTGTATTACATATATCTAAAAAGATGAAAACAATCTGCTCAAATGATTTCAATATTAGTTTTAGAACCCCTCCAAATTTAATCAAAATTTGAACAATACTAGAGATAAATTATCTCCAAACCATGCTCTCCAAATAGTTTATAAAATTAAATGTAACGAACCAACATATAATGCAATTTATTATGATGAGTCTCATGCTAGCTGCACTACAAGATTAGCACAACACACACACATATATATATAAACATGCTAAAACAAACTCTAATATCAAAGTTGTTTCCACTGAGCACAATGATTGAAAAAGGAAATATAAAGAGACATGGTTTATTGCAAATAACATCAATGCAATAAACAAAAAAGACTCATGCATTGTATTATCATGTAAATGATATATACAAATTATTAACTTATATATTCTATTTATATAAACTTACAGGAGATCTATGATTATGATTGACCTCATTGGAAGCAATGCTTTGAAATAATATATTATTAAATTTATAATCTTTCCAGAATAGGGTACCTTTACTACTATTTTTTTAATATTCAAATTAAGGAAAGAAGTATTTTTTTAAAAAAATATAAATTTATTTTACATAAAGTTTTACAAAGAATTTCTTTAGACAACAAATTAAACTAGTATAAATTGATTTACATTTTTAATAGTAACTTCCTGCGTGTTTTGATGAATTTCTTGTACTAAGAACAATAATGTTGTGATCCGGTCGATGTGGATAGGTAGATTTCTTTGGGCGCAAGAAGCTTATCTTTTTTTCGAATAGAATTAAATGTATTTTTAATAAAAAATTGTAAATCCAATGGAGAATTGATTATAACTATATGACATCTAAGTAACCATATTACATGGTTAATAAATATGCATCTTCTGATATTGCAGAAATTGCCCATTTTAATATTATGAACCATATTAAAGAGTTCTGGATTGTGATTATTGAAATAATTTTGAATTATATATTTTGCTTCTCTTAGTCCTGAGCAAGAAACAAGAATATGATCAAATGTTTCACTATCTTTTTTACACAAAATACATAAAGAATCAATCCTTTTAAATCCTCTATTTGTAACAAGGAAATCGTTGGTAGGAAGTGAAGATAGATTTATTTTAATGATAAAATCAATATATTTAGGCATTAAATACCATTTTCTCATTTTATTAAAAAGATTGTTATTAGTCACTTCAAGAGAACTAGGTGGGCAAATCAGCTGAGGATTTATCATTTTAAACGTGTCTCAATATGCGTGTTTATTATTAAAAAAAATTTCATTTAAATCCATTTGTTTATCAATAAGTGAGATGAGAAGTTGTAGCCAATTTTTTTTAATATTCGGGGGAGGGGAAGCGTATCTGTGGGAATGATTGTGTCATTAATGTTTTGGTATTTAAATTCAATCTTGATATAGTAGAATAAATTAAGTATATTTTTAATTAGTAAAGTATTAACTGAATGTAAACCTAGGCCATTAAGTATTTTTGGATTTTGCATTTTACACATACTGAAGTATTTTATTGATGATGATTATTATTTTTATTATTATTTTTATTATTATTATTGTAAAAAGAAATTATTTCACACTCAGCTGCCTACTATATATATACAATTTTAATGCACAAATCAGCGCATAACAGCAGAGCTTCTTCAAATTAAATCACAATTTATTATAAACTTAATATAAATTATAATACATAATAAATAATGCCCGAGCGCTTTCAAGAGAACTTAGCTCTCATAATCATGGGTAACAAAGAGTAAGCGTAACAAGGTTGCTATGTGTAAATATATGCAGATATATGTAAATTAATTGAACTATATGCATAAATCTAATTAACCCATTTCTTAGAAATTTTATAACACGTATCTTTCCTATTCATAGCCTTATCATCCATGGCAATAAAACATGCCTCCTTCACCTTTCTCTTAACATCATTTCTTTCCCTACAAACTATTCTTGGATTTTCAGGAACCTGAAAATCCAAGAATAGGTGAAGGAGGCATGTTTTATTGCCATGGATGATAAGGCTATGAATAGGAAAGATACGTGTTATAAAATTTCTAAGAAATGGGTTAATTAGATTTACCCATATAGTTCAATTAATTTACATATATCTGCATATATTTACACATAGCAACCTTGTTACGCTTACTCTTTGTTACCCATGATTATGAGAGCTAAGTTCTCTTGAAAGCGCTCGGGCATTATTTATTATGTATTATAATTTATATTAAGTTTATAATAAATTGTGATTTAATTTGAAGAAGCTCATTAAAATTGTATTATTATTATTATTATTATTATTATTATTATTATTATTATTATTATTATTATTATTATTATTATTATTATTATTATTATTATTATTATTATTATTATTATTATTATTATTATTATTATTATTATTATTATTATTATTATTATTATTATTATTATTATTATTATTATTATTATTATTATTATTATTATTATTATTATTATTATTATTATTATTATTATTATTATTATTATTATTATTATTATTATTATTATTATTATTATTATTATTATTATTATTATTATTATTATTATTATTATTATTATTATTATTATTATTATTATTATTATTATTATTATTATTATTATTATTATTATTATTATTATTATTATTATTATTATTATTATTATTATTATTATTATTATTATTATATTTCAAAGCAAACTTTATTAGGCAAAAAAAAAGGTTACATTCTTATCAAGTAATACATTGTATAAAACATCATATTCTAGGATACATCTTGAAACACAGAAAATATACTTTTGTTTTTTTTTAACCATTAGCGTCTTTTGCAGTTCACACCTTTTAGATTTTTCAGTTCTTATTATGAGTTCATTTCAGTTTTCCATTTTTCAGAGGTTGTATTTGGTCTATCCATTATAAGGCTGCTTTTATTTTAAATAGAGACCATGTGGCAGCATAAATGTCCGGTGGTGCTAGAAGATTGTCCCTTTCCTTAAGTTTTCCTAGTTTGTTGTGATATGTGTTGGGATGTCTTCTTGGATTGTTTCCTAAAGTGAAAGCACATCTAGTACACCATAAGGCATATATACTGAAAGTTGCTGCACGTATTATAGGTATTTTATTTTCATTGAAAGCCTTTAGCATTTTTTCTATTGTGGTTTCCCTTTTCCTGTAATTATTCACCATCATTTGTCTGACTTTTTCTAAGCCTTTACAGTGATATATTAAATGTTCTTGTGTTTCTTCTTCCCGGTGACATAAAGCACACATTGGATCAACATTTAGGTAAAATCTTCTGAACCGAATGAAATGTGCTGTAGGTAGTGCATTTAAATTCAATTTGAGGATGAAGTCAAACAATTTAGGTTCTAAATACCATGTTTTGTACTTTTTGAGTAATTGACTATTATTTATTCCTAGTACTGTTATCCTATTGTTGTTTTCTTGGCTTTGAGTTAGAAAATCATGAATTTGCCAATAAGTATATTTAATTGGATTCTTCAGTGCTATTTTATCTTTAATGTTTTTAATACTTATCAATAGTGTATTTATATAATTGTCTGTGGGTGGGGGTCGGTCCGTTGGTGTGATTTCCTCTTTTGGTTCTATGTTTGGAAAACGTCTGAATATTGTAATCAGTAGATTTACTGTTTTTTGTGTGTAGAAAGTATGTATAGCATGCAGTCCAAGGCCATTCCATTTTGTTGGTTGGTTAAGTTGCTTTAAGGAAATTGCTACTATTTTTCTGTTCCATAATAGTTTATTACAGAGTGAGTTAATTGACTTTGTAAATTGTTTTGTAAAAGTAATTATTGGCAGGTAGTAAGTTATTTTGGTCATTATAAGTTGATTAAATAGTGACACTTTTGCATAGAGTGAGAGATATGATCTGGAGAGTGATGTTATGATCCTTTCTGCTTCGAACTTGAGTTTATTTTGTATATTCCTTCTCATCTGGCTCATTCCCAAGTGGAAAGGAAAACCCAGGAAATTACTGGGCTTACCTTGATAAATTTGTGTGTCTGTTTTGCCTGTGTATATTGACCATGCTACTGATTTATTGATGTTAATTTTTAATTTGAAATTTTTTGTGTATTCTTCTATTATTTCCTGTAGTATATGTATTTGCTTTTTTGAGTTTAGAAACACTGTGACATCATCCATATAAGCTATGCAGGGAATGTATGTATTAGTATTTGGTATTTGAATTCCTTGAATTTTTTTATTTATTTGCTCTAGCAGTGGATTTAAATAAAAGGTAAATAGCAGTGTGCTTAGTGGAGAACCTTGCGGGATTGATTGGCTGGGATTGAATGATGATGTGGATCTACCATTGAGCGTGATGTGTATTTCTCTATTTAGAAGCAAATTGCCTATTGTATATAATATTGTTTTAGGTATCTGTGTTTCTTTTAGCTGACTCAATAGTGTTTCTATTGGGACAGAGTCAAAAGCACTTTCAAAATCCAGCTGGACTACCATTGGTGCATATTTTTTCTTTTTAATAACTGAATTGATTAGCGTTTTATATATTAGTGCTGCCTGCCCTGTGGATGACCCCTTTTTTGCGTATTGATGCTGTGATATTATTGGTACTATGTATTGTTCAATTTTATCCTTTATGACCTTTTCCAGTATTTTTATTCCCAATGGCTCCATTGAGATTGGTCGGAGATTGGCTAGTGTGGAAATTGGTTCTTGTTTTTTCATAAATGGGACCATTGATATTGGATATAGCCCTTGTATATTGTATAGTTTCTGTGATAATTGATTTGCAAGTTGACATAAATATTTATTTGTGAATTGGCTGAGATGTGACAGTACAAATTGTGGGATCCCTGGTGGCCCTGGATGACATGTGCTTGGGACTGAGTTTAAAACTATTGCAAAATCTTTTATTTCAAAAGGTGTTTCCGTTTCTGGCTTGCCAAAATAATCTGCAAGTGGTTTGAAATGATTATTTTTAGTTAGTTTTTTTTTTGAAGTAGTTATATATAGGGTCTAGCATATTATAACCAGCTGTCACTCTATTTTCCCATTCTAGCGCCATGGGTACTTTGTTTGTGCATGGATAACCTAAAGCCCAACGAATATATCCGCGGGTCCATGTATGTTGTTGTGTGAGACAAATTTTCTTTTTCTTTATTGCTAGATATTGTTTCAGTTTATCAACGGTTTGATTGTATAACTTTGTTAGCTTTATTATATTTGCTTGGTTATTCTTGACTGGTTTTGCCTGTATTATCCTTTTATTTATTTCCTCTGCTAATGTGATTAATTTTGAAGGGGGGGGTGGATTTTTGTGTAATGTGATTTATGTTAAACGAGAGTGTATTTATATATGCTATATATTTGGAAATCGGGTCCAGTTCAATTTGATTTAATTTGTTTAACATTATATACATTTCTGAGAAGAGAGCCTCGGGAGTACTATTTGGAAGTAGAATTCTTATTGTTTTTTGTATGTTGTTAAAAGTATTGCAGTGTGTGTCTAAATTTAGTTTCATTATTTGTGCTGCATGATCAGAAAAATTGGTGGGAGAAAGTTTTACTTCAATTGCGTGGTGTAACATGGGAGAATAAAACAGCAGATCAATCAAAGTACCGTGTCTGTTATTATAAAAAGATACTGAGTCCGGTGGAAGAAACCCTTCCCCGCTCATTAGTGGTATTGTAAATTGGTGTAACCATTTTGTGACAAACTTTTTATAGGTCATATTAAAATCTCCAGCAAGAATAGTGGGATGGGGATTGGTAGCTAGAATTGAATTTATTGTAGCAATTATTCTGCTAATTACTATTGGCCCCAGAGGTATATATACAAAAATAACATTGATTGAAAGTTGTCTATGATTGAATGTTGTTATAAGGAGATTTGCATCTATAAAAATTATTTTAAAAGTAGTGAATGGGCATTGTTGGTTGATAAAAATACCTGTGCCATTTGAAGGCGTTGCTGTATCTCTGGAGCATGCGCAAAAGCCTATTTTATTCATATGTAGCGCTGGATCAAAGCGGGATCCGCTATAAATTTTTGTTTCCAATAGCCCTAAAATGGATGGTTGTGTTGTCTGTATCCAATATTTAATTTGCTGCATTCTTTTAATTGAATTCAAACCTCGGACGTTTACTGCACTAATATTTATCTTCATTTGAATTGTATATTTTTGTATGTAGGGGATATTATTTATATTTTTTTCCGATTAGAGTGCTGGAATTTTATCTCGTACCTGCGAGCTAAACGTTTTTTCATTGCGGTTTTTTTTTGCTGCTGGCAGACTTACTATTTGCATGTTTATCTATTGCAGTCTCTTTGTTTTCGTTTTCCAAAGTCATTTCTTCCAGTAAGAGTGATTCTATTTCCATAGATTCATCTGATGATTGGTCCGGCATGTCTACTTGTGTAAGTTCTTGCTCGTTTGTTTTAATTTTTTTGCTTTCTCTAGTTTTTTTTACTTTGGGCTGCTTTCTTTTAATTTCCGTTGGTGTGCTTCCAACATTTGGAAAAAACTCTGTAATGCTGTCCATGATTTCTGTTGCGGTTTTATTTATTATTGTGTGTTCTGTTTGATATTTATTTTCTTTTGAGATTTCCTTCGCTTCATTTTGCATGCTTTCATTTGTTTTCTCTATTTTTTTTTGTTCTGCTTGTTTTCGTTTACTTTCCGGAGGTGTGTTTTTAACTGCTGGAAAGGATTGTGTGGTGGTATCCATTATTTCAGTTGTCGTTTTGATTATTGTTTTGTCCTCAGCTTGATTGTTATCTCCGTTTGGCAGTTCTTTTGTTTCTTTTTGCATGTAATTATTTTCATGTTCTATTAACTTATCACTAAGTGATTTTGCCTGGGGTTCAAAGTTTTCCTCTTCCTCATTCGTGTTTGTGTTAATTGTTATTTCCATTGACTTGCTTGGGGGATGGTCTATCGTTTTATTTTTATTAATTTTAATTTTTGATATTATTGACTTAAGTGGTGGGAAATCTATGTTTTCCTGCTCCGTGGATTTGTGTGCTCTATTTGGTTTCCCTTCTAATCTTTGTGAGGGGTGGTTATTCTCTTCCACTAGATTTACTTCTTCATTGCATTGCGTTGCTATGTGGCCTCTTTTGCCACAGGCGAAACAACGTGGCTTTAGTCCTCGGATATATAAGTATAGCGTTGCCTCTTGGTCTGTTATGTGTGTTGGAATGTTTTCTGGGTCTATTTCTTTGTTTAGCTTGACTTTGTATTCAAAACTATTTGTGAATACGGGTACTGATGTTTCTTTGAGGTATATCTGCTGAAAAAAAGTAACCTTTCCGAATGGATTCATCATTCTTTGGAAATCGTCAAAGCTATATCCGAAGTAGGCATTTTTTAATACTCCGGTGATGTTTTTGTATCTGTTTTCATCAACACGTACGATTGCAAAATTACCTAGAGTTTTAATATGATTTTTGAATTGATCCCTTTGTGTAGCTTCACAAAACTCAACCGCTACATATCTGCTATTTGGATGGTCACCTATGCATTGTACTGTCTCCAGTAAATTATTTTTGTTTAGTGCTTCAATAAGTAGCTCCTTGGGGAAACGGTAGAGAGTGCAGTGATTGTCTGTTACCGCCAACACTATTGATTTTTCAGTAAAAAATCTTTTGAATGTAGAAAAAAGGGTTCTAGGTATCGTATTATTGAATCTGACCCCAATCTGTTCCAGCATATCATCTGTCCATTGTGTGTGGGGGGGCTCAATTTCATTTTGGTTTACTAGATCCAAGTCTTTAAGATCGTCTGACGTAGTCTTTCTAAATCTGGGATTTTTTCCCGGGTTTACGTTATCTTGGTAAGTTTTTGCAATAGTTGCATATGTTTTTCTTGTGTGGTGTGAAGGCCCAGCTTCTTGAGCTGACGACTGGGCAGTCGCCATTTTATTATTTACGCAAGTAATTTTTCAACAAGGTAAGGTTTTGTTTTGATTTTTTAAACTATTTTTTAAAATTTAAAACTTATTATGTTTTTCGCTATTTTTCCTTCTACTCTTTTTACTTTTTGATTCTAAAGAATGTTATTAATTATAATTTTTTGCATTGACGTCTATACGCCATACCGGAGAATTAATTACTACTCGTAACTATTATTGATTTTTTATATCGTTGTTCACTAATTATTTTAGGACACGCACATTTCTTAAAACGCTCGGGTAGGCATTGAGTATAGCATATTTAAATATTTAAGGGAAAAATCCACTTGTATAGCTATTTAATTTGAAAAAAACTAGGAGACTTTTTTCTTACCTGCAACAATGTAAGTAACCAGGTGGCGCTCTCTATTATTATTATTATTATTATTGTTGTTGTTGTTGTTATTATTATTATATAAAAGGTTTATGGCATGTTATGTTAGTTTTAAGGAGTTAACAAATATAAAAAAATATTGAAAGCAAGTAAAATCTGCAAGTGACTGTATCTCTTAAACGATTTTAACTCACCAATCATTTTTAAGACTTTTTGTCAATCATTGAACTTCTGTCTTTAAATTTTTATATTGTGTATAAAGCTCCATATTTAATTTATTAACCTAGTAAGAGAGAATATTAAATGTTTACTTTTAATCAAGTCACTAATAAATACAATGACAGTCAGGATTCTTTCTTTAGTAGACTCAAGAATTGACTTGTGTCCATAATATGCTCTTTAAAATAATTTTATACATTAATAACATGGCAAAATTGAAAATTTTAATCTTAATAGTTGTTGAAATTTAGCAAAAATAGTAGTTGCTTTAAGAAAAGATTAATTTCCTATCAGTATATTTGGTATAGGATGTAATTTTTAATTCAACTATCATTTTAACCTTGTAGTGTTTAAGTTTATGATCCATTCACAATCTGTAGCTGCTTATGTAATATTAATTTTACATTTACTCCTATTATTCTGAATATCATTATTTTGAACATGGTTGCAAATCAGAATCTTAAAAAAATTATTATGAGGCAAAATAAGTATATATATATATTAATAAGTGGCTGCACAAAGGAGTTTGCTATTAACTGAAAAGAGATTTTTTGTTCCTCTTAGAGGCCTTAAAGTCCACTCCATATATTCTTATCATTGCAGCTATTATTACTATGTGATTATTCATATAGTATACGAACATGGATGGGCTGCTTACTAACATGCATTAGAAAGTGTGGTGAGTTTATTGGCTTTTTGTGTTTAAAATCAAAAAAACACCATGGTCTTTCTTCTCAGTTGCCTGATAAGGCAGAATAATTGTATGTGGGAATGAAACTTTTTTTCTAATAGATGTGTAGAATAATGACAGTCAAAAATAAATCATGGTCCTTATTCCCAGCAGATTGTAAAGTCACCAACCAAAGCAGTAGCTGGTGGCCCAAGGTGAAAGGTGCTAAGAATCCCCTGATTGTGAACCCAGGCTGCCATTTGATGATGATTTTTTTTATTTAGGTATTTACAACTACATATCACTTTCAAGTGAAGGAAGATTACAAGAATTGGAAGAACTGACTCATATTAAATAGGACATTATTTAACTTTGTGAAGTTAGAAGAAAAAGTAAAGAGACACTTGATTTAAAAAGTAGACATATATTCTATTACAAATGCACAAATATTGGAAGTATAAGTGGAGTAGGATTTATTATAAATAAAAAGTGGAAGAAAAATATTGTGGAGATTGATGATATATCAGACAGAGTAGCAAGATTAATTATTCACCTTATTAGTAGATACCAAATTCAGATAATTTAGGTTTATACCCCAACAAGTTTTCATAGTGATGAAGTAGTAGAAGATTTTTATATGGATGTACAAAAGGTTTTTTATCAGACCAAACAATGTTTTAAAATTATTATGGTAGACTTTAATGCTAGAATTGGTAAACAAATGAAAGTCTGTAGGTAAATTTGATTATGGTAACAGAAACGAGAGAGGACATAGACTTGTGGAGTTTGCAGGAAAATAAAAACTTTATATTATGAATTCTTTTTTTGAAAAAAATATTAAAAGGAAATGGACATGGAAGCATAGCAATTGAAGGTATAGCAGAATTGGATATTTTGATTAACAGAAAATACATATTGTAATGACCTTAATAAATTCAACACAGAAAGTGATCATCGATTAATAAGATATGTGTTAATGCAAACTAGAGAGACAAAAATTATTAATAAAAACAATATTTACAGTTGATAGTCCTAATCTTCAGAAACATTCTAATGAATTTGAATTAGAAGTTGCAAATTGTTTTCAAGTATTATTAGATTTTGAACATGTTTCAGATTTGAATGAAATTAATAGGAAAATAACTGATACACTTTTAAAATCTGCAACAAAGATAGTTGATAGAAAAAAGCAGCAATTGACTAATAAAATTTCTACTGAGACTAGAGAATTTATGAATAAAAGAAATATGAAAATGTATAAAAATGATGCATTAAAAAGGATTGAATATCTCAAATTTTGTAAAATGATGTGAAAAAGAGTTGATATAAAAAAGTATAACTGCGAATTAGAAAGGAAAGCTATAGAAGAGAATAAAAGTCTCATGAGGATAAAACATTTTGGTATTGGCAATAAACTTATATCTGCAATAAAAAAAAAAGATGGAACTATTGCTGAAAAGAGAGATGATATCATGAAATGAGTAGAAGAGTTCTATCAAGATTATATAGCAATAAAGAAGAACTACTTGCAACATCTAAAATACCTTATGGAAGTAATACAAATTTCTTCTTCTACCTCCTTTTTTTATATCGATTTCTATATTTACATATGATACCTGTTCCAACTTTCTTATACACTTAATAATACTATTTTTTATACCAAAACTTTACTCTTACAGTTTCGACTGTCCTGCAGTCAACATCAGAGCTATAATATCCAAATACATAATCATACAATTAATACATTATATTTATATATAATCAGTAACATACATCTTAGCCTGGCCATTATAAATAATCATTTTCCATTTTATTATTCTACTCTTAACTAATTTTATTTTCTTATTTATAGTACTTTATTATTAAATTATAAACAAGTATAAGAATTTTTGAAAATTTGTCAGTTGGTTTTTGGAAATAGGATTATAAAGATGTAAGTAGTTAGTAATATAATAAAAAGGTAATTTATAATGTAAAAAAGTTAACAGTTAAATATATAATAAAAATAAAGAATTATGAAAATACAATTAAAAAGATAATAAAGTGATAGATTAAATAGTAGAGTTTAAAGATTAAAGTTTTAAAATTATAATAAAATTATTTTAGAATAATTTAATAATAAAATACTATAAATAAGAAAATAAAATTAGTTAAGAGTAGAATAATAAAATGGAAAATTATTATTTATAATAGTCAGTCTAAGATGTATGTCATTATGTATATAAATATAATATATTAATTGTATGACTATATATTTGAATATTGTAGCTCTGATGATGTCTGCAGGATAGTCGAAACTGTAAGAGTAAAGTTTTGGTGTAAAAAAATAGTCTTGTTAAGTATATAAGAAAGTTGGAAATGGTACTGTTATAATTCTCCTTTCCCTCTGAAGTGGACTTTTTCAGAATCCTTCTTATCTGATCGGATTGAGTATTGATTGCTGCTGACCAATAGGCTAATATGCTAATAAACACATAGTGAATAGTTAGTACAGGCCAATAAGCAATTATAATCACTAAATCCGAATGCTCCAGTGAGGTCAGGGATCTGGCTATAAATGGTCAGCCTTATGGAGGAAAGGTAGTCTAACCTATAAAGATGGTATGAGTTCTCCAGGAGAAGCCCTGCTAACCTAAACAGTAGTAAGCTTTCTTATGATAACCATACTCTATTTGTCCATACATCTAGGCAAGTCCACTTGTTGATAAAACTACTGCCAACTTGAGGCAAACTGTCTGTTACAGTTGGAAGAGTCGTTCTCTTTACCAGTAATGCAAGCTATTAGGTGTAGCTGGAAGCTGTTGATCGATAAGACTGATCCAAAAGTTCACATTAGAACTATATTATTATGTATTGTATATATTTGTAAATAAATATTATAATAATTATAATACTGGTGCTAGTATTATTTTCTGTAGGTTGGGTCTGTACTCTAGACCAAACACAACATATTTTTGGTGCAGTCTAACAAAAGATTTTTTTTTCCCCACAGCTGGAAAAAATAAGAGTGTAAATACATAAGTGTGCACTTGTACAGACACTCATTTAATTTTACAATTCAGTGATTAATATTTATTTTTACAAAGCGCAGACGGTATTGAAATTAAACTGAGAGAGTGCAAACCTCTCAAGCGCTTAGCCAATCAGATCGCAAATACTAAGGCAGAGAATTTAATAAGAAAAGAGTGGTTCCACTCTCTTCTTTACTTGTCTTTCTATATATCCAAGCCAGTCCAAAGTACTTAGATCTGAAAGTGTGAATCTTAAATATCTTCACACTCAACTCACTGAGTTCTAATTATAAACATACAGCGTGAAATCTTTCGATTTAATACGCAGTAGTTTTTCGATGTTATAACTTGCAGCAATATATATAAATAATATTTATTTTTACAAAGCGCATATATAGAAAGACAAGTAAAGAAGAGAGTGGAACCACTCTTTTCTTGCTAAATTCGCTCCTCAGTATTTGCGATTTGATTGGCTAAGCGCTTGAGAGGTTTGCATTCTCTCAGTTTAATTCAGTGATAAGTAAATCTCACATAAATACTGCCCAAGTCAACAGTCTGGTGCAGTACAACTAAAGTGATATTCTTCTCCACAACCAGAAAAATAAAAAATAAAAATATGCGACTGTATGGAGTTGTAAACATTTGTGAAAAAACTGCTCAAACCAGCTAGATATGATGCAGTTAGATTTAAAATATTTCCCCATGGCTGAGAAAATAAAAAATAAAATACCTGACTTCGCAATTAGGCAGTTGTCATATCTTTTTTTAAGGAGATAATTAGATATCTCATTGTAACCTGAATGAAAAACAGATTTGGCATATTGAGAAAAAGTTTTTTCCCCAGATGGTTCAAGAAATTGACTGTAAGCACTATCGGTGGTTCATAAACCAATCAAAACTGGTCATTCTACAAAGACAGAAGCTCGCCCTAGTGGAGCAAAAATTCTGTTAAATAACAGTATCAAGTGGTAACTTGCAGTAAATAAAAAATAAATATTTTTCTCACAGTGTACCAGAGAAAAGTAAAGAATGGCTAATATAATTGGTTCGATAAAAGCTTTTGACCCGGGTTGCTCTGAGAATTGGTCAAGCTACAAAGAGTGACTAATCTTTTATATGCAAGCTAATCAGATTAAGAAATCTTAAATAAAATTAGCCATGCTGATGACAACAAACGGGTCTCAGACATATAGTATTCTAAAGTCTCAAGTTAGGTCAGAAATACTGGCTGACTTGAATTTTGAGAAGGCATTGGTGATTCTCATAGAATAATTCTCCCCAAAATTGCTAACAATAATGCAGAGATATTATTTCAATCTCTGTGTTCAAGCAGAGGGCAAAAAAGCTAGAGAATTCGCAATGTGAATCTCGGCATTGGCACTAATGTGTGATTTCAAAGAGTTCTTAAATAAATAATCATATTTTTAGACTCAAATTATGAATGATGCCAGATAAAGACTTTGAAATGGCTGTAGCCTGAACCATGCTGGCAAAATCTATAACATGTCAAGCAAGACCATTAAAAAAAATTACCGTGCAAAAACTAGGCAGAAGACTGGATCAGTCAAGCACTCAGTTAGTTCAGCAATGAGTGATAAGCATAGTTATAGGTGTAATGAACAGATGCACACACAAATAGAATGTCCACACCACCATAGGGTGTTCATTTTTCAAGTGAATCAGGCATATAAGAGCCACTTGTCTAAAAATGAAACGACAAATAGCTGATACGAGAATGGAAAAACCCATTCTGAAAAATACCAAAGGCAATCTTAACAAAAATAAACAAGTTCCTCTATAAACAACATTAAGAGCTGTGAACCAATAATTAACACTGAATCTTCATTAATGATAAGCCACTCACAATGGAGTTGGAAGTAGGGTCAGCAGGGTCCATTGTATCAAAAAGACCTGGACTACCATTAATAAAAATAACAAGTATAAGCTGCATCCAGGTGACAAGGCTGTAACAGACTATCAGGGCAAGAAAATAAAACTCTTGGAACAGACGAAAGTTAAAATTACAGAGTCTAATAAACTATATATTTACCACTAGTAGTGGAATGTGGTGAGTATAGTCTATTAGGCTGTGACTGATTCGGTTACTCAGGGTTTGCAGTGACAAAGATCAACCAAGTCACAATGCTCAATAAATTAAAGATTGATTACTTTGAAGTTTTCAAGAAAGATCTAGGTTTGTATTTAGGACAACCAATTCACTTACCACTGATCTTGAGAGCTAAAGTTGAGGCAGAGCTTGAAAGGTAGGAGGCAGATGGGGTGATAAATCCCATATCATACTCAGAATGGGTCACCCCAATAGTCTCAATCATCAAAGAAAATGGTGATATACGGATATGTGGGGATTATCAATGCAGGATTAACAAAGTGCTAGCATCAGATAATTATCCTCAAACTTCAGTTAAGCAAATCCAATCTACACTATCAAGTGGAAGGGTTTTTACTATAATTGACTTGAAACATGCATACTTGCAGCTACCAGTTGATGAGCAGGCAGCAAGAACATCGTCAATAATAACTTATAAAGGCTTATTTAAGATGAACCAGTTGCCATTTGGTATATCGCTCACCCCAGCTATATTCCAAAAAGTCATGGATCAACTGGCTGCTGGAATACTGGGGGCTCTACCTTACTTTGATGATTTTCTTACTAGTGGCTTAGATTCTAGAACTGCTCTGGAGTTCCACCAAAAAACTCATTGATAAGTTCAAAGCAGCAGGCATAAAAATAAACTTGGGATGTCAAAGAACTTGAGTTTCTAGGAATTTAGGATAGATGCAAGTGGCATTCATCCTACTCAGAATTAAGTAATGGCCATTAAAAAAGCCAAAACATCACATAAAAAGAATTATAGTCCTTCTTGGGATTCATGAGACAGTGGTGCTGGCACATTTTGACCCTGAAAAGGTGCTGGTACTAACATGTGATGCATCACCAGTAGAAACAAGTGCAGCATTGTCCCATAGAAATGATGATGGGTCACACTGCCCTATTGCATTTGCATCAAAGTGTCTCTCAAAGGCTGAGAAAAATTATGTCAAAATCGATAAAAGGGCTCTGGCTTTGATTAATGGCATTAAGAAATTTCATGACTATCTTTATGGTAGATCAATCTTACAGCAAATGGATCTTTGCAACCAACAAATGAATACCTCAGAATGCCTCCTCATGAATGCTGAGGTGGTTCAATTTTTTGTCAGGGTATAATTTTACTCTACAATACATTGAGGAAAATATGTTCCCCATGTAGATGCATTGTCATTTGCAAGCAGAATCTGCAGACAAGCTAACTAAAGCATCAGCCAGCTAATATGATTGATTTGGAAACAAATACATCACTGAACAGTAAGTCAGTGGCCAGTGAACTACAAATGAACCTGGGCTCCAAAAAGTTCAAAAATGTCAAGAGTTGGCAAAATAAGAAAGCAGAGGAGTTGTATCCAGCCTAATCGAAAATGGATGTATTATCTAGGGATCCAGAGTAGTAATTCCCCTGCTGGATGATCCCAAGTGTTTAGCCTGTTACATAATGGGCATCCAGGGACAGTCTGAATGAAGATGCTAGGAAGGTCATATATATGGTGGCCAACTTTGGACAAGAATATCAAATCTAAAGTCTACCACTGCTGGCATTGCAAAGTGAATCAGAACATGTCAGAGAAAGATAAAACAGTTCACTGGCCTAAACCTGAAGGCTCCTGAATTAGACTCCATGTGGGCCATACTGGCCCATGAAAAGACAAACTATTATTAATAGTAGTTGATTCATATTCTAAGTAGCTGGAGGTAGTGGAAGTCCCATCACTCCAAACCACTGCAACAATAGAAGCTCTTAGGAGGCTATATGCTACCCATGGCCTTCCTACAACTAGTCTCAGATAATGGCACAGCATTTACTGCAGTGGCATTTAAAAACTTTTGTGACAATAATGGCATTGAGCTAGTTTTCAGTCCAACTTTTCACCATAAAAGCAATGGCCAGGCTGAAAAATTGGTTCAGAAGACTAAAAAATTGGACACAGGAAGCTGAAACATCCATATGGCCAGAATGTTATTATCACAGCACTCCAAGCCACAAGAAGGGAAAACTCCACAGCAATGAGAAAAACTCCAGCTGAACTGCTCTTTATTAGAATGGTTTGAAGTAACTTATCAGCTCTGAAACCTGATCCAAAAGATAGAAAACAAGAAAAAGGCAATATCAAATTGCAAATAGGAATGAACATGTTATGCTGAATATATAGTTGTTCCACTAAATGTATGCCAGTGGTCATGATTCAGCAAAAGGGCTCCATACACCATAGTAGTCAAAACCAGCAGAGGCATGTCAACTTCATTGCCATCAGAGTCAACATAGACTGAATTATACAGATGCAGCCACAATGAACAAATTTCCAGGGACAAGGATTGCAAGCAAGGAGGACCAACAAACTGAAGACAGCAGCAAACCAAAAGAACAACCAAAATGGATTAGTCATCCTCCAGCACATCTGCATGACTATGTTCTCTAAGACTAATTTTATCTAGGGGGAGAATGTTATAGTTCTGCTTTCCATCTGAAGTGGACTTTTCCAGATTCCTTATCTGATCAGATTGAATATTGGTTGCTGTTGACCAATAGGCTAATGTATCGATAAAAAACATAGCCAATGATTAGTACAGGCTAATAAGCAATTACAATCGCTGAATCCAAATGCTCCAGTGAGGTCAGAGATCTGGTTATAAATAGTCAGCCTTTTGAAGAAAAGGTAGAGAACATCTGTCTAACCTACAAAAATGGTACACATTATTCAGCGGAAGCCCTGCTAAACTAAACAGCAGTAAGCATTGTTACAATAGCAATATGCTATTTGTCCATGCAGATAGGCAAGTCCACATAAGAACCAGACACTGCTAAGACAACTGTCAATTCAAGGCAATCTGTCTGGTACAACTGGAAGAGTCATTCTCCCAACCCATGAGGCAAGCTATCAGGTATAGTTGGAAGGGGTAGATTGATAAGACTCGGATCCAAGAGTTCATCTGTAAATATAATAAATATTATATTAATTATAATACTGGTGCTAGTGTTATTTCTGTATGTTGGGTCTGTACTCCAGATCAAACACAACAGGTATCATGTCTAGGATTTTAAATGAAGAAGTGAGACATGCAATTAAATTTATGATGAAGGAAAATGCTCCCAGTAATGATGGAATTACAATCGATATATTAAAATAAGCAGGTGAAGAAACTGAAAAATGCTGGCAAAGTTATATACCAAATGTCTAAATGAAAAAGATGTACCGGATGGTTGGAAGAATGTAGTATTAATATTAATATTTAAAAAAGGTGATAAAGAAAATATTAGAAATTCCAAACCTATCAGTCTTATTAGTTTTATAAAAAATTTTATGAGGATAATTACAAATTGTTTACAGAGAACATTGGATTTCAATCAATCAAAAAAAACAAGCTGGATTGAAAAGTGGTTTTAGTACAGTAGATCATATCCAAGTTTTGAGAGAACTTATAGAAAAGGACCAATGAATATGAGTTGCCATTATGCTTTGGATTTTGATTATGAAAAGGCATTCATTCTATAAACATTTCTTCAGTGATTAAAGCATTAGATCATCAAGATATAGATCCAAGATAGTGTCATATTCTGAAGAACATTTATAAAAATGCAACAGCAACAATGAGATTACAGAATGATACTAAGAAAGTTAACATTGAGAAGAATTAAAACAGAGTAAATCTTTCCAAAACTTTTTACAGAAGTGTTGCAAGAAGTATTTTGTGGATTAAAATGGGAAGCTAAAGGAGTAAAAGTAAATGGAGATTATTTAAATCACTAAATAATTTTGCAGATAATATAGTTGTTTTTGAAAATAATACTTCAGAGCTTCAGGAAAAATTGCAAGTTATCAGATTAAAGAAAGAATGAAGTAATGTTCAATGGATTTTCTCGAAAAATAAAAATAAAGACTGATTATGATGAGTTAGAAGTTAATAACTACAAATACCTTGGTCAGATAATTACTACAGAGAGAAATATAATGGATGAAAATAATCATAAAATTAAACTTGGATGAAGCGCTTTTGGTATAAATAACTTGATATTAAAAGGAAATATGCCTATGTACTTGAAAAGGAAGGTTTCCGGTTCTTACTTATGGAACTGAAACTTGAACACTTAAGAGAAGAGCAATACAGAGACTTCAGAACACACAAAGTAGTATGGAGAAATGCATGCTAGGAGTAACAAGAAGAGATCGAAAACACAATATATGGGTAAGAAACAAACAGATGTTACTGACATTATTGAAAGAATTAAAAGACTAAAGTGGAGTTGGACTGGACATATTATTGGAAGAGATGATAATGATGGACAATTGAAATCTTAAACTGAATTCGAAAATATTGTAGCACACCCAGAAAGAGACATGTGAGATGGATGGATGAAATAAAAAAGTGTATAGGTATGATGTGGAGAAGAGAGACTAGAGATTGGTGGTAAACTGAACTTGCACTTTCATCCTGCAATCAATTGACAATGGTTGATGATTATTAATAAGTAACTGAAAGCTTATGTTTAATATGTACATAAGATTATAATTACTAATGGGGGGGGGTTCATAATCACCAATCCACAGTAAATGTGATTCCACTGATATATTGTACCCTTTTGATTAGGTCCAAATGAATTCATTTAATCAATTTTAAAAAAATTTTAAAGTAAGGATATATTTTAATTGGTATGACTACTGTGTAATATTGACAATGTTTTTAAAAGCTTTGTTAAAGTAAAAGATTATTAAATGCATAAAACTATACTAATATATTAAAAATAGTCAAATAAAGCTAAATGGTGTAATTTTGTATGGTTGGGAAAACTGGCCATAATAAAATAGTACATTAATAAGTCTTTTAAATAAGTGTTAAAAGCTAAATTTTAAAGTAATAACTTAAAATTAAATAAATAGTGTATTTTAAAATGAAAATTATACTTAATAGTTGTATTAAAAATTATTTAAAAATGTAATATTTTGTGGGGATAAATGCTTTTAATTTAATAGTATCAAAATTATTATTCTAAATTATATTATTATATCATTATTCTTTAATATAATATTTTTTGCTATTAAACATTTATTTTTGTTATCAGACAGAAATTGATACAGATTGACTGAGTTTTGAGTCATGTGACATATAAATATTACATACTTGTGTGGTTGCAAGTTTTTTCTAATAAAGTTTCAAAATTGTTTTAGAATTGTACTATTAAATTGAAAAACATTTGTTGGTCAGAGGCAAGTTAAAAAAAAAATTAGCTATTATAAAATATCTAATTAGGATTTTTTTGGTACTTATAACGTAATCGGGATTGGCCACTTGATGGCGTTCTGGCTCACCAAAACACCTAACAAATGCTGTTTACAAGGCCTGACTTATGGCTATAGAAAACATCTATGTTTGTCTTAGCCATTAGAAGGCCGTTTATGATCCGTAACGCAGAAATAATACGGCTATTTCTGCTTCGCGACAGTTATTGTGAATCCACACACTTATCTTTCATTTAGTTTGATATATATGTGTGTTTAGTTGGATTAGTCAAATTTTTACAATATACGTTACACAATATTTGTATTTATAATTTATTTATTAAACATGAATTTATAGTAATTTTCTAAACGGCCACATCCTTGTTTAGAGAATGTGTAAGGTGTAAAAGCTTGTCGAGGGTAAGTAAAAAAAAATTCGGCCAATATCGCATGCGAAATCTCATTTTCACGTGAAATACCATGTAGTTGATAAAATGGATGGCGATCAACTTTTTCCGCAGTTGCCGACAACAGAAGCCGAGTATTTCTGCTGTCCAATAAAAATATACACGATTTTTTGTAAATTTCATAGAAAGCACATATTATAAACATGTTTAATAAGTAAATAAGACATTTATATGTGTTTGTTGTTCTTTAAAAAAGTTTGAGTTTCTTTCTTTTGTCCTATGGTTACAACTTTGATATCTTTTATTTTAGCATTACAAACAACCGAATACTAACCCTAAAACTAACCATAAACCTAACCCTAACCCTGCACAGTTGTTTTGTTATGTAGAAAGCAATAATTAAGTGAAAGACATCACTAAATAGACATCGCAGAGTAGCAGCTTTTCCAAAAACAGCGATTTAAAAATAAAAAAAGGTTGTCGTTTATCAATAATTAAGTGAAAGACAGTGCTAAATAGACATCGCAGAGTAGCAGCTTTGTCCAAAAACAGCGATTTAAAAATAAAAAAAAGATTGTCATTTACCAATAATTAAGCAAAAGACATCGCTAAATAGACATCGCAGAGTAGTAGCTTTGTCCAAAAACAGCGATTTATAAAAAAAAAGATTGTCATTTACTAAATACAAAATTAAAATTAAACAACTTTTTTAATAAAAAGGCATGAAAAAAAAGTTATAGCAATCAATAAATTAGTAACCAAAAAAAAAAAAAAAACAGCAATTTGATTTAAATATATTATGCGGCCCCGAACATTGTATTGTATTGTTTTTGACTGCCAACAATGCCATCAAGTGGCCAAGCCCAATTACATTATAATTACCTTTTTTTTTAAAAACAAATAAAGTTAATAAAATTAGATTTTTAAAAAATAGATACATTAAAAAATGAAGGTAGATAAAATAATAAAATATTATTTTTAAAATGCTATTTTAAAATATTTAGTTGGTTTAAATTAAAATTAGCTTAGAATTAAATAATGTAATATTTAATATCTGGTTGGTGAGTCATGATTTTATTTTGAAATTTAATTATGTAAGATAATACTAATATGTAAATTAGACCATCAGCTAAGGATTTAATAGCCAACTAAATCATTAGTTCAATTCACTCTAAAAGCAGATGCTCACTTGTTTTTATGTGCTTTAATAAGTTAATTCTGTGCTTTAATTAATTTAATCAAGTGTTTTAAAAGTCAGTTCTGTGTTTTAAACAGCTCTCTTAATAATTTATTATTTGTAAAATATTAAAGTATTTGTTAGTGTACTAATTGGAATTATTTTTAAAGAAGAGAGTATCAAAAAATTACAAGTTTATCAAGTTAAAATCATGCACGGTTAAAGCAACAAAGATTCCCTGCTAAGTAGTCTATTGAAACTTAAACCAGCTTTTGCAATAACAATGGAATTTATACCAAAAGTAATTGTATATCTGTGGAAAGAAAGGATAGAGGTACAGACATTGAGTGAAAATATATTTCTAAACTTATTAATGGAGAAAAATATTATATTGGTTATATTAATATCTCGGACATTGTTGAGAGAATCAGACAGAAGTTTGTGGGAAATTAAATGTAAATGCATTTTATTGTAAGAAAAGATAGCCATATCTATACGGTAAAGACTTTTAATTCTCAATATGTTTGAAAATATATAGTTTTTTTTAAAAGAATTGCAGTAAATATTTTAAAGAAAATATTCTTTTAAAAATTTATTATGCACTTTTATTTAAAATGATGGAGAGATAAAGATTTATATTACTGAAAATATATTTACATGACAAGTCTTCATTATTTAAACGACTGCATTTATTTAATAATATAAAAAAAACGATATTGGAAAATTATTATCTGGAAAAGAAATACCTGGGTAATTAAAATTATCCTGACAAAATACTTTATGTTAACTTTATTAAATGCCAATTTCAATGGAATAAAAATGCGTAATTTCCATATTAATATGCCTGAAGCCAGATCACCATTATAGATGCATCAAAAGCCCAATACAGGATCCTATAGAAAGGGGAAAATTCCGAAGGATTATTTTTTTAACTAAAATTAATACCATCTTTAATAATCATTATTCTGAAAGATATGGACAAAGGACTATAATCTTTATAAACTTTCAAGCAAAGATTAATGATTATTTGTATGAATGAGTCCAGATTTAGACTTACTTCGATTTTTTTTTTCATTCTCATTATTTTTTTAAAAAATCATTTGTGAATGCATTTGCGGCAGGGGAGAACAAGTGTTAAAACAATGGTTGTCATAGCAATGTGCGTTGGGGGAGTGAGCATTTATAAGGAATGATAATGGAAAATATCCAAAGAAAGAACTTTACTTTTTGATGGATTGGAGTTTTACGTAAATATGGTTTTAATTATTTTATGTACTAATAATATTATTATTTTTATATTATTGTAGGCAGGAAAATTAAATACAAAATATTTACTAACATAGCCTAATAATTATCATAAAGTATATTAAATTTTCTGTAAAGTTTTTTTTATATCTTTTTAGTATGGTAGTTTTGCTGAGTAAATGCTAATATTATGTAATATTTTATAAAATGTGGACCAGAGAACGTCTAAAAGTGACCAACAGCAATTGTCACTATGAGTAAAATTTATAAAACATTAATTTTTTTAATTTTTTACATGATGTATTTATTTTCTTTCCTTTAGATTGCTTGGAGTATTTTATAGTATTGTTGTATGAACATATGGCTATGTGTGGATGCATTAAACACCCAAAACTTATATGAGTTAGATTTTAAAAAATATATGCATACTTTTATTTTATATTACTAATGTAATGTGATTCAACGATGAATATAATTTATGATTCTTTAGTAAAGGAACCCTATTATTTTTTAAAAAAATGTTTGAAGTATTGACTTAGTGCATCGATACAAAATCATGTCTTTCTATTGATGAATTTTGAGAGTGAAATAACCTTTTCTTGTTGAGTAGTGTAGATTGTTGAATTTATATGTGAATCTTATTTATTGTTTTAGAAAAATGTTTTTGTAATTTTGGCAATGTAGATTGATAAATCTGTTATAAAATTTTAAAGTGGTAATGACCTTGGGAGTATGAAAAGAAACAAAAGGATGCTTGTATGTAGGATTTATGGTGAATAGAAAGTAATTTTGGTATCTTAGTAGATTATATAGGTACATAATAACTAAGCCCTGCAACTTGTATATTTCCATGGGCAGTGTTTTTCTTAGTATTGAGTGTTAACGTTCCAAAGAGCTGAATAAATAGCCTGGACATTATTTTATAGTGGAGGTTATTAGACAGAGAAGTCGTGCCTCTTTTCTTTATATGCACTGTTGCCATGTTGATTATCTTATATGTTTATACTATTGAGTAATACTCTAGTTAGTTCTTCATATCTATGCATCGAATCGCTATCATAATTTCTAAAGTTATTGCATCATACAGAACTGTGTTTTGAAGGAGAATAATAAATAATTTTTGGAATTGTAGAGTTGTTATTTTGAAAGATAAGATAGGTTTTTCTTGCTTTGATTTATGTTGAGATTAAATACAAATGAGATTGAAAGTAAACTTAAAATATTTTCCATATTTTAGTAAACTATTTTTTTAAAATATATGTGATAATAAAATTATTCACGAGATTTTTCGAATAATTTTATCATACATGTAATGCATATTTTTAATGGATAATGCTTCCAGAGAAGCAACATAAAATAGATCAAGTACTTATATTTTAGATATATTATTTTATATTTAGAACACACATAAACACACACTTAGGAATTTTATATTAAAGTAATGTCAAGCAAGATATATAAAGTATGTTATCATATTATTTTATTTAAGTCCATGTATTTAGTAACGAACTGAAATTTTTTTTTTTTTAATAATGTCAGCACTATCATAATAAGTTATTTAATTAATTGAGTACAAAATCTATAGACATGTATTAAAATAAGTGCTTCTTCTGTAGTTTATTTTTATGTTTTCATAATTTGTGTATGTTTATGGAAAACATATTATAATATAGTTCAATTTGTAGATAATATATTTTAAGCTATAATTGTATCTGGGATTATTATTAGTAATGTTATTATGATTATTGTAAAAAAATATGAAAAGTTATAAGTCTGAGTGAAGGCTTGTGTACTTTTAGATTTTATTATTTTTATTTGAAATGAAGAAGTATGTAATTTACCCAAGATGTAATTGTAAATAGTGTACATAGTTTATTTTTGTTAAAAGTGTTATAATAATTTTTTGTTAAGCTTGTTTTATAAAATTTTGTGTCACATTGATTCTTCACACAATACACACATGATCTCAGGATATATTAAACCAAATAAATATTTGCACAGTATGAATAAGATTTATTTATTTAAAAAATTACGGTGTTTCTTAATATGATTTTGAGAAATTTTATTTTACATCATTATTCTCACTATGGTCATAAATTAATTATATAATTTATTGCATAAAATTATAAAACTATTCGTTATACCGCATATTCTCTTTAAGATGCCACATAAAAGCTAAAAGATTATACTATATTATTTATTATTATTATTATTATCGATAATTACTATAACAAGGAAAAATAGATAAGATTGAGTTATACATTGAAGATTATTATTAGTTAGGTGTAGTTGAGGGTGATATAAAATCCCTTATCATGCTTGACTATAGAAAATTTGAATGATTCGAATTAGAACCTGAGATTATTATAATTATATTATTTTGAATAAGAGATTAGGAATTATTTATTAGTATTATATTTAATTATTATTTTAAAGTCATAAGAATGCTATGAATTTATTATTATTTAAAATAGGGGGGGGGGGATAGTATTCTTATGCCATTGAGGTTGTATCCTGTGGGATATTGGCTCAATGTAATTCAAGTTACTCTTTGTGTCTCACTTAGTTGTCTCATGATTTTATTAATATTTTACTTATTTAATTTTATAAAACCGAACCATTTTATTATTTCTTATTAGTTAGAGCTAGTTAAATAATAGATAGTATCATAGAATATCTTTATTATTTTAGCAGAATATAACCATTTATCTGAGCTAGTCCTATTTTATTATTATTATTATATTTCCTGGAAGTGAGGGTACAATATATATAATAAATAAATCACGAATTCTGTTCCAAATGTAAATATCCAACACGTATATAAATATTACATAGAGTAAAAAAAATTAAAATAAAAAATAAATTTGACAAATTCACCAAGTGCTTTTGGTATTGTATATACGTATTAGATATATATAAACAAAATCTATATAATAAAGCATGTTTAATAAATCAAGTTTAAATAAATAGCAGTATTATGCAGTAACTAATAGTAAAAAGTTGATACCAATATTTAACCCAATGTTATAAAAGAGATTGCAGTTGAAACCGTTAAACCATTGGGCTGACGAATGTTTTATTTGAAATTCGCGCTTGAATTTCAATTGGTTGATTCTAGCGTAAACAATGGAAGTGTTTTGACCATAAAAATATGCAAGAGCGGAATGATTTAAATTACTTATATTTTAAAAACAGTACAAGCACTTACATCTTAACGTTAGTTCTATGTAAATTACCAAAGGAATTTTATTACTACCTCATTTTATTTTGGACAAAAAACATTTTCCTAAAAAAAAAAAAAAGTTAAATTTTCGATAACTATATTTACTAACAAAGAAAAGATGGCTAAGTAATTCCTCAAATTTTTGCTGCTTTTAAGATCTTTATATTAATTTTTAAAACAGTTGTAACTACATTTCTATAACTACTGTATATTGTGTTTATTAAGTCAAAATTATTTAACATTAGATTTAAAAATAATAGAAATTTTATGACGTCATGCGAAAGAATATGACCTGGAAGTAGTAATTAGGCTTACTAACTAAAAATCGTCACGTCGTTTTTATAACGCTCAATTATTTTTTTTCTTAGATATTATTTTTTGTTAGTGTTTTTATATTTTGCCATAAATTTATTTAAATATGTACATATTGCCATTGTCCAAATCAACTCATTCAAAGTAATATGTGGATTGCTTTTTTTTTTTTTTCAAAACATCGATTTGATGAAATTTTGGGGAGGTAAGAAGTATTGTTGACAAACGTTCTGTTTATGTCGGAAAATATTTCTTTTGTTGTTATTTTTTATTTTATATTTTGCTACTTTTTGTATTTTATTCTAAGTTTAAATTTTATTAGAGATATCTTTATAGCACAATTTTTAAGGTTATTCTAAAATAAATATGAAACTGATATTTTCTTTTGTTTTGATGTGATCCTTTATCAGCTGGAAATCAGCTGCAGTTGTTTTCTTAATTATATTTTGGATCGAGTACCTTGAAAGAAGACAAAATAAAACTTATTAAATTGTACTAATAGAATTTTTTAAATAGTATTTACTTTTGGGAATTTTTATGAATAGTTTATGTTTTAAATCTTTAATTAATTGAAAGCAAAAAAAAAGCCTAATTCATTGAGCTTTAATTAAATTTTATAAAAGTCAACGTTCTCATTTTTAATTATGAACAATAAATAATTATTTTAAAATTAAATTTGTCATTTGTTTTTAATTATGCCTAACTTTTCTTATTTAAAAAAAAATTATAAACTAGTATATATTAAGAACATTATATATATGCAGTATATATTTTATTAAAAAGCAAAATTTTACGGACTAATTATAGTCTGTTGTTAACTATTCATAGTTAATTATGAAACAAACTAATTTATTAATGGCTGTTACTGCTTAAAAACTATAATTAAGAGACACATTGGTCAATTCTGGTTTTTCCGAAATATAAGTATATATTTGGTAGATATACTCCTGAAATCACAGGAAAAAATTATTTGTCTAAGTAATCTTATTTATTAAATATAATATTCTCAGGGGAAAATAAAAATACTTAAGTTCTTTCAAGATATTGTACCGTAGTTAAATCTTGTACACTATCAAATCAGATATAAATTGGTATATATATGTCAATGTCGTTCTAAATATTTTATAAGTTTATAATTAAAAAGTATAAAATTATAAATATATCTAATATCACATGACCACTATTTCATACGCTTACACAAGCAGTTAAAACAGACAAAACTCTCCATATAGTAGTGCCAGCCAAAGTAATCAATTTTGTCCATAAGATGATGGTGGCTATGGTTGTTAAAGAACCAAAGTTACCAAAATGTATAGATTCTGAACTGCTTTCAGAGCTATATGATTATACAAGTGAATGAGCTTGGATCGTGTTTTTATTTTGAACTCGTAGCTTTATAGTTAACAAAAAAATAAAACATGACTGCTGAAAGGTTGCATTAGATCCTAAGATCTAAGTGCAGTGCTCTCAGATCCAAGGCTCCTCACTGATGAAAGCCACTAGCTAGAAACTAATCTGGGAATATTGGATGAATAGGCACTAGGTAGAGATTTTATGCACAATCCTTCTTTCATCCATTGATTAATTTGGCTTACACTGGGTGGCACTACTGTAAGAAGAGTTTTGCCTCTGTTTTATATAAAATACTAGATGTACTTGTCCTATGTAAAATAAATTTTTAATTGCAACTTATGTACCACAATGTTATTATTTCTATTTTATTTGCTGTTCAATTTATATGGTAACATAATAATAGAAGTAATAACATTGTGGTACATAAGTTGCAATTAAAAATTTATTTTACATAAGTTGTAAATAATAAAGGAAACATAGATGCATTTATAGAAAACTATAAAAAAGATCTACTTCATTTTAAAATAATAGATTTTGATGATTGAAGATCTTATATAGAGGATAACTTTCTCAAAGAATAAAACAACCAGAATTTTTATATTAAGTATGAAACTAAAAACATTGAATGATATGATGGATATAAAAACTGACAAGATTAAGCAAATTAGTAATACATAAGCTGTTACGTATAATAGCATTATAAAAGTAAATAAAAATACCAAAAAAGCAAATACAAAGTATATACAACAAAATAAATAATAGTGGTCTTAAAATGATAAATAATTTTGATGTATTTTTAAAAATGCTGATAAATTTTGAAAGTTTTGTATTCTGCTTTTATGATAACTTGATAACTATGAATAAGAAGATTCCAGGAAGAAAACTTACACTCTTGTCATCAATATTAATAAAAGTATTAATATTTTTTTCTTAAAACAAACGTTATTGGCCCTATCATTTTTGATAGTTGTTGATGTAATTGCCTTTTCTATTTTTACAATACTACTAAAAATTGTTTGACAAACTCATTGTTTTTCCATAGGAAATTTTAGAAATACTGACATCAAATCAATAATTGATTACTATTATTGTGTGATTGCCACTGGTAAAGAAAATCTCACAGGTAAAAATTTGATTTGAGAGTTTTGTAACAATTCTTCTGATATTTTTTAAATTATTATTATGAGAAGTGATAATTTTTATTCTAATAGCTGTGACAACTGCCACACATATTGCTACAATATGTATATACTAAAATTAACCCTGAAGTCAATATTCGTATGGTTGCAGGGCGTGATTAATCGTTTATTATGAGATAATTAAGTACAAATATAATTTTACTACTATAGCTCAAGAATTTATAAATTTTATATTTATATTGATATAATGCTTAAAAAAACTTTGAAATTTGTTAAATATATAAATTGTAAATAGAAATGAAACTGCTTAACTAAGAATAGAGTGAGAATATTTTTAAATTCAATATGAAAATCATAAATATGAAATTAATAATTATAAATTAGCACTGTTTTCATTATTATTATCAAAATTATTAAAACTATATTGATACGTATTGTATAAAGTGTAAATATTGTTAAAATATAATTATAAATGTAAATATACTAGCTAATCTTTGTATATTTGTCATCTTTAATTCTTTTTTACTACAGTTTTTCTTAATATGGCTTCACAAATCTTTATAATGTAAATGGAATATGCCTTTCCTATGAAAACTATGCTTAATCTCTTTATATAAAATATTAGTTTAGAAAGCCTTGTAATCCATCACAGATGTAATTTTACAATAATGGACTCATTGTATCACACCCTTGCAAGTTGAAGAAGCATATTGATTAGTCTTATAATTAATTCTTAAGTGAAAAATTTGTAATACTTTCATATTACATTGTAGAGGGATCCAAGATTCATTTCCATATTATAAATTATATAAAAATAATAACTCTTTATATAACTAATTTAGTTGCAGTTATTATTTCATTTTGATGCAATTTCCACATATAGGAGCCACTGCTTCATCTCAACATTTAAATCCACCTTTCTACTTAAAAATCTAGCAAGATATTTAAATTGATATATTCTCAAAATGATAACTATCCAAGATAAAAATTGCTGAAGATTTTTCTTCAGTCAGTGGCACTACAGTAATTTGTTGTTGTGTCTCTAAACTTGAATTTGCAACATTTTGATTTTAAAATAAAATCATAAAAATATTATAAATATGAACACTAAGTCACATAAAAAAAAGTCGTGATTTGACATCTTGTATTTATTTAGTTAAATTTTTTGAGGCATCAGGAAAGAGAGATTATTCAGTTCTTCCAAATACATCATTTTCTAATAAAATGATCTACTTGAAAGAATTGAATATGTGTAATTCTGTAAAATGTTACAAAAAAGAGGGAATGATATTTTAGCTATGCTTCTACTTTTCTTTTTTATCTGTTGCTCTTCAAATAAAATTAAATAGGATGTCTATTTTTCATTTAAGTATGTATAAGTCAGACACTTATAGCAATGAGAATCTAAGATTTTCAACTAATGTAAGGAACACAAACATTTTACATTAAAGATGTAATAAGACAGATATATATATAAGAGGACAAGTAAATATGTGTTAGGAAGTTATAAAAATAAGGAAATGGAAGTGAAATGAACAAGATTCCAGAAAGTAAATAATTTAAAAAAATATTGTTATGCATAAAGAGTGATGCTTGACAACAGCTTATTAATGGAAAATGAAATTCATTTACTTATAATGCTTAGAAAACATTTGCAAAGTTAAATATTAATATTAAATATCATTAATCTATAATCTTTGCTTCCAAGATTTTTTATGGATTTTTGAATTTTTCAGATTTCAAGACTAATTTACCACAATTAGGTTTATTAATTTATTGATATTTACTGATTTTTTTTTTTGTTTAATTTATTTGCATATGCGTATATAAATTAATTATTACTTGTAAAAGAGATATCATCTTTCAAATTTTGTTTGAATAATAGATAGGTATTTGGATTAATACTATTCTGTGTATGTAGACTCATATAATTTATGGGCATATCAGTTGATAGGCTTTTTTTAAGAAAAAGAAAAATATTACTACTTGTATATTATCTTGTCACCCAAGCTTGGCATCCATGTTTTTTTTAATTATACATTTTCAGGGGCTACAAGTATTTGTTTATGTTTTTTGCTCAACATTATTTTACTGAATATGTGTTACTTGTTAAGTTTAAAAAATATTAACGATATAAATTCCTGTTAAGTTTGAAAAATATTAATAAATTTATTATAAATTTCATTCATAATGTTTAATTATTTTATATATGTATATATAACATGTAAATGCTAACCTACTCAACATTATCTTGATTTTTTTTGCATTCAGCATCTGTGTTTTTTTCATTACCATTTTTGCAAAATGACTAAAATTTGAGATCTTCTATTGACAGAAAACCATGCAGTAGAGTATTTCCAAAGATACAGGATCCTGCCCTCCCAAAAAGTCTGTGTTAATGGATATGATATGTCATTTTACCTGCAAATCAGGCTCAGAATGGGAATGCAACCTGAAAACTTGTTATAACTAAATATCTGTTCAGAAAGGAATGTGGTTATAGGTTCTAAGATTACATTTATTATTCTGTTTACTATAGTTTAAATTATTAAATTTATTTTAATTACAATTAATTGTTGTACTTTTGTATAATTTCTTTTATTTTCATTATAATAGTGGATACTGAAGGAAGTTTGAAATTCTGTGTTCAAATCCCCAATATTACATCTAAACTCCAAGTATATAAATTATACTTACGTTCAAATAATATTATCACAAAAAAGAAAGGTAAATATTAAATATGACAGCTTCTTATCAGCCATTTTATTTTCAATATTTATTGGAATCCCCTGAAAATGTATAATTCAATAAAATATGGCTGCCAAGCTTGGGAGATAGGATAATATATAAGTACCAATGTCTTAGAATTATTATGTGAAGTGGTAATAAAAATTAAATTACATGAACCTATACTTTTGTGAATTATTTGTGAAGAATAGATTAATTATCGCAATGTTACTATCACATTTTTATATTGTGATTGGCAACATATTGCTTAAGAATTTTCAAAGTAGGAAGCAAAAATTTAAATAAGTAAAGAATTAAATAATAAATATATATATATTTTAATATGTTGAATTGGTGTTGTCATCCAATTTTAATTTAATAGGAAAATTTTTTGAAAAGATTTCAGAAGAATTAAAATTAACAATTATAAAAAATATATATAAGTAATGAAGTTAAAACCTTAATGTGATCATATTATTGATAAAATTAGGTAGCATTTCATGATTCTTAAAATGGATAGAATATATCTGAAGAAAATGATAATTCACTTAAAATAATTAAAGTACATATTTATTATTTATTTTCAAATGGTGATAAATAAGTTTTATATAAGTTAATTGTAGAAATTTTCTTGCATGATTGCATAAAAAGAAAGTACAGCCTGCAAACAAATGTTATGTTACAAAATAGTAAGATACCATTTTTTATATTTTTAATTGAGAATTCTTTTAAATTTTGATGTCAAATCATATTCCTCTTGAATGTATAATTATTCCCTATATGAACACAAGTAAAATATTTTAAGTACTTTTTTTTTAACATGATGTTTAGATTGCAACAGTATTATCACTGTTACAAGAATTCTAGATTATTGCAATTCAAAATCTCATTCTTTTATAGTATGTGTTTGTTTTGGTCTTATTTAACCAACACATATATATATACAGTGTGTATATATATATTATTGCTGTTATATAAGGATATATTATATTATATCATTGATTTATTTAAATATATGCAAAAGCAGCATAATGGATTAAACTTCTTTCCATTTTTGATGATTATATATATATATATATTTACAAAGTAGGCTTCACAGACATTTTTACCAAAAGTGTCATCAACCTAAAAAGTCATTGCTTTTTATATTAAAATCTATTGTGAAATTATTTAAATAATTATAACATTATCTTGTTATGGTTTCATGATCAAGGAAATAAAATCAAAATGCTCATAAAATTTGTAATAATATTAATTTTAATTGCTATGTAACCCGTTATTTTTAAGCTGCATTATAAAATTGTACTTTTTAATATTAAGAGGTATGTATATTTTAAGTATGTTTTATGTACATATATATATACACAAATAATCTCATAGTATAATAGTTAACTCATATTTCTGTCCACAATCTACACAGCTAGCCATTCAGCATTAATCAGTAAAAAAGTACCTAACTTATTAGACAAAAATAAAACTAGATTAATCTAGTTCAAACGTATTATAGTAAAATGCAACTTTTCATTAGGATGATAAGAAGGAAGGGAAGGAATTATCATATAGACATTGAGTATGTTTTATCATTAATACCACTAATAAATTAATACTAGTAATAAATTGCATTTCACTAGGATCAACTTTTTCATATTCTTATAATTATTTCATTTGAATAAATTTTGGAGTTAATAAATCTGTTTTCAGAGGATTACTTTTTATATACTGATCCATATTTATATATTTTCCTAGAAAATAAATTTTTAATATATATATCCACTGAGCTCAAAGCATTTAAGCATAGCTACTGAAGATATATAGATGACATAAAAAACAAATAGTGCCTGTGTGCAAAAATGACGGAAATCAGAAAAGAGATCTTTGCAAAATTTTTATTAGAAAATTAACACTAATTTAAAAAAATATTTCATGATAAGTTTTTATCAAATAGGAATTCATTTAGAGTAAACTAAAAAATTGCCTTTAAGATATTAGATAATTAAATTTTTTTAAAAAAACAAAAAAAACAAAAAACATTCTTTCTGTAAAAATATTTAATAAATGTAGGGGGGGGAGGGAATAGAACATAAATGTTATGAATGTTATGTTTAAAAATCCTATAACAATGAATTAATAAGGACTATATAAAAATAAAGTTACATTAATTATTATAGAAAAAATATAAAATAAAATAAGACAGTTGGATATAAATAGATTTAAAAAAAAAAAATTATTTCATTTGAAAAATTTGTGCTGAACATATAAATAAACAATAAACTTTAAAGAAATATGAATCAGAATTGATAAAAAAATTGTAGATCTTTTGAAAATTCAAAAACCAAATTATATTAATAGGAAATACAATTGAAATAATTTTGGAGTAATTAATGATTTTTTTTTCCTTATGGTTTTTTTTTTTAGGAAAAGGTATTCTTTTTTATTTATTTAAATAGATAAAAGGAGAAACAACAACAAAAAACTACAATAAAATCTGGAAACATTAGTAGAGTAGTAAGCCTGTAATAACATAGGTAGTAAAGAATATTAATATAAAAAAAATTCAAGAAAAGAAGTCTTGCATTTTTATTTTGTTGCATATTTAATTCTTTAATTACTCAGTTGTAATGTGCCATTTATTTGAACTGTTTTTTCTCACTTTGTTCTTCCATTGATTGTGTGATTTTTTCTGTATTTTCCCATACTTTTTAAGTAAAAAATTATGTTTAAAATAGTTGTTTATTTTTATATATATATAAATTATGTTTGATGGTCATTTTTATTATAAAAATTTACTTTTCATTTAATTGATATTTTACTCAGGTTTCCTCCTCCTCTATTTATTTTTACAGGTATTTGTTAGGTTATTTGAAAAAATTATAAGTGAGAAACATGGGATCGTTGGCACCCCACTTTTTAAACTATCATAGTTTTGGCCAAAAACAGCTGCACAGTATGCTTCAAAATGCCTTGACCAAAGAAAGAGAAACATGGAAACCCAAAATCTATAAGCCTGGATCAAGTTTGGTAAGTTAAATTGAAATTGAAATATATTTGTTATCATATAAAATGCTTTTCTCTCATTATGTTTTATTCATGATTTTTCTGATAGAATTAATTATTATTCATTTTACTTGGCTGCTTTTTTTTTATTATTAATAAATGCTTGGATATATTTTTTACAAAACCACATTGTTGGTTTTTACAACACTAATTTATATATATTCTGAACTCTACATATCAAAATTTTACATTATCTCATATTATTCTTATTCCTTTTTATATATATATATTTTATGTCCATTTTTTTACTTTATTAACAAAATAATATGCCAACACATCAATTCAGCTATAGATGTAAAAATGCATACATATTCAGATGTATGTTGTCTCATGTAAATATACTTTTAATGCTGCCTGTCAATTATATAGATTACACACTTCAAAATTCAACATGAAAGTTTAATTTTATCCTACTAAAACTTTTGTTATCTTAAGTAACTCTTAATCTGTGCACACATGTATTTGTATCTTGAAAGCAGACAAATGCAATTTATAAGTTTCATCTTTAGATGTTTATTGACATTCTAGATTTAAATTAAATTTTGAATTTATAACACTAGAATAAAATTTAAAAAAAAGGAACATTTTCCTACAAATAACTGTCAGTGGAAAAAATTTGCAAATGAAACTCACTAAATTTTTATTCTAAAAAATTAGCATAAATTTAAATCAATTGAATTATCTATTGGGTCTTATACATATTTAGACAGATGTTAGCAATTAAATAGTTATATGAAAAATTGACATACAATTTAAATAATATTTATTGAGATTATTTCCTCGAATGTGAATGAAAAATCTTAATATGCAACTTCTATATGATCATTGACAACTTTGAAATAATTTATTGTTGGTAGTTTTAGGTAGTTATTTTCTTAGTTTTGTTACTCCAGATTTCCAAAATGCTTTCTTTGTTTCATTTTTCGTTAGAAAAACTGAATGGGGATTTTTTTTGTTGTTGCCTTGTTTTCTGTCATCACAGAATTATTACTGTTCACCAAGTCTGTATCTTGAAGTATCTTCTCTCATCATTATAGTAAAATAACTTTTTTCCACTGTTGTGATTTATTAATTCTCTCAGAGACTATCAATTAGGAAGCTTAATAATGTATAATTGATAATTACTTGGCAGATTCTTACTGTTGCAGACTCATAATATTTTAAAGATTTGCTCTTCTTTGATTTCAAAAACTTGAGTTTTTAAATAAAGGAAAGCCAAGGAATACATTTTATGGACAGTCATCACGAGAATTTTTTTCCATTTATATATAATTTATTTTGCTTTTGCTTTAATTTATGCTTTTGAAGCAATCTGAGCTTAGTTTTTGAAGTATAAATTTGTAAAAAGAATGACAGTAATATCTGCCAACAAACAGTGAGAGAGTTATTTCACTAAGTTTTATTTTTTAAAAGCAATATTGATATAATGATTTCAAAACATTAGGGAGATGCATTAAGTAAGAAATATAGTTATGAGTAGAAAGCCTATTATGGAAAATTATTTATAGATATTAGGATGTAATTCCATAACTTAATCTATGTAATAAAGGTAGTTACAAATAATTCATATAATTATTAAAACAGATAATCTATGTGACCATAAAAATCACTGCAGGAGAATAGATCTGGTCTTGAAATTTTACTTTATTTATTGATTAAAAAAAGACTAAAATTACAGGATGTAGGATTGAAGCTAAAGTGACATTTCAGAAATCAGAAAGGGAAAATTATATAAATGATGATTCTTATATTGGGGAAAATATCTCTTTTGAAATTTTTAATAAGGATTTTTAAAGAAGAAATCTTATGGTATATTATTGAAGAAGTCAGATTTTGGTATTTTTATTAAATTAGATGCTCAAAAATAAAATGTCTTATTGTTTTATCTTCTCTCTTCCACAGAGGCAGATTGAGTTAGTGTAAGTATGCATCATGTTATTTATTAGAAATGCATTAATAGGCAGAACTTCTAGATTTATTTTGATTGAAAAATTTAGGAATTAATATTATATAAACATAGCAGATGATTAAATAATAGGAATTAGGGATCATAGACCAAATTATACCAATCATTTATAGATTACCAAAATGTTATATTTGGAATAATGCTATTTAGCAATATGATGAAGAATTGAAATTAAAAAAATTGGCTTTAATATTGACTAATACAATTTTGATTGAGATTTTTTTTGGTAAATATAGAGTTATTATAATATTTATATTAATTTAATATTTTTTGTTATGATGTGCATCACAAAAGTTTCCAAATTTTAGCGAAAAGATTTTTCATTTGTAAACTTGATAGAAAAATGTTTTTTTTTTTAGTATTTTTAATAATTTTGTTACTTTAGTTAATGCATTTAAATTATTCTAAAAGGTTCAAATGTTGACTAACATATGACACTTTTTAAAACCATAATGCAAAATGATTTTTCAGAAAATTAAATAATTGTTCAGTATTAAAAAAATGTAACATTACTAAATATAGCTAAATACATTCATAGAAACATGCAACACTACACATATGAACATCTGCATTGCTGTTTCATCTTAACTTTCAAATCAGTCTATTGACATACTGAGAAGTATGGTTTTTTAATAGCTATTTAATATTATAGTCAAAAATTGTAATTTATATAGTTATTTTTAGATTTTTAAACTTTTGTAAAGAAATTAATGTAAACTTTAATATTGCTATGTACTAATTCATATACACAATTTTTTACTTAAGAAAACTAAAAAAGGAGTGAATAATCTGTGGCTTCTTCTTTTATGTTTATTGTGCAAATAAAAAATATTTAGCAATTTAGGACTTATTTCTAATATATCAAAAATATTAGTACTCAGTTATACATTAAAGGAAATCTATTTTGATAATTAAACTAGAATTATAAGCAAGAAGATGCAATATGATCTTATTGGAATTGCAGTATAATCAGATTTCCAAATGAAATTGTAAATTGTTTATTTTTGATGTGTGTATTATGATGTTAATCTACAATTAATTAAATTGTCATAAAAAAACTCCAGATATATATTTTGTAATATTAATTAGTTTCACAATTGTAAAACCTTCATAAGAAATTTTACTTGACTATCAAAATTATGTGCAATTTTGAGAGAAATATGTCAGGAATTGCTGTTGTTAACTGATGTATTTTTTATAAGTAATAATATTTTTTATGATGTTAGTAGTAATATTGACAATCTGTATTTATCATACTTAACAAAAATGTATCTATCATTGGTATATAGCTATAGAGGATAATAAATTGCTAATAATATTTGTCGAATTAGAATATTAGAATATTAATAGCTTAGCTCAGACAGAAGATTATTATAACTTTTTGTGAAAATCTCAAGTTTTTGATACAACTCTTAATAAATTTGAGGCTAATCAAATTCAATAATGGAATTAATACACTGCTGTATCCCATGAGCAGCAAGTAAATAATTGACAAAAGCAGAATTGAGATGGTAAGTTAATAGTTTAATTTAAATAACATATGAGAATATTTACAAGTATACAGAGTTTATTTAAGGTGCATAAAAATAATAAAAGGTCATGTTGACCTACACATAATAAACTCTAGTCCTGCTTTTTGACTTACAGAGGCAGGAATCTCCAAATTATCTAGACACCAGAACCTATATACTAGGTTCTGCGAGTTTATATACCCTTCAAAACTTCTGAAGTCTTTACAAATCTTACCAAATATGGTGTTTTTTTTACATACCTTATTATATATGGTATTTTTTATATACACGTTATTTTTTCATACTTCACCATATATGGCATTTTTTACAGTTCTCTGACCTTATAAGGCCAGGTATATAACTCTATGGCCTAACAACATTGCTACACATTTTTAGTTATACATACCTCGAATTACTCTATATAATCATTAATATAATTATTTCACACAATCATTATATATCATTATTGTACATTTATTTTTATTCTACACAATTATTGCCTTTTTTATACATTTATTGTTACAAACACATATTTCTTGCTTGACCTTGAACACTGCATTTGTCCCCCATTTGAGAAAGTATGATTCTTCACTCAACATAGTCTTTGAGTTGAACAGGTCTGGTTCTTGTTGGATGCTGGCAGATTTTGCTATGCCTCAGTGGTGATTTCAGTGTAGATATCTCATTTTCAGGAGGGTCTCTAACCATTAACAATTCTTTTTTCTTTTTCTTCAGATTTGTAGATCTCTGGACTGGGTGATGCTGTAGATTCTGCTTCAACATTGTTGTCAGTTGCTTCTTCACTGTCTCTATTATTTACAGTTGACAGATAATATCTTTTCAGTTGATTTTTATGCTTCCGAAGTTTTAAGTTCTCTTCAGTTTCAATTTCTGACCATTGATTTGCAATATTTTTTGTGATGGTTGCTCTCTCCCAACTCTTTTTAATTACTCAGTGACCAATTGTTATCACCTATTTCAAACTTTTTCCTTACCATTACTGTCTCATTAATTCTTTTGTCAGGTTAACAAGATTGACAATTTATTCCTTTTTTTTTTGAAACAACAGTTCAGTTGGGATTTTCACTGTGGCACTAGATGGCATACCATATTGATAAAACACTATTTCAAATAAGGCTTCATTTATATTTTCGATTTTAACCTTGCTTAAGCTTTTTTTCAAGTTTTGGATGTCTTTTTGGCGATTCTTTTTGACTTGGGATGATACATTGGTGATTTTATATGTTTTGTCCCCCATTCATTAATAAAATCTTTGAATTTCTTGGATCATGAATAGTAATACTATCTGGCATGAGAATCTCTGGTGTGCCTGTGCAGTGAATATCTCTAAGTTTCTCGATCATTGCAGATGAACTAATATTTTTTATTATACGAATCCACAACTACTAAATAATAATATGGTTTCCATGGACCGTCATGGCCAATGTGGATTCTTTCCTAAGCTTTCTTTGGAGTAGACCATGAAATATATTTCTTTGGTAGTTGATAAGCTGTGATTTGATACTTCACATTTTTTAATATACAATTCAAGGTCTCTATTTATTCCTGGCTACCATACAAAGCTGTGTGTCGGGATTTTAGCTCTAATTATTCCTGGATGACTTTGATGTAATAATCTAAGTACTCTTCTGTGAATATAGCTGGTACAATGTAATAATCTAATTACTCTTATGTGAATATAGCTGGGTGCAAGTGCTTTCTTGTGCATCAGTATACAGCCTTTGTCTACAGACAGCCTCTTGTGTACTTTCCACAGCCCTTTATTTAAGTATGGAGGACATCTAGCAGACCATTTACTCCCCAATCAATTTTTTTAAGAATTTTATAACCTGAGTCTGTGTTAGTCCATTCTGCTATTGTTTGACTATTGATAGTTTTTGATGCTAGCTGATCAATATAATTTACATAAGACAATTCAGCTTTATCTGGGCATCTAGATAATGCATCCGCATACGATATATTTTTACTTTTCTCTTATGTGAGATCGTAGATTTCATATCCTAATAAGAATTCTAGCAAACAAATCATATGAGTGTCTAAGTGATCAGGGGTTGCTTGATCCTTCGCCAATATTTTCAATAGGGCTTTGTGATCAGTAATGACCTTAAATTTTCATCACAGAGGTATTGATGGAACTTATTTTATTTCGAATATTATAGCCAGTGCTTCTTTATCCAGCTGACTGTAGTTTTTCTCAGTTAACTTTAGTGTTCAGGAAGCATATGCTATGATCCAGTCACCAAGTTTTGATGGATGACATATTACAGCTCCAAGTCCATATTCTGATGCATCCATTTTAGTGTGACTTCTAACTTGTTATCATAATGGATGAGGAATCCTGCAGATGTTAGTAAGGCTTTGGCTTGTTCAAACGCTTTTTCTTGATAGCATCCCCAGTTCCATACTTCATTTTTCTTTAACAGGTTATGAGTAAATAAGCAATTATTTTATCTAGCGCCGTGTTTACAATTATATTACATTCAAATATCAGCCTTTCATGCTAATTGAGCACGCGCCTTTTGAGAGTGTTAAATAAATGAATACTTTCCTCTTCAATCCAAAATATAGTATTTATGCAGGAATAAAAAGGATCTCTTATTCCTACAACTCAAATTCTTTTATATGAGCAAATCTGAAGAACTGTTGAGGAGATCGTGAGTAGAATTCTCACTTTAAATTTCTATTTATGATGTTTTTTGACTGAATGACGCCGGTGAAATTACTTAGAATTTACTAAACGTCATTCTTACTGAAACTTAATTATGAGTAAATAAGCAATTATTTTATCTAGCACCGTGTTTACAATTATATTACATTCAGATATTAGCCTTTCAAGCTAATTGAGCACGCGCCTTTTGAGAGTGTTAAATAAATGAATACTTTCCTTTTCAATCCAAGATATAGTATTTATGCAGGAATAAAAAGGATCTCTTATTCCTACAACTCAAATTCTTTTATATGAGCAAATCTGAAGAACTGTTGAGGAGAGTGTGAGTAGAATTCTCACTTTAAAAACATCGTAAATAGTAATTTAAAGTGAGAATTCTACTCACGCTCTCCTCAACAGTTCTTCAGATTTGCTCATATAAAAGAATTTGAGTTGTATGAATAAGAGATCCTTTTTATTCCTGCATAAATACTATATCTTGGATTGAAGAGGAAAGTATTTATTTATTTAACACTCTCAAAAGGCGCGTGCTCAATTAGCTTGAAAGGCTGATATTTGAATGTAATATAATTGTAAACATGGCACTAGATAAAATAATTGCTTATTTACTCATAATTAAGTTTCAGTAAGAATGACATTTAGTAAATTCTAAGTAATTTTACCGGCGTCATTCAGTCAAAAAACATCGTAAATAGTAATTTAAATTGAGAATTCTACTCACGCTCTCCTCAACAGTTCTTCAGATTTGCTCATATAAAAGAATTTGAGTTGTAGAATAAGAGATCCTATATCTTGGATTGAAGAGGAAGTATTCATTTATTTAACACTCTCAAAAGGCGCGTGCTCAATTAGCTTGAAAGGCTGATATTTGAATGTAATTTAACAGGTTATATAAAAGTGGGCAATGTGAGCCTTAGCCCTTAAGAAGGTTTCAAAGTAGTTAGTAGACCAAAAAATGCTTGGAGTTCCTTAATATTTTTTGGGCTGATGCTTCTTTTTAAGTCTTCACTTTCTAAGATGCAGGTCTCTTCCCTTGTTTACTGATAAAGTGTCCAAGGAACTTGAGTTTTTTTGTATTCCAAATATATTTCTTAGGGTTTAATCTGGTTCTGAATCTCTCGAGCAGCTTGCAGGTTTTTATTAGTTGATTTTTCTATGCTTTTTTGAAGTTCACCATTATTAATATATCATCAAAGTATGGGATGATTCCATCCATATGTCTGAGTAATGAATATTTGGGGCCTTGTAATTCCGAAGTGTAGCCTATTGTATTTGAATAAATCTCTCTGGATTGTGATTGTCAAAATCTGAGCTGTTTTTTCGGTAACAGGTATTTGGTGAAATGCGCTGTTCAAGTATAGTTTGGCAAAGTATGAATTTTGTTCCAGGAGGCTATGACTTGCCTTGCACTCAGGACTGGTTATTGACTTTTGTTTAAGTACCTATTTACAGTAATACAATAGTCACCACAAATCATTTATTTTTTCATTTGCTCCTTTCGCTATTACTATAGGAGTAGCCCAGTCTGCATTCTCAACTGATTTCAGAATTCCTTGTTCTATCAGTTTGTCTAGTTTTTCCTCTATTTTTCTTTGATATGATAATGGCATTCTCCGAGGATTTGTAATAACAAGTTTTACTCTGATGTGTAACTCTATATCAATAAATTAGGTTTTTAGTTTTCCTGGTTCCTTTTTGAATAGATTGGGATAATTATTTTTAACTTGTGATTCTATATAGATTTTCTTAATGACGCATATTCTTATGCCTAAGGGCTCAAAACATTCATGGTTTATAACTGGGTTAATTTCCTCACTCACTATGTATAGTGGCAATATTTCTTTACTCTTCTTTGTTTCTATTTTTACTTTTGTGACTCCTAGTATTGTTGTGGGGGTTTTATTAGTGTCCCAAACCTTGTGGTGAGTTTTCTCTACTTTTGGGGAAACCTGCTCCATTGTCAGTTTTTCATGGTTATTGTTTTGCCAATTATTTTCACAGCATAATTTGATCTGACTTATCTATAGTAGCATTTTTTATGTAGTTAATTTCCACAGCACAGGTAAACTTGTCCATATCATGTTGACCTCTTTCAGGGTTGTCAATTATTTTCCTACAACTTTCACATTCTTGTTATTGCAATCATGGGTTTTGTGACTGATTTTTTCGCATTGGAAACATTTAACTCATTTGTTCATTTTAGTAGTCGTGGTTCGGGTCTTGTGTTTGGTCGAGTAGTAGTTCGTGAACTGTTCCACATCTGATTGCTTTTTGTAGGTTAGGTATTTTACTGCTAATAATATTTGCTTAAACTGATTATCTATTAGCCCATATAATAGTTACTTAAGGAGAGCTTTCTCAAAGTATTTGTCATAAAAACATGGTTTTGCCATCTCTCTTAGGTCCACATTTCCCCCTTCCCTTCTGATTCTAAAATGTAATCGAGCAGTAAACTTGGATGGTTGGGGGTTGAAATAATCATTTAGCTTTATACAAACTCATATTTCTGTGTCTCAGGCAAATCGGGTTCACACAGTTTATTGGCCATCTCGATTACCCTTTTGCCTGTGAAGCAAAGTAAAGGGGTTCTTTTACAGTATTATCAGTAATACTATTTAGGATAATTTTTTTATCCTCTGAACATACAATGGTCAGTCACTTTGATTATCTACATTAAATTCGCATATATCAACTTGTGACATGCCCGCCATTTTGCCTGTTAGTTCAGATCCTATAATGACTGTGGCAATTTTCTGTATCTTATGAGCAGCAGGTAAATAATTGACAAAGGCAGAATTGAGATGGTAAGCTAATAGTTTAATTTATATGAGAATATTTACAAGTATACATAGCCAATTTCAGGTGTATGTTAATAATAAAAAGTCATGGTGAACTGCACATAATAAATGCTGACTTACAGAGGCAGGAGTCTCTGAATTACATAACCACCAGAACCTATATACCATGTTCTGGTAGTTTATATACCCCTCAAGACTTCTGGAATCTTTTTTTACTTAACTTACCATATATGGCATTTTTTACATACATATGGTATTTTTTACATACCTAACCATATATGATGTTTTTTAGAATTCTCTGACCTCATAAGGCTAGGTATGTAATTCTATGATCTAACAACATTGCTAAACCTTCATAGTTACACATACCTAGAGTTATTATATATAATCATTATATACAATTATTTCATACAATCATTATACATAATTATTGTATAAAGTTATTTTTATTCTACTCAGTATTGTTGCACACACATAGGTATTTCTTGCTTGACATGGAACACTGCATAAATATATTTTGATTACTTTCAAACTAAATTGAAATTTGTTTAATCCATAAAAACTCCATGAATTACTTCATATATTATAGTTTACCAATAATTTCTTTATCAATCCATTTTTCAACAAACATTATTTATGAAATCAGAGATTATATAATATTATTGTTTATTAGTTTAAAAAAAAAAACAAGAATATGAGCCTATTGTTTTTAATCATGTAACAGTTGTAAAATAATCAATATGATTCATTAAATAAAATCTATTTTATTGAAATCACTTATAAAGATTTGCCTAAATTTGAATATCAATAGTTAATTATGAGTACTGGTGTGAACATGGATGAAGAACAGGCAAAACTCTCCATTAAATAGTGCCACTCAGTGCAAATCAGAGTAATCAATGGATGCCAGAAGGCTTCTGCATAAAATTTCTATTTAGTGCCTACCCATCCAATATCCCCAGACTAGTTTTTAGCTTGTGGCTTTCATCAGTGAGGAGTCTTGGATCTGAGAGCATTGCCACTAGATCTTAGGATCTGGAATCCATTGATTACTCAGACTTGCACTGAGTGACTCTACTGTATGGAGAGTTTTGCCTGTTTTAATAACAGTTATGAGCAAGCATAAGAAATGGTGATCATATGATGTTTAGTGGTTTAATATGGATGAAGCATTAAAATTTTGAATGTGATTGTCAAGAAATGTTTGAGTTAGTCCAAAACTTTTTATTTTATAGTATCAAAATTGGAAAGGAATAAAAATCCTTATGCTGCTTTTCCACAACAAAATAATAATCAAAAATAATAATAATAATTCTTTACAATAGCTATATAATCAAATAATAATTTTATACATTAAAAAAGCTTTCTTTCAGCACCTGCTTTGGTGCCCTTTTCAAATGTGACTAATCTATTTAACGTTAATGAATCACCTGTCATAAAACTATCCAGTGTCCAATAATGGAATTAAAACAAACAATAATAAAATAAATAATTAAAACAAATCAAAACCCTCATATATAAATTCAATAATTACAAAAGAATTAATTATATCATAACATTATGTTAAACAATATTACATGCATTTTTATACAATTATTTATATAATTTTCCATTCATTTTTAATCAACCAATTATTAACCAAATTTGTAGAAGTCTTATAAATATTCATACAATTAGTCAAATTATTTTTAATATAATATGTTTCATATATTTGCCTTCTTTTTGGATCTTTAATGAAATTTAAATATTTAATACTTTTTATAGCATCTATTCTATGGCCATATTTCAAGTAGTGAATATATAATGCAGACCTATCATCTCTTCTTTTAATAGCATTGTTATGTTCTTTGGCTCTTACCTCTAATTGTTTTCCAATATGCCCAAAGTAAATCATTTTACAAATATCGCATGTAATTTTATATACAATTCCTTTTTTGAACTGTAAATCATCCCATAATCTATAATTGCCTATTAATTGATCAAGATTTTTACCATTTGACCAGCCAATATTTATATTCTCATCAATATAATTTTTATTATGCCTTAAAGTATTATAAATCGTAGGATAATATGAAAGTTTAATCCATTTCTTTCTTAATTCATTATTACCATTATAAATATCATCATTATTCTCAAAATTTTTTATAATCTACCATTGCTAATAGTTTTAGAATTATATCCATAATCTTTATATAATTTAATAAACTGATTCTTTTACAATTGAGCAACACTTTTATCTATATTTTATTTATCATTCTTGTATTTAAAATTTTTAATCACTGCTAATTTTTGTACCCATGCTTGTTGTGAATCTACATGAATAATTTTTTTAAATTTATGTTCTTTAATAAAATGTTTTAAAGTAATTTTATTATCTTCATCTATATTAATATCTATATCTAAATATTTAATCTTCAAATTCTACTTTGATAAATTTAATTTTATATTTATTATTATTAAACTCATTATAAATATTATTCATTAGTCTTTTATTATCAATAATTAGAATACCATCAACATATCTAGAATAATGTATTATTTATTGACTAATCATCCTTTTTTTAATTACAATATTTTCTAATTCATTTATAAATATTGGTAATATTAAGGCATTAATTGCACAACCCATAACCCATCCGTCATTTATATTCCAAAATTCATTATTATATTTAAAATATAAACTATTGTGTATTAATTTTAAACCCTCTTCAATAATATTTATTATATTTATATCATTTATATACTTACTTAAATTTTTTATTAATATATCTATACTGTTAAGTCTTGAAATACATTTTTTCAATATCCATTATAAAAATACTTTGATTCATATTTAATTTTATACTATTTAATTTATCAATAATACAATCAACATTCTTTATAGAATATTCACCATATCCTAAAATACTAGTTATCCATTTATTTATATATTTACAAAACTTCTATAAAATAAAATTGCTAAAGTCAAACAATAACTTCAATGGGTTATTCTTTTTATGTGTTTTAACCTTTGTAAAAATATATGGATTTTCATAAGAAGAAGGATACAATAATTTATATTCATTTATATCTATAATTTTATAATCTTTCATTTTATTAAGTAATTTTAAATATTTGTTTTTTATCCCTGTAAATTATTAAAAGATCCTACTACAAGAATAAAAAACAAATATTTAAAATTACTTACTAAAATGAAAGATTATAAAATTATAGATATAAATGAATATAAATTATTGTATCCTTCTTCTTATGAAAATCCATATATTTTTACAAAGGTTAAAACTCATAAAAATAATAACCCATTGAGGCTGTTGTTTAACTTTAGCAATTTCATTTTACAGAAGTTTTGTAAATATATAAATAAATGGATAACTAGTATTTTGGGATATGGTGAATATTCTATAAAGAATGCTGATCGTATTATTGATAAATTAAATAGTATAAAATTAAATATGAATCAAAGGATAAATGATATAAATATAATAAATATTACAGTAGTGCCACCATGTGCCAAACAGAGTAATCAATGGATGCCAGAAGGCTTGTGCATAAAATCCCTATCTAGTGCCTACTCATCCAATATCCCCATACTAGTTTCTGGCTTGTGGCCATCATCAGTGAGGAGCCTTGAGAGCACTGCACCTAGATCTTAGGATCTAATGCTACCTTCTAGTTGATGGCCACAAGCCAGAAACTAATATGGGGATATTGGATGAGTAGGCACTAGATAGGGATTTTATGCACAAGCCTTCTGGCATCCATTGATTACTCTGTTTGGCACAGGGTGGCACTACTGTATGGAGAGTTTTGCCTTTGTTTACAACAATTATGTGCTAGTATAGAAATGGTGATCATGTGACAATAAATATTATTGAAGAGGGTTTAAAATTAATACACAATAGTTTATATTTTAAATATAGTAATGAATTTTGGAATATAAATGACGGATGGGTTATGGGTTGTGAAATTAATGGCTTAATATCGTCAATATTTATAAATGAATTAGAAAATTTTGTAATTAAAAAAAGAATGATTAGTCAAGAAATAATACATTATTCTAAATATGTTGATGATATTTTAATTATTAGTAATAAAAGAGTAATGAATAATATTTATAATGAGTTTAATAATAATATATATAAAATTAAATTTACTAAAGTAGAATTTGAAGATGTGATTAAATATTTAGATATAGAAATTAATATAGATCAAGATAATAAAATTACTTACAAACATTTTATTAAAGAACATAAATTAAGAAAAATTATTCATGTAGATACACAACAAGCATGTGAAGCAATGGCTCTGTAGGTTAGATCCATGCCTCACGTCTTTTAAGAAAAATTATTCATGTAGATTCACAACAAGTACATGAAGCGATGGATCTGTAGGTCAGATTTACGCTTCACGTCTTTTTAGATTGCTAGACTAGGATCAAACCAGATCAATGCATGTTACGATGTTTATAAAACTTTCCGTCTGCCATTTTATATACATTTAATTTTTAGACCAGTTAATAAATGATTAAAATATCAATTTTCTATTTAAAATGTTTTTATTATAAATATTGGAGAGGCCCAGATATATATATATATGCAAATACATATATATATATATAGTTACAGATGGAAACTTTTATAAAAATCAATAAACAAATTTTAATATGCTATTTTTTTTAAGTATTTTATTCTGGAGATTTACTTTCATGATAAACCCTGCTAACATTCTGTAGCATCAAACAAAAGAAAATCCATTAACAAAATGGTAATGGAATTTTCTAATTAAAGTAAAATTGAAATGGAAAAGATATTTGAAACATGAATTCTCTTCAAATCTACATTAAATTAAAAATAGATTTGAAACAATAAAATCATTGGGTTTATTGGGAGAGTGGATCTCAGGAATACAATGCAAAATACTTTAGGTCGATAATTGCGGTCACCAGAATTTCAGCATAGCCACTTAGCTTTGGGCGAATGAAAAAGAGAATTTCTCAAAAATAGTCAGAAAAGGGTATAAATAGCACATGAGACAATAGAGGTCAGCCAGTCATAGTTTTTGTCAGTGAGTGCATGGCAAATTCACATCAGTCAAATTTTTAAATAATTATAAAGATGTCCGGAAGCATGATAGTTGAGTAGACGGCTTTAACCTGCCCGTCTCCCCACTGTCCTAAATATGATCACCAAAATACCATATGATGGAGAAACTTCGTCCAAAATGTGTAATCGTTGGACTGCTAAACTGTTTGAACTCTCAAATTAAAATTCATAGCGAGCTATGCCTGTGCGGAAATTCATATTTCATCGTAGGATCCAAATTTCCACAAGGACTTAAAATAAATTAGGTAATATGTTCCAATCTGTTTATTTCTAACCGCCTAATTTGTTCTTAAAAACTCCAGTTGACCTGATAATGTAATTTTGCTACCTTTAGTGTCTTCTTAAATGAAATCTCCTTTATGTAATGTAACCGTTTAACTAAATTCTGTAAATTTTACTTGCTATCACTTTAAATGTAATATATCTATCTGTTCTCATTCTGTCTGTCTTAAAGTTATGCCTCTCAATGTTAAACTTTCTCTTAAAGCGATTCAGAAAAATTATTATTATTATTACTTATGAATATATTTGTTTAAGATTGCTAAATGTATTATTTAAAATATCATTGTATGCCAATTTGTTCCATCTCGACAAAAATATGATATAATTAAATATTTTGCTTATATTTCCTGACCAACATCTGTCGGTAAATAACTAACTCTTTAGCTCTAAATGATTAATACTTGGAGCAACCTTTTTTTTTGTTGAGATGAAATAATTTTATATATTTTGAAATATTTTATGCGTATACAGTTTAGTTTTGGGGAGATGCTAGATCAAGCATGAGATTTTATTTAGCATAGTTTATTCTTGCTAAATAGTAAAAGAGAGTGATAAGTGTTTTAATTTAAATATTAGTGGGATTCTGTTTTGAAGGGAGAGACGTGTCGCCCATAAAACCATATTCGTAATAATATTAATGCTTATTTTATTCTTGTTGGTCCGATCTTGGTTAATCCTTATAATATTTATATAATTTTCTTAGCTCAGTACAATTTTACATTTAAATTCTAAAAATGTATTTTTCCAGTACTTGTATTTTGTGTTGCCAGAATTTTGCTTAATTACTTGTCTTTTGGTCTTTGCGATTGCTAAATCAGAATTAGACCGTGTGATAATTTCATGGCTATGAATTTTTTGCTAAATCAGAATTAGACTACGTGATAATTTCACTGGCCATGAATTTTTTTAGCAGGATATGAAAGACAAAATGGGAAGACCTGGGGTAAGCTGAGCTTAGCTAGCCTTGGCAATTCCAATCCTTTCACCTGAAATATCTTGAGGTTTGCCAATGGCGCAGACCATTCTTTCTTTATTTCTTGGCATTACTGGAACGGGACAGGTGAATTAAGTCTATGCTGGTGATGCAATATCAAATACTGAGTCTGTTTAATTTATTTTGTTCTGAGCATATCATGGCGGATTGACTATGGTCTGATTAATTTATTTCTTTTACAGTCTTAAAATATTTAGTTGTAAGTATCGCGATCCGTTTATATTTTAAATGTGTCACTCTCTTCGAAACCAATTCCTAAAATGTGATTCAATGATTTCTCTTTTAAAATAATTTCACTTATAATAAAGTTATATTTAAAATTTGTACATCCATAAAACTCTAATCATTTCATTTGTTAAATTGGCATATGAACTATACCGCTCCCTTACTTGAGGCATAATTAATGACAGGATCAAAATTTATGTTAACAAAATATGAAATAAAACAGAGAGACATTAGAAAAGTTATCTAAATGTTTTATTAAATATATATATATGAATTTAAGCTACTTGTGGTTCGTTTCCATTCATTTTATTCTAAAATTAACATTTCTAATTAATTATTGTGCTGCTATCTGATAACTCAAGGTCATATACATACCATTTCTATATTTAAGTAAATGAATAGGTCTAATTAGAATCAATATTAGAGTTAGACGTTAGAATTAGTTGAGGCTCATGCTCCACCGTTGATGGTAGTGGGCCGGAGTGTGGAAAAGATTTATTGCTTACCTCAAAAATGTTGTTAATTAGTTGGCAGATTTAGAGAGTGGGTGAACAGGGCAGAATCCATAAGTATTCTTTATCTTTGATCTTGTGTACAGTTGGAGTTCAGGTACTTTTACCCAAACTGTGAATCGTATTGAGTTAACATACAATTTTGCCCGGTACACATGGGTACAAAAGTTAGCAGTAATTAAAAATTTTAAATACAGGGATGATAAATACAATATAGATAAAAGTGTTGCTCAATTGCAAAAGAATCAGTTTATTAAATTATATAAAGATTATGGATATAATTCTAAAACTATTAGCAATATATTTTTTACTTCTAAAAAATCTATGGTAGATGATAAATTTTTTGAGAATAATGATGGTATTGATAATGGTAATAATGAATTAAGTAAGAAATGGATTAAACTATCCTAGAATTTATAATACTTTAAGGTATAATAAAAATTATATTGATGAGAATATAAATATTGGCTGGTCAAATAGTAAAAATCTTGATCAATTAATAGGCAATTATAGGTTAAGGGATGATTTATAGTTCAAAAAAGGAATTGTATATAAAATTACATGCGATATTAATAAAATGATTTACTTTGAGCATACTGGAAAACAATTAGAGGTAAGAGCCAAAGAACATAACAATGCTATTAAAAGAAGAGATGATAGGTCTGCATTATATATTCACTACTTGAAATATGGCCATAGAATAGATGCTGTATACAAATTAAAAAGCGTATGAAACACTCGAGAAGCTATAAAGATTCCAAAAATTATTATACGCTAAGCACTTTCGAGGCCATTTACCTCATATTCATAGCGGTAATGCGAGATACAGAACGAAGAAATAGGGCAAGGAAACAAAGCGGTATGCAAATGAGCTAGATAGTCCAACGTTTGCTGATGTCAAAGCAGGTATCCCGTCTATTGATAGCATTATTATTGCCATTAATGAAGTATGCTTCTCTGATTTTCCACTTGATGTCATTTTTCTCAATGCTGACTATTTTGGGGTTGGAGGGTTCAAACACATGTGCTGTCTTCTTGGAATGTTCTAAAAATGTTGGTGAGTTATCGTTATTTTTCTTTGCTCTGTTATAGGTGTATCTATGTTGTGCTGTCCTGTTGATTATGCCTGCTTTGGTTTCCCCAAAATAAATGGCCCAGCAACTGGGTTGTAGGCATGATATGCTGTAAACGACATGGGGGGTCTGAGAAGGTTCCATTTTATCCTTAGAGTTATTGATTAGACGATTAGTGCATGGGGGTGTATGAAAACTAATTTTAAATTTATTGGACAAAACCTTAATTAATTGGTAGGAGATTTTAGGTATGTGTGGAAGAGTGATTATGGAATTTTAGTATCATTTTTATTGTCTACAATTTTAAAAAGTATTAAATATTTAAATTTCATTAAAGATCCAAAAAGAAGGCAAATATATGAAACATATTATATTAAAAATAATTTGACTAATTGTAAGAATATTTATAAGATTTCTACAACTTTGGTTAATAATTGGTTGATTAAAAATGAATGGAAAATTATATAAATAATTGTATAAAAATGCATGTAATATTGTTTAACAGAATGTTGTGATATAATTCATTCTTTTGTAATTATTAAATTTATATATGAGGGTTTTGATTTGTTTTAATTATTTATTTTATTATTGTTTGTTTTAATTCCATTATTGGACATTGGATAGTTTTATGACAGGTGATTCATTAACGTTAAATAGATTAGTCACATTTGAAAAGGGCACCAAAGCAGGTGCTGAAAAAAAGCTTTTTAATGTATAAAATTATTTGATTATATAGCTGTTGTAAAGAATTATTTTTGTTTTTTTGATTATATTTTATAGTATATATTTCATGTACAAGAATTAAAACATTCATACATATTTTGAACTATTGCTTTTATTTGATAATTGTCTATTTGGGGAATTATTTGCATGTACAAATTCTATAATCTTTGTTGGTGTAAAAAATAATTAAATGGCTTTTTAAAAAATTTCTTATTAGAAGACATTTTACTTAATTTAATAGATTTTAATCATGAGACAATTATTAAGAACTTAAATACAATGATGAATAATCAAAATAAAGTACAGTGAGGTGATTTTATCATAACAATCAGCATTGGGATATCCAAAGATCCTTATTGATATTCTTCAGACTTAAGTCATATTGGGGGTTTTGGGATACCAGAATCATTCATTTTTATAATTATTGAAATTGTGTAATAAATTATTGTATCAAAGTTAATGTATTCAGAATGATCTGGCTTTGTTAGATTGGATTAAGTTAATTAATATAAACGATTGTAGGATGGGCTTCTCGATGAATATTTTCTTGGCTTTATGGAAGCTTATAGTGTGGGGTGGCCTTCGATTACATGAATACTATTTTTTAAAAAATATTTTTGTACTATATTAGATATAAATGAACATTTAATTGCATAAGAATGGTGGTCATTATTTTTTTAAATTTTGGCAGAAACTTCTGATGACCTTTTACTTGGATTAAATGTTATGAAAGCTTATAGTGTAGGCTGGTCTTTGATTACATAAATACTATTTCTTTTTAATTAATATTTTTGTGCTATATTAGATATAAATGAAGATTTAATTGTATAGGAATAAAAAATGGTCTCTATTTTTTCAAATTTTGGCAGAAACTTACTATAAGGATGTTCAATATCTTCCTTAGAAGAATATAAATTCAACTTTGGCCTCAAAAAATGTTCACTTCTTTATCGATCAGTCTGCCTGCGAAATAGATTTTAAAAATCATTATAATTATTTAATGAAGAATTTACTAATGTTCTCAATTTTTCAATAAAAATTTAATTGTTTATTTGTTCAAATAAAATTTCTCTCTACCTTTTTTTTTAAGTTTCAAAATACAATAAGAAATTGATTATTTCAAAGTTACTTATTTAAACCATCAATTATTTGAATTATAACCGGATCATTTAATGTATTCATTTTCAGATTTTTAATTTAAAAATAGAGCAGTAAAGATTGATTTGATAATAGATTTATTATAAGAAAAATCATAATGATTTTTAACTATATCATCAAAGGTATTTTAATAAAGTATTTGAAAGATTTATTTAAGATTCCATTTTAATTATCAGTAATCTTAAATTTAACACACAGGCTTCCACTAGTATATTCAAATGTTTTTTAAAAAAATGATGATTAATATGTTTGCAATTAATAAAACTAATGTTTCCAGTAACTATAAGAAGATTTTTGATGAAAAAAGTAGCAGCAGATTTTTCAACCAAAGTAAAATGACAATTAGTATAGTAATTTACAAAATTATTACTTGTGATTTTTAAAAATTAATTTTTCTTTATAACAATTTATAATCTATCCTATATGTAAAATGGTAAGTGAAATGAAAATGATGCAATTCATTAAAAATCCCAGATGTAAATTTCTTCTATCTGGCCATCCTTAGAAAAAAGAATAAACTTGTTAAAAATCTCACAGAAACAGAGCATCATCAGTAGTAAAAAATACAGTATTCTGAAAAGTATTAATAATTATTTATATTTAACAATAAACTTGCTCTGGCCCAATTAAATATATGTCAAAGAAAAAAAGAATAAAGTTGTATTTTATGAAATAATTTAATGGAAAATTATTTAATGCAGAAAAATAAAACTTAATCCTGTATGCAATTTTATAATTTTTGGTAAAATATATAAATGTAAGTATTAATTCTTATTAAGCACGATGTCAGCACGTAATACTTATATAAGACTAAAACCTCAGTACATGCGCGTTGAGTGCTTAGTTTTAGCAAGAGAGACCTTTACAAATCATAATGCAAGATTCGACTTTATAAAGATAAGAGGGCCCCTCTTATCTCTCGATCTGTTTTCTTAATTATATAGGCAAATCTAAAGCATTTTGACTTGGGAGCATGAAGCGGTTTAAATTCTTCACTGATTAAGTCTGCTATTTCCGTTAAACATTAACATTCACAAAATCTTTCGATTTTCAACGAATCAGTATTCAGATATTAAATTTAGAAATATTTTGAATCAATTTAAAGTTGTAAATATTAATTCTTATTAAGCACGATGTCAGCACGTAATACTTATATAAGGCTAAAACCTCAGTACATATGCCTTGAGTGCTTAATTTTAGCAAGAGAGACCTTTCCAAATTATAATGCAAGATTCAACTTTATAAAGATAAGAGGGACCCTCTTATCTCTCAACCTATTTTCTTAATTATATAGGCAAATCTAAAGAATTTTGACTTGGGAGCATGAAGCGGTTTAAATTCTTCACTGATTAAGTCTGCTATTTCCGTTAAACATTAACATTCTCAAAATCTTTCGATTTTCAATGAATCAGTATTCAGATATTAAATTTAGAAATATTTTGAATCAATTTAAAGTTGTAAATATTAATTCTTATTAAGCACGATGTCAGCACGTAATACTTATATAAGGCTAAAACCTCAGAACATGTGCCTTGAGTGCTTAATTTTAGCAAGAGAGACCTTTCCAAATCATAACGCAATATTTGACTTTATAAAGATAAGAGGGACCCTCTTATCTCTTGACCTATTTTCTTAATTATATAGGCAAATCTAAAGCATTTTGACTTGGGAGCATGAAGCGATTTAAATTCTTCACTGATTAAGTCTCTTTCGATTTTCAACAAGTCAATATTCAGATTAAATTTAGAAATATTTTGAATCAATTTAAAGTTGTAAATATTAATTCTTATTAAGCACGATGTCAGCACGTAATACTTATATAAGGCTAAAACCTCAATACATGTGCCTTGGGTGCTTAATTTTAGCAAGAGAGACCTTTCCAAATTATAATGCAAGATTCAACTTTATAAAGATAAGAGGGACCCTCTTATCTCTCGACCTATTTTCTTAATTATATAGGCAAATCTAAAGCATTTTGACTTGGGAGCATGAAGCTAATAAATTCTTCACTGATTAAGTGCACTCTTATGTGCTGATATCGCACTTAATAAGAATTAATATTTAAAACTTTAAATTGATTCAAACTATTTTTAAATTTAATATCTGAATATTGACTTGTAAATCGAAAGATTTCGTGAATGTTAATGTTTAACAGAAATAGTGGACTTAATCAGTGAAGAATTTATTAGCTTCATGCTCCCAAGTTAAAATGCTTTAGATTTGCCTATATAATTAAGAAAATAGGTTGAGAGATAAGAGGGTTCCTCTTATCTTTATAAAGTTGAATCTTGCGTTATGATTTGGAGAGGTCTCTCTTGCTAAAATTAAGCACTCAAGGCGCATGTATTGAGGTTTTAGCCTTATATAAGTAATAAATGAAAGTTATAAACTTTTTTCAAAAAATTATTTAAATTAAATATTCTAAAGTTTTTATATAGTTAAAAGAAATGACGATTTTATGTAATTTGTTGTTAGTTTGTGGTTGAAAGTTGGGAAAAGCTTAAGATATAGTTTGTTTTTTTTTTGTCTTTGGAAAAAAAATGATTTGAAAGCATTGATAATTCTTTCAATTTTTCTTTTCTTTGGCAATAAATAATCTGCTTTTAGAAATAAAGCTTAGAAAAATACATGTCTATTGTAAGAAGTTTAACAAAAAATCAAGAATCAATTTTACATAACATGTTAAATTGGGGACATTTTAAATCCTGCATATATGTATTTAGTGTCATTCTTTTCTAATTTTATCCAACTTTAATGTAATACTATTGGAATTTCAAAAATATCCTACATATACTGTATGGAAAGAAGAGTTAAAAATAAATATTCCATAAGTTTCTGCTGAAAGGGTGTAGGTGGGCAGAGCTCTGGGGAGAGGCTGTTGGACCCAAAGATGATGGGGTTGTGCTCCCAAGCCCTCCTTCCTAGGTTGACAACAAATTGCTCAATAAAATGTTCTTTTATTTTGTGATGTATTTTTTGCTGAAATTGTTTAATACTTCAATTTTTGAAATGAATCGTAATCTCTAATTGAGTCTGAACGTATTAAGTTATTTAAAAAAAAACCATTACTTAAATCAGTTATATTTATAAAGTCCAAAAATTTAGTTTGATAATTAATAATGCAAATAAAACAGTATGATGTCAACTATCTAATATATATGAGAATATCTTCTTATATCCCACAAAATGAACTTATGCAAAATATTTCAGAATTTCTTATGTAGGTACATTCTGTGAATAACTGGTTTTGGTCCAGTAGATTTGAATAATCAATATTCTATTATTATTTATCATTAAACCATTGTTATTTATATCAATTAAGTACATATTTACTTTTTAGTATCAGTCTTCATTAGCATTTAGATTATAAAATATTTGGATTTTAAAACTTTCCAAAATTATTATTTGTCAATTAATAAATTAATTTTAAATATAATTATATTTTTTTGAGATAAAAATTATGAAAAAAAAGTCATATATATGTGCATACATATAACTTTTAATGTTTTTTTTTTTTTTTTTACATTTATGTTTTTTAATGTATATTATAGGAAACTGACATTGGCTCAGAGCAACGCGATAATGTTGTAAAATGGTTAAATTCATTAAACACAAGGTTTCACTTTTTTCCAGATACTCTGGTTTTAAGTGTCAGCATTCTTGATCGATTCCTAACTATTATTAAGGTAATAGATATATAAAACTCTGTATATAGTTTAATGGATTGTTGTTTTCTCAAATTCTAATAGAAATAATAATGATATTTTAAATAGCTAATATATATATATATTATTTTTTATGTGACAATTTATGACTACACAATTTACTATTTCATGATCTCCATTCTAGCTTTTTTTTTTCTTTTTCAAATAGCTTTGCATATCATTATTTCAGACTTTTTGCATTTCTCTTTAATACTTTTTTTATAATTCACTTTCTTTTTCTCTTCAATATCAATTCTTTTTTCCTATTCTTCACTCTTCTTCTTAAAAGTTTTGAAATATCTCCTTTTTTTGTTTTTAATTGGATCATAGCTTCAAACTCAACCAAGTTCTAAGGACTGCATTTAATATAGAGTTGTAACTTTTTTTTTCTGTAAATAATTTTTCGTTTTAATTTATAATAATAATATATTTCATGGGCAAAAAAAAACAAAATATTTTTTAGTAAAAAACAAAAAACAAATGCGTTACTATGGTTTGGTTTATTTTATGACGTTTATAGTAAAAAGATCTTTATAAAATATATATCGCACTTTTAAGAAGTTGAATTTTGTAAAAATTTTCAATTGTATTTTGTAATTTAAAAAAACTTTAGATCATTCTAAAAAAAATTTAAATAATTTTCTTTTGCTATACTCTAATTGTATTAAAAAATAATAATAAGCAAATAAAATAAATCATGCATATAGTGAGCAAAAATAAGTATATACAAATGGATTCTATTTTTAATCAAATTATATCACAGGGATTATTATTATAGATCATTATGTAGATAATATATTTATAAAATATGATGTGAGATATTGTGTATCTTTTTTCTCAGCAAATGTCTATAAAAGTCATTCCATATTGAGCATATTTAATAATTAAGCTTTATGACATTTATTGTGCAATACTTACAGAGAAGTATTTTTTCAAATGTTGTCAGTAAAATTTGCACTTAACTACTAGTGGACTAGAGATTTTTTAATCTATGATCTAAGATGTTCCAATCAACATGAATAGGTTATAAGTAGCGTTATCTTCAAATGTGATGGAATAATATTTTTTTGTACTCATTAATTTTCATATAGACTTTCATCATGAATGTTACTACAAGAAGGAATCTGGACTAGTCCACTTAGGAAGGCAAAGTCAGATATGACAACCTCTAAATCATCATTTGTCTTATTTTAAGTTTTTAGTAGTTATAATTAAGGTTGAGCAAATATCTTTCATTTCTCTTGTGAAATTATGTTTACATAAAATCATATTTTATATTCCAGTCACTCATAAATTCATTAACTTATTAACTAGATTCTGTGTAATCAAAGAGACAAAACCATCCAAATTTCTAGCAGTACTAAACTGGCAATAAGTTTTCCCATATAAATCTAATGGGATATTTATGAAATAAATCCCTTACTACATTAAAATAAATGCCAATAGGATTAACAGCACACTCAATCTTTTGATTAGATATAAAGATCACAATACATATTATTAATTTAATTAAGACTTTTTTGCTATGAACTTGTAATTTTAATGTTTATGTGAAGATATGAAAAAGTATATTTTTAGATAGTGCTATCACATTTTTTTTACTCTAAAAGCTACATTGCAAGCCTTGAATAAAATTAATGGATATCAGATAGTGATGAAATAATAGTTTCTGAGTATGTAGTCTTTTCCTTTAGCAAAAGGCATTGATTGGCATACAGTTTATGTTAGAAAATTTTTATTTTGTTTGAGAAAAATCCATTTTATATTCCATCATATTCATTGGCTACTTTTCACTTTTATCTTGCTATTCAACAAAATGCAGTTATATATTTGTGGGATCTCTTTTTTAACTGTAAGTCATCTTAGATCTGTTGATAAAAGGATAGTAAAAATCTGTACTAAGAATTTTTATTACATTAAATGCTAACAACCAGATAAATTATGTAATATATTTAATTTTTTATTTATAAATTGTTCACAACACTTTTTATCTACATCTCCCATAAATTACATTTATTGAATGATTAATCAATCAAAAAGAATAGTGAATTTTATACATTTCTAGATTTTATTTTGAGTCATTAGTAAAATTGAAATAATTGTATTGATTATATACATTAATATGCTGAACTCACTTATATAAATATTATATAATGTAATTGGTTCAGATATCAGTAACTAATAAATTTCAAGAAAATTTTAAAAAAGGACTCATTAACATCTATATAAGCTGTTTTAGACTATATTTAGAGTAGATGCATATATTAAGTAAAATATATTTGCACACAAAAATGGCACATATATATTTTCAAGCCATCAGTGTGTAATAGGAGTGAAAGGTAGCTGCTATTGGCTATATTGTCTCTGAAACATTGTTATCTACTGTGAAAGCCAATAGTTACAAATTAGTTTGGGGATCTAGAGTAGAGTGGTATGATTACTGCTGTCAAGTACAAATTAAATTAATTTAAGAAGTCTTGTTGTTTTGGTACATATTAATTAAAAATTAATTTATTTATTTTTTATTAGGCTCGTCCCAAATATCTTCAATGTATTGCTGTCAGCTGTTTTTATTTATCAGCTAAAACTCTGGAAGAAGATGAGGTAATTTTTTTTTTTACCTTTATGTGAAAAAAAAAAATTGGACTTTTGTATTAAAATTTATAAATCTTTTTTTAATATATTTTTAAAAAGTACATTCATTTTTTAAATATAGATTATTCCTACAACAGAAGATCTGATTTTTGAAAGCAGTTGTCGGTGTTCTGTATCAGATATTTTACGAATGGAGCGCATTATATTGGATAAACTTCTGTGGCAGTTGCAGGAAGTAACACCTCTTGATTTTCTATATTTGGTAAAAATTATTTAATTATATACTAAACACCTATATAATGTTATTTTCCCCTTTCTTCATTATGTACTTGCACATTATTAATGAAAATTTTGCAAAGTTGCATTTAAAAAATTTTTTTTTTTTAGTTTTTGTAAGTGTGGAATCCAGTTGTTCCAGGAAAGATGTTTTAAATGTGATATATATATTTTTTGAGATTGTCACAATTACTTGATTTTTATTATCTCAGTTATAACGACCATTATTTACATATATGTAACTTTATAAAATATTAGATACATAAATAAGTATTGAGTTTTAATTGACTTAAAATATAGTTTCTATTTTTTATAAAATATACATTTCATTTTACAAATAAAATTTTAAATCTTGGTTATTTTATTTGGTGATGTCACTTATTTGCTTTTCTCCAGTTTTTCATAGGTATAAACTTATACAATATAATTGAATACTTATTAAATTCACTAACACATTTATAAAGTGTTCTTTTGTTTTGATAACATCTTTATTTTGTAAGTTAGAAATGATTTAATAAAAATTAAAGAAATATATAATTACATTGTACAAATTAAATAAATAAACAGTTAAAATGATTGAATGTACACAAATTATAGAAATTGGAAGAAATCACATATAAATGTTGTCATGCATAAGTTAGCCAAAAATTTAATTTTTATCTGTAAAATAGGATATTTAAGCTATAATATAGCAATATTTAGATTACATTAAATTAATACTCTATGAGTGTTTATATATATATATATATTTTCACCAAATTATCAATCCATTACAAAGTGAAGATCTTTCCAAGCTTAATCTATTTTTTCTTATTCACAGCTTTTCGATATAACTCCAGAAGACTTTCTTATCTCATCCATTTGTTTCACATATGTACTCTTTTTAGGATTTTTATAATCTCTTGAGATTGAGTTTAAAATTTAGTTATCCATTTATTACCATCTGTTCTAATTAATAAACAATTCCATTGAATAAATCTCTTTATTTTTTAAATGTTCAAATCGCATTTTTTTTTTATAAATAAACACTGGCAAAATAAATTTATTTAAAACTTTTTTATTAAGCACTTAAATATATTATTTTTTTAATATTTAATTATTTTTATCAAAAGCACTCCATCCAAGTTTAATTTTATTTTTAATTCCATCCATTATTTCTACTTACATTAATATATTAAAACAGGCAAAAACTCACTATACATATTACCACACAGCAAGCTAGAGTAATCAATGGATGCCAGAAGGCTTGTGCATAAAATTCCCATCTAGTGCTTACTCATCCAATATCCCCAGACTAGTTTCTATGTGACAATATGTATAGTGAGTTTTTGCCTGTTTTAATAACAGTTATAAGCAAGCATAAGAAATGGTGATCATGTGATGTTTATTACATTAATAAATCAGACTAAAATATATTTATTAGTTGGTAATTTCTGATTTGCATTATCTTTCTTTGTTTTTTATTTTTTGAAAAAGCATTAAGCATTATTTTAGTCTTTTTATTATTTTTTCTTCTTGCTTTCACCAGATACCTTTGGCAATTATTTTCTAAAGCTTTGAAGTATTCAAAACTTTTGGAAATATTTTATTTGTGAACACATTCCTTTAGTTTCCCATTTTAATTTATAAAATACTTTGCATAAAATTGCTATAAAATTTTTTGGAGAAATCAAATTACCCAAGTATATATCTTTATCAATATTATGATCTTCTTAGTATCACATTGTAGTCTAATCACTGCTAATGCATTTTATAAATATATTTTTTAAATTTCTTGATTTTGATGTTTTTAATCTTTAATCACTATCAAGATGCTTACACACTCAAATACTTTTCCATAATCTACAAATTCAATGGTAAAGACTGTTCATATTTAGTGGTTGGGTATGATTTATTGGACTAAAACCACTGAAATCGAGTTTGTTTTTTTAGTTGATTTGAAATCCAAAATTCTCTGTGAATGATTTATAATGATTTTAGTAAAAAATCTTATGTAGAATTTCAGATGTCTAGTAGATCGTTTTCTCCCTTCTTAAATATCTATATTGAATTCTTTCATTCATCATTCGGATAACTTTATTTAGCAAATTTCTTGACCTAATTTAAAAATATTTATAATGATTCATTCATTTCCTGGAACTTTTTCATTCATCATAGATTTAATTGCATCATTTAAATTACTTGGAGTTTCAAAAGATGATCTTACAATTGTAGGAATTTCTTTGTTTTTCTTTATTTATATATATATAAAATATTATTTTCTCTGTTATCTGATTGGTGAATGTATATTTGTTTGTGAATCTGTCACATGATGTGAATGTATGTTTGTTCATGAGACTGTCACATATCAGACCAATTAAAAAAATGCTATTATGTTTGTCCTAACCAAATTCACAATTGAAAAATAAAAAAAAACAACTCTAAATTGTTTTTATAAATAAATAACTATATCTAACTAAAGCATAATTTTTTCAAGAATCAGTCATCTGTAAAAAGCTATCAAAATCACATAACAAATATATTTAAAAATTTAGCTTTATTAATAGTTTTGTTCTAAATATATTAATATCTTGCCGGTTAGATTTATAAAGGCTGGGTTGTCCCAAACATTTTTTTTTTCAATTTTTCAGTTTGTGAATAATTATTTATATGTCAAAATCACAGAGTAATAATCAGGTTACAAACAATTACTAAAATTAAATTATATTTTTGTAGTGATATTTATATAGGCTTTGAAAAATAAGTGTAAATTAACTAAAAAAATAAACATATAATTGAATATTTTTAATAAAAATGGATAATAATGAGACAGCAATAAAATTTGTTAAAGCAACCAATTAAAAAAAATCACAACTTCTACATTGGCAATCAATTAAAAAAACTATCACAAAAATACTGTCAAATTTGTTTAAAGTAAAATATATATCCAGAAAATACCTAAAAATCTAAAACTATAGTGTTATATATAATGTAGCAAAATGTCAAAGAGAATGAGAAAATGAATCACATCCTTATATATATAATGTTATTTATATAGATACTTTGAAAAATTATAAATGTAAATTAAATAAAAAAATAAACATATAATTGAATATTTTTAATAAAAATGGATAATAATAAGGATGATAATCAGGTTACAAAACAATTATTAAAATTAAACATATATATTGTAATGGAAAATATTCTAAAATATAAGAACAATACTAATGAAGCAACAATGTCTCATAAATAGCGATATTCCCTGTTAGATGAGCTAAAAGTGTAATAGACAATTAATAAAATAATGGATGAAAGGTTGCCTGAGGCTACAAAGTCCATATATTTGAGTATACTAGAAAATGTAATGGAACATTTACTAGTCATCAACAATAATAAATAGTATAGTCAATGAAAACCAACCAATATCAATGTGGATAAAATAAAACTATCTGCTCACTGAATAGCTTACATATTTGTGTATTCATAATTATAATAGAAACTATTATGATTGAGCCAGGCTAATTGGCCTGCAAATGATTTATGGATTCAGATGGTCAGAAAGGAGATATTAGAAACCAAGTAATTTCTCCAACTATGTACTAAATATTTGGGCAATCTAAAGTATACTGAGTAAATGTTATACTTAGTCAACTAAAAATGACTAACAAATAAACAAATTAATTAATCCATAAATTGGCTTTATGATAATTTGGATTTACATGTATAATAGACTCATGAATTTGTAAGAAGCCATTGGATTCATAATAAATATTTCTACTTTGCAAAGTTGATAAAATTCAATAAATAATATTTTAATTGCTAATGAGATATTACATGGGATTTACACTTAAATATTTTAATTGTAAATAAATTGTGTAATAAAATAGTTTTATAATGACTTATGCAATAGGTAAATCAAAGTATTTAAGTTAGCAATAATAATATAAATTTATTGAAGTAAATATTAACTCAATGAGGTGGCCAAACCAAAAACATAGTTTTAATTTTACCAACTGCAATGTAATCTCATATAATATATCTTTATAATTTACCCCTGCCAGATTACAATTAGTAGAAACGATCTATGATTAAAATTATTAACACATACAGTCATAAAGGGTTAATTACAAATGTCTTTCTCACATAACAAAATGTTAATATTATTATCTTTTATATATATTTTTCTTTTAATATATTTTACATCTTGGAATCAAGTAGTGCTTTTTAATAATAATTATTAAATAATTTAAACTATATAGAATATTATTTGTGTTTAATTTTTGATTTAAGTCTTAATTACTTGAGTCTTATTATTAATTTTAAAAAAGACTGATAAACATTTATTGTTAAGCTACTATTATACTTTTAACCATTATTAATAAATGAAGTTTTACTTTATGTAGATAATTTAAAATAAATTTTTTTTTAGCGTCTGTTACCAAATTTAGCTTATATATATAATTTTAGTTTAGATTCCACTATCTCATGATATCTTCCTTGGCACATTGATGATAGTAAAACACAAATGTAGGGCTCCATAAAAATATTTTTATCCTTAAATGATATTCAACCATTCCTTTTGTCTATATTACAATCCATGGTAAATTTTGATTGCTTCATGGTGATTAAGCATAGTGTTTGTTGTTGTAATCATTCCATTTTAGTCATAAAGATATAAAGTAATGGGAAGTCTGTTACTTCCCTCATAAATAGATTTTCTACTCACATTACATATTTCCTTGTTATAAGTCCAGAATCTATTTGTAAAAATAAGATAAGATAAAGCACAAAATTTTAAGCAAAAGAAAGTATGTGTGTTCTCCCTGCTGAATTTGTTTCTGTAGATATGGTAACATAAAACACAGTCTTTTTCTTTTCCTTTTTTTTTAAATACTAGTTCGTGAACAGGTGATTTTCTTTTTTTTTTTCTAATCTTAATAAGGCATTTGTTATCATTCGGTAAAACTTAGTAGGATATTTCATTTTTAAATTTAATAAACAAAATATCCATGCACTCTACATTTATCCCAAATTAACAAACATATTTATTAAATATAAGATCTCTAACTGTTTTCTTTATTTAGTTATTTATACATTACAAAGGGAACTAAAGATGACAACATATGTACATCACATATTGCCATTCTTAATAAAAAATGAAGAAAACAATTCTATACAGTTAACATAAGATCATTATTATCATTAATCATCCTACGAATAACTAATGGTTAATTAAAACTATACCACTACAACAACGAAGTTAATGATTTTGTGCAATTATGTATCTTATACTTTCTTTTTAGACAGACTAAAATTAACAAGACAAATATCCCACAACAATTATATTCATTGGCACCCTTACATTTCATCCTAATCGGATATTTGTAAAACAAATCTGTGACATCATATAAGTTGTATGACATTTGATTAATAAAACAAACTTCTTCATTTCTAACGAATATAAACTCTTGTACCAAATAAACTCATTAATATAGTCATTACTATAATCTAAATATTTACTACTATGTCCATAATGATTCAAGCATTTGATTGTAGCCTTGCCATAAACTACATTTCCCAAGTTGCTAATCTCAAAGACACATATCATTGGCTTTATTTGATGATAGAGATAAATTCTTATGTCACCAGTCAAGGTACCTACATTCGCGACTATGAATTTCATAGTGATAAAACTATTTAAATTTTAATGATTTTATCTCTAATAATAAAATCTTACATCTATCACCACTATTTAAGCTTGTGATTAAATTACCCTTTAAAGAAACCTGATCATTTACTTTGGATGGCATCACATCTAAGCTAATATAATATGAATGATCCTCCTCTATCTGAATTTCCAAACTTTGGACCTCTTGTTCCTGTCTATTCTATACCTTCTTTAACTCTTTATCATTAATTTTTTGATACTTATTTAACTTAGTTTCTAGGACTCTACCTTTATCTTGGCATTCCAATCTACATTTTTCTGTCTTAGTTTCTATCTCTTGAGTACAATTTGTACCTTTTCTATACTATCTTCCAACTTATAATATTTCTTTTATTTGATTTTGAGTCCTTTCCATTTTACTCTCTCGTTCATTAAACTAAACTCTCACATCATTTATTTGCTCATGACCCATTCTTATTTCACAAACTAACTATGCACCTGCTTGATTTCTAGTCTTAGTATATTCTCTAACTCATTTTGACTCTTTCTATCTTCATTATTAACATTTCCTGATTTTGCTTCATTTCTTGTTTAAATATCTCCTGACTTTGTTTCATTTCCATTTGATTCTGCTCACACTTTTCTTGATTTTCATTAATCTTAATCATCAAGCTCTGCAACATTGCAATTATAGATTCATTTTGATCAGTTTTTGATGTGACAGAGACTTCATTAACTTCTCTTTCCTGGCTTAAGATATCCAACTGTTTCTCATTTTCCATAATTTATTTATATTTATTACTTTATTTTAGAAAGGAAAAAAACATGACTTTTCTCCTCAATTCAATATCTTACATCAAACAGAATAAATAATTTGCTTTTCTCTATGATGCTTCATATGTTGGCCCCTACAACTTAATTAAATTTCTATTCATATACATTTTAATTTATGTAAAAGATCCTTTCAATATAATAGCATCATTTTTCAATAGTGATAGATTTACCTATTCACATTAATATGCCCCCAAATTAATGTTTATATATATATATTTTAAAATTCAACTTATATTGTGTATAATATAACTTAAATTTCATGAATATGCTCAAAAGACTTTGTATCATGCTCTTGCTAACAAATCTGAGCAGTGAGCATCAATGTTTTCCATTTATTTTCCAAAATAACTAGGAGATAATTTCATTAATAAAATAAGTTGGCTTCAAGTACATTTCATTATTTATTTTACAGTTATTTCATGAGAATAATATTTATTAGTAATGAGCCCACATTCTTTGGCATTTTACTAACATATAGCACATATCTGGTGCTTTTAAAGTCAAAACATAAATTTTTATTATTATTATTAACTGGCAAGTTCAATCATCATCATCTGGTACTTTGCCTTTACATGCCCTCTTTTGGCATATTTCTCAACTCATGTATTGTTATTACACCTATTTTTCAGAAAACAATTTGACAATCCACCCTAAAATCAAATACTCAATAAAATTTGTTATCTCTTGAGTCATTAATCAGTTACTCTAACACTAGTGAAGTATGCACAACATTTTTTATTAATTATACATACAAATTTTTATTAATTATAATCATCAAGCAATACTTTGACTTTATTTATTTATCATTTTATGATTCCAAATCACTCATGGGTTATGAATACTCATGGCCTTGTTGGGAAGCCAAAAATGTATGGAAAATATTTTAAAATATAAGAACAATACTAATGAAGCAACATTGTCTCTTAAATAGCAATATTCCCTGTTTGACAAGCCAAAAATGTAATGGACAATTAGTAAAATAATGGATAAAAAGCTGTCTGACTTAAAAATGCCCATGTATTTGAGCAAGCTAGAAAATGTAATGGAACAGTTACTGGTCATCAACAATAATAAATAATATGGAAAGTGAAAACCAATCAACAACAAAACGGATAAAATAAAACTAATTGTTTACTGAATAACTTGCATATTTGTATATTCATAATTATAATAGAAAATATTATGATCAAGCCAGGCTAATTGGCCTGCAAGTGATTCATGCATTCAGATGACCAGAAAGGTGATAGATAAAATTAGGAACCATGTAGTTTTCTCCAACTATGTACTATATATTTGGGCAATCTAAAATATATTGAATAAATGTTATACGTAGGCAACTAAAAGTGACTAACAAATAAACAAATGAATTTATTCATAAATTGGCTCTGTGATAGTTTGAATTTGTATCTACAATGTGTATTCATGAATTTGTAAGGCATCAATGAGTGCATAATAAGTATTTCTGCTTAGCAAAGAAGATAAAATTCAATGAATAATATTTTACTTGCTAATGAGATATATGGGATATACACTTAAATATTTTAATTGTAAATAAACTGTAATAAAATAGTTTTATAATGAGTTGGTACTGTTCTATTAGTGTGTTGAAACTGCTTGATGGTGTTGATCCCATCCAAATGCATATTAATATGCCGTTTAGTGGGCTGCAGTCAAACCAAATAGGAACAATTTTTTTTTTCCTGTTGTGACTAACGGCTTGTTTTGTCTTGCGTAGTTTGTGCGAGTGCACTCAATACTATCTTTTAGCAATGTTAATTCTTCGCTACTGTACCATTTCAGGGTGGGTGGATTTAAAGTTTGCAGAACTATTGCCATCTACATTCACAAGTAATTACGGTACAACTTACCTAATGTAGAAATATAAAATAATAATTATAAGCCCATTACTCTGCTTCCGAATTCAACATGTAAGGTGTAAATAATTAGAAAAGCTTACGGGAAACCACAATTTCACTGTTCTCCTGAAAAAAGTCACAGTTCGCGAGAACACCTATGAGAATTAAAATGTCTAACTGTAAAATTTCTTATAGTTATATCTAGAGGCAAAAAAAAAGTATAAGAAGAATACATTTCTTAATCGTAAAAAAAAACCAAAAAAATTCCAATAGAGTTGGAAAATTATTAATCGTTATTAATAGGTGTGCCATTAATGTTATCCACCATACCTTAGTTACATATTCTTTCAAAGATAGCTATTGGAATAAATAAAGATTAATTTTTCTTTTCAAAAATGATCAAAAAAAAAAAAAAGTCAAATAGAGTTCAGTAATTAAAGCATTCTCATATCTTCCACCGCGATGTAGTTAGTTATCTATCAAACAATGATAATAGACTTTTTAAAGTTTGCGGGGGGGGGGGGGATTTTCCCAGTGCAAAGTGGTTGTGTACACTGAAAATTCTACTAGAATATAATATTTGCAATAATGTCTGGTAATTGATAAATTTTAATTCTTGCGGATGTGAAAAGGCATACCATCTCCCCTCCTACATTGCAGGACTAAGATGAAATTTGTACGCACTTGTTAAAGGTTTAAATTTATCATCGTAAAATTGTTAATTGAATATATTTGACAGTAATTTATTAAGGAAATCAATCAATGAATTACGTTAACCCATATGATAAAATGTCTGAGTGTAAAAAATTTCTTGTAGTTATATCTAGAGACAAAAAGAAATTGTAAAAAGAATTGTGCAAGCTATATATAAGTCATGTGACATCTGACTTTTTATTATTAATAATTTATTAAGGAAAATAAATGAATTATGTTAATCCATACGATTATTCTTCTTATTATTTCACAAATAAAGTGGTGATTTATGTGCATTTTCATAGAAACAATGCCATCAAGCTGTTTCAACACGCTAATAGAACAGTACCGATTTATGCAATAGGTAAATCAAAGTACTTATGTTAGTCATAATAATATAAATTTATTGAAGAAAACATTAACTCATTGAGGTGCTTTAAAACCAAGAACATAGTTCTAATTTTATCAACTGCAATCTAATATTATATAATATATCTTTATAATTTATCCTTGCCAGATTGCAATTAGTAGAAACGATCTATGATTAAAATCATGCATCCAGTCATAAAGAGTTAATTACAAATTTTTTCACACAATAAAAAAACAAATGTAATAAAATATTAATATTATCTTATATATATATTTTTCTTTTAATATCTTTTATATCTTGGAATTAAGTAATGCTTTTTAATAATAATTATTAAATAATTTAAATAAATTGTATAGAATATGATTTATGTTTAATTTTTGATTTGTTTTCTGAAAAATTAATATGATAACAATTGATTTAAGTCTTAATTACTTGAGTATTATTTAAGTCTATATCGAATGATAAGATAAAACTTGCCTGATAATTAAGATTATTAATAGAAAAAAAAGTCTGATAAATATTTTATAGTTAAGTTACTATTATACTTTTAACCATCGTTAATAAGTGAAATTTTATTTCGTGTAGATAATTTTAAAAAAAATTTTCTCTTAGCGTTTGTTATCAAGTTCAGCTCTGCTCACACATGTAATTTCAATTTAGATTCCACTATCCCATGATGTCTTCCTTGGCACATCAATGATAACAAAACACAAATGTAGGGTTCCATGAATATTTTTATCCTTAAATGATATTCAACTCTTCCTTTTGTCAATATTACAATCCATGGTAAAATTAATAAATTTTGATAGTTTCATAGTTTCATGGCAGTTAAACATAGCACTTGTTTTTGTAAACATTCCGTTTTAGTTATAAAGATATCAAATGATAAGAAGTCTGTGTTCCGTCCCTCCTAAATAAATTTTCTACTTGCAGTACATATTTCCTTGTTATAAGTCCAGAATCTATTTGTAAAATTAAGAAAGGATTAAATATAAAATGTTAAGCAAAAGAAAGTATGTGTGTTTTCCCTCCTGAGCTTGTTTTTGTAACTATAGTAGCACAAAATGCAGTCTTTTTCTTTACCTTTTTTTTTTTAAACACTAGTTCATGAACATATGATTTTTTTTTTTTTAAATCTGAATAAGGCATTGTTATCATTCCATAAAACTTAATAAGATATTTCATTTTTAAATTTAATAAACAAAGCATCTATGCACTCTACATTTATCCCAAATTAACAAACATATTTATTAAATATGAGACCGTTAATTGTTTATTTATTTAGTTATTTATGCACTACAAAAAGAACTATAGATGGCAACATGTTTACATCACAATATAGTGATATTTATATAAACTTTGAAAAATTATAAGTGTAAATTAAATAAAAAATCAAACTTATAATTGAATATTTTTAATAAAAATGGATAATAATCAGAGTAATAATGAGTCAGCAATTATTGAAAAAGGCATGCTGGAGAGATAATGTAGTTTGAAAAAGAGTGCAAAGTGCTTGAGAAAAATGAATCTATGGAAGAAAGATCTCAATTTATACATAATGTAGCTAAATGTCAAAAAGAACAATAAGAAAATAAATCACCTCAATAATCACAGCGCTTAGTGTTGGTAATCATAAATCCATTGCCCACTAATCTGATCACTTAATGCAGGATGCAGCTTCTCATGCTGATCAATCAGCATTTACATGTCACAAGATACATCTCTTTCAAATTTACAACAAATAGTAATTGAAGCATGAGGAAGAATTTGAAAAAACCTTCATTTAGAAATAAATGAATCGATTATTACAGCGCATTTGTGTGGACCTATAAATATTATTTGCCGATTTTATGGAGCTCTTAATTTTATATGTGAAAAACCAAATGATGGAAAATTCAATAGTTGTTGTCATAAAGGGTATTATCGCATCCAAGCTTTCCACAATATCTTCAAAATATTATGTCTAATTTAAAGCACATGACTATCAAAATTTCAAAGATAATAGTAGATCTTATAATAATGCTATTGCTTTTGCCTCAATGGGTGCTAAATTAGCAGGAAATTTTTTAGGTCATGGACCTTATTGTTTTCAAATTCAAGGACAATTTTATCATAAAACATCACATTTACATCCTGCTGAAGGTCAACACAAAGAAGATATGCATAATTATATGTATTGGAAAGTGCAGAAGCATTACAAGAAAGATTAAACAATCCTCAAAATGATGATTGCTTACCACATATAATGCAAGAATTACAAGAAATTATGCAATTAAATCCATTTGCAGTCACTTATAAAATGTTGAGTGAAGTAGAAAGAGAAAGTCATCAATATGCTGAAATAAAATATTTAAGTATGCCAACAATTTAGATGGATTTACAAAGAGATCAAGACAGTGATAATTGTCAATATAATTTACCAACTTATAACAAAGTAGCAATGGTATTTTAAAATAATGCAGGTGAACCATCATTTGAGCATGTCATTTAAATTTATCCACACAACAATCAACAGCCATTTATTAATATTATAATTCTCAGCCCAAATTTGGATCCAATGACATATCCAATTTTTTTATCTTAATGCAGAATTAGGTTGGAATCCAGATCTTACAGCTGAAGTATGTCATGGCACTGGAATTGATGCATGAAACAACATTGATCTTGGAATTTAAAATAGCACAGACATCTATTCATCAATATATTTTGAATCTGATTTTATATGGAGGAAAACTCACTTAACAGTGGATTGTTAATTCATATTTACAGATTGAAGCAAACAATTTAAATTTTTTTAGACATCAACAATCAAAACTCTCATGTTGAAAATTACACTGGATTAATGGATTATATTGCCAAAAATGTTACAATAGGAGCACAAATAGGAAGAGTGGTTATATTACCATCATCATTTTAAGGCTTGCCCAGGCATATATGAGAACATTATAATGATGCAATGGCTATTGTTACAAAATTTGGAAAAACAGTTATTTTTGTATTTTACTTGCAATGGAAAATAGCCTGAAATACATTCAAATTTATTATCAGGAGAATGTTTACCCTATAGACCTGATTTAGTGATTCGAGTTTTTAATATAAAGTTAAAAGCTTTTCTAGAAGATATTACACATGATGAACATTTTGGTGAAGTTTTAGCATGGGTACAAATTTCGTGAAAGTAGTTGCATAGATAGAAAAATTAGTGCTAAAATTCCAAATTTCACAACACATCCAAGATTACTCACACAATGATACATAAATCATATGGTACATTTAATCCCTCAAGCATCTTGCATGGAAAATGTACAAAAGATTTTCCAAAATTATTTCCATCAGGTACACAAGTTCATAATAATAGATATCCATTATATCAACATTTCGAACAACTATGCATTCTCATAGGTAAACCTATTGATAACTGATATGTAGCTCCTTATAATCCAATTTTATTACTAAAATATGATGCACATATTAACATTGAAGCCTGTACTTCATTAAAGCAATTAAGTATCTTTATAAATATGTTTACAAAGGATATGATTTTGCAAATATAGTAATTCATGAAAATCATGATCAACAGAATGAAATGGTACATGATGAGGTTGTTGGTTTTGTAGATTCATGGTATGTTAGTGCTCCACAACCCATATGGCAACTTTATGAATATGTTATGCACGATAAAAACATATAGTATAATCCGATTTCCATTTAATCAAATGTTGTATTTTAATTCAGATGATGACTGCAATATAATTGAAGAAGCTTCTCAAAGAAATATCACATTAATGGCATGATTTAAATTAAATACTGGAGAACCTATTGTGAATTAATATTTATATACAGATATTTCATTATATTATGTATTTCAACAAAGAAAATAGAAATCTAGGCATAGAGGAGGAAATAAAATAATTGCAAGATTATATACTATTAGTCCACCAAATATAGAATGTTTCAGTTTATATTTGCTCATGTTAAAAGTTTCAAGAGCAATCAATCAACTTTGAATATTTAGAAACTTGTGAAGGAGAGTTATTTATCCTATATTAAAAGAAGCAGCCAAACCAAGGTAAATATTAGCAAATGATCTTGAATGGAAAATGTGTTTAGAGAGGTTATTGCTACTAAAATGCCAAACAATTGCGAGAAATATTTTTTTATATTTTGTACTCCAACAAATGTTTTAGATTTATGAGAAAGATTTAAAAATGATTTATGTGAAGATTATCTTCATTAATATACAAATTTAATTTCACAACAACTAGCACTGTTGGATATTCAAGATATATTAACAGGACATGGATTAACATTGCAAACATTTAATCTTCTAATTGCAGATCCTATTCAAAATCAGTGAAATCAAATATTTGATGTTATTCCTGAAGCAATTGAAAAAATTATAGCACTTAATTTACTTCAAAGAGAAGCTTTTGATAAAATTGTAAGTGCAATTGATAATCCTGAATTGACAAAAATGTTTTTATATAGATGGACCAGGTGGTTTATATAAAACAATGTGTTTTTAAGAGGATGTAATAAATTCGTATTACAACTGGAATCGCTGTTACATTATTAAAAAATGATCGAACAATACATAATGGATTTCAAATTCCAGTTCCATATTTAGAAATATGTTTCAAATTTTCGATTAAATTCTGCTGAAACTCAAATATTATATGAAGGTAAACTTATGATTATTGCTGAAGCAACAATCATGTCATGTTATATTTTATGATGTATTGATGAATTATTAAAAGAAATTACAGCATTTCACAACCATTTGAAGGTAAAGTAATTTTATTTGGAGATTTTCACAACACTACCAGTTGTTGTAAGAGGAAATAAAACTGATGTTGTTGAAGGATGTATTAAATTAAGTCCATTACGATGTAATTTTAAACAGCTTCGATTGGTAGAAAATATGCACTCTGAAGATCAAAGTAATTTTACCCAATGGTTATTCAATATTGAAGAAGGTAAAATTACTTCAGTTGCTGGCTTAGATAATGATTTAATTGAAATTCCTTTTCATATGATTTGTAATCAATCCATTATTACAGAAATATATGGAAATCAAATAATGGTATCTGAAATTGATGAAATTTTATGGAAAATCATATTAACCTGTAGAAATAGTATTTTATTACAATTAAATAATGAAAAATAGACATACATTTATGAGCCACCTGCCTATTAATTTATTTAGACTGTACCAGTAATATCTATATCTATTTATTTGTTCTGATATTATCTGGTTTCCAACCATGTATTTCTAACACTGTAATTCTTTATGACCAATAAAGTTTGATTTGAAACATAAATAATGAAATTATAAATCTATTACCTGGGATGAAAACTTTTTATAATGCTGATGTTATAGCTTCTGAAAATGAAGAAAAGGATCTGAAATGCCACCGTATAAATTAAATTTGAAAATTGATGCTATTGTAATGCTTATAAGAAACTTAAATCCTAAAAAAACAATTATGCCATGGAACTTGCTTGCTTTTGAAAACTCTTTATAGATATTTTATTGATGCCAAAGTATTAACTGGCATAAACAAAGGAGATAGAGTTTTATTCTGAGAATTAATATTGCACTAAGGAAAACTAATTTACTTTTTATTTTGAAGAGAATACAATTCCCACTGATTACATCATTTGCAATGACAATTAACAAGCCACAAAGGCCAAACTTAATACAGTAGAATTGGAGTTAGAAGAACCTTTTTTTCTCTTGGCCATTTGTACATAGCATTTTCAAGATGCAAAAATCAAAATCAAATTAAAGTGGTGGTAAATTCCATTAATGAACAAGGATATTTGCTTAATGATGAACAACTCTTTATTAAAAATGTCATCTTTCCAAAGGTATTAATATAAATATACTAATCTGTAAAAATAAATTACAAAATTCACAATTGAAAAATCAAAAAAAAAAGCTTTACCAGATGCACTCGATCTTTTAAAGGTTGTCGTGTTTTTTTTTTAATTGGCTGCTTTAACAAACAGATATATTTTAAAATTTTAATTTAGCTTTATTAATACTTTGTGAGCTACATTTCTGAAGTGTACCAAATAGGCTGGGTTGTTCCAAATATTTTTTTTTCAATTGTGAATTTTTGAAAATTAATTAAATAATATTAAATTCTTTTATTTAATTTACATTAAATCTTTAAAAAAATTTGTTAAAGCAATCAATTAAAAAAAATTATTACAAAGATGATGGCCTTTCGGGTAGGCTACATTTCTCGCATTTATTTCTATAATATTAAAATCTTTTGTTTAATTTGCATTAAATCTTAAAAAAAAAAAATTGTTAAAGCAACCAAGTAAAAAAAAACAATGACCTTTAAAAGGCCGGGTACATCTGGTTATTACATAATTCTTGTAGAACTTTCAGTGCACTTTTTGATATCATTCCTTTTATTTTATAAATAGAGCCTTTTTAAGAAAAAAAAAATTGTCAATACTTATATTGTTATATATCTTTGAGATTTTTGTTTTTTTTCCCATGGCTTTCCTTTCTATTTCACAATTATATTCTTTCATGGTATCATTAACTGTTTTTAATACTACTTTACAGAATTTCAGATATTCAATTTTTCTAAGCGAGTCAATTTTAAATAATTTCTTTTTTTTTTCATACATTGCTTTATCACAATGGAAAATTTATTAATGAAACCAATTCACTTCTCTAGTTTATTCTCTGAAAGAGCTTTCATTATAAATTAATATTATTTAAAAAACAACATATAAAAATAATTTTAATAAAAATAAATCAATCTTGATATTTTCATTATAATGATATAGATCATTTGTCTAGTGGAAGGTGTAAAAATTGTTTGCAATATCATTAATAACTATTATAGTTAAGGCTTAAATAGTGAAATGGCATATGTCATATTATTAGATGCCATCAAGTCAATATTGACTTTTGATTATCATTTAGGTTGTCAAATTGCTTGTAGATATATTCATTATTGTAATATAAAATTCATTTATCTTGTTGGTTGTCTTTTTCTTTTACTATTGATTTTATCAGCAATGATATAATAATGCTTTTGCTATTCATATAATTATGATTTTAATCTATTAATTTAAAAAACAATATATTAAAATACTGATTAAGTAAAGCATGCTTCATGTGATTTAAAATGAACATTTTCCAAAAGTGATATAAATGATTAGTAGGGGTAATAAAAATAGTGCCGATAAATAGTATTCTTTAATTTTGAACAGAGAATGAGTTAGAAAAACTTACCCTTTAATTTTTTTAAATTTTAATTTAGAATTAAATTGAACAAAACTTAAAATGTTATAATTTTTTACAATGTTTCAAATTAAAGCATCTAAAATCTCTCACCTTATATGCAATATAGAAAACAAAATGCTTTGTTGTTGATTTTTTACATATGACATACTGTTCAATATAAGTCAATTATATCATACTAAATTGAAAATGTCATGTCAAGAGTAGATCCATTGAAATTTTAGGTATAAGTGATTTGAACAATGATGATAATAACTTGAATTTGGAAAATAATTGGAAATTTTTTTGTTTTATAGCTATTGTTTTTTTATATCATTTAAATTTGTTTAATTTTATACATCAAAAGCATAGAAATTTTTTTAGCAATATCATTTAATTATAACTCCATTTTGTTATATCCTGCTGTTTATAATTTTAAATAGGAATTCTGTTTATTTAGAAAAATAAATAAATAATAAATATTTTTCTAAATAAAAGTTTTGTATAAAAATAAAAAAATGATTACACATGATTTATTAAACATATCCATGAATATAAAAAAAAAAAGTTTAACCAGAAAAAGTAATTAGTGCTTGGGCTTAATGGAAATTATTTAAATAGAAAACAGATTTAATGAAGTATTTTAAAGTAGAAAATTAAGAAAGAAAAGAATAAGGTTGTCTTTTGAAATAATTAAATCTGAAATACAAATTAATAATAGAAACTAGTTTGGAGGTTTGATTGACACAGCCATTTGGTGCCCACTGACTATTTTTGCTTGCTCAAATGACTAGAGCCAGGTTTTTTCCCATTTGGATTCCATGGAGTCTAGAGTTCTCATAGATAAAGTTTGAGATTCCACAATTAAACTATGTATGAAAATCTTTGCACTCTATTGTAACAAAAATGAAATCCAGAAGTAAAATGGAAGTCACTCTTGATTTGATATTAAAGTTTAATCTTTCCATATTTAAAAGTGTGAAAAAATATTTAAAGAAAGTGATGTTGAATTCTTCACTTTTATTACCAGGTTGAATTAATAATATTTGATTTTCTATTATCTTTTTTTAAAAAATATATTTTCAATAAATTGTTTGATTTGCATATTCTGCACTCGGGTTGGATGGTGGATAGTGGAATGACCTTTAAATATAAAAGCCAATTGTGAATAACAAATAAACACTGCTAACCAAGAGTATTAGCTGCTGTATTGTAGGATAGAATTTTGGTTCATCAAAGGTTAGTCACTATTTCCAATACAAACTGTCTTTTCTGTCTCCCTCTTCCCTTTTTCAGTCTCTTAAGTTATTGCTGAACAAGGATGTGTATTTGCTCCGACTTTGTTTTCAATTTTTATGATAGTGATCTTTGGAATTGTTTATAGACAGCTTAATCAGAAAGTGTTCAAGATATGATACAGGTTTGAGGTAGAATTATTAATTTGAATTAATTAAAAAAAAAAAACAAGAACTTCACCTTGGATTCTAGATTTATAGTAAGCTGATGGTTGAGCTATTTTTGCCAGTCAAAAAATGATGTACAGAATATTCTTAATGGTTTGAATGCAACTTATAAAGATTTCAATTTATTAATTAATATTTAGCAGCCAGTAACAAAAAAAAATTATCAGCAACTTTCAACTTGGATGGTTATCACATTAAGAATGCAAACTGTTTAATACCTTAATAGTTTTATAAATAGAAAGGTGGACTTAGATGTTGAGATCCAACATAGACTCCATTGTGCTGCAGCTGCTGCTTTTAACAAGTTAAAAGATAAAGTATTTTATCATAGGGAAATAACTATTGTAATTAATCTGTATATAAAGCTGTTATTTTACCTTATTTATTGTATTGATGTGAAACTTGGCACTCTATCAGGACAATATGAATGCTTTAGAAAAGTTTTATTTAAAGACTCCATAAAATTTTTCAAATACAATGTCAAGGTCGTAAAACTAATCAATATGTTTTTCAGTTTACAGGGTATATTATTTTTTGAGACCACTTATAAAATCACATCATTAGATTGGACATGTAAAATGAATGAACAATGGAAAACTTCCTAGAAGGAGGTTTTATGATGAACCTGAACATAGATTTCATAGCACAGGTAGGTCACATCTATATTATAAGGATTATCTCAAAGACATTCTAAAGAAATGCAATGCTAATTGCTTTTATTGGGAAAATATGACAAAGAATAATATACTTTGGAGAGCTAAAATTAGATATGATGTTGAAGCATTTAAGAAAGAAAAATTTTCTGCTGAGGAAATTAAAAGACAGTATGTAAAATAAGCAAACAGAAAATTGGATCAGTGTGTTTTATATGGGGACATATTTATGGTTCATAGATTGATTTGTATAATCACAGCAAAATTCATTTTTAAAGTAGTTTTTTTTTTTCTCTATTCTTTTTTTTTTTTTTTTTTTGGAGTTGGAAGGGCCATAATCTTTTTTGAGTGACTGTTTATTATTATTATATTAATACTATTATTTAAGAGATGTTAAGTTGGCACAAAAAGCTTACATTACAGTAATAGTTTTATATATATACAGCATATAATTTTTTCTTTTTCAACTTTCTGAGTACATTTATTTTAATTAGATGAAAATTGTAAAGGAATATCAATTATTATTGTTATTATTTGTAGTATATTTATCTAATGTGAAATAAGAAAGGCAATTGAAGACTATTTTCACACATACCATTTTAAATAGTTTTATTTATATAACGCGATGTTTTTATAAATTATAATAATAACAATGTAGCTTACACAATACATTTAAAGCACATGTGCTGTGGTTTAAGCTATGTTATTATTACATACTGTTTTAATATATGTGTAGATTTAATAAACAATTTATGCAATTATTAAATGTGCTTTATATTGTCAATAAGCACATATAATTATATTTTGCACAGGCAAGAATTCTAATCATTTTTTCCCTCAATAAACTTCATCATTATTGCATATAAATATATATTTGTAAAGATGTTATTTACTTTATGAAATTCAAACAATTAATGGGTTGCCTTTTACACCATTAGTAAACATATAACAAATCTATTCAAGTTAGATAGGAACTTAATCACTTCCATTATATTTAAATCTCAACAGTTAAATATGCATACAACATAATCATTTTTGTAATTAATACGTTAAAGTATCATAACTTATTATACAAATGAAAGCTTGTAATTGTAAAAGCTCTCTATTTTTATATTGAACTAATAGAGGGCGCTTAAATGTTATCATTCTTAATAGGATTAGGGTTTTGAAGGAAAAAGTATAAAATCTTGGTTGAGATTCAAAATGGATTTTAATCAAGGAGATCAATAGATAATCTATCCATTATTATTCAGTTGATTAAAATGTCTTACAAAGAAGATAAACTATTGTTTATTGCACTTTTAGATATTGAAAAGGTTTGTGATACGTTAATAGGATTAGATTGTGGAGCAATAATAAAAAAATATGGGAATAGATTAAGGAATAACTAAGAATTTTATGAGGATAATTTTTATAAATTTTTAATTGAGAGATGTAGACTAGATGGGTGTTAAATGTGAAATTGATTGGAAACAGAAAGTTCATTATTACTTTTATTATTTATTTGGTTTTTAAATAGAATTAGAAGTTGAGATAGAGGGATAGGAATTGAATGAAGATTATCATAGTAGGAACTAGAAGGAATATATAATATAGCTTCTTTTTTTTGCAGATAGCATGGCATTTTTTACAAGTAATGTAAAAATTATGGAGTGGTTATTAAAAAACGTGTGCAGAGATAAGGTGAATTTTTAATTTGATGAGGAAAAATATAATTATTAATTATTAATGAGGAGAATAAAACTGTAGGATAGAAAATAGGAGATATTTATATTGAAGCTGGAGAGTATAGATATTTAAATATTATATTAAATTGAAAAAGGACAAAAACTAGAATGGGATTGATTTTTATCTGTCATATTTTTTATGTAACATATGTAATTGAGCAGTAGTAATTGCCTTAAGATTTGAAATTAAGGCACTTCATATTGGGCAAGAAAGTAAAAAAAAAAATTTATAAAATTAAAAAAAAAAAAGATAAATATGCACTGAATTGTCAACAAACGAGTTTATTCCAAAGGGAAATGGAATGAACTTGTTTTGTTTTTTTTTAATGAGAGAAAGGTTTGATTTTAAATAGATTAGTAAAAATAGTATTTAATTGAATCATGTGTAAACATCAACAAACACAGTGGATTGGAAAAAATATTAAAATGCATAAAGTTATTGAAAGAGCATCTATTCCTATATATTTGGGAAAGAATTATGATCAATTTATAAATAATGTATTCAAGTTGCACAGTTATGAGGAATGGGAAAATAAAGACTGGTTAGAGTAAAAAAAAGAAATTTAGAATAACATGTATAGAATATGAAAAAGTGTAAGATAACACTAGGGGGACTTTATAGTTATCTGGTGCAAGGATAAGAACTTTAGATACTAAGGATAGGAAAAAATCTGGATTGTAATTGTGATTTACGTGAAGATAGATGAGAAAGTAGTGAACATTTATTTTTGTAATATAATGTGCTAAAAGAGGTTCTAGGAAAAATTGTATAAAGAATGAGAGAAACATAGAAATGAAGTGAGATTTTGTGATTTTTTTGTTTAGGGCTTTATAACAAAAATAGAGAATATGAATGCAGATTATTGGAATTAATAAGAAAGCTTTTATTGAAATAGGATAGGAGAAGAAAAATGAAATAGTAGGGGGTGGAATTAAATGGTTATTTGTTTTGTGTATTCGAAATGCAAGCACTTGGAATACCAACAATTAAAACAATAATCTAAATAATAACCACAAATAAATGATAAAAAGTTATTACTACACTCACAACACAATTTATGTAGTTCACTTTTGATTCACTTCTCATGATGCACTTTACAACTGACTACTTTCCAGATTGTTCCCTCTGACCTCGATTTCCCAAACTCGTTGGCCCTGTTAAGCTGCTGCTTGCCAACATGTTGGCTTTTCAATAGAGCACTGCATTGTCACTTAAGCTCTTAAGCTTCTTTCAGCTACCGTCACTTAAATCTCTTCAACCATTCACTCGGTAAATTTACTGGAAATAGAACCCCTGCACTTAGTTGCTCATACTATTTATATCCGCCTTTTGGCCTCCGGTAATCCAGGCTTCATTTTTGACCGTTAGCGATCTTGTATTTCCTTTTAGAGTTTTTAATTAGTATTTTCATTGTATCAAGAAATATTTGTAATTAACAAATATTTCTTAGCAATTATCAAATGCAATTTTCTTGTTGCAAATACGTAAATATTTTTTCCATTGTTACATTCTATGCAAATTTAATCCTTATATCCTTATCAGTTAGCGATCTAAAATATATTTCTTTAATATATTTTTTTTTATTTTTTCTGGAGTACAAAACTTATACTTGAATTTCTCAGTACATTTTTATACAAAACACGACATGTGTTATATAATGTTTTCAAAGAGTAGGAATGTTTAACTTTTTAACAGGATTTCTGGCCATTTGTAAATACACAAGAACTTTTGATTTTATTTAAAGAGAAGCCATTTTGCATAGCATCACTTGATATATTTATAAGTCTTGTTATTTCCAATAAAGAATCTTTAAACTGTTAGAGATGTAAATAAAACAGAATTTTTTTGACATGTGAGCAAATCATTTAATGCAAATATATTTAGAATTTTCCAATTTTGCTTTAGTCTGTTTAATTAATAAGCAAAATGAATAATTATATGATAAATTTTTCTCAGGAGACAGGTAAAAAAGCCCGAATAGAGATTTTTTTAAAAAAAAAAACAACAATCCTTAACTGCCATCTTATTATTACACTAAATTGACAGGGCTTACAATATATTAGAAACATGAAGTAAGATTCTACAATGACTACCATATTTCCCTGAAAATAAATCATAACCAAAATAAGCTTTAGCATGATTTTTGAAGATGTTTATAATATAAGCCTTACTCTAAATATAAACCCTAATTAAGATAAGCAACCCAATAGACAGCTTTTGTTTGCCTGTTGAAACATGTGATGGACTTATTGAATTATAAATTAATGAATACATGAATAAACAATATTATTGGCATTAATGCTTTAAATAAATGATAATATAAATTATATAGTTCTTTTGTATTTTTCCATATACCATTTTCAACAATCATAATTTTACCTGTACAGAGAAACAATTTACTATAAATTAGTATAATTTCATTTATATATTTTTGGGTATTTATTTTATTTATGCTTAATATTTAGATTTAGAATGCTTGATTTAGTTTTAGAATTTCAGTATGGTAGTTTTTAAATATTCAAGATAAAAGAAAAATCAGTTTGATTTCTTAAACATTTTTTTCTCTCCTGAAAGATATAATTATAATGGATGTGATTTTAATAATCAAAGTTTAGCTTAAGTTAAATCATCAATCTTTCTCCTAAGGAATAATTTTTAAAAATAATACCCAAGCAAGGCTATTACAAGTAATTTGGAAAATGTTTACAATTTGCTTACTTGATAACGAATGAGGTTATACCATATATGAATCATCGGATGTACTTAATGTGCATGTGTAAAATGCAGACATATTTTCTAAATTTTTATGCTTGTATTTTTTTTTATTGCTTTTGTGTGAACAAATTTTTTAACTGTAATTATTTTTGTTACCACTCCTAGGAGTCTTACGAGTCTTCAGTTGACACTTGATTTAATGGTAAATTTAAATGAAATAATATTTTAATCACCAGATAAGATGAGTGCAAAAAGAGAGCTATTTCGATGAGTACAAGAAAAAAAAAAGGGGGGGGGGCTCTTGGTATAAGAATCTTACAGCTTTTGATAAAGTGAAGTAGTACTTGAATAAATATAGATTTTTGTACATGAAAAAATTAGACATCCCCTGAAAATGAACCCTACAGTGTCTTTTGGAACAAAAATGAACATAAGACCCGATTTTATTTTCAGAGAAACATGGTGGTAGAAATTATTCTACTAATTGGTTGAATATCTTCTTGTGTAACATATAAGCTAGTTACATAAAAACCTCAATGTTTAACCAATATGAAATAAATTGTAATATCAATAGATATAAGTCCATTAGAAATTTAAAAAGAAATAGGAAATAAACATTTAAAATTTAGGCCATCAGAATGAAGAAAATTGTTATTTTGAGTTCAAATAATATTTAAAAAAAAATAAAATCTGCTCTTCCAATAATTAAGATAGCTCAAGTAGAAAATTTTTTTAAGAAGCAACTTAAGGATTATTCCTTAAATAAATAATTACAATTCTTTATTTGGCATATATAATTTGTGAGTGGCTCAATCAAATCTCTGCTATGAAAAGCTATGGCTTACCAAGCTACCCTTGTCTCTTTCAGAAAGCTATTATAACAAGCTGTCTTCATCCTTACCATTTGATATAGCAATCAGCTTTTAAAATAAATCCACTATCTGAATTCAGCTAGTCTTTTGATTTACATGTAATTAGAATGGATTCCTAAAATGTTTTCCCAGGCTTTTAAAACCAAAATCAAATCTAACTTTATTTAAAAGTCAGTTATAAAACTGTCTGAAACATCTTTAGGGATCATTAATTATAATTGTGAAATGAGATCTAAAAAGAGTTTGTAAAATATTATGTAATGGGTCTTTTTTTATTTATTTACAAGTTTATTTTCCTTTTTCATTTTAAATATTTCCCAAATCAATTAATTCTTAAACATCACATGACCACCTCTTTCTTATGTTAACTAATAGATTGTATTATATTTGGATCAGATTTGTAATTAATCAATTATTAAATTGTAATTTGTTTTTAAAGATATTGTTTTCATACCTGTAATAGAGTAATTATATATTAAAGTTAGAACATTACTATTCTAAATTATAATAGAATTGCATTTAGCTGGAAAAATCTGCCTGATAGTTGTTATTGAGGCATGAGTTTTTCTAAAATAATTATATCATTATTAATTGCTGCATTTTTTAATGAAATGTTCAATTGTAATAATTTGTATAATATATTTAGTATAATATATTTATCAACAATTTTTAAAAAAATTACCTCTTTTTTAATTTTAGTATTAGTGTTGCTTAGATATTGTATTCAGCTTTGAAAAGTATTCTTATTATTTTTATTGTATTATTGAACATGAAATTATTTATATTTTAGATTTAATACAATTGCCTCGTTAAGATGATTTAGCATTACTGTATATACTATTTTAATATTATTTATATAATTTGCTAATACACAAATATTATATATACATTATTATAGTTTCATGCTTTGCTATTGTCAAGTTATCCAGAACTTTGTTCAAAGTTTAGACCAACTGCTCCTGCTCGTCAAATAACTGTATTGAATCAAAAATTACAAATATGTCTAGGCAATCATTGCTTGATGTCTTTTCCTCCATCTTGTTTGGCCTTGGCTTTGATAAGTTTACAGTTAGAATTTTGCAGTAAAGATTGGCTGGCAGTTACCGTTATGTTACAAAGAATAGTTAAGGTAAATATCTTCATTAAAATTTTAGTTTTATTTTTTTAAAATATGTAATTATTTTTAATTATATGTAAGAAATATTTATTTTATTAATAAAAAAAAAAGAATATTAGGAAGTTAGAAATAGAAAACTAGTTAATGTATGGAATATCTAATGGAAAAATTAAATTTATTATGCATTATTTGTAAAATATTAATAGGGGTTTCAAATGGAATAAATTGCCTAATATATTCTATGTATTAATTGCATTTTATTAGTTTGTAAAAATAATTTATATAAATTCATGTATACCTTTAATTCATCTGACATGAATTATAAAAATTGTAGATAAAGTCTGAACATACAGATTACTACAGTTTTTATTTCATATTAATCAAGATAAATTACCATTAACCTTCTAGCTATGCGAATATAATTTAATATGGAAACGAGAAAAAAAGCTATTTATTTTTCTCAAAATGAACCTTTTTCTTAGCAATAAACACTTAAACTACAGCACTCTTCGAAAAGTTCAGACTTTCATAAAAATTAAGAGTTTGACCATTAATATATGAAAACGTAATATAATTTTATAGAATTTTTATTATCAGAGAAATTCAAAAATTTCATGAGCAGGGCATATCTGTTATCTGCCATCAAGACCCAATTCTGATCAAGCATTTTGATAATGTTTTGTAATATCTCAACTCATTTGCAAAAATGAGTGGATTTTTAACTATTTTGTTTAGCGCTTTTTTTCCTTATGCATATTTATGGAAACTGATCTGCATAATTATTTGTTTTCATAATGATCTTTTTTAGTAATGTCATCAAAATTTGAATATGTCAGTACTTTAGTATCTCTCTCTATATTGACAATGATAACTGTTCTCTCAGTGAAGGTAACATTGAGAGGATTGTTGGAATATTTTGCATATCTATTGAATATCCATAATTTCCTCATTATTACTACTTTTTTTACTCGTACTTGAAACTGCCTTTTTTATGTTGACATCAAGATCCTAAATCAATGTAATCAAAATTCTATATGCAATCATCCTTAATATATTGTAATGCAGCACTTAAATGTAAATGCCATTTTCATCTAAGGGAAAAAAGTATTGCCTGTATAAATTAAAATAACCTATATGAAAAAATATATATACAATGAATATCTGAATAAAAAAATATATATAATATTTAAACTTTTAATTTTTTTTTATAAGAGAAGGAAAAAACTGACATTTAAAGAATATAAAATAAAAAAATATTAAAATCTTTACTCTCACTATATTATAATAGAAATCCTAATTATATGTATAAAATATATTTATCTAAAACTTTTATGAAATAGATATTGGAACTATAATGTATTAAGAGTCTAAATTCATTTAAAGAGCAAGCCAAATGTAACTGAAAATAAATAAATATAAATACTGTGACTATCATTGTAATTCAGGATCAAAGAGCATTTTGCTGAATCCAGACTACATTCAATAAATAAATGTTATAAATGATAACCTAAATTCAAACTTAGCTATTATAGTAAACTGTAAATAAATTCATGCTCATACTTTTTATATTCTTAATAACTTCCAAAATATAAATACTAATTTCTTCACATCATTATAGTTAAATTTATTATAACTAGGTTTCTAATTAATTAAATGTTGCTTCATATATTTCAGAATAAAGTAAATACAAATACAGTTTATGTGTTAAAGCAATTATAATTGTGTGACCAAAATAATAAGTGATATAATATTATAAAAAATATATGTAAATATGAAAGCCAAGTTTAATTAGTAAGTAAATTCAAATTTTAATTATGTTAATAAGACAAAATAATAATAATGACTTATTAATTTTAAAATTTAACTGGTTATTTTTTATATTGTCTTCAGCTTTCTACAAATAATATTAAATAACTTCAGTATGTACATATATAAAAATAGCATTCCTTCTACAATGTTTATCCTATTCTGATTTATATAAATGTTAACCAAGGTTATAAGTTATTAAGCTTAAAATTGCTTAGTATTGAATAAAAAAAATTCCAAATAAAATGAAATGTTTAGGTAGTGATTAAAAACTTAGTTTAACTCCTCTAAATATTATTTACTCTGTCTAAACTTTAAAATATATTTTTACAAATATTACTCTTCAAAGTATTAAGGCAGCAATTCATTTTGCTATGGTCAGGCTAATTATTAAGTGGCTTAAATACCAAAATATCATATATATATATATATATATATATATATTTGCGACATGTACTTTGCTAAATACTAAAGGTAATAGAAACTGCTTCATCTCTTGAAAAAAATATACTATGATGCAAATGAAATAGCCATTATTTGTATTATCAACATAAACATCAGAGTACATTTAGAGATATATCATCTCTAATATTCAATAAGAAACAACTATTTATTACCAAAATCCATTTCACCCTTGAAAATATATTATAAGTAACTAAAATAAGTAATTATAAAATATAAAAATTTTAAAAATCATATAACCTTTAAAAAGAAATAATATTTTATTCAACTAAATTTCATACATATGAGATTAATTCATTCACACAAATGAATGCACTTTGTATTGATTATAAATTGTATAATTATTAAATTAATTTATATACCTGTTCCCTATTATTCACATGTCTTTTAGTTAAAGAATGCTAAAAAAAGTGTATTTCATAATAAAATAAAAATCATATTACATAAAATTTAGCCTTTTTATTTACAGAAATAATAATACATTAATTTTTTATTTATTTTTATAATTTCCTATTTAGATACTGTTTAAAAAGGTGTTTTTGAATATTTGTCTCACAGCAATATCAGGAAAAACACATGAGAAGTTGTGAAGATAGTAAGGAAAGATCCATTAGTATTTAGAGATGAAAAATTTAAAAATTCTATAGTCCATTGTTCATAATATTTGTTTATAAATAATTATGGCAAGCTGGTGAAATCAATTAGCAATTTCTCAGAAATTTTATAAATTATAAAACTTAAAATTGTACTTATTTCTCTTCAGGATATTTGACAGATTGTTATTTTTTTAAACATATGTCTTGAAGATATATACATATTTTATTATGCCAGATGGAAATTGGCACAGCAGTTGAAAAGTTGATGAAACTCCAAACAAATTTAGTTCTTAGCTGCCCATATTTATCAATTGCTTATGCATAATAAAATTTTATATAATTTAAGCATAAGTAAATAGTAAATAAACAGCAATAATGGTGGCCAGTAATAGTAATAAATAGAATAGCCATTTTTCAAACACTTTTTTACTGGTATATATCATCTCCTATTGACACAAGTATCTCCATGAGTTTTTTGAACACATATAGCCTGATCTTCATACATTTCACAATGCTCCATTGTTATAATTGAAGAGGTGCACACACATCTGATGTTAATCTTTTTGAATGTTGTCGCAATGAGAAATAAAACATAAATATTTAATAAAAAGTAAAATAATTAAATTAAAAATTAAAGCATTTCTCCGTAATTTTATAATCTTCATGCACACACATCCTAGCACCATTATTATAACTGAATGACCATTAGTATTGCATTGGTGAAATTTCAATCTATAATATGATTACTTTATTATTGTATGTAAGTTGCTTATGTAAAATATTTGAATGTAAAATAAAATATCAATTTTAATAAAGGCAATTATAAAGATTTTAAAGTAATTCTATTGGAAAAAATAAAATTGTCACATTAGATTTCTTCTAAACTATTTGTACAACTACATTATCGTAGTTTTCAATAATGATATAATTAAGTTATAAGGCATTTTATTTATAGGTCAATATTACATCCGATTAATAATTTTTTTTTTTTTTTTAAGATCATACATTTTGAATATTGCACTAAAGCTATATTATACAATATATATTATATTTTTAAAATGTAACATTTTGAAATATTTTAATATATGAAAATGTAGAATGAACTGGAGAGCCTAAACTGTTCTGAAGTCATTCAAATACGAAATAAAAAACATGATTTGGAATGCAAATATTTACAACATATAAAATAAAAAAAATATATTAAAAATAATATTGTAGAATCTATACAAGACTAAAATATGTGTATAAAATATATATAACAGGAAGATCTAACTGAAAATATTTTTATACAAAAAATATAGAATTTTACCATTACAAATTCTTTTTGAAGGGTGTTTATTCTTTTCTTATTCTATATTCATGCTATCAATAAAAAAAGATTCCAGTATTACATTATCTAAGAAATGGAATATTTAAAGTTATAGATTTATATAATGATATTCAAATATGGCAGTTCCTGCTATTGAACAAGAATGCTATGAATTTGACCATACAGGTTGAAAGCATGTTCAAAAAATTAAAAATTCTCTATAATAGAGCATTGAATTTACATGTTAATTAATGTATTCTAATAAAATGTTTAACAATGCTTGTATATAGAATTACAAATTCTTTTGTGAAATATTTTAATAAATAAATTATTTTATTATATCTAAAAAAAATAGTAACTTATCTTTAACATATAATAACCACATTCCATTCTATGTTATATATTAGAAAAGCAAAAATAAAGAAGGAAAAAAGAGGAAGAGTAACTGTTGAAGATTATAACTTATCTTTATTGTTTATTAATTGGAAAAAAAAAAAAAAATTTCTAAGAGAAAAAATAACAAAATAATTTGCATTTTAAAAGCTGGAAATTTAGAATTTTGGGTGATTTTAGTGCCTCAGTAAAAAAAATTGAGAATTCTTTTCTTTAATGTGAAAAAAACTAGCACCTGGATATAAAATTTAAAAATGGGCATTGAAAAATTAATACAAAATGAAAAATATATGCATAGAAGCCATTTAGAAAGACTAAGAAAATTAGATCATGTATGGAATAATCCTTTTTAAATAAATTTTAAATTCTTTTTCTTGTTAAATATTTTACAAAATTAGTCTTCCAATATTTGGGTGATAAGTTTTGGAAAACAGCTTTTCATTATATTTTATAGATTCTCTTTACCATTCCACAAGATGATAATTATAGCCATATTACAATATTTAATATTAAACCATTCACATGATCACTATTCTTTATGCTTACACAAGCTGTTTTTTCACAGAGGCAAAACTCCCCATACAGTAGCGCCACACAGTGCAAGCCAGAGTAAGCTCTAGATAGGGATATTATGCACTAATCTTCCTGCATCCATTGATTACTCTGGCATGCACTGAGTGGCCTTTGTGTATGAAGAGTTTTATTATATGTATAATTTTATCATTGATTTAATCTGTTTTAGCCATAAAGATAAAAATAATTTTATTGCTTAAGTTCATGAAAAAAAAAAACAGCATTTTTAAAAAAAAAAAAAATTCAGAGTTTTTACGACTTATTTCATTTATTAAATTAGTCCCTATTTTACTGTGACATGATTTTTCTTTTATTACTCTATTTTTTAATATGTTAAAAACTTCAATGTAATACATTAGAATTCAATAAATATGTCTTCTTTTTTTATACAGTTCTGTATTCCAAATAGGACAAAAACTTATGTGAGTTTAATATTATGTAAGGTGTATATATTGATATGTATTGACTACTTTTTAAGTCATATTTTTAAAATGAATAAAAAGGAATGGATAATGTAAGTAAATATTAATCATTATAACAAATCACAATTAAAATAATTTAAAAAACATTCTATGGCATTCATATACATATAATAAAAACAAAAATTATTAATAAACTTAATAAAGAAAGATGCAATAAGTATTTGCAATAACAAGATGTAAATTAATTGGGCCAAGTTAAACATTTCTTTCTTCTGAAGCTGGTATAAATCATAATAAATCCATCTGTTTCAGTCTCCTAATTATTTTCTTCCACCCTGCAATCACCAAAATATTTTTCCATTGCTGATGCATTATTTTTTATTCTCGTTTCTTTTTCTTCTTTCACTTCTGTTTCTCCTTCCTCCATACAACTTTTTCTGACTCTTATATTCAACATCCTCCATTAAAAAAATAAATGCTTGATTTTATACAATTTTTTATTCATTTTCATTTTTCCTAACTTTTTCTTTAATCAAATCATCTATGTTTTTTCGTCACCTTTTGTAATTATTTAATATATTCCTTGTATATTTGTCTCATTTTAAAGGCAAAGAATAAATTCTAATCATAAAATATGTTTATGGTTAAATTCTTATTCTTACTTTTTTATATATATTCAAAATTCCTATATACCAAATAACACTAAGCTCTCTCTTGGTTTATCATTCATAAATATATATTTGATTCTTTATAACTTAACTTTTTTCTAGCCAATTTATCTTGTGCTTTCCCTTTCTGGTTATATAATATATTATTTTATACATTTGTCTCATTTTTTTATATAAATATAAAAAAATAAATTTTCTAGCTATTAATTTTTGCATATTGTAAAACTTTTTTAGCCTACCATGTTTGCTAACATCATTCAATTATCATAATTTTTATTTAGATACGAACGCTTGCAGATGCTAATTAAGAAAAGCTTGAAAATGAATTAATGGGAAGTGAGGTATAAAAATTCCCTTGAGTGAGATTCTTCTATATTTAATGTAATCTGCTAAGCATGCTTTCAGTATTTTCTAGTGATATCATAAACATAACGATTTTTATTATATTTTCATTTACATAGTGTGATCTGTCAAATATTTAAAGCAGATATCATCATTCTTTTAAAAATCATTTTACAAACTTGTATTTTTTTTATTTAAAAATGCTGTATTTTTAATCAGTCCATTCTATTTTTTGTTTATTATCCCAACTCATAATTTCCATCTATCTATATAATTCCTTTTTCCATTTAACACTGTATTTAAGTACTTTTTTTTTTTTTAAGATAAATATATCCCATTTTACATCTTTTAGTCTTACAGTTCCCATTAATTATTAATATCTTATATTTTTTTCTCACTGAATTAAATTTTGATATTTTTTTATCTCTTCATATTTATTTAATAATAGCTTCATATTTTTTTACAATATTTGCAAAAAATACTTAATTTCAGAATAAAAGGGGATTTCCCTTGATTCTTACTATGGGAATCTCCATCTCTGTCTCAAATCTATCTAAACTTCAAATTCTCATAGAAATAAAATAATAGTAATAGTGGCAATGAACATGACTGTTTTAAGGTTGTAACATTTATTGATTCTCTAATTTCCATCTGATATTTATAAAAATTATTTTTGTAAAAATCTTTAATCATTCTTAGCAAACCCAAATCTGTTTCCATGTTTTTAAGATTTTTTACAATCAGTTCCTTTTCACAAGTCTTTTCTACAACTATAAATGCTATAAATAATTATTGATTTACCCTAGATGACATTGTAATCAACTAAATAACAAAGAATAAATTATCTTCTGTCTTCCTGAACATAATGAATTTCTCCCAAGATTTTATACCATTTAAATTATAACCCTTTTTATTAATATATTTGTTCCTGATTTGTAGTTAATTAATATTCTAAAATGTTTTGTATAAATAATATTCTAATTTTCACATCCCTCTATTCATTTGGAATTTCGATTGCTATGTAAAAATGTTTTAAAGCTTTTACATACCTACTAATATTTCAGCTCCCTTACTATATCATTTTTTTGATTTCATCTTTTTTAAGCTACATGTTGCTGTATTTAATTCTAAGTCAATCACTATCCATTCTCTATTGAATCAACTTTTCATAGTTATATCCTATTTTATTATATGGTCTTCCACTAAAGAACTAATTTTAGTAATGATCGCATGACATTATGGTAAAGTTAAGCAAATAAATATACATATTGTAGTTTATATAAATCAAGTCATTAATCAAATTTTCAGCTTTATGTAGCAACTTAACATTTTACATATGTGTTAGTATGTATGGACGCGTCCAAATCGATAGAACAAAATAGTTTCATAATGTATGCATGTAAATTTTTTTTTTTTTTTTCAATAGTGATATATTTTAAATATATGCTTGATTATTAGGATATAATCTCTGAAAATTGATATATTCTTCATTCAACTAATAGCAGTTAAGATTTCATCATCAACTCACAATTTCTCCAAGACATTTTTGTTCATTGATTTAACCATTAGATACTTAATTTTTTTAGATCATCAATCAATTATTTTTTTCTTCTATCTTCTTATTATTCATCACAGGCTTATCTAACATATCCTTTATAATTCTTCTGCCATTGAGAATATTCTTAATCTATTTTTTTTCTCACGTTATTGTTACCTCAATAGACTTCATCAATGCAATCCTAATTTTTCACTTTAATTTTTTTAATCTTTTCCAAATTCGTAATAATTCATAAGTCTTCTTTATATGTTGTAACAGTATGGGTTCCCTAAGGAAATGTTAAGGCGGTTGCATCGATCTATAATCAGATTTTGAGTCTTCAAATAGAATGCTGTGAATAAAATGATCTAAATTTAATCCAAAATTGAACGTACTTCAATTTTAATAACTTAATATTAAATATCTAATATAAATACAATTCATAATAAATCATTGACCTTCACCTTTATTAATTTTCTCGTTATGCTCAGATTTTTCAAACTCGGGGAGAAGATGCAATTAACTCTCTTCAGGGGTTTCCATAAATGCTAAGGCAATGACTATATTCTAAATAATCTCAATATATTATAAAATATATCTCAATTCAGTAATTAGGATATTAAATAATATAATACTGTATATGAGTGAGGGTATATGGGTTTGAATATAATTTGATTTTGTAAAATTAATAAATAAATTAGAGACTTTTTTAATATTTAAAACACACATTAACAATATTTATTAAAAAATAAATAATCAACTTACTTAATATAACAAAAATAATTATAAAAAATTTGTTTCACATTTCTACTACTTTAGAAGTTTAAATATAAAATAACTATATATTTTCTTAGTAGATGCGTATTTATAATATATACAGATTCAAGTCATGTATAATATAATAAATGGATTTTTATAATTTATTAAAATAAATTATAAAAATATTAAACTAAATAATATGAATATATTAAATATACAAATAAATAATAGTATTTATTACCATCCACATGATAGAATTATATCTTTTTGAGACTATTCCTATGTAAAGTCATTATTAATGAATATAAATTCTTCATACAGAATGTTAGTCATTCACACGAATAAGAACAAATTAAACATTATTAATTTAATTAAATTAGTAATAACAGTGTTTCGTAAATGTCAAATCAAAAAAATATAATATGAAGAGTGATAAACTCTTACCTTCATATTAATTTACTTGAACCTTAATTTAAAAACCTTTTGTCAAGTCCCTTTCATTTAAAACCTGGACTTTAATAAATATAATAAAAATAAATAAATATTTAAGTTCATGATTTTCTGATCATCTTCATTTAGTCTCCCATAATTGAATTATTCCAAATGTAAAAGTATTTTAATAATGAAGGAAATAAAATTAAATGTTTTTTAAAATAAAAGTTCACAAAGATGATGTAAGATAATGAAAAGTTCATATTACTGTCCTATTCATTTCCATGTTGAAGAAGCAATGTTCATTCAGGATAAAGTTCTTTATTCTTCGGATAACAATCATTGTAAAAATATCCAGGCATCTAGTTGTTCCTAATCATTCTTTTTATATGATGTTGGTGTCTTCTTCTATAAACAATTTTATTAGCAATTGGAGTTTCAAGAAGATTATGGAGATGAACTTCATATAACTTCTAGGCATTTAAGTAGGATAAGCAATTACATTTATTTGCGGTCAAAAGTATAGCATTATATATCCTACGACGATTGGAATTTACTGACAAGACATTTATTTCTTTATATATTTAATCTTCTTTAATTAATATTGATCTTAATATATAATGACTTTTGAAAAAATTTATATACTTCAGAACTCCAATTTAGAACGATATTTTTAAGCTTTTAAGTAATAAAAGAAATATATATAGTTTCGTTTTAATTACGAATTATTTTAATAGGCAATAACTTATTTATTCTTCTATTTGGCTAATATTAAAATTTGTCTCTTAATAAAACTTTTCTTTAATAAATAAACTGTTCAATTTGTTAATCTATCTTTTTATACGCATTCTATATTCGAACACAATAAAATCAATATGCGAAGTATCTAGTACATTGGCAAAAGATAGAAGATAATAAAAATTTTGATTCAGTATTTATAGTAAAATCATTTCAAACATCATGTACTGCATATATCATTTGTTTTCATGAATTTACATTCTATAATGAATAACTGATATTTTAATTTTATTTTCCTTCATGTTATTTGATAGGCTACAAATTTGACTTTAAAAGGTTATCTTTATGTCATGTTTTTATTAATGAACTTTGTTAGTTTAAACAATGTTAACATATTTATGAATGATTATAGTATTTTTAATTGTTTTTAATTTTATTAAAACAATTATAAAAAAAATAATAAAGTATATATATATTAATTATATATATATAGTTGTGTCCTGATCTATCGTGTCAGCCGCTGGATGGTGCTATTTCTAACTTAATTTCTAGAAATATGCCGTTTCTGCAACCGCACCCAAGCATTTAAGCCTTCTTTCTACAATAAATCCTAGAAAGAGTGTTAACTCGGAGTTAAGCCTTCTTTCTACGATAAAATGTAGAAAGGGTGTTAACTCTGAGTTAAACCTTCTTTCTACGATAAAACCTAGAAAGAGTGTTAACTCGGCAGCCGGCTAACGCTGTGGCTTTTTCCTATGCCAAAAGCAGAGGAAAATACCGTAGTTGTTTGTGTTACGCACTATATTGTAATGCTGTGTTATGTATTTTATATAACAGTATCGTACGAGGGTGTATTAAATTTATCATGTCAAAATTATTTAAATTTTCATTGGGGCCTTTTTTTTCTTCATATGAATTGATGTACTGTTACCTTTTAACAGTTTTAACAGTGTCATGATTGTTCTTCATAAAGCTGTAAGCCTCCTAAATTCTCTATTAGGGTAGGGTAGTGCAACATTTTGACGATCACGCTTTAAGTCATGTTTTAGAGTGTAATTTTCTGAGACCAAGAATATGGCTAATTCGAATACAGAAAACTTGAAAATATGGGAATTGCCAGACATGGAAGCAGGCGCTGTAACATTTCTACAGCAGAAAAACAACCTGGTGAAAGAAAAGAGATGTTTGTGCGGCAAATATATGCGATTTGAGGTCCATAAACATCTTTGGACTTTTATTTGTAAGTCTTGTTCTTGCCAATGGAAATGTTCACTTCGTAAAGGCAGCTTGTTTGAGGGATTCCAAATGGCTTTTGTCAAATGTAAAACAAAAGTAACATAAATTATTATTTAAACATACACAAAAACAACCCACCCCTCCTACTAATTATTGTCAATCAAATGTAAACCAATAAAAGTAGTGTAAATTATTATTTAATCATAACCCAAATTATTATTTGAACGTACACCAAAAATGACCCTCTTGTCAATAAAAATTAAAAAGCAACTATTATTGTCCCATTGTCAAAAATATTATTTGTGAAAAATAATTTATAAACAAAAGAAAGTAAAATTGGTTGTCAATCAAATGTAAAATAAAAGTAACTTAAATTATTATTTAAACATACACAAAAAAAAAACCCTTCTCTCAATAATTGTTGTCAATTAAATGTAAAATAAAAGTAACATAAATTATTCTTTAAAGATACATAAAAAACCCGTTCTCTCTTGAATTTTGTCAATCAAATTTTAAAAAACAGTAATACTATTTAAAAAACCCAAATTACTATTTGAATATACACCAAAAAAGAACCTCTTATCAATAAAGATTAAAAAACAACTATTATTGTCCCATTGTCAAAAATATTATTTGGGAAAAATGATTTATAAACAAAAGAAAGTAAAATTTGTAAACAAAAAAAAAAGAAATTAATATTAATAGAGAATCACTAGCCCGGGAACGTTATATTAATGTGTTTTTGGTTAGCATCAACAGCATCAAACGGCTGACACGATAGTTCAGACACAACCATATATATCTATATGATAATATTGCATACTCTCACAATATATATATGTATATTTTTCTGGTCACCCATATCTCTGTTTCATATAAAACTACACCACAGACCAAACAAAATACCTGACAATTATTTTTTTTAATATCAACTTTTTCTATGGAATGACCTCAATCTTTTTAAATGGGTTGGAGAAAATTCTGCTGTTTTAAACATCAGGCAATTTGTTAAATATTTTAAATCAATAACCTGTTTTGCAATTGTTTTCTCCACTATTACTCTTAATTTTTTAATCACATTCATCTGTAAACATTGCCTTAGATTTAGATGTATTTATTTTTATCCAAAATTTCTACAAAGATCCAAGCAATAAAATTGCCAGTAGAAAAATTATATAGTTTCTATTAAAAATTAAATATTGATATATTTTATTTATTTAATTTATGATTGTGAAATAAAAGGAGTTTTGATTCAAAAATGAACCAAAATTGAAAGTAATACAAAGGAATATGCAACATATATATATATTAGGAATAATAAAAAGAAATTACTTGTTACTGCAAATATGAAGAAATTAAAGAGAAATGGTGACCTTATCAAAAATGATTAAAAATTTAACTATAGATAGTGAAAAATGAAATACTTCCTCAAAATTGACACCAATATCAAAAGGTTTGTTCGATTTTAATAGAAAGAAAAGTTCAAAACAGAAATTTGTATAAAAATTTCATAGAAATATTGGTCTGTGTCTTTTAATAATTGATAATCTAAAATTAGATCAGAAGAAATATCATACTAAACTTCTGGATATTTAATTAAATATTACTGGCACATTCAAGTCTATTATTTTATAGTGACTTCCTATTTTTCCATATATTCCCCTTCCAGATATCAGAATAAAAATTATTTCTTAGAAAATATATAGAGAGCTGTTAATATCAGGTTTGCCCATAACTAAAGATATAGTTTTTACTACCTCAGACTAATCTCGAATCAAAATTTCCTTTTTTGGATGTTCAACCAAGAATCTACAAACAAAAAATTATGGCATAAAATATAGAATTCTTGTGAAATTCCAAACAACTTTTATTCCCCAGATCCAACAATAAAACCAACTCAATTGGTGTTCATTTGTGCTTCCTTGATGTAATTGCAATTCCATCAACATATTTATTATATAATTCATGATCATTGTACTCATCTGCTCCATAAATGGAATTTTAAAATGTGAAGAAACACAAAACATAAATCTCATAGTTAATGATTGTCAAATTTATGGTTGCAGTGGCAGAATTGAAAGTCTTAGTGGTTGGAATTTCTACAGTTCCTTATGATAATATAAAGATCATACATTAAATTAAATAAGTGAAATATAATTAGATTGCGATTACATACATTTGTGAAAAATATAAACTCCACTTCAAAATTAATTTATATGTGTAGGAATCATTCTAACTTTAATTATGAAAAGTTTATTTTACAATAGTAATTATGATTTGTAGTGTGTTTTAAATTTTTATGCTTAAGAATAAAGCTTAAAAGTGTGGGGAAAAATTTGAGAAATAAAATTTTAGACCTTATACAAGATTTCATTTTTAAAATCCTGGAATTAAGGAATTTTAAATTCTCATATTTTATGATTGATATTTTACATTGATCCAAGGTCAGAATGAATTTTGCAAAGTCTATTATTTTGACTAGTATAGTAAGTAAATTATATTATTAAAAGTAACAATCATTAAGGAATCACTACTCTATACACCCTAATGATTGTTACAAATTAAAAACATAGTGCTATATAAATAAATAACCATTATATATATTTAATAGTAAAAATAATAATTACAAATTAATTAATTGCAAACAGTTTCTAATGATGAACTGTTTGCAATCAAATATTGACATTTTACTAAATGATCCTGATGAAGGATTTCAGTTTTAAAAAGCAGATTGACTAGTAGTCTTTTTTCAAAACAGGTAGCTTCCAACCTATGTAAATAGTCTGTTCCACTTTTTTTTTGTATAAGTTAATTATATTTAAGTTTAAAAAATTATAAAGCTTTATTATTGTAATATATTGAAGCCTATCTTATTAAAATTGTCATATTTAGATAGCTTTACTATATTGAAAACATTTTTATAAAGCATGTATTATTTGAAATATATTTATAACAATATCTAAAATTAAGAATTTTATAATTAATGAAGTTTTTCTGTTGATAGTGAGTGCAAGACTTTTATCTTTTTTTTTAAATGTAAAATTAAGTTGAATTATTATTTGGTTTTAATCAGTAGGATAAAGAAATAAAATTATTTTGTTGCTAATGATTAAGAGTAAGATATTTCTCTTCTGTTCTTTTTTGTATCACTAAACTAAATGTTTGTTAAACTTTAAATTGTAAGATAAAGAAGTAAAGATGTTTTTCTAATAATGAATGAATGAAAGATTGAAAATTCTTCCTATCTATTTTTCTTACAGTTTATATTGAATTTTAAGTTTATTTGTGCTAAATTGAGTTTTTCAGTTCTGAATGGTATGACATATTTATAGTATTTTTCAATTTGTACATTAAATATTCTTTTTCATAAATATGAATTTATGTACATTGGGCATGTGTAATTAGGAACAGCCTATGCCAGAGGTTTGTTTTACTACCATTAATATATACTTTTTTTAATTATATGTATACAAAGCAATAACAAATTGCAATTTTTAAGAACTATAAGTTATAAATAACATTAAGTTTACCCATATAAATTGTTAAGCAACTTTCAGAAATGCAGAATTTTTGTATTCTTTTTTTAATATTTTAAATACAAATATATTTTATATACCTGGAGTCTATTCTTTTTAAAAAAAATTACAATTAAGAAAAGCTTTAATAAAATAAATAATAACTACATCTAATGATGTAAGAATAACATTTTTGAAAATTATTTATAGAAATGTATTTTATGTTTTTTTTTTTAAGCTGGAAAATAGACAATTAATCCGCTGTCGTGAAATTATTGCGCACACTCTGACCATTTATGAAAATGAACAAAATCTTCATAATTCACCTAGACTTCTCAAAAGTGCTAAACGCAAAGTAGAAGTTGTTGAAATAGAAGATATTTATGATAGTATCAAACGCCTTTATGGAGAAGATTATGACTCTACCAAAGTAACTTGTGGATCTGAAGCATGTCCTGCTTTTGGATATCCATCTTTATGTGCTGTTCGTGCTTTGTAATTGATTTTTTTTTTTTTTTAAGGAAAAATTTTTTTTATTGCATTTTATGTAAAAATGTTTTCTACTTAGTTTTGTCTTGAAGCAAATGAAATTAAGTTTTCCATATGTGGTGTGTGTATGTAGGTGACATTCCAAAATCATTGTATGTTCTTTTTTTAAAAAAAAAAAAATGGACTTGTTTAAAAAAATTTTTTTTTTAAATCAATTACATCAAGTTTATGATTTTATTGTTCAAAGTTAATGTTTCCCTTTATTTATTTTGCTATGTGCCATATGAACAATTAATGTAAATAATGTAAAAATATATATACATATATTAAAAGATTTCATCAATTTTTTTGTGTTTGTTTATGTGTAATGATGAACAAAAAAAAAAAAATGTACAAAAAAAAATTGTCTTTTTTTTAATATGATTTTATTTTTCTTATATACAAGAAAATATGATGTACAGATTTATTAAGTGTTGTGAAAAGAAAAAAAAAATGCCTTAAATTTTTTATGTAAATTGTGGTCTATATAGCAAGTCCTTGATTTAATAGACTAAGACCAAAAAGGAATACCTTAAAAACTAAAGTATGTTTAAAAGTTGACTCATGATATATAATATAATGGTAAGAGTATAGAACATAATTTTTAGGATATTTTCTGATATTGTTATAAGTAGGAATTTTATCAAAATATATATATTTGTACTCGCGAAAAATACCAAATTGACTTATAATTTCACAAAGAGAAGCTTATTTATATAATTAACTCATAGCAATCATTATATTACAATATTTTATTAAAACTGTCAATTGTTTAAAATTACATTTTATTAAAGAAGAAAAAAATACATTTGAAGTTTTTTGAAAAATAAATAAATGTAATGATGTTTTGCTATGTTATATAATTTTTAAAATATGGCCAGTATTTGCTAAAATTTTAGCTTTCTATATTTTTTATTTTAAGATGAAATTCTTATCACTAATATTTTAATATTTATTGACTTCATACACATTCAATATAGGGTATCTTTGCTGTATACAAAAAAGGTGAAAAAATATGTCATTTTGTAAATCTTTTGCAGCTTTATGGAATTATGCTGCAAAATACAAAAGGGATCTAGTGTTAAAAAAAAAAAAATCATTAAATTCTATTAAATTGAGGATAGGCTGCACTTTAAGCTGACTTAAGCTAAAATTTTAATCTTGCACTTGCAATGTTAAATTGTTAATGGAAAAAAAAATACCATTTTTAATGCACTTCTGAATTACAAGCATTGATTAAATCTCATATCGTGAACAAGTCAAAAAAGCATTTCATTAACTTTTTTTCCAAAAATTAGGCAATATTAATTTAGCAATAAATATCCTGCAAAGGAATTTTTTTGTTTTTATTGTAATTTAATTAAAAAACTATTTGAATAATTTTTTGTATTCTACACAATTTAGGGCATTTTTATATAAAACATCTTTTTTTATTGGGCAAAAAAACAATAAATACAATGGAAATTCCTTTGCATTAGAACAAAAAATACTCACCAATATAAACCCACAAATCTGTTTGTATTTCAAATATGTATTGTACTCTATTAAAATTTTGATGTATAATGATGTATTAACGTCTATTTATTGTTTTGCATGTCATATCTTGGAACAGTTATTATTTTAAAATATATACAAATATAAAATACACATTTTTAAAATAATGTATTAAATTATTGTTGTTTAAGCTTTATGATGATAACATTTTTGGACTAATTCCATCATATAGTTGAATTATTATATGATATTTAAAAAATCCAAACCTTATTTGTATTTTTCTAAAATACATTCAACTGATACTAATAATACATAGGTCAGTGGCAACTAGCATGAGAATTGAATTGATGACCTTTAGATTTATGGTTATTGAATTTAAGATAATACACTACTTACTATTGTGTTTGTATATATACATATTTGTGTGGATATACAAAACACTTAATACAACATTTTGTTACAATATTTTTCTAAGAGGCACATACAAAATAGTTAATATAACATTTTGTCAGTTGATTTTTTATTTCATGAAAAAAAAAAAAAACAGGAATGAACTAAGAAAAAAAATCTCACTATAATGATAGAAAGAACAATAAATCTAATGATTCTCAGTCTTATTCCAGAACAAAGGAAGACGAAAAATACTCTAGGGCCTAGATTTAGCAAACTGTTTGGTTTGCGATGGTGGTATATTATTGGATGTGATATGTTGGATTTAATCCATCATCTATGAGTGAATGTTGAATGTATAGAAATTTTTAAACTTTTCAAATACAAACAACTTGTTAGAAATAACACACAAATAGACAACACAGGTTAATAATTGCATAATGTTTCGAGTAGTAGTATTCTCCACTTTTCTTCAGGTGTTACTGCCTGGTATGCACAGTGACAATATTGGCATAGAAGTGAAACTCGCACCTTTAGATTCTTGAATATCAAATTTAAGGCAAACGCTCTAACCAACTAAGGTATTCTGTCAACATTTTTTTTTTCCTTTAGGCCATCACAAACTTTTCTCTCTCAATAGAAACTTTTATGAATCATGCATTGTAATTTTTATATTTAATTTTTTCTATTGTTATCAGGTTTTGAGTAAAGTTGTTGTTTTTTGTTAAATTAGTTGATAAATAATAATTATTATTACAACTATGAAAGATAAAAATTTATAAATTTAAAAAAAAATAAACAGTTTAAAATAATCATTTTACAAAAAGAAGAATAAGCTTGTGAATATACTTGCTGATTTTGATATCTTATCTGGTTTATTTAAATTGATATTAGTAACATTTCTCTTCCAACTCCAAAAATTATAATGTAAACAATAAATAAAATAAATAGGCACTTAATAGTCATAAAAGCCAGATTTTGGTGAGGTGTCTTTAGTTTATTACTCTCTGGTAGGAGACACCAAGTTTGTATTATTCTTTACTAAGAATTCAATGCATTGAAAATTCAAAAGCTAATGTAATAGATCATATTAGATCAGCCACTACATATTGTAACAACATTAATTAAGCTTGTTTGATGCTTTGGCAGAAACCAATAATATACATTAGTTGGCAATTTCCAATCCCAGAATTTATATGCAAATAATAAGTAAAATCAATTGTTATTAGTAATAGTACAAACCGGATGTCTATTTAACTGCTCTGTGATACTATTCATTTTTAAAAACTGGTATCTAAATTAAAACAGAAATGTTATTTGTTCATATTTTTGAAAATATTCTTAAACAGCATATTTTAAAGCAAAGATTCATAACATGAAATTGTTCCATTTAGTAAAATATTTAATGCACGTATAAAAATATTCCAGTTTTTTCCCCAAAGATAGGAATAAAAAGGAAAATGGATATTGCTTAAACATTATATAGTTTTTTGTAAAATCTTTTAATATGCATACATTAAAAAAAAAATTATCGGTTACAGAGTTTAAATAAAAAACATACAGGAGTTCTTCAACCATTTGGTTCTGAAAAAATTGCATGATGAAAAGGAATCAAATACATTTAAAATAATGTTTAAAATCATAGTATTTTTATATACAGACCAGATGTACCCAGCCTTGTAAATTAAACAAAAGTTTTTAATATTATATAAATAAATATGAGAAATTCACAAATGAAAAAAAAAAATGGAACAACCCGGCCTGTTTGGAACACTTAAGAAAATCTGGCAAGGTATTAATAAAGCTAAAACAATAAAACTAATTTAGATTTTTAAATATAACTGTTATATTTGATATGTGAATTATTTAGTGTTACTTTCATAAAAAATTTACATTTATTAATGGCAGAATTACTTCCTCCACATAAAATATGCTTTATAATAAAAATTACTGATTATTAAATATAAAGGGTGGAATTATTTTCTTTGCTAAAATGTTCTTGATATAAATTACGGTTTAATTAGGTATAGCTATTTATATTAAAGTTTTTTTTTCTTTTTTCGGTTTTTCACTTGTGAATTTGATAGCATTATGGATAAATGTTTAGGGATTTTATATAATAAGCTGGTTTAATTTCATAACTTTTTGCTTAACTATTTTACTGGTGTCAAAAATTTACAAATATTACTATTAAAGTGAAAGGCTGAAACCTTCTCGCATGCACTTTTAGAATGCTTATATAACAGCCAATAAGATGTAATAATGACTGTATAGGTAGCTCTCAAGTTGCAACATGACAGATTTTTATTAAAAAAAAAAAGGTGGTTCCACCTTCTTTACTTAAATGTCTATATGTATAAGCCAGTCTGAAGCATTTTGACTTAAAACATCTTCACATTTAACTCTCGTATTATTTCTAAATCAACACAAAATCAATTTACAATGAAGTAATATTTTCAGAACTTATGAAATTGACAGTAACATATGTAAATATTATTTATTAAGCACAAGCAGTTCGTAATTAAAGTGAAAGGCTGAAACCTCACATACGCATTTAGAATGCTTACATAACATCCAATAAGATGTTATAATGACTGTATAGGTAGCTCTCAAGTTGCAACACAAGACAGATTTTTATAAGAAAAAGGTAATTTTACCTTCTTTACTTAAATTTATATATATATAATCCAGTCAAGCATTTTGACTTAAGAGCATGAAGCTTTTAAACATCTTCACATTAACTCAATTTCATAAGTTCTGAAAATATTACTTCATTGTAAATCGAAAGATTTTGCTTGTTGATTTAGAAATAATATGCAGTGAGTTAAATGTGAAGATGTTTAAAAGCTTCATGCTCATAAGTCAAAATGTTTCAGATTGGCTTATATATATATAGAAATTTAAGTAAAGAAGAAAGTGGAACCACCTTTTTCTTATAAAATCTCTGTCTTGTGTTGCGACTTGAGAGCTACCTATATAGTCATTATTACATCTTGGCTGTTATATAAGCATTCTAAATGTGCATGCGAGAAGGTTTCAGCCTTTCACTTTAATTACGAACTGCTTGCGCTTAATAAATAATATTTAAATATTACTATGAAATATTAAAGTATGTCTAAAATTTAATGAATGTATTTATAATGCATCCTCTTTGAAAATTAATATATTATTTGTAATCAATTTCTAATGGTATTTAAAGAAATGGATATCCTGAAATTAACTACTTTGTAATTACAATAGTATAATTTATTCTGCTGCTAATAAATGAAACAAAATCACTGCCTCTTTTATATATTGTAAAATTGAATTATTATTCAAAATAATTTTATAATTAACAAAGCATTCTGCTGCTAATGAATGAAGTAAAAGGTATCACCTTTTTCAATTTTTGCCAGTCATCATCAAAGCTATTCACAAATGTTTTGACCATTCCAATTCCCAAGAAAGCAAAAAAGTAATATTAATTTTGCAATGACCATACAAATCAATTTGTGAAACAAAAATACATTGCATAACATGCTGGTACATTCTATTTGATATTTTGTATCTTTTAATTTTTATAATAAACCTTTCTAAAAGATTGTAGCACTTTGAGTAATTGGACATCTCCATTGCATTCTATCCTCATCTATATCTTTCTAATGAAAACAATCTAAATTGCACTAGACAATCTTAGTAATAGATAGGATCTGCTTCTCATGATAACTACACCCAAGTTGATTATAAAATATTTTTTAGGGGGAAGTCTATCATTTTCATATATTTCATATGGCCATGAACAAAGATATAATTTTATATTAAAAATATCACATCTAACAAACTGAAATGCATTCGTTGGTATTTGCCATCGTATTTTTAGAATTTTATAGAGCATCCCCAAATGAAAATTTTATAATGCTTTTACGTTCTATTAACAATAGTCAAAATCTCATTTTCATGGGTAAAATAAAGACTACACAACAAATTTAATTGCAGCATTTGTATCACAAAGTACACTTTTTTAAAAATTTATTAAAAACATATTGAAGTCTGTGTTCCATCTTAATATCTAAATCCATCTTTTTACTTTAAAAAGTTAATACGATATTGAAATTAATTCTTAAATTATCATCCAAGTTAATAGTTAAAGATTTTTTTTCCATCATTGGCTGAAATTGAATTTTTTGAACATTATTTACTGAAACAAAATCTTTATATATTGCATTTAAAATATTAAGTACATTATATAGATTGTCTTTAGAATTAGCAATATTGGAAGATTGTCAAAATATTTAAATTCAGAATCCAAAAAGATGAAGTTTTTGATTTTGCTTTTAATGTACTTAAATTAAAAATTCCACTATCAAATCTATATTTTATCTTAATACCTGCTTCATGAAGTTAACTATAAACAGTCCTAAAGATCATTGTCGTAAAAATTATAAACAGTTGATAGGAATACACCATTCTCATAATCAGTTTTCACTTCAAGTATTTCAGATTTTTTATCTGTTGTAATTTAATATGTCATTCACCATGCAGAAACTACATAATACTTTAAATAAATTTGAGTATACTACAAATTAATTGCAAACAATCCATAAATCTATTAAATTAATATAGTCAAATGCCTTTACTAAATAATATATATATATATTACTCTTGTTCTGACACTTGCATTTTCTGTAAAGAAAAAAATATTTAGGATTTCTTGAATCTTTAAAACTCACATTGAATCTGATAACCACTTATCTTTGCATGACTGGGAATAACTTATTCAACAAATGTCTTTTAAATAACTGGAAGTGGATAACAACATGCCATAATTATTGCCATCTTTTCTCATTTTTAGATTAAGCATCCTTAAGATTAATTTGCACAACTTTACAAGTCCATATAATTCTTTAAAAAAATTGAATATTTTTGAAGCTAACATACCATTACTGAGATGCCTGAATCGTCAACACTAAAACTTAATGTAAAGTCAGAAGTTTCAGTATCAGAATTATAACTTTCTTCAACTTCTTTTTTTATTTTGAGCTCCAGATTATTTGATATTTAATCCCTGTAGATTGAAATGAATATAAATTTTTTACAAGTAGAATAAGATATACTCAGGTCAATAACAGGAATAATTTAACATTAGTTTAAAGCAAACAATTATATCATCAATTATTATCAATCCACTGCAGGATGAAGGTCTCTCCAAGTTCAATCCATCTCCTATCTTTGGCTTCTCTTCTCCACATCACCCCTGCACACTTTTTTATTTCATCCATCCATCTCACATGTGGTCACATTCTGGGCTTTTACAATCTCTTGGAATCCAGTTTAAGATTTCAATTGTTCGTCTATTATCATCTCTTCTAGCAATATGTCCAGCCTAACTCCACTTCAATCTTTTAATTTTTTTAATGAGGTCAGTAACACCTGTTTGTTCTCTTACCTATATATTGCATTTTCAATCTCTTCTTGCTACTCCTAACATGCATCTCTCCATACTTAATTGAGTGGTCTGAAGTCTGTAGTGCTCTTTTATTAAGTGTCCAAATCTCAGATCCATAAGTAAGAACTGGTAAAACACATTTATTAAAAACCTTCCTTTTCAAACACATAGGCATATTTCCTCTTAGTATCAAGTTATTTCTACCAAAAGCACACCAACCAAGTTTAATTCTATGCTTAATTTCATCCATTATGTTTCCATCTATATTAATAATCTGACCAAGGTATTTGTAACTGTTAACTTCTTCTAATTCATCATAATCTTTATTTTCATATTTTGAGCAAATCAATTAAACATTAAATTTAGTCTTTTTAATATTTATCTTTAGTCCTACTTTTATCTGATAACTCCTGCAACATTTCCTGCAGCTCTGAAGCATTATTTAAAAAAAAAACTACATCATCTGCAAAATCTAAATGACCTAAATAATCTCCATTTACTTTCACTCCTTTAGTTTCCCATTTTAATCCACAAAATACTTTTTGCAGCACTGCTGTAAAAAGTTTTGGAGATATGGAGTCATCTTGTCTTACACCCTTCTCAATGTTGACTTTCCCAGTATCATTATGTAATCTAATTGTTGCTGTTGCAGTTTTATAAATATTCTTTAAAATATGACAATATCCTGGATCTATACCTTGATGATCCAATGCTTTAATCATTGAAGAAATGTTTATAGAATCAAATGCCTTTTCATAATCTACAAATCCAAAGCATAATGGCAACTCATATTCATTTGTCCTTTCTAAAACTTCTCTCAATACCTGGATATGATCTACTGTACTAAAACCACTTTTAAATCCAGCTTGTTCTCTTGGTTGGTGGAAATCCAATGATTTCTGTAGACGAGCTGTAATTATCTTGGTAAAAATTTTGTATAAAACTGATAAAAAAAAGGCTAATAGGTCTGTAATTTCTAATATCTTCTTTATCACCTTTTTTTAAATATTAATATTATTACTGCATTCTTCCAATCATCTGGTACATCTTTATCATTTAGACATTTTGGTATATAACTTTGCTAATTTTTTTTCTATTTCTTCACCTGCTTCTTTTAATATATCAATTATAATTCTATCATTACCTGGAGCCTTTCCTTTGTTCATACATTTAGTTGCATGTCTCACTTCTTCATTTAAAATTCTGGGCAATTTGGAAGGTGTAATTATATATACAACAGAATTAATATACTTGTTTGAAACTAAATATGCACATACAGTGTAAGTTTTGAATCTAGTGTTTACTATTTAAACAATTTAACATTATATATAATTTATATAAATAATTATAGTTTACCTATCTTTACAATCTACATGAATCCATTGGACCTAATAAAACCAAGGTCAGGATAACTTATAGTGACCTTCTAAAGCTATTCTGTTGGATACAATGTTCAGTGATTCTGCTTTGCCATTGAAGTCTGGATAATCTTGCAGCTACATCTCCCAATGGAAAGAGAAAAGATGAGTCTGTTATCTTTATTGTTTATGTATTAATTTGTCTTCATTGTATTTTCTGAAATACAAGCATTATTATAAGGCTGATGCGACTCTCAATAAGTGATATTAGATTAACTTTAACCAGCATGTCAATTAGTTTGTTAAAAAGTATTAGCAACTAAAAATTTTAATTCCAAATCTCTCATGCATAACTTGTTTACATTTTCTGTTGTTGAAGTTCATTAATAAAATATTGTCATTACTATTTAATTTTTTATGTGCTTGTTATTCCACTATTAATAAATGAATCATATTGTAATACTATATTATATATCATCTATTGTTTTATATTTTCATAATTTGCACACATTTATACTTAATTTTAATGTTAGATTATTCTCAGTAATTCTAGAAAAGAATCAAACACTTCGTTTGTTCCACAGATAACAAATGTTTTAAGCACATTTCCAGTAGTGCAGTCATTTGCAAGTGTTTTTTAAATGATGTTATATAATTGTTACATTTAACAGATTAGTGTTAAATAATACCAATATTTGATATAATGAACTTTGTTAAGAATTAAATATTTTGACATATCTTTAAAAAATTGTGTTTTTTACTAATTTTGTTTTACTTGGATTTAAATCATCACATGCAATCAAAAACAATAATATTTGGATAATATTATGGATCAATTATGAGATTTTTGGCTAGGTAACAAAACTCCATGATGGTACAAATTCAAGAAAAAAACAGATAGCAAAATGTAAAAATACAATATCGGCATTAAAAAATGTTTCAAGATAGCTACTGAAATCAACTCCAAGATCCCATATTTCAATGTGATTTCTACTACTACCCTATACCAAACACACTATGTTAGGACTTATGAAATATGATTTATAAAGGTAATGATCTACTATATGACTTGACTAATATACCACATCATTACTGTAATTTATTTTTAATTAAGTTTATTTTTAAAGAAATTATTAATAGTAATATGTTATTTTTTATATAAATTAGAATATTTAAATAAAACTATTTGGAAATCTAAACATTTTCATAAATGTATACATTTTGGTAATTATTGCAGTGACACGGTTGCCAGTTTGTTTGATTTAGCATAATGGTAAAGTATATAACATGACTAAAAAGGTCTTTCATATAAATGAAAAATATTTACCATCAGAACATGTTTCTAACAATGAAGTGATTTGGAAATCTAAACATTTTCAGTTAACATATAAATTTTGTTAGTTATGGTGGCAACCATCTGTTTGGTTTATCACAATGGTATAGTATATAATATGTGCACTGTAGAATATGTTGAGCAATTGTCAAGTAATCCTCTTAACATTTAAATTAAAACATTTACAATCAGAACATGTTTCTAACCATGGAATGATTTGGAAATCTAAACACTTTTATTTGCATATAAATCTTATTGATTAAGGTGGCATGATACTCCTATTGATGAACAATTTTTATGCCTTGCACATATTCATGTGGCAATCCTGAACATGAAAGTCCAAATTAACAATTTCATTATTAAGAATCTGTTAAAATTTAGTTTGAATAATAACAAGTACTTATATAATCAAGTTTCTTAAGGATATAATTAAAATAAGACATTTTAAAATGCAATTATTTTAATATTTATGATCTGTCTGACAGCATTTGTTAGTTCCAGTATAATAGGAACTTTTTTAATATTTTGAGTCCTAATTATAGTATAGTTTATTAGATGCTATTATTTTGAGTGCTGATGTATTTAAATTCTTCTAAATAATGTATTTGTGATAATTAATCTTTACACTGCACTAATTAATGATAGTAAACCATTTATGTTTATAGCCCCAATGCTATTCTTTTTCAACAATTTTTGACGAAATTATACTATTCTCACTAAACAGGTGCATTACTGTCTCCAAAAAAAAAAAAAATTAGTCATTTAATGGAATTGGTGTAATAAGATTATTCAACAAAGAACATAGCATTCTCTAAGTAAAACATTGGCACTAAAAAATAAGTATAAGTATATCTGGGCAAAAGAAGTTCTAAGTTTTTTTTTTTATATATTTAAAAAATTCCAAGAATATCCTAAATTAGATTTACAGAAAATTCAAAACCACAGATTTCTTTTAATGGTTTATATCTTTCCAAAATAACTTGTAGCTATATAAATATTCTATTAAATTTTCATCTTCAAGAAAATGAGTTTCCCTAAAAGTTATATCAATATTAAATCTTGATAGCCTCTTAGTTACAAGTGCCATCATGCTTTCTCATCTATGTTGAGGGGAGAAAGGATTTAAAATATTTATTATTGCTATTCTTAACAGCCTGTTTATAATCATTGACAAGAAATGACTTTATCATCTTTTCTATTATTTAAGTAATTCACCAGGCATGACATTTGAATCAGTCAATATAAGGCAGTAATTTTTAGATTAACTTTTTAATGTCTTTTTACCCTTATGCCAATTGCATTTCTCATTAATGAATGTATTGCCTTGAACAAAGATTATAAGTAAGAGCTGTCATTTTATTAAACCCATACCTATCATTGATTTTTTAGTGATTAATAGATTTTGCTAATGCAAAAAGAAATTAGAGTGTGAATAGCTATGCATATTGTGAACAAATGGACAATTTGGTTGCACCAACATAAACCCATTGCCAGAATTAATGTGAGAGATTTATAAAGAACTCTACAAAATGACTAAGACAGAAAGTCTGTTGATATCAGAAACAACTTTTAATAAATCAATATCTTATACTACAAAGCAGTAGGCATTATTCATTTAAACTTCACATCTGCAAATTATATCACTATCTTTCCCTTGTGGGTCCTGCCAGTTATCTAAGTACAGCACCTGCCATATTGTGCATTATTTATTTTGCTAGTAATAACAAAAAGTAGAGTTTTTTATGTTGGAAATGAATAAAACTCTCCCCATTTATTTTTGTACCATTAAATTGAATTATTTTTTAGTATTTGACTGTGATCAGTATAACAAAGAAGCAAGGTTAAGAAAGGAAGATAATTTTTTTTATTCATTAAGTTGACTTTAAAAGATATGATATATTTTAATATTATTTGTATTTTCTATAAACTTTGTGTATGATATTTTTAATTAATTATGGGTTTATATAAGTTAGGTTATGCAAGCAAAGAACTACCTGAATTGAAAATAATAAACAATGAATGAATATTAATTTTCATTATACCACACATATATATTTAAAGGAATTAAGATATGGATTAAATAAATAAAATCTTCAAGTAGGAAAAATGACTAAAACAAGTAAAAATGAAAGAAAGAACTATTTAAAAGTTTACTTCTCTCCAATCTTCTCTCATTTTTAAAAAAAAAAGTTTGCCATTCTCCTACTCCTATCATTTTGCCATTAGCAATTTAACCTTCAAATTTGAAAATATTTTAAAACTGTTATATATTTTGATACAACCCAAGCTTTTTTTATTTTTTAAAAAAATGTCAAAATAATATTGAAATTTTGTTATATATATTTATCTTTATAAAATATGAACAATAACATTGTTTACAATTTTATATGTCATCTTTAATCAATATTGCATCTTTTAAAGGATCTTTGAGGTTTTTCTGTTTCATTTGCTTCACATGTCCAAGTTAACAACGATGTGACTTCAAAATAAGAAATTTAGAAGCATATCAATTGCTCTTATGATCTTGTCATTTTCACATTAAATCTTTCTAATGACTTTATGTTACGTTGATAAAGAGTTTAGGTCTCATTTCTAAACAAATTGAGCAAAATAACAGCTCTATCTATTGTACCGTTTATTTATATATGGTACAAATATATTGGCATTTTGTAAAAGCTTTAAAAAAAAGGAAATTTAGCGATCTTATTAAAAGACGCAATTTTGATTTTTTTTAATTAGTGTAATTTTTTTTTAAAAACATACATTGAAAGTTAATTTTTTGTTTCGAATTATTTATTCAATTAAAACTTAAAATTGGAAGGAATAAAAAAAAAAACATGCATATTACCATCAGTAAAACCTTTTTAGAAATTAATTAAAGATGTCAGAAAGATTTTATAAAAAGGTGAACTTTGTAACGGAAAAATATAAAATAAATGTCATAAAGATAAAAGTATGCACAGAAGTCTGAAAACTGGACCAGGAGTATAAAAGAAAGAAACCAGTTGGATTGGGATGTTGTCTTGTCTGTTTCTCTTTTGGTTGGTCCTGGATCATGAAAAGATCCAGGACCACTCTACGCTGAAATAATTTATCATGCTGAAGTGGACCAAAGTTTTTGACATTGTTCATCACGAAGACGTCAACCCCAGAAAGGCTTTCATGACTAGTCTTTAGAACGAACCAAAAAAAAACAAATTTAAAACTAATGGTCATGAGCTCATTCTACATCTCATGGTAATCAACCTTCTACGGAAATCTGCTAAACTTACCGGTAAGCTAAGATTAACTGTTCCCGATTGTGACAAAATTAAGTGTTTGCAAATCTTTCTGAAATGTAAGCTTATAATATAATCCCAATAGAGACAAATTTCTTACTCAAGAGACTTTCATTTATGGCCCAAGAAATCAAAGTTAATATGAACTGTAATAATTAATTGATCAATGTTATCTGGATTAGCATGTAGATACTTCCCAATTTTATTTGTCTTTAAACACTTTAATTTGTTAAAATAAAATATTTATTTCTAATAACTATTCATTGTGCATATGATTTCTTTTAATCCAGCCATTATTAATAATATCTTTATTAGCATATCAATCAGGATTCTTCTTTTCAGTAATAACAAAAATTATCCACAATATAATTTTTATTAGAATACCATGCTTCAGTAAGAAAGACAATTTTGAAAATCAAATTTGGCATTTTTAATGTTTAGCAATCAAAATTTAGACAAATAGTTTCTACAACTAAAGAATGAGCATCAAATTTTGTATAGAAATTATTGAATGGAGATTATTTTTAATACAATTGTCATATTAATCTTGTAACATACTAATGTGTGATCTATCAGTTTGCTTATAAAATATGAAATTTCTTTGCAATTCTCTATTGTGTTGTAGTGATGTACCAGAGTTTATGCCATCTAAAAAAGTGTTTACAATATTCAAATCTATCCATTATGCAAAAATTCATTAACATAATATCATTTTGATTTCATAGGAACAATACTATTATTTCAAATAACTCTAAACCCAAGTTCGTTGCGTCTTGTACCAATAGTGCCTGCAAGAAAAAAATTTGATCTTTTATAATATTGTCATAATAATGTTATCCAATGAAGAATGAAAGATCGGGGTTTTTTTAACTCTCTAAATTTAATGCTATACCATCTAAAAGGGCACCAGTTATCATTGTGCAAATCAAGAATAGAAGATACTAAAATTGACCTCACAGTAGATCTTCTTTCCTTGAATGATTTGTTAGTTTTTTTTTTTTTTAAATAACAACTTATCCCCCCCCCCCCATGAAAAATAAATTTTATTAAGAGCAATTCTATTAATCTTAAATCTTGATGGGTTCTTAGTTACAAATATGCATTCTTTAGGGGAAAAAATACTATTATTATTTTTATCATAATTTGCTTTATTACTTTTATTATTAATTGATTTTTATAGAATAAACCATTTTTAGATGACATTTTCCTAAATGGATCTCTCAAGCACAGAATTATTTATAGAATTAAAATTCATTTATTGTTTCCTATATAATGTCTAATCACATATAAAAAAATCTTCTCATTAAAAGTATGTAATGGATAAAAAGTGATATTTATTTTATTGTATCTATATCTAATATACTAATAAGCAAGTAAATAATAATTTTGGTAAGGCAAAATAAACATAAAGCAAATTTATTAATTTGCTAAGCCAGGTTTTCAATATCTATCTCTGAAAATAAATATGTTGTTGTTGATTCCATTCACAGCAATTGACAATGAGATGGAATTTTTATTTTATTTTCAGGGAGAGGTTTTCTCACGATTATACCCACTCCTAACCATCATAAATAAAATATAATATGACTAAAATATAAAATGGTTAAGATAGGCATACTAGAAGAGTTTGAGTTATTAGAGAACTGGACAATATATTTAAATTATTCAGATTTATTTTAAAAGCTAATAGCATAGTCAAGTTATAAATTAGTGGATATGTCAATCAGCCACATATGACACTTTTATGTGCAGATATCAGAGTCAACTGAGAATGGATTATTTGCAAGCTACACTAAAGATCAGACAATGCAATGTCAAATACCAATACTGAGCATGCAGCCTAAGCAGAGGCAAACAATCAAAGCAGAAGCAGTAACCAAAGCAAAGACCACAAAAAGATTGCGATCAAGGCAGAGATGGCAGTCTCAGAAAAAACAATAGCCAATGTCTATATACCATTCAGAGTAGATAAACACAGACAACAACAAAAGCAAAAACAAAAGCAGCAAGATGTCAACAGAAAGCCAGCCTACAAAGGGGGAGGGGAGCAGAACAAAGTAGAGATTATGACACCTGCATGAGTTTGAGACAATTTGTCATACATAAAAGAGAATTCAAGTCTAGGGTGTGTAAGTAGTAAATTTCTTAACAGGGCTAGTCACCATGTAAGATCCTGGATTGAATCATCTAAGCATTGTAAATGGAAAACAACTTTCATTCTGGCCTGCGCTTCCATTGTCTGTCTATAAAGTGAGCTAAAGTCTATCATTTGGATCTTTTCTCTCAGAACAATTTCAACGCTGAACAGGTAACTTATTTGCATTAGGCTTGTAAGAGAAGAATCTATTGTTAGACAGTAATTCCACTCTTTCCTAAGGTAATATGTTATCTTTAACTAATATAGTATATAACTCGCCATAAAATCTCGAATATGCTTCAACACAGATATTCATCAGATAGGCTTAACTAAATCTGCTCTTTAGAAATACATAATAACATAAAAGCAATTTATATTATCATACATGTTTTTTAATCCGCTCCACGTCTACTTGGAACGTGGGATTATTCACCAACCTCATCCGATACATAATGGATTTAAAAAGAAAAGATTACATGTGCAACAAACTCAAAGAATAATAATGATTCATAAAAATTGACCTAAATTCTGTTATATTTCGGTTGAGTGAAATCAAATTTATTTTTAAAATTTCTCAGTCAATATTTTTTTAAAAATTATTCAGTTTTGACTATATGCGGGTAAAATTTGAATTCTTAACGTTTCCTTTCTGCCTTTCTCTTTTTTGTTATTTAATCTTTTTACGAAATACAAAATTGCATTAACATCTATCCAATTATCTACTTTTATTAAAGTAGATAAAAACTTAGGTAAATAAATCAGATTTTTTTTATATATCTTTTAAGCGAGTCTACAAACGGAAATTTAAAAATGTTCAATAAAAGTCTGCCATCTAGTGGCAACATGTTACATTTCTTTGTGAAACCTCATTATACCTCGTCATTAATATCGTATATTTTACCATATGTATATACATGTTTACTTTTTGATACAAACATTTAATGTTTTTTTAAAAAAAACATCAACAAACAAATGCAAAACATTTATTTTTAGATAAAAGCTGAAACTAATTATTATAAAAGTTCGTGAAATATTAAAATGAATGACAATAAAAGAATATATTTTACTGTTTCTCCCAATATATAGAACAAATATAAAAATAGCTGTGTAGTTAATTCTTATCATCATCATTTTCATCTATTATTGAACCACTGCTGGATGAATGTCTCTCGAATATAAATCCATTTTCTCCTATTTCTATCTTCTCTTCTCCACATCATAATAGCAAACTTCTTTATTTCATATATCTATCTCACACATGGTTTCGTTTTAGATCTTTTACAATCTCTTGAGATCTCGTTTAAAACTTTAATTGTTCATCTATTATCATCTCTTTTAGAAATAAACCCAGCCCAGCTCTATTTGAGTTTTTTAATTCTTACAATAATGTCAGTGATATTTGTTTGTTCTTTCATCAATATATTTCATTTTCGATCTCTTCTTGTTACTCCTAACATACATCTCTTCATTCTGCATTGAGTGGTTTGAAGTCTACTGCTCTTCTTTTAAGGGTTTAATTCTCAGACTCATAAGTAATATCTGATAAAACATATCTATTAAAAACCTTTTTCAAATACATGGATGCATTTTCTTTTTAAAAAAATATTATTTCTACAAACGCACTCCTTTCAAGTTTAATTCTATGATTAATTTAATCTATTATGCTTCCATTTCTATTAATAATCTGGTCAAGATATTTATAGTTGTTAACTTCTTTTAATTCATCATTATCAATCTTTATTTTGAAAAATCTATTAAATATTATCTTTAGTTACTCTTTCTTACTTTTAAACAGGCAAAACTCTCCATACCGAAGTGCCAGCTTGTGCCAACCAGAGTAATCAATGGATGCCAGACAGCTTGTGCATAAAATCCCATCTAGTGCCTACTCATACAATATCCCCAGACTAGTTTCTGGCTTGTGGCCTTCATCGGTGAGGAGCCTTGATCTGAGAACACTGCACCTAGATCTTAGGATCTAATGCAACCCTCCAGCAGCCACCTTTTATCTTTACTTAACTACAAAACTATGAGTAGGCACTAGATGGGGATTTTATGCACAAGCCTTCTGGCATCCAATGATTACTCTGGTTGGAACAGGGTGGCATTACTGTATGGAGAGTTTTGCCTGTTTAATAAGTTATATGGTAGCATAAGAGATGGTGATCATGTGATGTTTAGTGGGTTAACACCTATCCTGCCTAATAGGGTAGTGGTAGCTATGGTTGTTAAAGAGCCATAGATACCAAAATGTATGGGTGCTGAACTGAGTTCAAACCCATATGACTATATAAGCTATTGAGCTTAGATTGAAAATATTATTGTGTTTTCAATTTCATTCTCATAGTTTTGGAGTTGAGATAAAAGGTGGGCTGCTGGAGGGTTGCATTAGATCCTAAGATCTAGGTGCAGTGCTCTCAGATACAAGGCTCCTCACTGACAAGGCCACAAGCCAGAAACTAGTCTCAGGATATTGGATGAATAGGCACTAGATGAGAATTTTATGCACAAGCCTTATGGCATCCATTGATTACTCTGGTTGGCACAGGGTAGCACTACTGTATGGAGAGTTTTGCCTGTTTAATAATAGTTATGTGCTAGCATAAGAGATGGTGATCATGTGATGTTTAGTGCTTTCTTACTTTTATTTAATAACTCTTGCAATATTTCCTAAAGTTTTGAAGCAAATTATTTGCAAAATCTAGATGATCTAAATAAACTTCTTTTACTCTCTTAGCTTTCCATTTTAATCCATAAAATACTTGTTAAGCTGCTGTAAAAATTTATAACATATGGAGTCTCCTTTTCATACACCTTTCTCATTATTAATCTTTTTATTATCATTATGTGCATTTTATTAAATATTCTTCAGAATATGACAATATACTGGATCTATATCTTGTTGATCCAATGTTTTAATCACTATAGAAAAGCTTATAAAAATTATAATGCACAAATCCAAAATATAATGCAACTTATATTCATTACTCCATTTTAGAACTTCTCTCAATATTTAGATACAATCCACTGTGTTGAAACTACTTTTAAATTGATTAAATTTTAATTGATTAAAATTAAAGTTCTTTGCAGAAGAGTAGTAATAATCTTGATAATTTTTTTATTATAGAACTGATACTTCTTTATTATCTTCTTAAAATATTACTACTACTACATTCTTTCAATCATCTCATACATCTTTATTATTTGGATATTTGGTATATTTTTCACCTGCTTCTTTTAAGATATACATTATTAATCCATTATCTCCTGGAGTTTTTCACTTTGTCATAGATTTATTTATGGTTCACTTTTTCATTTAAAATCTTGTTGTTCTTTATTGCTATATAATTCTTACAAAACACTTCCACACATTTTATGATGTCCTATCTCTCTCTCTCTTTTTGTCTGCAGAAAATAATTTGATGTTAAATGAAATGAGATTCTACTCTTGGAGGCCTTAAATGAACTGAGCAGGGCAAATTCCTAATGTCCACTCCCTATGTTTTTGTTACTGTAGCTGTTACTACTATGTGATTATTCATATAGTATACAAGCATGGATAGGCTGCTCACCAATGTGCATTAGCCAGTGTGAGAGTTTATTGGCTTTTTACCTCTGAGTTTAAAATCAAAAACACCTTTGTTGTTCTTGTCAGTTGCCTGATAACTCTTAACTGAAATGTCAGTTGAAATTTTCTTGAATGCAGAATGAATGTGTGTATATTTACAATCGTGACAGAAAAAATAAATCAGGGCACTTATTCTCAGGAGTTTGTAAAACCACCAGCCTAGGTAGTTATTGGAAGCTGAAGGCAAAGGGTGCTAAGAATCTCCTGATTGTGAAACCAGGCCACCATTTGATGACAACATTTTTATTTTAGGCACTTACAACTGCAAATCACTTTCAAGGGAATGGGATTTCAAGAATTTGAAAAACTGTCTAATGTTGAACTTTGTGAAATTAGAAAAAAGTTGAAGAGACAATTAATTTAAAAAGTGGAAATGTACTGCACTACAAAGAAACAAACATTGGAAGTACAAATAGAGTAAGATTCATAATATAAGAAGTGGAAGAACAACATCATGGGGATTGTTTGGTGTATCAGACAGAGTGGCAAGGTTAGTTATTCAACTCATACCCAAACAAGTTCTCATTGTGATGAAGAAAGTAGAGGATTTTTATATAGATGTACAAAAGACTTGTGATCAGACCAAAGTACATTTTAAAATTATTATGGGAGACTTTAATGCTAGAATTGGTAAACAATTGAAAGATGAAAGTGCTGTAAGTAAATTTGGCTGTGATGATAGAAATGAGAGAGGATATAGACTTGTGGAGTTTTCAGAAAAAGAAAATGTTATATTATGAATTCTTTTTTTGAGAAAAATGTTGAATGCAAATGGACATGCATGAAGGTATATCAAAGTTAGATTATATTTTGATTAACAGAAAATATGTATTTCACGATTGTAATATTCTTAATAAATTAAACACAGGAGGTGATCATCAATTAGTGAGATGTAAGATACATATTAATGCAAAACTAGAGAGACAAAAATTATTAAGAAAAACTATTTAGAGTTGATATTCCTAATCTACAGAAACATTCCAATGAATTTAAATTAGAACTTGCAAGATTTTGAACATAATTCAGATTTGAATGAATTCAATAGGAAGATAACTGATCCACTTTTAAAAACTGCAACAAAGATAGCTGGTACAAAAAAGAAACTAGCAATTGACCAGTAAAATTTTTTCTAAGACAATTTATGTAGAAAAAAAAGAATATGATAATATATAAAAAAAGATGTATTAAGAAGGATTGAATATCTTAAATTTTGTAAAATGGTGTGAAAAAGAGTTTATAACAATATGAGAAATTATAATTGTGAACTAGAAAGGAAAATAAGTCTCAATAGTATAAAATAACATCTTACTATTCCTAAGAAACTTGTTTATGCAATAATAAAAAAGATGGAACTATTACTAAAAAGAAAGATGACATCATGAAATGTGTAGCAAGAATTATATAGCAATAAAGAACAAATACTAGGATTTTAAATGAAGAAGTGAGATATAAATCATTAATCAGAGCTTTTCTCTTCTTCATGCAATTAAATTTATGAAGAAGAGAAAAACTCTGATTAATGATGAAATTATAATTGATATCTCAAAAGAAACAGGTGAAGAAATAGAAAAATTATTGGTAAAGTTATATACAAAATGTCTAAATGATAAAGATGTACCAAATCATTGAATGAATACAGTATTAATATTTTTAAAAGGTGAAAAAGAAGATATTAGTAATTACAAACCTATCAGTCTTTTATCAGTTCTATACAACATTTTTACCAAAATAATTATAACTCATCTACAGCAACTTTGGATGTTAACCAACCAAAAGAACAAGCTAGATTTAAAAGTGTTTTTAGTACAATGGTTCTCATCCAAGTACTGAGAAAAGTTATAGAAAGGACCAATAAATATGAGTTGCCATTATTGATTCTATAAGCATTTCTTCAGTGATTAAAGCATTGGATCATCAAGATATAGATCCAGGATGTTGTCATATTCTGAAGAAATATTTATAAAAATGCAGCAAGAACAATTAGATTAAATAATGATACTAGGAAGATTAACATTGAGAATGGTGTATGATAGGGTGATTTTATATCTCCAAAACATTTTGCAGCATTTTGCAAGAAGTATTTTGTAGATTAGAATAGGAAGCTAAGGGAGTAAAAGTAAATGGAGATTATTTAAGTCATCTAGATTTTGAAGGTGATGTAGTTGTTTTTCCAAATAATGCTTTAAGAGTTTCAGGAAATATTGCAAGAGTTATCAGATGAAAGTAAGAAAGTAGGATTAAAAGTAAATGTTAAAAAGATTAAAGTAATGTTCAATTGATTTTCTCAAAAGAAGAAAATAAAGAATGATAATAATGAGTTAGAAGAAGTTAACAACTACAAATACTTTGGTCAGATTATTACTACAAATGAAATGCAATGATGAAATTAATTATAGAATTAAACTTGGTTGGAGTACTTTTATTAGAAATAATTTACTTTAAAAGAAAATATACCTATGTATTTGAAAAAGGAAGGTTTTTAATAAATGTGTGTTACCAGTTCATACTTATGAATCTGAGACTTGGACACTTATCAGAAGAGCAATACAGACTTCAGACCACTCAATGAAATATGGAGAAATGCATTTTTGGCATCAAAGTATTAAGAGACTGAAGTGGAGTTGAGCTGGACATATTGCTAGAAAAGATGGTAATAGATGAACAGTTGAAATCTTAAACTGGAGTCCCAAGAGATTTTAAAAGAAGCAAAACTCTCCATATAGTAGTGCCACTCAGTGCCAACCAGAGTAATCAATGGATTCACAAGCCTTCTGGAATCCATTGATTACTCTGGTTGTCACTGAGTAGCACTACTGTATGGAAATTTTTGCCTGTTTTAATAAGTTATGTGGTTATCTATCTTCCTGACATACGCTTTTTGGTACACGAGGTGCAGGACAAAGTTCACACAACCAACACTGGACCCCAATGCTATATTTTGTGATAGGCTCAAAGCTCTTCAAAACAAGGATAAAATACTATCCTCTAGATTTTTGTTTAATAATACATGGAGCCTACTAGTATGGCCCACAGACTCTACATGAATTTTGGACCTGATATATCCACATTGCAGTGTATCGTAGAAGAAGTAGTCTGTGTTGCAACATGTCGGATTCTACTAGAGGGGCATTGATTTCACACTACATGTATCCCAGCTGATAAGTTAGCATTATTGGGTCATTCTCTGCACTGGAAGGGGTGGGCAATACCAACTAAATAGTACGTATTTGCTCATATTATAACCTGCTAGTGCGGAGAATGGCTCTTGCATACTTTTTCCAGACCAACACCAGCAATGGATGAGCCAACATTAACAAAGTGTTTTTATTATGCATCTGTACAATTTTATAATGTCAATAAATATATTTTTAAAATAAGAAATAGTGATCACGTGATGTTTAGATTTTAAAAAACCTAGATAGATGAATGAAATAAGAAAATGTGTTGTGGTTATGTGAAGAAGAAAAATTAAAGATCAGAGAAGATGAATTGAACTTGGAGAAACCATCCTGCAGTAGATTGATAATGGTTGAAAATGATGATGATCTTTTTTTTAAATAAATAGTTCCATCATTTTCTTCTTTTAACAGAAATAAGTTTCCTACCAATATCAAAATGTTTTACACTTTTGAGCCTTTTATTTTCTTCTATAGATTTTCTTACTAATTTATAATTAAATTTTCTTACTATACTATTATTTATTTTTTTATATTATTTTATAAAACAGTAGATGCTCAATTCTTAATAGATCATTTTTATATATTTCCAAATTGCTTCTTTTTTTTATGTTGTCTTGTCACAAAAATTCATTGGTAAATTGTCTTTTTTTGTGCCAGCTATTTCTGTTGCAATTCTTAATAATGTATCAGTTATGTATATCATCTTCAAAATCTATCAATATTTTAAAACAATCTGCAAGTTGTAATTTTGGAATTATGAAGGCTATGAATGTCAACTGTGAATACTATTTTTTTTTTAAATGTTTGTCTCTCTAGTTTTGCATTAACAGATATTTTATCTCTCACTAATTGATGATCATTTTCTATGTTGCATCTATTAATATCATTACAGTCTTAAAATACATATTTTCTGTCAGTCAAATTATTATCCACTTTGCTTTTATGCATAGACAAATAAAACATTTAACCAAAAGCTTGGTAAATTCATTCTTTTCTAATACAGCATTGTACTGTTATGATATTGAACCCCAAAATATTTTTGCTTAGGGTCCATATTTTTTGTTATCCAATCAGATTATAATATTCTGCTGTATTGCAAATATTAAAGAATATACAACAAAATGTATAACATTTTTTAATGTTAGTTGTGTTACAAACTTTAAATATAATATTACATACATGCAACTGATCAACATCCTTCATAAGAGAATTCCAATCAATTTGTGGATGATTCAAATTTAAACTTCTCACATTTACTGACACAATTCATCTACAACAATGTATAATATTGAATTAGTGTTTTTCCTAGTGGATTTTTTTAACTGTGAAATTAAATAATAATAAGCTTAATTAAATAAATTTTATTACTTATTTTTTTATATTTTAGATAAAACCAAAATATTAATATATATTATTAAATTAATTAATATATAGTTATTACAATTCTATACATTTGTTGCATTAAATTTTAACAATGTCCTGCAACAAACCACAAATTTATAACTTTCTATAAATATTGTCAAAGGAGTTTCTACACATAAAGAAAGCAAACATTGAAAGAAATGTTCAATGTGAAGTTGCAATAATTTTTCCATTGGATCTAGAGAAAGATTTTATATATATATATTAAGGCACAATGAATCCAATATATATAAAAAATATTTGATTTTTTCCTTTATAAAATTGACTACTTTTTTACTTTGTTTCAGTAAAAATAAATTCTGAATGACTTATCACATTATGGATTATTGAAGCAGTCAATCTTAGCTTAAGATTGTGCTTCATGTTTCTACCTACTAACCTGTGTTTAAATCCCTATTTCCCATTCCGCTCCTTTTGTCGTGTATATATATTTCATGTATATATTTGAGATGCGCGTCTAAATTATAAAATTTAATGTTTCAATAACATGTTTTAAAATTATTATTAATTCTTTTTATTAATTATTAGTTCTTTTTTATTAAAGTATTATAGATGCAGCTCAAATATATACATAGGAGCAAAACTTACTAACAAAATATTGATGTTTTTAAATATTTATTATATGTCATTTTTAGCTTTTTCTTTTTAAATTGCTTGTTTTTCTAGTAAACTATATATTTTTTATAAAATCCAATATGGAAGATGTGACTGTTGTTAATTGTCCAAAAATAATTAAAGGGAGGTATTTTTAATTAAAGTTTTACTTAAAGTAAAAGGGGATTAAGATTAGAGATACTTTTGTTAAAAAACATGTCAAATCTATTTCTAATCTGGAAATAGATTTGAATTTATTTTTGGACGTTATCTTACTATTGCATCTTCAAAAACAACTGATAAAAGAAAAAGTATAAAATGACTGAATTTTGGATCACAGGGGAAGATTAGCTACTCTAGTGAAAATGATTGTTAACATCATGGTGAAACTTAAAATGATGTAGCAGTAAATCCACCACTCTTCAGCAGCCTCTGCCATTACCATAAACTCCTGCTGCCCTGAAATGAAGAAAGGTCTAAAAAAGACCTTCAGTGTGCTAATAGAAGCTTGCTGCCACAGGAAAACTTGCAATATTTTAAATTGAACTTTTAAAACTGCAAGGTAAATTATTTCAAACCGCCACCATTGAAACTAAATCTAGCTTGCCTAATTAATCTCGAATTCTACTATCAAGTTTTCTCATTGTATTCTTTAACTTTGCCTTTTTTTTTGTTTTAAATATATATGTAAATAGCTTTTCAATAATTTTTATAAATTTAATCCTATCTCATATGCTTCAACTTCTTTTTAATTTTGGTATGGTCATTTATTTATATATATTTATTATTTGATTTATATATCTGCTTGCTTATTAATATGTCAATCTAAAACAATCTGATGAATTGAATTTTCTAAAAATCCTTTCTATTTTTTTTTTAAGTAAACCTTCACGAAGCAAGTTATAAACGTCCATTTAAAACAATGCATTATTAATTAATATACTCGCCAGATTCTTTTTTGAGCCAACATTCTATTTATGTTTTAATATAATATATATATTTGTTTAACTCTGGATTTTCTACCGGTGTAAATCCAGAACTTAAGCTGATTAACGCTTGAAATCTTTTAAAATGTTTTGTTTTTATTCAATTCTGAAAGAGTGACCCATTAATTATTTTCTATAACTGCCAGTCTTCTTATATTTTCCATACTCTTAAAATTTAAAATCTTGTATTTAAATATTTCAGTTATTGTAAAATCAATGAAGGTGAGATTGATTTATTTTAACTAGCAGAAAAAGGGATGGGGGAAATCTTAATGTTTCTTTTACTAAATCAAATCTTAACGTATATTTTATTAATTTGAAATCTAAATCTTAATGTTTCCTTTGCTAAATAAAATCTTCAAGTATATTTTAGTAAATGAAATCTAAATTTCTCTCTATATATTATAATTGCATGGTGTATTATAGTATTCAAACAAGGATCATTTATTTTTAAAGCAGTAAAATTTATTCAATGTTGTTAGAGACATGTATCATTACTGTGTTTCTGTCATTTAGCCTATCTTCATATATATATATTGTACCGGTCGGTTTCGTCTGTTCATATAACAAGATCTAGCATCTAGGCAAAAGTACCTCGAATCCAATCCTGTGCAAGATACATAAGTCAGGAACATTCATGAACTCTGCCCTATTTGCCTATTTTCCAGATCTACCCACTTATGAGCAACAATTCCGATGATACTGATCTAATTTATTCCTACCCCGCCGGCATCACAAAGTCGTGACACAAAAAGACTCTTATTCGAACTTGGTTCATGTCTAGAATATTATAATTAGCGATTTTCGATCATCTAGTAAGTGAAACCTTTTTATATTACATCAAAATTATTTCTATTCAATGAATGAAACAATGACTTAGATATTTAGAAAGATATAAAATTTATTAAATCAACTTGGAGTATATATGATTGCAAACGTTATTGGTGTTACAATGTCAATAAAATGGGTGTTTATCTCCCTTGGACAACATTAACCTCCCTTACAATACTATACAATGAACATATTTAATCATCAATAACAAATAATTCATGGCTTTATTCTAGTGCGGCTATTTATATGTCAATAATTTATCGATTGACTGGGATACATAAGATTTTTAATAATAGCGCTAGACTACGGTACCCGAAGTTATTTGAATCCACCAGTAATAAGAACAGCAGCATTCAGACCAATACGTAAGTTTATTCAGTTGGACGATAAGGGTAATTTTATTTAATTAATATTTGCATTTTGCTATATAAGAACGTGTGTGGGAAGCTAATTTGGGAAATAATAATAATGGCAGAAGTGTTGTATCTGAAAGTGCGAATGAAAGATATATAAAAAAGTGGTAATCCGTTTAGTATAATCATAACAGTACGGTTTAGGAGAATTAATAGGCTTTTAACAAAAACGAAATATGGGAGAGTGGTACGTGTATGAGGGCAATGGAATGATCTATTCTAAGATCTAAGAAGATGCTTCAATTCACCGTTAATGAAATGCGACTCTCTCCAAACGTCGGCAGGGTCGGGTCATAAACAACTAAGAAGGTGCTTTATTGAATTGCCATAGGCTGGACTTTTGCCAGAGTGAACCCTATGCAATAATATCTCACGCTGAAGAAATCCAAAGAGGTTTGCCAAACCTTGTCCTTGGGATTGGAAGTAAAAATGAATGAAGCACAAAGATATATATATCACGAAAGGCCGGTATACACGTAACGCTTGCATTAATATAAATATGTAGATATTTAGCTAAGGAATAAATAATTATCGACTATCTTTATTAATAAAAACCCCTTGTACCGGTATGATTTGATTACTACGTGGATGTGGAAGAATTACAGTTAATGCTAATATAATATAGCTCATAGAACTAAACGACACCCCCGTTATGTATTATTTTAAACTACACGTAAACTTTCCACAACGTATAAATATAAATCTTTGGTTTTGAATGCTTGAATAAATAAATACTTTTCATATTATTAAATATATATATAGTCGGTGGTGGCTATTGATTTCAATAAAGTAGGATTAATTTTACTCATATAAATCTATTTGCAGATTTTAGAAGTTAGCGCTATTATTTAATTAACCAAATAAACACATTTCTAAGAAAATAGATTTTTACTTAGTTTTAGAAAATAACACTGTATAATAATTATCAAATTCTGATTTTATTTCCCCAGACTGGCAGGCACCCGCTATACTAAGAATACCAAATTTATTTTTAAAACTACTAAGTTAATTACCCTCTGAAAAGTAAGGAGGGTTTTCTTTTATTAAAAGAGATAGCGTAAGCATTTGCGATTCTGGGGAAAATTATCGACATATAATTTAGTATCTGAAAGTATAAAACATAATAATGAGAATAAAATATTGCCGCATAGACGTGACATTAAGAACTAATAATTATTCAGGAGAGGTTTAATGTAGGAGAGATTACAGCTAAGTTATATATAGAGAAAACCAGGTACAATTAACAAAAAGGTAAGAACTTTACAAATTAATTCATAACTAATATTAAATTTTACAAATGAAAGATTTACAAAATGTTTAAAGAAATAGATAGGTGAAAGTTCAAATTATTCACGGTAACTTTAAGAGTCTAGCAGCATTTGAAATGATTACCTCTGTAAAACATGGCGGTTCTTTTGATGATTTCAATTCCCGTGGAGACTAGATCTAGTTTATCAAACATAGTTATTCAGGCAGGTAGTAATTTTATGATTTAACGAACAGGCATATCAGTATAGTCTATGAGTATCGGGATCCATGGGCACAGATTGCAGGGAAGGCCATCTCGAATGGCGAGAAAGGCGATTTAGATTTACTCAGTACACATTGAAATTAACGAACGCAAATTTTCTTGGTAACTGCTCTCCTTGACCATCCTAGTTACTCTCCAAATTAATTCGTAATTAATTCCATGCCTCGGTATTTTTGGAATCCCTTTCTGATTGGTCATTGCAATCTAATTTCCAAAAGAATTCGTATACAAGCTTTTACCTATTGTGATGGAAGATGCCATTGTTAGATAAGTATTCAAACTTTAATTAATTTTGATAAAAGAAAATGTTTGTAACAAAAGTAAATCAATTAAGTTTAGTTTCTACTTTTGATTTTAGAGAAACTTTTAATTAAAGTTATGTTAGAATATTATACAAGATTACGCTTCTCACCTTTAATTAATTTTGACTAATTACAATCGCATCTTCCATATTGGATTTAAAAGAAAAGTGGAGTTTAATGGCAAAAATAATTTAAAAACACAATTTTATAAAATTACATATCACGAACTTTTCCACTAAATATTGGCTCAGTACTTTTGTCTCTACAATATCTATAGATATCTGAGCTGCAATTAACAAACAATTACTATAACTTTTATAAAATAAATAAATACAGAAATTATAATATATTTTGATATTATAAGTCCGTGATAATTAATCCCCCATTCCCTATTGCGTATACGAATTTTCAGATGCTACATTTATTAATTTTATTTTGCATGTTTAAATTCAGATATTTATGCCAATATCTTCGTTAATACATATGTTAGTTAATAATACTCAAACAAAAAGATACAAACAAATGTGTTAGTGAGTGGAATATGTATGCAAGAATAGAGTTTGAATTTAGGTTGGTAGCGGAAGATTGGAAGTGGGCTGTGAAGCGCAATCTGAATCTCAGATTCCGCTTCAATATATATATATATTATGTGCTTCTAATCTGGGGGTTGTGACAAGTTCGAACCCATAGATTTCTTCTCAAGTCTTCGTATAAAAATGCCTCTGGCGATGACCCGTAAGTTTGGCACATGCTATGCATATTCTTTCTTCGTATAAAAGGCCACTGGCGGTGACCCATAAGCCTGGCACATGCTATGCCCATCCATTTCTTCATATAAAAATACCTCTGGTGGTGACCCCTAAGTTTGGCACATGCTATGCCCATTCATTTCATTTTTCATCCAGAAGCACGACCTTTTCCTCTTAGTTATTTTAGGCTATTATGTCAGCACCGTAAACTTCTTCGTATTATTATTATTTCTTTTGCTTCATGGCCCAGTTTTAATGCTCTAATATTAAAATTAAGCTTTGCTTAAAATATATATATATAAATGCCAATTACTTCTATTTTATTGATTAAGTTTATTTCAATCATATACACTCCCACCGCCATAATTCTTATATCTATATTTAAGAGTATCTATATGCCTTGGGGAAAATAAAGCGTTCGTCTTACTATCGTTAAAATAATTTTTCATTAAATATTTTGTCATAGTTTCAAATATAATGTTTCAACTGTCTTTTGTTTATTTTCACAACCTCAGTGGCATGAAAATAATTTATATTTGTAGTGAATCTCAGAACGCTCCCCTAAATCATATGTTAGTCACCACATTTCAGAACCATAACCCAAAGCGTTAATAGCAATTTTATGTAATTTCTTTCTAATAGTTGATTGGCATTTTAATATTGGACCCACCAAAGATGTGTGTTTATTTGTAATATATTATTTAGCTAATAAAGAGCATATGAGAAATAATAGCGCGAATGACACTATGTAATTATCTACCGCTTGCTCATTCACGCACATACTAATGTACTTAATTTATAAATGTATAATAATTTGTCAGTATATTAAAATATATTATTATCTAACTTATTTGAGTAGTTCGAATTCCTTTTTCCTCCACTTCCACATATTACAGCCATGCTTATATATCTTTTAGTTTAGTTATAGTAATAGATGTCTCATTGTCTTCTCAGCTTTGCTAGTCGGCCGGATTAAGATTAATTCTCATGTGCCATCACTATTATGTTATTCATTAGGTGTTTGATCTGGGGCTTAGAGAGTGGGTTCGAATCCAGGCTGGTCTCTGACCTAAATCTTGGACTTGACTGGGTTTGAAGTACATTTTGTGAGTTCCAGCTCATGTTAGATGGATAAACATGTTTTGACTGGTACATTATGCTTTGAAGGTGATTAAAACTTTAGTTGAATAAAAAAATTTCTTGTGCCAGGATAAAACAGAAGCAATTGTCAAATTTTGTTAGAAATATATGCGATGAAACATCCAAACTTGAGTTAAAGCCTGCAAGTTAAATATTTATTTTCTGATGCATCCAAATTGTATCACTTTCCTCGTTTACTTTTTTCATTTCAAAGTGGCACAAAAATAAAACTTTTTGATTTTGTGTTATTATTAGGAGAAACTGCTGAACTTGTTTGCAGATCATTTTACAGATTTCCTTAAAAAATATAATTTTTTTAATAAAAATTAGTTGTATAATGTGCAGATAATACTAAAGCTAATTTGTAAAATATTGCATTAAAGTGTAACAACAATATCTTTACAAAATTGAAAAAATAGAATGCATTGAAAAGTCTTTGTTTTGATTGTGCAGAATATATTAACTTAGAAATATTAAAAATGTAATCTAAAAAATGTTAGAATAAAATCACTTAGAGAATTTGACAAGGGTGTGACATAGAATATCACAACATCTTAAAACACAATAAAACTAAATATCTTATTTTGATACCAGCTATTGAAAAAAATATTGAGATCATATGTTTATTTGAAATCATATTTTCTATGTATTAAGAAATGACTAACTATTATGATTTAAAAAAAAAATGATTGTTAGAAATTGAGACTCAAAATTTGTGCACAGTCTATATTTCATAATGTTATTAAAAACATCAAAAGAAACACAGTTATGGAAGCAGTAGATCAAATCAATTTATTAAAGAATGATTATGTGCCAATAAAAAAATAATCAGATGGCTTTATTTCCCAGGAGTTCATTAGAAGATTACCAGAATTGAAATTAGTCTGAGGACTTTGCTCAGGGTCTGACACGCTTTCACTGCACTAAACTATGCAACATTTTATGTTCCAATAGGAATTTAAAATGACTGATAAAGTCTAGATGAAAGTAGTAGCATTAATAAAAATTGGTTTGCATTACATATTACATTTTTTATGATAACTATCTTTAATATTTAGTATTGTATCCACAACAATTTCCAGAAATACACAACTTTAATTGGACTGAATTCAATAAACCTATAAGTAGGAATAAACCATTCGATTATATAAGAAATGTTAATGCTATGAATAAGTCATATAAAAACTACAGACCACATAGAAAAATATTGATATAAGACTATTAGGATTAACAAAAAGGAATTGAAAATGAAATTCATGGGTGAGAAATTAAACAGACATCGTTATATTGAAATAATTAAGAGACTGACATGGAGTTGAAATTTGGCTAGATATATCATTAGAAAACATGGCAATAGATGGACAGTGTTAAAAAAGACCTATAAAAAGATCTTTTAAGAGATGCATGGATAATAGTTTATTGGAGAAATGTGAAGAGAAGCTATGGATGAGAAAAATGGGATTAACAATAGTTGTGAATGATTTATTTTAATTTTTTGTGTTATAACAACAACCACAAAAAAGTCATTTCCAACATTTTTTAAATTGTAAAAATAAAAGCTATTTTTTTTTTTGTTTTTAATCTATAATTTAAACTTTTTGGCATGAAACTTACATTATATAGTGGTTGCTTTATTATGCTTATTCTTTTTTTCTAACTACTTTTCAGAATTTTCATTGCTCTTCATAGCTTACTCTGAGGGCAAAAAAGAAAAAAAAAAAGAATTCCGTTGAGAAAGAATGATATTGTTTTTATGTTCAGAGATATTTATTATCAAAATATTAAAACATAATGCCCTTTGATACCTATATATAATTCTATTAATTTTCAAATGCAATATTATAAATTATAGCTTAATAATTATAAAAATCAATAATGTATTAAAACAGTGCAAGTTTTTATGGTGTAGTTTATTTACTTGTATATATCCACTATTTATTATCATAGTATTTTGGACATTATTTTTAATTATGTAACTTTTTTGTCTATCCATTGTAACGACGTATCTGGTTCTACACATTTATCATATAAACAAATTATCTATTAATTTTGCATAAAGTAAAAACGTTTTAATTTATTATATTTAATAAACTCTTCACAAAATTCAATTAACTCATCATTTTTACTAATTTTAATTTTATTCTTGTATTGAAGTCCTCTAAGCATTTTCAATTTATTTTTAATTTTCCTTAGTAAAAAAAAAACAAAACATCTCTGTTCCTCTAAATAGTTTTAATTATTATCCACAAATCACTATCAAATGCTTATTTATTTACATTTCATTTTATCTAAAAAGTTGCTAGTCATTTGGCTATTCTTTTCTTAAATTATTTGATTTATTTTGTACTTGTTAGGAGTTTGCTATTAACTGAAAGGAGACCCTTTGATTCCTTTTGGAATTCTTAAAGGAACAAGAAGGGCAAAATCCTAATATTCACTCCATATATTCTTGTCCTTGCAGCTGTTATTATAATATGATTATTCATATAGTATATGGACATGGATGGGCTGCTCACCAACACACATTAGCCAGTATGGTGAGTTTATTGGCTTTTTAACTCTGAGTTTAAGATCAAGAAACACCATGGGTTTTCTTCTCAGTTGCCTTATAGGGAGAATGAATGTGTAAATGATAAATATTTTTCCGATGTATACAATCATGACAGACAAAAATAAATCATGGCCCTTATTACCATTAGGTTCTAAAGTCACCAACTAATGCAACAGTTGGTGGCCAAAGGCAGAGGATGCTAAGAATCCCCTGATTGTGGACTCAGGATACAATTTGATGATGACATTTTTATTTAGGTACTTACAACTGCAGATCACTTTCAAGTGAAGGAAGATTGCAAGAATTAGAAGAACTGTCTTATATTAAATGGGACATTATTGGACTTTGTGAAGTTAGACAAAAAGGTGAAGAGACAATTGATTTAAAAAGTGGTCATGTACTCTACTATAAAGGCACAAATATTGGAAATACAAGTGGAGTAGGATTCATTATAAATAAAAAGTGGATGAATAACATTGTGGAAATTGATGGTGTATTAAACAGAGTGGCAATAGCAGATACCAAATGCAGATAATTCAGGTTTATGCCCCAACAACTTCTCATAGTTATGAAATAGTAGATTTTTATATGGATGTACAAAAGGTTTTTGATCATAAAACAACATTTTAAAATTGTTATGGGAGACTTTAATGCTAGAATTGGTAAACAAAGGAAAGTGCTATGGGTAATTTTGGTTATGGTAATAGAAGTGAGAGAGGACATAGACTTGTGGAGTTTGCAGAAAAAGAAAAACTTTGTATTATGAATTCTTTTTTTGAGAAAAATGTTAATAGGAAATGGACATGGAAGCATCCAAATGAAGGTACAGCAGAATTGGATTACCTTTTGCCTAACAGAAAATACATATTTCAAGATTGTAATGTTTTTAATAAAGTTAACACAGGAAGTGATCATTGATTAGTAAGATGTAAGATACATGTTAATGCAAAACTAGAGAGAGAAAAATTATTAAGAAAAACAATATTTACAGTTGATATTTCTAATCTTCAGAAACATTCTAATGAATTCAAATTAGAACTTACAAATCGGTTTCAAGCATTAGTAGAGTTTGAACATGATTCAGATTTGAATGAAATTAATATGAAAAATAACTGATACACTTTTAAAAACTGCAACAAAGATAGCTGGTAGAAAAAAGCAGAAACTGACCAATGAAATTTCTATTGAGACTAGAGAATTTATGAAGAAAAAAAGGAATATGAAGATATACAAAAATGATGCATTGAAAAAGATTGAATATCTCGAATTTTGTAAAATGGTGTGGAAAAGAGTTGAAAATGTTATAAGAAAGTATAACTGTGAACTAGCAAGGAAAGCTGTGGAAGAGAATAAAAGTCTTAAGAGTGTAAACCATCATTTTGGTAGTGGTAGGAAATTTATATCTGCAATAAGAAAAAAAGATGGAGTTATTACTAAAAAGAGAGATGATATCATGAAATGGGTAGAAGACTTCTGTCAAGAATTATATAGTAATAAAGAACAATTACCTTCTATATCTATTACATCTTCTGAATTGCCCAGAATTTTAAATGAAGAAATGAGACATGCAATTAAATGTATAAAGAAAGGAAAGGCTCCAGGTAATGATGGAATTATAATTGATATATTAAAAGAAGCATGTGAAGAAATAAAAATTTTTTTTAGCACAGTTATATACCAAATGTCTAAATGATAAAGATGTACCAGATGATTGGCAGAATGCAGTTTTAATATTATTTAAAAAAGATGATAAATAAGATATTAGAAATTACAGACCTATCAGCCTTTTATCAGTTTTATACAAATTTTTTATCAAGATAATTACAACTCATCTACAGAGAACATTGGATTTCCACCAACCAAGAGAACAAGCTGGATTTAAAAGTGGTTTTAGTACAGTAGATCATATCCAGGTATTGAGAGAAGTTATAGAAAAGGCAAATGAATATGAGTTGCCATTATCCTTTGGATTTGTAGATTATGAAAAGGTATTTGATTCTATAAACATTTTTTTAGTGATTAAAGCATTGGATCATCCAAGATATTGTCATATTTTAATGAATATTTACAAAAATGCATTAGCAAACAATTAGATTACATAATGATACTGGGAAAGTCAAACATTGAGAAGGGTGTAAGACAGGGTGACTCCATACCTCCAAAACTTTTTACAGCAGTGCTGCAAGAAGTATTTTGTGAATTAAAATAGGAAGCTAAAGGAGTGAAAGTAAATGGAAATTATTTAAGTCATTTAGATTTTGCAGATGATGTAATTATTTTTGCAAATGATACTTTAGAGTTTCAGGAAATGTTGCACAAGTTATCAGATGAAAGTAGGACTAAAGATAAATGTTAAAAAGATTAAAGTAATATTTAATGGATTTTCTCAAAATATGAAAATAAAAATTGATTATAATGAATTAGAAGTAGTTAACAGTTACAAATCCCTTGGTCAGATTATCAATACAGATGGAAACATAATGGATGAAATTAATCATAGAATTAAACTTGTTTGGAGTGCTTTTGGTAAAAATAACTTGATATTAAAAGGAAATATGCCTATGTGTTTGAAAAGGAAGGTTTTTAATAAATGTGTTTTGCCAGTTCTTACTTAGATCTGAGACTTAAGACATTTAACAGAAGAGCAATACAGACTTCAGATCACTCAAAGAAGTATGGAGAGATGCATGTTGGAAGTAACAAGAAGACATCGAAAATGCAATATATGGGTAAGAGAACAAACAGGTGTTACTGACCTCATTGAAAAATTTAAAAACTGGAGTTGAACTGGACATATTGCTAGAAAAGATGATAATAGATGGACAATTGAAATCTTAAACTGGATTCCAAGAGATTGTAAAATACCCAGAAAGAGATCACTTGTGAGATGGATGGATGAAATAAGAAAGTGTGCGGGGATGATTTGGAAAAGAGATGCTAGAGATCAGAGAAGATAGACTGAACTTGGAGAGACCTTTATTCTGCAGTGGACTGATAATGGTTGATGATGATATGAGAAACATTCGAGATTTTAAATCAATCCCATTCTATTATTGATATTGTTTTAACTAAGTGTTCATGTATTGCTTTCCATTTAACAAATATATTTTTCATCCTTTCCATTAAATATTAATGTGTTAAATTTTTTTTTACTGAATTTAATCTTCATATATATATTTTCTATTTTTGACATTTTTCTAATAGTAGTTTCATATCTTTTATACTATTTACTAAAATGCCATATCACCTTTCAAAAAGAAAACTGTCAGATAATTATTTTTTCTGATTTCTATTATGGAAATCTTTACCCCTATTTCCAATATTTCTAACTAAATCTGATATTGATGATTAATTAGAAGTAATATAAGAATTGATACATGTGTGGGAAATATATATAAATAAATCTATCTGATTTACAGTTTTACTATTTGTTTCTGAAACTAAATGATTTATTATATTTAATGCATTTACATACAGATAAGTTTCACTGTTTTCCCCATTTTTCAGTTTTTTAGTCCTATGCTTCCCCCATATAATATTATATAAATTATAAAGCACATATCTATTTTAAATTTTCATATCTCTCTAAAAACATCAGCATCATGTTTGTTCCCTTTACATTTTTGAAAGCTAAATTGCTATTGGATAAAAATTAATCCAACTATGAATACTATTTTTATTAAGTACATCATCATGATCAGAAGTTAAAGATGAATTTTGAAATGCTTATACTAATCAATTCATGTAGATATACATCAATATATACCACAAGGATGATTCTTCAGTCAATTCAACATTTCTGCCATAATCCATTCTTTCTAAAAGATTCATGTTTTGTCTAAGCCCTATTCAACCAAAAGGAATCAATATTGTATCTATTTAGAAATGCCTTTGAGATAATTTTTACTATGAATATGAAGTGTCTTTGTTATGCAATAGCCAATAAAATTGCATCTTGTAATTATAGATTTAATAGCATGATAAACGACTGCAAACTAAAAATATACTAATTCCTCTTATAATCTCACCATTTTACTTTCAGAATTTATTTCTTTAAAATTTTCCAATATTTTGCTACAATGACAGGAAATCCATGCTTGACTTTTATATAATAAATATGGCTGAAAATATTTTTATATATTTCAAGTAGTTATATTATTATGGTAAAATATTCTATTTTTAATTTGCTAAAATCTTTTTACCAAACCTATCTGCCATTTAAATGAATTGACATTTTCAAGCTGATAACTGCCGTAAGTCAAAAGATGTTAAATGTTTTTATTCCATCACTGGCACAGTGTTTTAAACATTAATTACTGAACAAACTTTTTTGAGCTGTTTTTAAAACATTCTATAGATCATCATTTTCATTGGCAAAAAAAACACAATCCTTAACATAATGTAAATCCATGACCAAGACAGTGTTCTTGTTTTTAATATATACTGTAAACACTTAAAATCTTATTGTTATTCTTGATGCCTACTTTATAAGTCAATTATAAATCATTATAAAATGAAACTACTACATATCTCTGTTGAACCCAAACTTCATCTCATGTAACAGATTTTTCATTGTTAATATTATTCTATCATGTATTAGATGCAAAAGGTAAACAAGCTTACATATTTGCCAGCTATTTTCAAACATTACCATAAATTTGGTTCTTTAAAATTAATTAATCTTTGATAATAACTAATCTATTCAATAAACAACTTATTCAATTAAATTTTTGAATATATTATTGTTGAAATAGATAATAGTAATATCGTAATAATTAATGTAATAGCAATAATCAGCCATTAAGCAATGAATACTCTACTTCAAAATATAAGATAAAGTCTTTGTGAAAAGATATAATAAATCCATCTATCTTTTCAACTCAAACATTTATGTATGGGCAAAGCTTAAACATTTGGGAATGAGAGCATGAGGATGTTAATTACTTTTACTATGCCTGAATGAATGATGCTTGCGAAATTTACTAGAATTTATGATACGTAATTCTTATTTGAAATTAAACATATGTAAATGAGACATTTGTTATATAGCACTATGTTTTTATAAACTGTAAAACACCTTCATGCTCTCATTCCCAATTGCTTAAGATTTACCCACACATAAACATTTGGTTGAAAGGATAGATGGATTCATTCTATCTTTTCACAAAAACTTTATAGTGTTTGGAAGTGAGAGTATTCATTTATAGTTAAAAATCCACAAAGCGTATGTGCATTAGCTTAATGGCTGATTATTATTATTACAGTTTATAAAACATAGCGCTATATAAAATAAATATCTCATTTACTTAATAATTACTAACTGAAACACACAGGATTATTATACACCACTGTCTATATATGTAATATATAGGGTATATGAGCACAGACTTTCACCTGACCCACCACTCTCCACCCTATCTCATAACACTGATACACTTGAACACACATGTTGAAAAGATAAATAATCACCAATATATATATTTCATGCTAAACCAGCACTCATCAGTTGGTCCAAATTACCATCTCTTCACATGTATGCTATAAGTGCTCAGATATATATTAAGATAGCCAAACCTCATACTTTAATGGACAGGCTTCAATCTACTCCACCTCCAACTCTTCAACCATCCATCCAATTAAAAATCTGATGATGGAATGCTTGAAGGTCACCCTGAGGCCAAGATTCTTGTCACACCTATGTTGACTTAAGGTCAATCTAATTCTTCATATACAGGACATAATCCATTTAATACATATATAAGGGATGGGCAGACATCTCTACTTATTATAACTGAAACACACAGGCTTATTATATGTCTATGTCTATATATGTAATATATAGGGTATATGAGCACAGACTTTCACATGACCCACCACTCTCCACACTATCTCATAACACTGATACACTTGAACACATACATATATGTTGAAAAGATAAATAATCACCAATATACATATTTCATGCTAAACCAGCAATCATCAGTTGGTCCAGATTACTATCTCTTCACATATATGCTATAAGTGCTCAGATATGAGATAGCCAAACCTCATAATAATAAGCCTGTGTGTTTCAGTTATTACATAAGTAGAGATCTCTGCCCATCCCTTATATGTGTATTAAATGGATTATGCCCTGCATATAAGGGATTAGATTGACCTTTGGTCAACATGGGTGTGACAAGAATCTCGGCCTCAGGGTGGCTTTTGAGTATTCGATCATCAGATTTTCAATTGGATGGACGGTTGAAGAGTTGGAGTAAATTGAAGCCTGTCCATTAAGGTATGAGGTTTGGCTATCTTAATATATATCCGAGCACTTATAGCATATATGTGAAGAGATGGTAATCTGGACCAAACTGATGATTGCTGGTTTAGCATGAAATATCTGGACATTCATGCAACAAAATCCAGAGTTTTAGCAAATCATCCCAAGGCTGACCAGCATAGAGTGGTACAAACCCCAGTTCCTTTATTAATGCTCAAAGATTTACCACCTTGTAGATGACAGGTATGAGGCCATAGTAGCATTCTCTTTCATCACATGATGGCAGTAGAACATCGGCAAAGCACAAGACTATGAGAAATTGACTTTCTAACTAGTATAGCTACATAGACAAGATGTGTGGCAGAACATAATTATAAAATATGGATTGTGACTCTTAACTAATGATTAACTAATCAATAATGTCTTAACAATGCACAACATTGAGACATGAAACAAAAGTTAAATTTAAAATTAATTTAATGAAAACCAAATAATAAATGAAAATAACTATTACAGTGATTATATGGATTATCTCACTCACAGGTGATTAAGTTAGGGATATAATTTAATATTTGAGTTTTGGGTTCACATGCAAGTAATGATTGAGGATATAATCATTTATGGTTTACTTAGTTACATGTAGCTTTAGTTTACATATACATATGTGACAATTTAAATTATTCGCGGTGACATTAATTATTCTGGCTACAAATTAATTACATTATTATATTTGTTATAGATATGTATATCACTCATAAGTGATGATTTTAATATGCGCATTTACTGTTTATATATAGCATTTCCAACCACACACAGGTGACTGTAGTTTGGGTTACAAATAATTTAATTTACTTTGCTATATATATCTCTATCACTTGCAGGTGATGAAGAAATTATACATTTAAAATTACAGTTTCATGAGCCTTAATATTGCTTTATAACTTAGTTAATTTTCTCATGACTATCTATGCCTAGTTTATGCTATATAACAGGATCTAGATCCGCTTTAGAGCTAGCAGAAGTGATTATAAACATTTATAAAGAATAAGATATTTTATTAAGTGCAGATATTTAATATTCTCAATATAGCTTATATGCCTATGAAACTAGATTCAAATTCAGATCAAAGCTGAAAATTACAATTATTATGGTGGGATGAACTGATGATTGACAGTTAGACTTAAGATACCAAGGTGTATAGAAAATGTAAGATCTGAGTCCCTGCATTTCAAATGTGCCTTTTTAGGAGATTTGTACCAAGTACTGGTTCCCTTTTTCACTGTACTCATTGCTGTGGAAATAAGAGACCTTTTAGTCTGGCGATCGAACAACTAATTAAACTATGGGAGTCTCATACTCCATTTCTGAGGATGCAGATTGGGGTGAGGAGTAGCCAACCACCATTTGAAGGAGATAGTTGTCCGAACTAAGAGAGTAATGATATAGCCCTTACACATACGCCCATTAAAGAAATATACACAACAACAAATATATATGCCATGGTGTTTCTTAAAAACATATTCGCACCACATTATTATATAATAAAAATTAGGATGCTAAACAATAGTTTCCTTCATGAAACTCCTGCATATCAGTTCATTACATAGCATCTATAATTATGCTATTAATGAAAAGCTTATGAATCTAATTCATAAAGCTATCTATATAGGCATTGTTATAGCTTTATGCTGTGTTTCATCACTCTAATTAAATATTATCTCCAAAGCAAATCTATCTCAAAGTAGCTGTAAGCTTTTAATTATTTCTTAAATAAAACATTTTGTCCCTTTCAAAACAGAGATTCTTTTGTGTGTTAATATACACGCGATATTACATATATGTGTGAGAAGATTTAATTGCCCCTCACTAAGCATTTTACTAAGAGTAAAACTCCGTTTTGAACAAATATAGCATAAACAAATACATAATTGAAAAATAATAAAATTTGGCATAGATTTAACTAAAAGAAATGGAAGTTTAAAGAGGAGATTTAGTGTAAGGGAAATCTGATGTTTGGTTTTGTTTTAGCCTAGTTTAAAAAAGGAAATTGAAATGCAATTAGTTTACATCTGATTGACTCAGTTCAATACAAATTTAAGTTGTGTATGATAATTAATAAAGGCAAATATTATCATTATGTTAAAATATGTAAAAGCAAATATCATTAAGTTAAAATATGTAAAATAACTTAGAAACTTAATTATCATTTTAGAATAAAGCATTTAGAATTATATGTAACAAAAGTTATGATAAATAATTTAAAATCAATTGATTTAGGCAAATTAAAACTAAATAATTTTTAATAACTCAGAATAAGATCTATATGTTGAAGTAAATCAATCAGAAATGAATCAGCAAACAAATAAATCAGTAAATAAATTGAGTACATAAACCAATAATTAAATAAATCACTCATCAACTCAGTATGTAAATCAGGCAAGATTTTAAGATTAAAATGAAGAAAATAAAATTACATTTAAGAGATGAGTTATGGCCATAGATTTTAGATTTAGCTAGCTTTTAGGAATTAATGCATTTTAGTTGAAGAATTAGTTTTAAGTGGGGAAGATACCGCTCTCTTCTTTCTGCTAGCAAGATGGTTTTATGTTGACAGACTCTGTTAACTGGCCATTGGCTTCCATCTTACTCCTCTCCACATCTGGTAGATCTTGCGAAGTCCGGACAGCAAGGGTGTTGCTATTGTAGCCCATTATCATCATCATCACCAATTTTAACATAATTTGTCGAGTTGACAAAATAATGTCCGAATGAGTTAAGATGGCTGCAGAGGCTTATATTACCAGCTTATCCCCCTCTCCCCTGTCATAGTAAGTTTTTAGATCTGTTTTGCTAATTTTCTCACTGTATTCTAAGAATCATGGAATCCCACTGTGTTTTATTTCTTACAGCTGGGTTTTGCATCTGATCATCCACGATTTTTCCTTAATTACTCAGGATAATTTATTCACATCTTATTCTACAATCTATTGTTACTTTTAATTTTGTAATTAGGTCAAAATACAGTGAGAAAGATTAAGTTTTATGAGGTCATCTTTTTAGAAAACAAATCTACAGATGGAAAACATCTGATTATATATGTAACTCGATCAATTAATTTAGCGATATATGCAGAATTATATCATACTTTCAAATATTACTTTTAGAATAATTATTCTAAATAAATAAATTTATAATGCTTTAATTCCATTAACATTATTCTTTCCTGCATATATGTAGTACTACTCTTGTTACACATACAATGCATTTTTCATTTATTTACTACTAGAAATATGTGTGTACATATGGGTTTTCAAATATATAGATACAATTTTTATACTGTATGCTACGATATATGCACACATACATGACCAATACATTTAGGTTTAAATTTAGCCTGATTTTAATACAATAGTAACCTGACATACGAAGATTTGGTGATAGCTACATAGATAGAAATACTACTATAATATATAGTAGGTGAAACAGTAGGATTGTTTCAATATGTATATTGGTGATTATCTATCTTTTCAACATGTGTTCAAGTGTATCAGTGTTATGAGATAGTGTGGAGAGTGGTGGGTCATGTGAAAGTCTGTGCTCATATATCCTATATATTAATAGTTACTGCGTTTGCTATCCACTTTGATTTTATAAATTGTAATTAACATAAGTATCATTAAAATCAGATGTAACCTGTTTGTGGATCTATATATTTCAAAAAATACAAATAGTTTTACAACAAATGTATCACAAATATATTAATTATTAAATGCAAAGATCAAAAAATAATGAAAATATTTCCTTTATCAGTTTAAAATAGCTAAAATAATCATTGGTAAATAGTATAAATTGCAAATTATTATTGACTTTTTGTCAGCCCTTAAAAATTTGGTTTTTATTGCTTGAACCAAATATAGAATGCATATTTTTTTAAATCAGAATTTTCTTTTTAATATTCATGAACCATATGCTCAAATTGTCAGTCGTACTTGAAAACTTAGCCAAACACACATTGCCTTTGAAAAATAAATATCAAATTACCTACCAAAATAGTTGGGATGGAACCAATTTTTTGATGTTACTGTGATTTTAATTTTGAATAACACTAATTAATGATTTATTCATTAGTCTGAAATACTTTGTAATATTAACTTCTTTTACATTCTAACTATATTATAATCCACAAAATGTCTTTAAGTATGGATGTATCTAAATTTCTTTATAGTGATTTCTGTTCATGATAATCAATTTCTGTATTATGCAAACTTTTAAGTAACATTCAAATTCAGAATGAATACTTATTATTATTTCAAATAATTTAGACAATAGTTTAATGCTCCTACCAAAATATACATTAAAGGCTGAATCTTATGTTAGAAGTCAAGCATTAATCAAATGAATACAGGCATCATTGCTCAAAATAATTTTTAATATCATTAATTTTTATTGTTAGATGTCAGGATTCCAGACATCACAGAGATTACAACACTAAGCATGCTCTTTATGAAACACTCTTTAAAATGCTTACTTTTCATTACACTGATTTTTTCTTCAAGTTTCTTTATAAGCTGCTATACTAATACTAAACCATGAGATATTCTTAGCTTTAAGTACTGTTTTACAGTAAGATAGTGAAGAATGCATATTAAGCAATCTTTAGCATATTCTAATATATGTAGTATCATTTCTATGTCTTACTTCTTATTGCTTATTTGTATTCCTTAAATGAACAGTTTTCCATGGAAAATGATTTTTCTAATTTTAGTGAGATAGGCTATTTCCAATAATCTTTTACAGATTCTTTTTCATTTTTAAAGTTATGAAATCTTTAAATAGAAATACCTAAGAATTTATTTGCAAAATGAAACTACTACCTCAAATTTAGAATTTCTCAGATTCTACTGCTACTACAAGATTATGTATTCCTACATATTTGTATATAAAATGGAGACTGAGATCAGAAATGTTATATATATATATAATTAAATAATGAAAAGATTGTTACCTAAACACACATTCCTATAATTAGTGTAGAGAAATGATTCATGGTATAAGAAGCTCATAATGAATAGACTATATAAATTTTTGAATGCATGAATAAAAAAAGAACAGAGAAAGAAAAAAGTTGTTTATATTAGAATATGCTATTTAACTTTGATATCATATAAAGAAACAAAAAATACTCTTCAGCAATAGATCTTATTAATAATCTGAATTCAGCACACAACACTAATAAATGTGTCATTTTGTTTAACTGCACTATTCTTTTTTAATGGAATTACATTTAAAAAATATTAGTGGGCCACAAATATCCCATAGAGTTAATTATAAATATTAATTATTGTAATTCATTTTTAATCCAATGTCATCCAAATTTTTATCAAAAATTTTGCATAATTTCTATTAGGTATGTCTTATAAACTTTAAAACACAATTTTTAAATATTATATATTAATCTTCATTTTTTTGCTAAAATCTATTTTTTTTTAATTATACAAATCATTGAACTGTTTTTTTTAAAACAAACCTATACTATATAAATACTTACTTATCCAAATAATTTTGTATACACTTATCTATTTATTTAATTTAACCATATACTACTAGTTAATGTATTTGTTTATTCTTTTCCTTTTTTCATATTTTAGTGTTGATACTTTTCTGCTTGTCAGTGGAAATAATTTAACATGCTGTTCTGTTAATGGAATCTAATCTATGATCTAAAACTTTTACAGTTATTATTTCACCCATAGATCACTTTCTATTTGTCAGGTTTTTATTTTCTCCAATTATTAGATCACTGAATTATCTAAACATAAAACATTTTTTATCCATATACATTATATTGCACATTATACAAGAACGTTTCTATATATAATTTGATAATCATTTAGGCTTTTTATGCCGATTGTTATATATTTTTTTAAAAAATCTCTTTACACAAATATTTATATTAAAAAATATTCCCATGTATGTATTTTATAAACATCTTTAATTAAATAATTTTTTTTATTATTTAAAACAAATCTCTTCTTCAGTCTTTAATTCTTTGAAAACTAATTTTTTTTTTTTTTTTTGACATTTCAATAATTGCAAAATTGCGATTTTATACTTTCATTACGATAAGCACTCATTATATATAAATGCTTGTATGAGTAATTGCTAGAATATAACATATTTGAAAACTAAAACAACAGTTCTACTCAAATTACCAAATTGAATTTTTTTCTCTTAGCTAGAATTGATTCAGAAATAAGTTTTCAGTTCAGCTTCTTCGCTAAGATCGCAAAGGGATTTTGTTTATATCACATTTACTTTTATCAAATAGTTCTAAATGTTATTGAATATAAATAATTGCTAATATGAATATTGACCACGTAACGTTATATCCAGGTCTTGGTTTGTTAATTCTTATCAGTGGTTTTATTTATCTTTGTGAATTATATAAACTTAATTTACAAACACATTTTTAATCAATACTTATTTCAACAATAATCTTTCAATAAATATACACATGATCTTAAATCATTTTCTATTAGGTTCAAAATTATTCCATTGCCTTTAAAAGATGAAAATATGTCTATCATTTTACATGATAATTGCTGATTTTATCCAACCATCTTACTTCATACACAATCTATATAAAATATTTCGATTATCACATTTATTTTAAGCACATGGCTTTAGATATTGGGGAAAAAATATTTAAATGGCACCTTTACTCAAAACAAATCTTATAAAATAGACTTGACCTTCTCAATAGTTTAATTTCTCAAACAAGAACCTTTCAGTAAATAAATCGTGTTGAAGTAGCAATAGAAATTGTTTAACACATCGTGAGCACAAATGGTGTAAAGTGATTGAGTAAAAAACAACATAATTTTATAACATAGGATATAAAAGATGATAAACATAGTTATCCTTTAATATAGTTTTAAAATCTGAATCTGGGATTAAAGAAAATATAATAATTTCTAACCTAATATAAAAATAAGCATTAGAATACTGTATTATAATTAAATAATATAGCAGTTGGTAATTGAATGTCATTATTTGCAGCTTAATCATTTGAAGACTTCCATGCATAAATTGTTTTTTTTAAATAATTCCTGAATAATGCGTCCATTATTGTTATTTTTCAGCATTTCTATTTTTTAAACTTTTAAAACAAAGAATTCAGTAAACCCCCCCCCCCCCCAACTTGATAACTCTATATCTTTTTTACAATTTTTAAAAATTTTGTCACACAAATTATCAACTTTATTATCTCGCTTGTACAATTTTAATTATTATATTACTATAGTTTCATCCACATAGGCCTAGTTTTTATTAATTATTCTGATATTTTTTTCTTTCCATTATTTGAACTTGTCTATCATGTACCTTTTTAATGATTTACTTATTTCATACTGGCAAATATATATTTTTCTATTTATAGTTTACATTTTCTAATTTTTTGGCTTATGTAAAATACCCATGTACTTATTTACGTTTTTTTTTTTAGTCATTAATAAGGCATAATATTCGATTGGAACATCAAATATGATTTTCTCTTGGCAGAATCAGCAGGTTTGTATTTGATTACAAAAACTTATTACTAGGTCATACCATCAGATATTTTAGTTTAGTTCACTGTATTAGAGAAACTTCATGTTTTGGTAATATTTCTAGACAGGAACTTCCATTCAGTATAAGTACAGTGTAGCGCATTATCCATTATATTTTGTTCCAAGCCTCCTTCATGTACATTATGTATAATAGTTTACATTTTATTGATAAGCCTTGATTATAAATGAATATACTGAACTGCAAATATACATTAATTTTCAACATTTACATATATATATATAACACAGGTATTTTTTTTATGTTTAGTATGCATATGTAAATCTCAATGTATTAACTCTTTTCACGAAAATATGTAATTCTAAAGCACTGCTAACACTATCAGAATCAATGCTGAATAAAGTTATGCAGTCTAGGTAAGCTTATATAATTGGTGATATAATCTTGTAAATGAGGCATAATATGCAAATAAAGCAATTAGATATTCTATTTTTCGGACAGTGAATCCTTTTTGTTGATGGCATGTGGAGCCTTTGCAATTGCCCAAGTCTTTTTCTGAACATATTGTTTTAACACTCAATGGAGAAAAGGTGTGATCCATGGATCGTTCATGATCCAATAAGATCGATCTGTAGCCAGTCTCGTTTCTGGGTAATTCTTGCCATCTATTTGCATGAGATTCCCCATAATAAACAGAGCTGCAGGAATTGTTAGTACATAAAATTTTATAGACCACCTGAGGCAATGCCCCACAGGTAACTTATTTTTAGTATTGCTTAAAAAATTGAGGTGGCGATCTAAAGCTAATCCATATGTGTTAGCATAAATGTTAAGCTTATTAGCAATATGTGGGAGACATCTATTGTTTAGACATATTATCAATGTTTTTAACTTTGTTTACATTGGTGTAAAATTTCCCAATTTTTTTAATATGCATGTTACAATTATAACCAAGGCCTACTAGGTCATTAATATATGACTATGTTGTTTTTTCTATCTGCATCATACTTGCATAGATTTTTATTTCTATATAAGAAACATTTAAAGGCAGCAAGTTTGTGTTCTATTGGGAATTTTGATACAAGATGAATGACTATTAAGATTATAAACAAAACTAAAAATAGTTACTAATAATAAATTGAGCGAGCATATTTTCATACATATTTGTTTATTCATTAACTGAAAAATAAAATAGTAAAAAGTTTACAACAAAACAAGAGGCTTTCATCATAATTAAATACATTCTGAACAAGAAATACACATTTTTAATAATTTCTTTCCCCTATGAAAATGTAATGTCTCATAATCAGCAGATTATGGCTTTAATATTTTTAAGTCTGCATTGACTTAACTCTCATTTTATTGCTTAAGAAAGATATTTTACAAACTTTCTTAAATTTTAGAAAACATTTAAGTTTGTGTCATATCAAAATTCAGAAAGAAAGGGAATAATAAAAAGTGCTGTCAACACAATTAAAAAAAGATTAATAAAAGTGATTGTTTATAATGTATCAAGACAGAAAACAGCTGTTGCTGTATTGTAAAATTTATTTTTAATTTATTAATACTTTTTTGGATAGTGTATAATTGAAGTAATGTATGTTGATGTAGCATACATTCATTGTATTCGTTTTGAAAATTCTATTTCCTAAATGTTTTCTTCCATAAAACACAACACTTGTAAAATATTGTTTGGTGATTGATCATCATTTTTGGTTTTATTAAATTTAAATAAAGTGGAAGTCTTCATTTAGTCTTTTTTAAAAATAATAAATATGCATATTTTAGTGTATATGAAATTCAAATGGAAATAAACCAACTCCCTATGTAAGCTTTGGATAAATAACATTCATACATCAACAAAGAATAAAAACAGAGTGGATTCACTCTAATCTTTTTTCTTTCTAAAATATTTATAATAGTAATAATAACAAGTCAGATGTCACATGACTTATATATAGCTTGCACTTACAAATATCTTTTTACAGATTTTAAAAACTTCAGCATTTTCTCACTGCTGATGAATCTTTTATCAAAAGTTTCCCATATTTTCCTCTTCAATATTTATCCAATTTGTTTCTAATAGACCGTTTGTTCCCATTCCTGCTTTCTTATCATTTCTCTCCTTATCCTCCCTCTATTTTCCAATCAATCATTATTGCCAATATTTTATTATTAATTTTTTTAATATGACCATGGAACTTTAATCTCACTTTCTAAAAATTTCACTTTTCAATGTTCTGCATAATCAATGGAATTTCTTTTTTTGAAAGTTAAATTATATTTTCCTCAAATTTTTACCATAACAAAAAGCATCTCAGTTGAAATTTTTATAAGTAGTATATATCTCATATAATTTTATGTCACTTTTTATAAGAATATTCTGGTCAAGTATGTTTTTTTAATACATCCTTCAAAAATAATTAAATGTTGGAAAAAAATTATAAACATATAAAGAAAATTACAAAATAGAACCAATTTGATATCAAAATAGATGATTTCTGAAAAATTAAATTTCTACATGTGATTTCTAGTTCACTTGAAATGTTAAAACTTATGTTACAATGATAATTATTATTTATGGTGACATCCTAATTTTGCTATAAAAATCAAAATATAATCCGAAAATTTCTTGATCCTATTTGTTGTCAAACATACTAGAAGTGTCTTGCAATATATATTTTTAAAAATGATGAAATTATTACAATGATTTTCAGAAATACTTTGGAACCCTATGATGGCAGACTACAAGCTAATAAGTTCTTTTAAGGATGTTAACATCTTTGTAAAAAAGTACATTTTGAAAACATATAAAAAATTATTTGACAGCTTAAAATTTAACAATTTGTATTACATTTTTATATATTGTGAATTCATTAAATGAGTATTATTATTTTCAGACAGTTAAGAATATTTTGAAGAATTAAAAAAACAGTTATGATTTTCTTTTTGAACTCGTAAATAGAGCTGCCACGGTCCTGTCTAAAATTAAGAAATGTAAAAAAAAAAAAAGTTTTATAATATTGAAAATCATTTGGAGAAACGTCTGAAATTAATCAAAGCCCTATTTTTCATAAAGAGACTAAAAAAGTAATTAAGAAATGAATTATAAACAAAGTTTATACACAATTCTACACTATTTATGTTCTATATATAATTTTATATATTAGACATAGGTAAATAGTCTTAATTATGCAAAAATTGCAAAACAAGTTATTTTACTTATATATATACATATACACGCAAAGTAATGAGACATATGAAAAAAAAAAACAACTAAAGGATGGCTGTGTTTTTGAAAACAATTTCCTAAGGCCATATGATTAAAGAGATACCATGTAAAATAATAATAAAAAAATTAAAATGCAGGGGAGCTATTGATAGGATAAGTAATAAAGAATACTGATGTATTAGACTGATGGTGATGAAAGTTGCTGGCACAAACAAGTATATAAAGACTGCATTAAACACATTCATAATCATCTAGAAAGAAATGAATTAATTTTGTGAATATTAGATAATATTCCAATGAGGAGAAAGTTATTAGTCAAAATGTTGGTTTTGCTGCTAATTTTATGATTTAAACTATGCAATGATAATTGCTGATCCGTTGAAAGTAACATGAACATATGATTTACTATCAATCTTTAAGTCTTGCTAAAGTGAATATGTGCAGTATTTTTTCAAAATTAAATTTTGGCATTTTATGTCCACAGTTCAGACAAACAATGATGCCGTTTTATTCAGGATTGTTAAAAGAAAGTAACCATTTGTAGTGGAACGTGGTTTGAGGTAAGAAACTTCAGTCCATCATTCCAATGATGCAAAGAAACATTATGTAAATGGACAGAATTGCATAGTTAAATATATGTATATATAATTTTTTTAAATAAATACAGATTGTTGAAAGTTTTTTTGTTAGATTATTTCTTGCAAAAAAACGTAAATGCATGTTTGTTCCAATAAATAAAATTATATGTGGGCCATTTTTCAAAATAAAAACAAACATAAATGAGTGTTTGTAGACTTTTGTATCATTTTTCCAAATAAATCTTTAATTAAGTTGGTCAGAAGCTCCAGTATAGACGTCATTTTCAGCGATTGCAAGATTAAAAGCTTATTGCGGAACTAATACTATGTGGAATCTTATCACTGGATTAATACGTAAGTACTTAATAAAGCAATATATTTATTGACATTTCATGACAAAGTTATTAAATAAAAATCTATTGTAACAAAAAATATATTGCTCTCTGATGCTTGTTTTGTTTACAAGATAACTAATTTGGAAATAATAAGTACATATTACTTTAATTATTTATAAATTGATAAAACTTATAAATAGGTTTCAATTTTACTACCAACATACTATATTTTTACATTAATTTTATTTGCAAAAAGAGTAAAAAAAAATGCTTTGCCTTTCAATCAGATAAAATCAAACTAAAGTGCTAGATATTACAATTAAACAAAGAACTCAAACATGAATTCTGCTTGGCTTCATTTTTTAATAAAATTTTTATTCATTGATCAAATTTTACTTTTTACAATAATATGATTAATACATTATTTTTAAAATTTAGTCAAAATTCATTATATCATTTAAAGCATGGCAAATGGAAAAATATTATATATACATATAAAAATATTTTCTGTTAAATAATTATTAGTATTTTTATAAATTTCTAATACATAATTCCAAGAAATGCTAAAAATAATTTTTCAATCACATTTTTTAAAGTATTGTAAAAATTTAATTGTAGACTTTAGAATAGGAATGCACAGATTTTGCAAGGTAAGAGCTATTGATAATTTTCTCAGAGTATTATGGTCTACAATTTGTATATGTAATAATAATAATTACAGATAATATCAACTATTATAAATAATATTAATTATCAAAAAATTCTATACAACAAAAATTCAGTATAAAATCTACATTCCAAATAAAAGCATAAAAATTTATAAAGTTGTAGAAGATTTGCATTACACTCTGGCTATTAACTTTGAATATCTGGGTATATAATTACTAATTGCTACTCTTGCACAGGATTCTAAGTGGTCTCCTGTGAGATGGGAACTGGGATGACAGTTCTTAGAGAAAGTTGTACATCCTTAATTACATAAATAATTTCATTTTTGTTCTTGAATTAATCAAATAAATCACTGGCTTTAAAAAATGGTTCTTTTATCATTGAATGTATTTAAATTTCTGAATTTCTAACTGATAGATGCATCAACGTGAATTTCGAATGTTGATTATCATTATCTCTTAATTTAGGCAGTCACTTTAAAATTTCCTGATGTCCCATTAGTGGACTGCAATTGATGTCTTGCCCACCTCTGTTTTAAAATATTGAAAAATGAATAAAAGCAAAAGTTGTGATTTTAAAATAAGAGAGCGATGTTCAGAAAAAAAAAATGTTATAATAAAATAAACTCAACAAAGTGGCAGTCTATTTGCATTTTTAAAAACTGGAAAAAATGGGAGATAACTTCTACTATACATAACACAAATTCAGACTGTGAGCCTGGTAATAGAAATTCATTTCTTAATGAAGGCATAATTAAATTGCTAATGAAAATAAAACAGAACAGAAATTCAGATAAAAATTTTGAAAATGTATTATCAAATGATAATTTTATTATAAATCAAAATAGACATAATGAAGAAATCAAGGCAACAAAGTATACGTGACATATCTGTTATAGTGAAGAAAATTATATTTAAAAAAATTAACAAAAATAGCTTCAATATCCTTCTGACAATTTGAGATTTTTTTTTTTTTTTTAGTACACAACAATTCTATTAAATTGAACATTTACAATTTTTTATTAATTGAAAATCATAAAAAAGCCACTTTCCACAAAAATTTATTCATATACTCAAAAAAAAAATATATAGGAAGTTGTTATATTCTTAAATAAAGATAGAATACTTAGTTACTACTGATATATGCTTAACAACTAGTTTTCAAAATCAGATGATTATAAAAATCACTGGAAAGATTTTATTCCACTAGGACAGGGGTGGGCAAATAATGGCCCGAGGGCCACATGCGACCTGCTAAGAGTTTTTATATGAACTGCCAAGACAATCAGAAAAATCCACCTTGAACTGAGATTTCCTTCCTGTGCGCAACCGAAGATTCATCTTGTATCTTCCATTAGAATGGCCACATCAATACACATGTGCAGTGTAGATACAATTTGCAATGCATTTCCAGTTAATTTCAATTTTGTCTTTGCATTAGCAAATATATACATTTCCAACTTTAGTGAAACCATGAATCCTCCAAAAAAATGTAAAATTGGTGATGGATGTCATGTGTTTAATGAAGAATGGACAAACAAATATTTCTTTGATAATACAGGGAATCATGAAAAAAAGGTGAGGCCCTCCGCTAACCTTCACTTCCACAAAATGGCCCCCGAGGCGACCTCCGCCAACCTCTGCAGCCCCCAAGTGAAAACAATGCACACCCCTGCACTAGGACATAACATGATGCATTTGCAATTTTTAGAAGTGAAAAGTCTTAATAAGTATCAGATAATCAATAACATTTAACAAAGGCAAACAAATAAATAGTAATGTAAATTATTTTCTAAAAATTTTATGCACATAAATGTACCATCCAATTACGCCAGTAACGTTATTTTCAGAAAGTAATAGAAATTTATAGATATAGTAGAAATGATTTTTAAATTTAATTCTAGAATAGTTGAACATGTAAGAAGAATCAAAAAGAAAACAAATAAATCATGATTTATGCTGAAGAATTAAGAATGAAATTAATCATTTAATGAACAATAAAGTAAGAGAAGTAATTACAAATAATTAAATCTCTATTAACATTATTCAAGTTGATTCACTAAAGACAACCGTTATATAAAGCAATTAACACGCATTGTAAAATTAACAAAGAAAATAGAAAGAAACTAAACTTAATAGTGTTGTAAAATTAACAAAGAAAATAAAAAGAAACTAAACTTAATACAAACAGTGGGATCAAGAATCCCATCGTATTAATTAATATTCATTAGTTTAACTATCTTAAAAAAAAAAAAAAGCAAAAAATTTATAAACAAAACTTTAATATTTTGGTTCAAAATTTAAACTATTTGGTGGCATGTTGTATATGATTAATCAACTTAATGTAATATTTATACATATAGTTCATTTTAATATATATATATATAATTACATATCTAAAATACATGGTATTGTGTATTTTTCTAATTTACATTATTAAAAAAATTGCAATATTTGTATTTTTTTTTACTTTAAATCCCTCAATGATAACTTGAGGGAGAGAAAAAAAGATTATTGTTAAATTAAGATGGAAGGACTAAAAAGAAAGTCGCTTCCAACACTTTTTTGAATTTTTACTCAGTTCTATTGTGTAATATACAGAATTTTTTTTTTAGTTCTATCTGCTAATGAAGAGAAAATAACAGCCATGAAAACAATCACGCACATACACACACAAACACTCTAAAAAAAAAAAGTTTGATTTTAAATACAAAAGCATTCTCTATTTCGATTAGTTAGTAGAAATGTATATATACTACAGTAATTCTTAAAATATAACATATAGGTGTAATTGCATATGTATAAACCTTAAGACATCTGTAATTATGTATGTATATATAAAAATTATATGTGTCTACTTTAAATATTTTTATTTATGAAGTTTGACGGTGGTCCGATTATAAAGAATTGTAAATAAATAAAGCATAAATTATTATTCACTATTCACATTGTCTTCTAGGAGACTTGGAACAAAATATAGCACATATGGGGATTCTACTCTATTTTATTGTTTTTCCTGATAATAAAAAGTACATATTTTCATTTAAGTAAAAAAGAAAACAATACTTTTAAACACTGATTAAAAAAATCTCACAAACTAAAATTTTGACACAAAATCCAAAAGATTTCTTAGTGTCATATTCAGCACATAGTTTAAATTTGTAGCTAAAACACATATTAACTAAATTGATGGTAATCATATATATTTTGAAATGGTTTAAATATTATGTTTATTAGATCTATTCAAAGATTGAATATTTCGACTTACTTGAACACTATTAAAGCAATTAGATTAAATGTAGATAAAAATTAAATGAAATCCACAAATAAATAAAAAAACTTCGGACTTTATCTGAAAATGAAACTGGCTATTATTACAACTATTGTTTGTTATTATCATATTACTTCAAATATAAGAATACTCCCCCCTCCAAATTTTGAACCCCTAGTTGAAAGTGTGGCTTAAATTCAAAGCAAAAATTTTTAACATCTTATTTCTATGGATCTTTGATTTACGTTATACATGTACACAGTATTATGATCATTTCCTGTGTAGAATAGTTTGTTAAATCTTTTTTAATCAATATTTTTTGGATTAATTTCGTAAATGGCTTTAACTCTCTCTCAAACCACTACTTTTAACATTATTTTGCCAATTTCATTGGTATTTTATGGAGAAAAGTTTATCAAATAATCTTTAGAATATTTTTTAACAATTGCCTTCCAAGATGGTGGATTGTTTGATTGTTCTCTACACAAGAAAGCCCCTGTCAAAATTTTGACAGTTTTGATAGCTTCCTTTTGATTTTCCTTTTAGAATGTTTTAATGTTACTTTGCCAATATTAACAATTCCATTGTTTTTGTTTTGAATTTCAAAGTGAAAAACATATATTTTAAAATCTTTTTTTAAACACATTTTAAATTTTTTCAGAAAATATTTGTAAAAATATAAATTATTTTAGAAGAATGATTTAGATTTTAATAGAAAAATGTCATTTTACACAAAAGCAAACTGACAAAGAAATTACAATGTTTGGCTGCAATTTAAATGGCCTGAAGATGATGTAGCTGATGGAATAGTGAAGATGACAATTGTTCTGAAAGTGAAAGTACTGTATACCTGAAGAAAATTCATAATAAATTAGGCAAGTTTATTGTATTTATATTAATTTCCTATTTAAATACATATATGTAGCTTAAATTTGGAGGTTAAGTTTTTTCAAATTTTTTGGGCTTAAATTCTATTGTGGCTTAAATTCGTGGCAACTTAATTTCAAATTAATATGATAATAACAAAAAATTATAAAATCTCTCAGCAGATTTTAGGAAATGAATAGAAATTGTTGGTAAAAAAATGTAATAAAAAGGAATATAATATAAAAAAATTAGAACAAAATAATAAAAAAAAATCATTTACACAATTATTAAGAATCATCTTTCAATGATTTTAAATCTAATATTCAAGTATTGAAAATTATAAAAACAAAAAGATGTAAAACATCTTAAAAAGTTGATCATAGTGATCTATAAAAAAAATTTAAAATATTTTGTTATATATGCTGCAAAAATTTATTTTTTGCAACTTCTAAAATATCACACATGAAATTTGTGATTCTTTTCCAAATTTACATATATCCATAAAAAATTAATTAATAATTCTATTGCTTCAGAAGAAATATTAAAATTAATTAAAAATTATCCATGTAATCATAATGTCTAACTTAGCTTTCCTATTAATTGAGTATAAATTATATGAAAATATAGATTCTGAAAACTTAATAATTGATTTTGTAAAAACAAATGTGCAAAAAATAACACAAAAATGTAATCAAAGAATAAATAGTTTATTAATTGGGTGTGTGTTTCTAAAGATATATTTAAAATTTCTATTCCTTAAGTCATTATTTAAATACATAAGTCTTTTTATTTTATCAAATTTATTATTTTATGGATATTTTAGTAGCATAAACACAATATATACATGAGCCCAAAAGAATTCCTTTTAGGTAGTGCCTTTTTTTTTGATAACCAGATTTTTCCTGCAACATATTCTTAAATTTACATTGAAAATACATCATAGTTCTGATGAAAACCTTTATTTAAATTTTCCCCAGAGTGGAAAATATAATGTCAAAGTAATATATAATAAATAAAAGTATTATTTTTAAGTAGTATTAATTTTAAAATATATATTGTTACCTGAATAAGAGCAGATGGAGTAACAAAGTACAACTACCAAGTGATAATAATTGTGTTCTCACAACACTTTATTTTAGACTTTAAATTTATGCATTAAAAGAAAAATAATAAAAAGGTAAAAAGTATAATATTATTATTATAAAAATACAAAATCGATTCAATTTGTCATTTTCGTAGATGATCACTGTCTACATTAATAACCATGATATTCATTTTTAAGATTAGAAACTATTATATTTTTTAAATCTAATATATTTTAATGGGTAATGTATTAAAGTATTGGTGACTTGAAATATATATGTATATTATAAATAAGTTTTGGGGTGCAAAAAAAAAAAAAAAAGCAATCAACAAAGAATTTGAAAATCATTTTTTTTTTTTAAATTTATTTCACAAGAATTTATTTATTAAGTACAAGCAGGGATAGAGCAAAAGTCATAAAACTTACTCTCCCTCTATAAAATTAAAATGAAAAAAAAATTAAATAAAAGTGAGATGTTTTTTCATCTTGATTAGTAATACAGAAGTGAGCAGCATAGCGGATTCAGGTAATTGACACTGTCAATTTCAGCCATCTTGGATTTTAGGTGAAAATTAAATGATTATAAAAAACAAAACAAACAAACAAAAAAAAAAGCAATTTTTTTTTAGCTTGTAATAACTAAACTTCTAACAATTGTGAACAAAATATTTACACCCTGAATTGTTTTCTCAAAATATACATAAAAAAAAGAGTACTTGAAGTGAGTCACATCTTGCCCACACTGCTGCAACATTGCCCTTTCTTGTTGTGTAAGAAACTACCTTGACATTTCTAATTCTAGGTTGACTCAAGGTAGAAAATGTTCCACATCTAATTCATTCATGATAGTAGCCTTTCTGTTCACTGGCTGACATCCTGAGTGTGAGCTGTACCTGTCAGGAGAACAGGGCCTGTTACTTAGTGACAGCCGTCCATCATAAGACAATTAGGTAGTGAATACAATTCAGCAAAAAAAAAAAAAAACAAGAAAAAACAAACAAGTAAGATTAAAAAAAAACAATATTCAGATACATTTGGTTAACTAATGACGAAAGAAAAAATACAAATGTATAGTAATTGAGTTAATCATTTTAATTATATATACATATATAATGGTGAGATGTATCTGAATTAATACACACTGAAATAAAATTGGAACTAACCATAGATTATAATAGCAATCTCATCTCATAACTATCAGTTTATTATTTAAGAACACCTATATATATTTAATAATAATAATAAAAATAAATGTCTTATTCTCAAAAAATCATATAAAAATAATATAAAAACTAAAACTAATCAAAAAGATTGTAAAACAAAAACCATACACAACAAAAATATATAGAGTACAAAATAAAAATTTTAATAGTATTTTATTAAGTAGATAATGCATTTATTTTATAAAAGTAGAAATATGATGAAGATATTGCTATTAAAAACTGGAAGGTAAGAAAAAAAAAACTATGTAAAAACAAGCATGATTAAACTCAAATTTATTAAAAAACACAAACAAAATAAATTAATATTCAATTATATGTAAAACATAAGTAACTAAAATTTTGTCAGAACTTCAATTTTGTACATTGTTTATCCATTATATATATATATATTATATTAGCAAAATGACTAAAAAAATTTTTTTTGTTTGTTTTATAAACTGATCCTAAACATTTTAGAGGTGGATTTCAAAGTTGAATGTATTTATAACCAGTGAATCTAATTCAATGATCCATTAATATAAAACCTACATGCATTAAATAAAAATAATTATTACAAATATTTCTAGAGGTTTTTAAATCTAAAGTATATCAACTGGTTTAGTAATAAACTTCAAAACAAAACAACAGAAAAAAATTAACAATTTTAATCCATATATAAATACAAATTCTTTTATTATTATTATTACTATTATGTTTACTATATATATTTTTTTGTTTGTTACAAGAATGAATATAATATAGAAATAAAACATGTATTTTACTGTGCTTGCATTTAAAAATAATAGTAATAAGAAAAATAATGAAAGCCATACTGTATTCAAATTTTTCAGGCTTGTTCTTTTTACATTAAAATAGTTTCAGAAATCAATCAAATCTTTTGTTGAATTTTTAATTTATTTAATATTTAATAAAAAAAAAGGATTTGATATTCAAAATAAAAAAACAAGCCAGATGGATAGTTGAAATCTAAGAACATGCTGCTGGTTTAATGAAATGTCTGCTGGTAAAGGGCACTGTAGTAAGGAGTCTAGTACCTTTGCTGAAATTCATGGTGCCATTTATTGAAGTCAATGTTAAAGACGACAACTGAACCAGTACTAAGACCTGCTAGCAAAAACCTATGATAAAAAGGAAAAAAAAGAAATAATTTAAATAATATGTTTATAATCCCCCCCCTTCAATTATGACAACAAATAATTATTTACTTATTTCAATTTATTGAGCTACTTAAAATTTATATTAACAGCTATTATATATATATATTTGGTACAAAAAAATATGACAAATGTTTTTGAAGCCTGCACACACATATATATGTCATCTGAAGATTTTCACGGGTAAATAAGTACAATTTTCAGTTGGAGATATTAATAATAAAAACAGACTACTTATCATCTATCATATGATTTTGTTGATAATTATTCCATCCTCTTCAAAATGTAGAAGTCCATTTGCAAAAGGGACTTAGTAGATAATTAATTATAATCCTTTGTTTTTGATTAACATATTTTACAAAATTTACTATAATATATAAATGAAAGTTTTTATTTATTAATGTAATTTGATTTTTTTTTTTTTTAAATTTCAGTGGTCTTTCTTATTATCACATCCAATAACATTTTAATATTGGTAAAATGTTATCAGTCAATATTCAAAGTATGTATAGTGAATGTGTTACCAATTGCACTAAAGCTTTTATTAAATGTTTCCAATATAAGATGCATTTGTATTTTAAATTTATGTTGTCTACTAACTCTTTATAAGTTCAGAATTGAGTAAGGTGAAAATAAAACAATCAGTATTGGCACTGGTATAAAACTTACAAACATTTAATAATGTTAATAAATATATTACAAAAATTTATAATTTCATATATGATTTTGTTGAAGATAAATATATTTTATATTTAAAAGTATGTAATAATATATTTATATGTGTTCTTCAGGTATTAGCTATTAAATTTTAATAGTATGATTAACTTATAGAGATATGAAAACATTTTGACAACTTAACATCACTTAACTTTGTCCCAGATTAATATGCTATTATTTATTAATTCATATTCATTCATTTTTCAAACTAAAAAAAAGTATTAAGAAGAAAATAATTTAAGGCAAACAGTAACTCAGATACTAGCTTTAAGTAGAACAGATATTTAGGGGGAAAAAAACAGCACTGTCAGAGAGCAGAAAAAAATAATACAAAAATATATGTATCAAAAAATGCAGTTTCGAAATGAATCTGAAACAGATACATTTTAATGCCAATTATGGTAAATTAACATTTTTCCTGCTATAGAAGTTGAGATAATTATAAAAAAATTTACTTTTAGAAAAGGCCATTTTATAAAACATAGTAACAAATAAATTCATATAAAGATTTTCTAATGTAAATATAAATATACCTATTTCTTGAACATATAACTTTTGTTTATGTATAGTTTAACTTTAAGTTATAACATCCTGGACATCTTTTGGTACTGCAATTTACACAAAAATATTTCAAGAATAAGAGTCTGTTTAGATCACAAATAATAAAAGCTTTCAATGAAAGGTTTTTTTAAAAAAAAAAACTATCATGTTGAAAAACATTTGACAGTTAAGATTTTACTTGTAACTATTTAACTTAGCTATCAGCAGCAATTAGTACATCAAGAGAAGAGAGAGAATTTTCTCATTAAAATAAAATAGACTTCTATTCTTGAGCAATTTTTTCATCAGTATTTATAAAAAAATAATAATATACTTTTAGTTTGTGTATGAGTTTTCTTTTTTTGTAAAATTATTAAATACTTATTTCTTAATAATTATATAATATTTATAACTTTTGTTTAAAAATATTTGACTTTTAGAAGAAAATTTAACATTCAAAAATATATATGATAACAGACAGAACGTATGCTTGGTCAATAACTTTATTATCTATTTTTTTAATTGGAAAGTTCTGATTTTTAATATTTCTTAAAATTATTTTTAGAACTTATAATTGTCATAAAATTTATCAAAAATAAAAAAATCTGAAGAATATTTTTTTTTATTAAGGACATTTTTTACACTGAAGGCTGAAACAAATTTCTTAGTGTTAATAACATTATTCCTATATTTTTTTTTTATTTGAAAAGTTGATATTTTATTTTTTAAGATTTGATTTCATTATTTAAACTTATGCTTTTAATGAAATTTAACTACAATTTAAAAATTTGTCATTGAATAATTTTTCTTTTTAATTGAAAAATACAATCATGAAAAAAAAAAAAAAGAACAAGAAAGACCTATGATTGTATTCCAAATCAGCATGCTTAACAGATTAATAAAATATAATATTGGTTTAGTTTATTGCATTAATATTACTACAATTCAATTTCCTAGTGCAACATTTCTTGAATATATTTATTTGATGGTTTATTGTCTTCAATAAACATGTTAAAGATGATTAATTATCATTTTATTAAGGTATAAATCATTATTAATTTTTAGATTTATAAATAAATTTTAAGCTTAATTAAAGATTAATATATCAATTACTGAATTCAAGCATGTATATTATTCATTTAACTCCTCTTCCTTTTTCTAATCATGACTGGTGTAGTAAGTCTACTATAAAACAGTGAACTCTACACATACTCAAAACATTTGGATAAAGACATATGAAAAAAGAAATTGATAGTTAAACTGCATTTTGGTATAACCATTATTTATTAGTTGTCCCAGATCCTTGCCCTCCTATGTATTCATCATCATAGTTTAACATTTATTCATAAAAATTACTACAATTTACAGTTAGATATTGCTTCTCAAGGAAGAGGTACATTAATTGCAATCAAGAATCATATTAGGTATAAACATATATATATATTTGATTTTTCATTTGATGCGGTATGATTGGAAATTGATGTATATAATTCTAAATTATTATTGGATATTTATATTCCTCCCAATATATCACATAAAATTTTGAAAACAAACCTTGAAGCACTTGAGTCCTTTCTCATTACATATAGATATGATATAATCATTATGGGAGATTGGAATATTATTTACTATAAAAATAATGATAATAAAAATGATAACTTTAAATGTAACCAATTAATACAACTACTTAAACTTTTAGGTTTAAAGCAGGTAAATGATATACTTAATAAAAATGGCTACACATTAGACCTAATAATTACTAATAGTCAATCTATTAGTATTCAAAAATGTGAATATCCTTTAGTGACTGATAATGTTCATCATTCTGCAATTGAAATTGAATTAGCTCTAAACTTTAAACCTATGAAAGCCACAATACAATTTAAAAGAAATTATACTAAAGGGGATTATTTTGGTTTGTATACAGCAGTTAAAAATATTAATTGGGAAAAGATATATAACTGCAATGATGCATCTAAAGCTGCAGAAATTTTTCAAAAATTATTTTTTAATAATGTAGAGCAATTCATTCCCCTAAAAACTATTAGATCCCATAAATATCCTAAGTGGTTCTCTAGAAAACGTATAAAATGCATTAAAAGAAAACATTTTCATTATTTATATAAAAAATATAAAGACACAATGTATCTAAATAATTTTAAAAATTATCGATCATTAATTAAAATCTGGAGAAACAGATTATATTTTATTCATGGAAAATATATAAAATAATATTTGCAATAAACCAAATAAGTTTTGGGATAGTATGAAAGGCCATTTAAAAACCTACAATGCAATAACTACGGATATTAAACCTGATAAATTTATGGAATATTTCTCTTTTCAAAAGAACCACACTGATGGAAATTCATATAAATATCCTTTTATGGACAATCTTTTAAAAAACGATAATATAATAAGCATATATAATATAAATAAATGCTGGAGAAATCATAAATACTGTTAGATATTTGAAAAATAAAAGAGGTATTGCCAATGATAATATACCAGTATTCATCTACAAAGCATATAGAATTATTAATACCTGTATGTATATATATATATATATATATATTCAAGCTAATATTAAAAACATCAATATTTCCTGACTGTTGGAAAATCTAAAAAATAATTCCAATTTATAAATCAGGAAATAAATCAGATCCTGTAAATTTCAGGCCTATTACTCTTCTACCAGTATGTGCAAAACTATTTGAAAAAATAATTTATTATAGAATCATACACCAATTGAAAAATATCTTTCCATCATCCATACATGGATTTATTCCTGGATGCTCCATAGAAACAAATTTATTATATATTTCAGATGCTATATCACATGCCATAGATCTCAAATATCAACTTGATGTCATTTACTTTGTCTCTCTACAGCTTTTGATAGAGTAGATTATGGGATTCTTTTGCTGAAAGCAAATGCAATGGGTTTATCCACTAATCTCCTATAATTATTGAATTCATTTCTTACAAATAAAAAGAACTATATATATATATTGTAACGTTTATTTATATACGTTACAAATAGATTGGCATTTGGTAAAAGCTGAAAAAGTAAATTTAGATTTTTTTTTGATTAGTATAATTTTTGTTAAAACGTGCAATGAAGGTTAAAATTGTCATTCTTATTTTTTTTTATCTAATTGGAAAGAATAAATGACATACAGATTACTAATCCAGATAAATTAAAAGAATTCCAAAAGTATAAGCTAAAAGAAAAATATTTTAGCTAATTAAAGATGGAAGAATAATGCTAAAAAAAAAAAGAGAACTTTGTAACTTAAATTTAAGAGAGAGTGTATAAGATTATTATCTTATACGCTGATAAAAAGACAAAAGAGTGCGCAGAAGTTCCAAAAATGGAGCGCGATATAAAAAGGAGATGACAACTTCAATCTGGGTCTTCTCTTTAACTTCTAGTTACGTCTCTGAAAGTTGGAGGTTTCCGCGAGCATAACCTGTGGCAAGAAATATACTTCTACACAGGTATGCCCCTTGCTGTACCAAGCTGTCACGCAAGCATGGAAACGGGACTTGTGAAGACCGCTTTTTGCAATAAAAGGGTCACTACAACCGTGCCTTTTCTCCAGCTATAGAACGGAACAATAATGGAAGATGCCGGCAGGAGAGACCAATGGAAATTCTCATGATCTGGGATCCCATAAACCTACATGAACTTACCGGTAAGTTAAGAGTAAATTTTCCTGATAGTGACTTAAAAGTTTGCAAACAATTATTTATCTAAGCTTAGACTACCATCCTGATATAGACTTTACTTTCACATTCAAGGGACTTTCTTATAAAGAATTTTATACAAGATCTTGGAACATTATTAAATTGCGTTCATTATTTAATCTAACTGTTTTTGTTAATCGATTCATTATCTGGATTGGCATGTGTGTACTTTCCAGTTTAGTTAATTCGTAATTTAACTTATAAATATTTTAGTTTGTTAGAATAAAAGAGATTATACTTTTATCAACCTTTTCATTGTGCGTTATTAATAATGGTTATTATTCTTTTTAGTATTAAAGTTATTATTAGTTTAATAAGATTTAAAAGTAATTTACCTTGCCAATATGTTTGAATAAGCCCAGCAATAATAATCTCAAAAAAAAGATAATTCTAGTTTACCGTAAAATTACCGATTCTTAAAATCTAATACCGATTAGTTTAAAAGCATTTTTTTTCTGTTTAGTTTACGAGTTACAATATGTTTGATGCCAACTCAGTGGGTCTAACGACTCTGGCGCCCTCATGTAGAAATTAAAAACTGAGTCAGCTCACGATTGTACTTAGCAATAATTCTAGGCCGAGTTGATCAGGAAATATAGCTATGTTTTTAGAATAGAAATATAACTTTCTTCTTTTTTGACATAGCTTGATCAACTCACGCGCAGTTTATATTAGCGTGTAAAGGCCTAGCAATACGAAAAACGTTACAATGGCGACCCAACTCGGGCTTCGATTTAACAACTACAACCTGAGATGAGTTGTAATGATAAAGAACATTACAAAGATGACTCAAAGAAACTCACAGCCAGAAATAAATTATGATTTTTTTGAAAAAAGAAAAAAATTATAAAAAAAAAAAACTAACTAATTAAACCCTGATTATTAAAATATGAATGAAGATATTTTTTTAATATGACTTCCAGAAAGAAAAAAATATATATGTATATTTTTTTATATATGTCTAAAAACACGATCGTGGCTGATGTAGATGTAAGTCACAAGTATTTGACCGGGTAGGCGGTTACTGAAGAGGGGAACAACATAGCCCCGAGTCCTTATCCGCAGTATATGAACATAAGACCGTCTTTAAATGCTCATCAGACTATTTCTAGCAGAGATCCCAATAAAGGGGAAGGTGGATCAAGTTGGACCAAGTTGCCACGAGCCTGTAAGACTCAGAACGATGAGCAACGCTCGTTTGTGCTTATAACTTGGGCTTCTTATCGTTAATATTACACTAAAGCGGATAGGACACAGATGAATGTTGAAATATTTTCCATTCCCACCGTGTTAGACCTAAAAGTGGGCGTTAAAGCCGAACGTCGCTTGTGAATGAGTCTACACAATATATCAGCACGCTACTACAGAAAAAAAAAATACGAATATGAATTTAAAAAACTTAAGAATAAAATTAGTGTAAACCCCTATTTTATTCTCATCTCCTGGCACTGGTGGTATTGTAACGTTTATTTATATACATTACAAATAGATTGGCATTTGATAAAAGCTGAAAAAGTAAATTTAGATTTTTTTTTGATTAGTATAATTTTTGTTAAAACGTGCAATGAAGGTTAAAATTGTCATTCTTATTTTTTTTTATCTAATTGGAAAGAATAAATGACATACAGATTACTAATCCAGATAAATTAAAAGAATTCCAAAAGTATAAGCTAAAAGAAAAATATTTTAGCTAATTAAAGATGGAAGAATAATGCTAAAAAAAAAAAAAGAGAACTTTGTAACTTAAATTTAAGAGAAAGTGTATAAGATTATTATCTTATACGCTGATAAAAAGACAAAAGAGTGTGCAGAAGTTCCAAAAATGGAGCGCGATATAAAAAGGAGATGACAACTTCAATCTGGGTCTTCTCTTTAACTTCTAGTTACGTCTCTAAAAGTTGGAGGTTTCCACGAGCATAACCTGTGGCAAGAAATATACTTCTACACAGGTATGCCCCTTGCTGTACCAAGCTGTCACACAAGCATGGAAACGGGACTTGTGAAGACCGCTTTTTGCAATAAAAGGGTCACTACAACCGTGCCTTTTCTCCAGCTATAGAACGGAACAATAATGGAAGATGCCGGCAGGAGAGACCAATGGAAATTCTCATGATCTGGGATCCCATAAACCTACATGAACTTACCGGTAAGTTAAGAGTAAATTTTCCTGATAGTGACTTAAAAGTTTGCAAACAATTATTTATCTAAGCTTAGACTACCATCCTGATATAGACTTTACTTTCACATTCAAGGGACTTTCTTATAAAGAATTTTATACAAGATCTTGGAACATTATTAAATTGCGTTCATTATTTAATCTAACTGTTTTTGTTAATCGATTCATTATCTGGATTGGCATGCGTGTACTTTCCAGTTTAGTTAATTCGTAATTTAACTTATAAATATTTTAGTTTATTAGAATAAAAGAGATTATACTTTTATCAACCTTTTCATTGTGCGTTATTAATAATGGTTATTATTCTTTTTAGTATTAAAGTTATTATTAGTTTAATAAGATTTAAAAGTAATTTACCTTGCCAATATGTTTGAATAAGCCCAGCAATAATAATCTCAAAAAAAAGATAATTCTAGTTTACCGTAAAATTACTGATTCTTAAAATCTAATACCGATTAGTTTAAAAGCATTTTTTCGGTTTAGTTTACGAGTTACAATATGTTTGACGCAGTCTCAGTGGGTCTAACGACTCTGACGCCCTCAAGTAGAAATTAAAAACTGGTTCTGCTCACGATTGTACTCAGTAATAGTTCTAGGCCGAAGTTGATCAGGAAAAATAGCTGTGTTGAGAATAGAAATACAACTTTCTTTTTTCTTTTGATACAGCTTGATCAACTCACGCTCAAATATAAATTTGAGGCGTATAGTGGCCTAGTAATACGAAAAACGTTACAATATATATATATAAATGAAGAATCTTCAACTATAGCTTCCTATAAATATGGAATTCCATAGGAAAGTATTCTTAGTTCAATTCTTTTTGCCATTTATACATCTGATTTAGCATCTATGATAAATGAAAAAAATATTTTATGTTATGCTGATGATGTCAAGATATTTATAGAAATCAGAAATGGAAATGATTCTAAAATACTGCAAAATTATTTTAATGGATTTGCTAAATGGTGTGAGGCTAATAACATGAAAATAAATCCAATTAAATGTAATATAGTATCTTATTCCAAAAAAACCATGATTAATATAGCTTATTATGATATTAATGGTAGTAGAATACATAGGAATAATATACAGAAAGATTTGGGTATTACCTTTACTAATAATTTCTCTTTTAATAATCACATTCAGATTGCAATAAATAAATCCTATAAAATTATGGGTTTCATATTGAGATTAAATATTAAATTCAAATTAGAAACCTACAAATTACTTTTTAATATACTGATAATACCACTCCTCCACTATGGATCTGTAATATGGAATAAAACAATTATTCAACAATAAACAAACTTCAAAAATTGAAGATAAATATTATAGATACATTTATGATGTTTTTGCTTAAATTAATAAATGGCAAAATATCATCAGAATATATGACAAATAAGATTTATCTTTGAATTCCAACTTTTAAATCTAGAAATAAAGATTTATTTTATTTACAAATATTAAAAAGAATAACTTATGCCTAATTTATAGATTACAGATGAAATATAACAATAACTGTAAGAAAATGGATATTTTCCATTTAAATGAAAGGCAATTTAAGAATAAAATTAAAGACATATTATACAAGGAACACCTATAAATAAATATATATTATTATATTATTACAACTAAATTGAATAATAATAATTATTACTATTACTACTACTACAACTATTATTATTATTATTAGTAATAGTACTACTAGTACTACTATTATTATATATTTGTTATGGTGCAATTCTGTAATTGGCTTAATGCTGTAGTTTTGTAACATAAATAAATTGAATTAAATTATCATTATCACCATCATCATCTGCAGACCTATAGGTGGGATACTATGCGCTAGTTGTAGTAATCTAATTTTTGGAAAACAACCAATAATTAATTACAAAAAGTGTGGAAATAAGTTTCATTTAACATGTATTAATACTGAATCAACAGATGAACAGAAATATGATGATGGATTAATTGATTTTACATGTGATAAATATAAAAAAAAATATTCCTATTTTAGAAAATAAAATGGTTGATCAAATCAAACAGGATAATAGATGTCATAGTATAAACATTTAAATGTTAAACAAAGTAAGAGTGAAAATTTGAATATTTTATTAGTTAATAATAATAATAATTCTAATTGCAATGGAATATGTCAGTTTTGTTTTTCTGATATTACTAATGAACTATTGTCTATATAACTTGTACTGGAATTTGTTCTAGGATATTCATGGAAAATGTCTAAAATTAACCTCAATTGATTTATATATGCTTAGATTGAATGGGAATAACTGTTATCTATACACTGATTGTATTGGAATAGACTTTGAACTGAGCCAGTTAAAAGAGAAAGTTAATTTTAATACACAAACTGATTCTGATATTATTGGTAATGAAGAAAATAGTACATTAAAAAATTCTTCAAATGATACATTTAATTTGGAGCAAGAAATAACAGGATCTATTAATAATAGCAATTATTGTAAACAAATTTTTCCAAGTTTCAAATCTCTTTTGTGTCATGTAATTACAATTGAACAAAAATTGAATAATTTATCTAAAGAAAACTTGTTTTTGAAGAAGTATTAATAAATTTGACTTGAGAAAAAAAAATCAGATAAGACATAAAGCTGATAACAAAGTTAAAGTGAATAAATCTCAAATATTTAAAAGAGAGGGAAAATATACAATCTATTACTAATAAAGCTAAAATGGATTCTTCTGAAGTAGATGTAAAATCTTATAATATTTATTCTGATATTGACACTAATAATTTCAGAAAGAAAAATGAGAAGAATAATATTCAGACCTGGGCTGAGATAATTCTGACGTGTACTAAATTAATGGTACACAATGGAAAAATTAAGAATAGTAATGATGGGTTTTATTATAATGTTATATAAAATGAAAGCCAATAGAAAGGCAAATAAAATAGCCATAATGGAAACTCAAGAAAATCATAATATTTTAGTTGTAAAACCAAGAACAATTTATAAAAAAAATTTTCTCACAAGAATTGATATAACAGTGAATGAGAAGGATATTATTAATTATCCAATGGATAAACTTAAGACTTCAGATGTTTGTTATAAATTGTCATCTGAAAATATAAAAAAATGCTTCTTTCTACATTTCAGTGGATAAACAATATGTAGAACATATGACAAACCCGGAGTTTTGAACATGTGGTTTGGTACTTTTATGGAAGATTACATAAATCAAATTCTATGAATAAAAATGATATTATCAAAAAGATAAATGATATGGAAATTGGATATGATAAGGTATTACAGTTAGAATCTTTACATTCTGAACAAATTATTAGTGATGAATAAAAAACTTAAATATTTACTTACAAAATGTGAGAGGATTGTGAACAAAGTTATGTAAAATCAAACAAAATTTTAGCAGAAGACTATGACATTATTTGTCTAACAGAGACATGGCTAAAGAAATATATATATAATGAACAGTTGATAGATGACAGATAGTGTCTTTAGAAGTGATAGACCATTATCTATAGTTTCCAGAGATGGAGGTGTATTAGTTGCTTTAAGAAATATGTTATCTGTAAGTATATACATGTTCCAGATTTCTTACTTGATGAAGTATAGATTGAAATTAAATTAATTCTAAGTTATTATTGGGAAATGTATATATTCCTCCTAATGTTTTACAAAAATATTTGAAATGAAATTTAGAAGCATTAGAGTTATTTCTTGTTTTATATAAACATAAAATATTAATTATGGATGATCTGAACATTATATATTATGGAAACCATGTTTGTTAAAGTAATGCCAAATTTAATGGCTTGATGCAAATACGTAAGGTTTTAAGATCTAAAGCAGATCAATGATACATACAACAATCATAAATATACAATTGGATTTAATAATTACAAATTATGAATTTATTCATATACAAAAATGTAAATATCCTCTAGTGACTGAAAATTACCATCATTTTGCACTGGAGATTGAATTGGCATTAAACATCAAAATAATTACATTGAAATCTCTAACTAAAAGAAATTATGCTAGAGGTGATTATTTTTGTTTATATGATGCTATTAAAGGTATAATCTGGGATGAAGTTTACAATAGTAAGGATGCTTCAATAACAGCAAAAATATTTTAAAAATTGTTGTTTGATACAGTAGATAGATTTATTCCAATGAAACATTAATTCAGCTAAATATTCTAAGTGGTTTTCAAACAAACTTATAAAATGTATAAATAGAAAGCAGTGTTTTTATAATCTATTCAAAAAATATGGAGATAACTTTAAAAATTGTAGATTTTTGATAAGAAAATTGGAAAGACAGGATTTTCATTTGTATATGGGAAAACACACAAAATAACATTAGTAACAATCAAAGGCAATTTTGGGATGTAATGAAAGGGCATCTTAATGTTAGAAATAGAGAAACAATATATATTAAGCCAAGATGATATATGAGATATTTCTCATCTCATATAATTAACAACAATGTGTATTCACATAATTACCATTTTGATAATAATTTTATAGATAATTGTAATTTATTATAATAAGTATAACTAGTCAGAGTGTGGATAAGATTATAATGGAAAAATCTTTAAAAAATAAAAGAAGTATTGCACATGATGATATATCTATATTTATTTATAAAGGTTGTATGAGCTTTTAGCTCCTATTTTAGTATATATATTTAATTTGGCACTAAAAACATCTGTTTTTCCTGATTGTTGGAAAATTGTGAAAATATTTCCAATTTATAAAACAGGAGAAAAAAATCAGATTTATCTAATTGTAGACCCATTTCTTTGTTGCCATTTTGTGCTAAAATACTGGAAAAATCAATTTATAATAGGATTATACATCAATTAAAAATATGATTCCTTCATTTGTAGATGGTTTTTTAACAGGAAGATCTATAGAAACAAATATGTTGCACATATCAGATGTTACAGTACAAGCTATTGATTCCCAAAGTCAACTTGATGTTATTTTATTTTGATTTGTCTAAAGCTTTTGATAAGGTAGATCATAATATTTTACTAATAAAAGTGGATAAAATGGGTTATCAAGTAATCTTTAAAATTTTTTAAAATATTTTCTTATTAATAGAAAGAATTATGTGTACATTAATGGTGAATCTTCTTTTATGGTTACATATGGGTGTGAAATATCCTAAGAAAATATTTTAAGTCCCATCTTTTTGCTATTTATACTTCTGATGTGGCTTCTATTATAGCTGAAAAAATATATTGTGTTATGCAGATGATATTAAAATCTTTTTGGAGATCTAACATATAAATGATCATAAAGTATTGCAAAATTGTATTATGCTTTTTCTAATTGGTGCCAAGTCAATAATATGCAAATAAATATAAAAATAATGCAATTCAGTGTCTTATACAAAAAACACCAATTAGTAATGATCAATATTGTCTTGATGGAAACAGAATTGCCATAAATTTTAAGTAGAAAGATCTAGGTATTCTTTTCACAAGTAGTTATACATTTAATGATCACATTCAAACAATGGTTAATAAATCTCTTAAAATTATGGGCATAATTTTGAGATTAAATATTTAATTTAAATTAGAAATATATAGATTGCTAATTGATATATTAATTGTACTTGTTCTTATGGATCTATTGCTTGGAATCTATACAATCAATCAAATATAAGTAAATTACAAAAAATACAAAAATATATTTATAAAAATAAAATGTATAATAAGAAGATAAACAATAGGTATAATAAAAGACTGTTAACAGATATGTCATTTTTATTTAAATTAGTGCATGGTACTGCATCATTAGAATATGTAATTCCAAGAATTTTGATTAGGATCAAACTTATAATTCTAGATGTCATGAATTATTTTATTTATCTATGTTAAAACATTCCATTAATTCATCAGTACATAGATTGCAACTGGAGTATAATAAAAAGTTTGCAGATATTGACATTTTATCTTCAAACTATATATATTTCAAGAACAAAATAAAATCAATTTTACATTGATGTGAATGTAAATAGTAATGTTAAACATATCTATGTAATTTTATTGTATAGACATGTACTACTTTTATAAATTACTTATGAATACATTGAATCGAATTATTATCATCATCATAATAATAACAACAACAACAGCAACAACAATCTTACTTAGCTTGAAAAGTAGTAAATATATTGTGTATTGTAATGTATACTAGAGTCAGGACTGATCCAAAAGTTTTTGGTGCCTTAAGTAGATTTCAATCTTAGTGCCCCCATAAAAAACAAAATAAAAAATATCATTATATTTTTCATATATAAAATTCTAAAACAATCGACACCCAAATCATAATGAAACAATAAACAAAATGAAACAAACATTTGTAACAATTCTTAATATATACATAGTATATATAATTAAAACAACTCAGAAATATTTCCTTTAAACTGATCCTGACTATGGTGTTCCTAAATTTTTGCACCTTAGAAGACTGCCTATAGCTTGGGCTGGTCCTGAATAATACAATATTTAAGACTTTTTTTTTTTTGTAATACATTTGTCATAATTTATCATGTTTAATAGTAATAAATGCAATTATGATCAGTTTTGGGATTGTAAATAGAAAGCAGCTATGTGAGTCTGTATATTATCAATAACAGATCTACAAACGTGTGCAAGTAAATTTAAAAGCACTTGTATATATAAACACACATATAATATTACGTGTGATAATCTTATATTAAAAATTCATTTTGACATATGCTTACCTTTGGTCATGTGAGAGTGCCAATGAACGAATACTACTATCACAGGTTGGGAATGCATATAAAAGTGCCAAATTAAATGTCCGCCAAACTTCTACTATACCATTGTCACCACCCGTCATCATATATTCACCATCTCGACTAAGAATTAAACACTATAAAATAAAAAAACAAACAAACTATTAAATGGCAAAATTTTAAGTAAATATGAAACACTAATTTAGAAACAATTTTAGCATTTAAAAGCTAACATTTACAAAATTAAAAAAAACAAAAACAATTAAAAACACGAAGCCGATTTTAATCTCTTATTTAGCGACAGTGTATTGGCAATATTTAAAAACAATTGGGAATAAAGCAATATATATATATGTATAATTCTGTATATACTGTATACACTTTGTATTAAAAGTTTACAAAATATTTGATAATTAATCTAATAATCAAAAAGTAATTGGGTCAAGTTTTCTAATAAATCTGATAAAATTCAATACATTAAACAGATATTTACTTTCAATTGATGACAGTTACTGGTGCTACAAACACTATTATTTATATGTTAAAAAAGAGAGGAGAATATAATGTATTTAGTTATATATAGAAAGTGAAAATAAAGACTAGGTTTTCCAAGTGTTAGATGGTGAGAGTTTTAATCGTTTTCCAAATTTATTTTATTCTCATAATCATTTACTGATCAATGTCTGGATGGTCAACTGTATATCCATCTAGAAGATGAAACTTACTTCTACTTATAAATGTTTTTTTTTTACTCAGGAGTAAAAATTCAGATCATGTACAAATACGATTAAACACTAAACAATGAGTATCTTTGTGCATTACGCATCAATAGTGGCAATTGCAGTAATGATTCTCATTCATTTTTTAATTTTTTTATAAAATATGACAAAAATAAATAAATCAAAAAACAAATAAGTCAGAGCATAATAATATTAATTCAAAGAAATAACCTAAAAGAAATAAACTAAGAATTATTTTATGCAAAACATTATTTTAAATATTATAAATAATATAAATGTAATTATTTAACACCATAAATTTCTTACTTCAGAATCAACCCTATAAGCATGAGAAATCAATAAGAACTTCCAGAAGACTAATAAGAAAATACTCATAGAAATATATTTGGATTACTAACTTGTGTTCTCTGATAGTCATTGCAAATACATTTGTTTCTGGAATGAAATGAAAGAGATTAATCTTGTCAATTTAAATAATTTTTTTAAAACCAATTTATGAGATCTGACAATTAAAATTGTGAACTTTCTACAGTGCACTTACAAGAATTGTGCAAACAATTAGATAAGATTACACAACTTTAATAAATCAGCATATCACAGCTGTGTCCATGTTGATATATAGAAGTGTCTTTCTGAGTGATGTTTATTATTGTTGTTGCATGTTTTTATTCACCATCAGGAAAAGATTGGAACATAAATTTCACAAAAACAAACAAACAAAAAACATTAAACTTCTTGTTAAACTTGACAAGAGTAGAAGTGAAATCAGGTTTAGTCACAGTTTAGGGGATAATACCATAAAGAAAACAGCAGTATAGAGAATTGGATTAAATGTTTTTCTAAAGAGATAGAAAAATCATCATTGATAAAGAGAAATCAAGGTGACCAATGTTAGGCAGAAATGACAAAAACATTGTCAAAATTCATCAAATTGCTTATTAGAATTAATAGCTGATTATGAGAATCATTAAATATCAATAGAGAAACTGAAAACTCTTAACTGAGAACCTTGTTATGAGAAAGGTGTATGCAAAAATGCACCAGATTACTCTGCATTGTCTTTTAAGAAGCTTTTAGTCAGTATCAAATAACTGTATTGAAAAATCCTTCCTACTCAACTGATTTGCATACAGGGAAAATAAATATTGAAAGGAAGACATTTTGATGAAAGTCAGGATATCAACAATAATATGATGACAGTTCTGATGGCCATTCCAGAAAAGCTTCCATAATTGCTTTAAAAAGTATATTAGGCACTGGCCCATAATCACTTCTCAAGAGAAATATTTTGAAGACATCCAGCAATAAAGTATGTAGTACTTTTTCTAGGATAAATTCACAAACTTAATTGTCAGATCTCATAAAATTGGAAGATTGCTCAAAATTTATGAAAAGTCAATCATAAGTGTAAATATAAAAATAAACCATTAACACAGTGCTTCTAAGATTATATTTTCTTCACCAGTAGTAAAATTGTATCAAAAACACTGTCTCATTTTAAATCAGGATCTCTATCCTTTACATTAACCCAAGATCTTAATCATCTAAGCCTGACGTTCCTAAATTCATTTGATTTTTCACTCCCTAGTTAAAAAAAAAAGCCCTCCTAGAAATCTATCTTCTTTAAAAAACTAGCATTAAAATGCAATTACAAAATTGCATTCATTAATGCATCTATATTTCTATCTATGTTCTACAGTATAACAAAAAAAATTATATGAATAATGTAAATATGCTAATACAAGAAAAGATTATATTCTGTTAGACAATTAAATAAATAATTTACTGAGCATTGGTTTCAACTGGAGGGGGGGGGCATAATGATGGTACTTATCAGTCCAATTAGTATTAATACTGAAGAAAACACCATCTTGATATATATAATTTATTGCTTGATATGTAAATACATCAATTACATATTCCACTTCTAGGACAAGACTTTGCAAGAGACTTTTTTTCTTATGGCATGGGTGTTATTAGCGATAAACCAGATCTCTTTAAATTTTATTTTATTTTTGTGGCGCTTAGTACAAACTATTTTGATGTTCCATGGATCAAAATCATTGCCAGAATTCAATTGGTACTCAAAAAACATTGACTTTACATTGGAATCTTTTTTTGCATGAGTATATATTATTATTGTGCCAGTCTAGTAGCGCTATTTGCAAGTGATTGCCCATAATAGACTGCTTTGCAATTATTTTTATTGCAATTAATTTTATAAACAATCTGGAGGGATTGGTCTGGTGGCAACCTATTCTTTGTGTTGTTTATAATCCTATTTAGACTTCAAGGAGTTGTAAAGCTGACAATGAATGCATCAGCCCATATATTTTTTAGCTATTATGATAGTGTAGGCATGAAGGGGACATCCATTTAATGTCATGTTCTGGAGGGCGAGTATTTAACATAGAATAAAATTTTCTAAGCACTTTAAATAAAATATTATGCTTATATTCTGCTTTGACCAAATTTTTAATGTATATTTCAATAATGTTCTTTCAATCCATTTCATATTTGAATAGTATTTGATTCCTATAGAGGAAATACCTAAATTCAGACATTTTGTACAAGATGGGAATGTGCAAGCGAGGATGTATAGCTTCACAAATATTGAAAAGGTTTTATCATCATTTTATAGTCTATACCACTTTCAGATCTTTGAATGTATAGGTTTAAATACTTTATACTTATGTGCTTGTGTAAGCTCTTCATTAAATTATTCCTTATTTTGTAAATATTACACTCTGAAGTGCAAATTAACACATTATCTACACAATGAAATGTAGAAAGAATTATTCACTGTAGAAATATATTTAGGGATAAATGTTTCTTTGTATTTATTTAATGTTAAGCTGCAGAATATACCGCTTACTGGCAACCCCATAAGCCAGGCTTGCCCCATCTTGTAAAATTTGCTGTTTTAAATAGTGTGGTAATGTCACTATCAATCCACTTCAGTACATCAACAATGAACTCAATATTATTCTGACTAAACCCTGAATTTATTAATGCATCATGGACTGTATCCCTAGACCTTTGATGTGAGATAGAACCATATAGCTCTACTATGTTGAGAGATGCAAGTTTAGAGTAGGAGACTCAATTTATGTGCTTTTAACATCTGCACACAATCAAATGAGGATTTAATTGCAAAGCATTAAATACTACAGTCAATGAGGCATTCAGCTATTAACTTTGCTATCTTATAAAAATAAGTGTCCACAAAATCTATTAACAGCCTAAGGGGTTATTTGCCTTGCGAACTTTTACATTTGCAAAATGTCTGGGGGAAATGGCAGCCATTGGATAAATTCTATATTTTGCTTTACATATCAACCAGTAAATTACATATATACATATTAATCAGCAAATATCAAGATCATGTTTTCTTCAATATTAACACCAGTTGGACTGACAAACTGAAGTGTTATGATTATGACCCCCCCTCCTCAGTCGAAAGCAATGCTCAGCAAATTATTTATTTAATTGTCTAACAGAGGTAACCTTTTTTTGTATTAGCATATTAACATTATTCATAGAATTACATATTTAAATAAAGAGAGAAAATGATAGAGTTACAGAATAAAGAAAAATGTTACAAATAAAAAGTCTTGAAGTTTAAAATTAAAAAGTTATTGGTTTGCATGTATTTTCTATTAGGTTTTCATTGATTTCTCCTACATGGTACCATCCATAGATAGATCAATCAAATTCAGGACTATATCAGCATCTAACATAATTTCTTTATAAAAATTTCTGCATTTCAGAATTTATCAATGATTTTTAAGAGCATCATCATCATCATCATTATTATTATTATCATCATCATCATAATCATTATTATTCAAAAGGTACTTTATTATTTTCTTTGGTTTACATAGTTTCTATTACATTGTATTTACAATTTGATTTAATAAAATTTACAGTTTTGGTTTACATTTCTTTAAACATAAGTTTTTCTTGTGGCAATTTTGAACTTATTCCTTGTTCTATAGTTCATAAATAATGTAGGAACTTCAGTGTTTTCAATTGTCTTTGTTTTGCATTTCTCATAGTCTTGATTGTTCTTTCAACAGTGACCCAGTTGCAGCATATAAATCTGATCTACCGATAGTTTTATCTCTATCTTTAATTTGTGTTAGTTTATTAATGAATGTGGTCGGATGACGGTGAGTATTTTTCCTCATTATAAAGCTGCATCTCGTGCACCAAAAAGAATATAGGACGATTGTAGCTGACCTGATGTTTGGTATCGCTCGACTCTGATATGCAATAATAATTTGCTCCAATTGTGGTGTTTTTCATTCTATATATGTTGCATGCCATTTGTCTTACTTTTGTCAAACCTTCACAGTTGTAAATTAGGGTGTTCAATTGTTTCTTCGGCTCTGTCGCATAGTCCACAAAATGGATCTACGTCCCTATACATACTTTTATAATGGAGAAAAAAGGTTGTGGGCATAGCAGTGAGGTTCATTTTTATTATAAAATTGAAGAACTTAGGTTCCAGTGCCCATCACTTGAATTGTTTAATTAGTTTTTTGTTGTCTATTCCCAACATTGGTGAAGATTCATTTGCATTAGTTTCTTTATTTATTAGATTGTATATTACCCAATATGAATATTTGTTCTCATATTGTTCTGGTATGTTCTTATTGGTTTTACATTGATAAATTATGGATGAGATGTATGCTCCCGGTGGTGGTGGTCTGTCTGTAGGAATAACTTCAATTAGGTGTTTTAGTTTTGGAAATTGTTTCATAGTCATAATAATAATTGCATTCCTCAACTTTTGTATATGGAAGATATCAACTGTCTGGAGACCAAGTCCATTTTTTATCAGTGGTTGGGACATTTTTCTATTCAATATGGCAACTGTCTTTTTAGACCAGAATAGCTGATTACATACTGCTTTGATTTTTTTTTATAAAACCCTTTGAGAAATTCAATAATTGGTGAATAATAGCTGATTTTTGTCATAATTAGTTGGTTAATTAATTGCACTTTGGAAAAGACAGACATATAAGTCTTTAAAAGGGAGTCAGCAATCTGCTTTATTTCTTCCCTAATCCTATTTTGGATTTGACATCTCATCCCCATGATCCCCAAATGAAATGGGAAACCCAGAAAAAATGTTGGTTTCGACTGATAGATTGTCGCATGTGGTCTTCCTGTGAATAGAGACCATATTGAAGTTTTTGCTTGATTGAATTTGAGCTTATAGTGTGCAGTATATTCTTCCAGTAGCTGCTGCAGTCATGGAATTTGTTTTTTGGATGAGAGAAAAAAACTGTAATGTCACCCATGAATGCTAAACAAGCTATGGGTTGTTCCAGGTATCTGAATCCCATCAAATGTTTTCTGTATCTTATTAATGAGAGGATTAATGTAGTATATAAAAAGCAGTGCGCTAAGTGGTGAGCCTTGTGATAAAGACTGGTTTGGTGTGAAAAATGGGAATTTCTTCCATTGATAGATATATGTATTTCTCTATTGATAAATAGATTCACAATGATGTATAGATGTGTTCTAAGGATGTTGGTGCTTTTGAGCATTTCCAGCAAAACTTTAATGTTAACTGAATAAAATGCAGCCTCAATATCCAATTGAACTACAATTGGCGCATATTTTTTCTTATGTCTAATTGATGTGAGTATTGCCTTGAAAAGTACTGCTGCCTGTATTGTTGATGATCCTTTTTTTGCATTTTGTGCTTTGGAAATTAGTGGCAATATATACTGTTCAATTTTTTCCTTGATCACCCTTTCTATTATGTTTATGGGCAATGGGTCCACAGATATTGATCTTAAGTCTGCAAGGGAGGGAATATTTTTTTGTTTTTTATTGTATGGAACAATTGCAATAGGGTAGATCCCTTCTATATTCTGAAATTTTTTGTGCCAACTGATTGGCTAAGCTACAGACATATTTTGTTGTGCATTGGCTTAAGTGTTTCAAAACAAACAATGAGATTCCAGGGCTACCTGGGTGGAAAGCTTCCGGTATATTAGCTAGTTTTTTTGCAAAGTCATCTATGGTAAATGGTCTCTCAGTTTCAGGGATGCTGAATATGTGAGATGCCACTGTAATATCTTTGTCTGATTGGAGCCTGCCTTTGAAGCGTTGATAGATTGGCCTGATCATATTATGGCCTGCATATGTTCCATCCTGTCTATTTTGCTATCAGTACTTTGATTTTTGGTGGGTTTCCTAGGGCCCATTTAATGTATTCTCTTGTCCATGTGTGTGGCTGGGTAAGACAAATTTTACTTTTTTAAATTTTTAGGTATTTTTTTAGATTTTCACATACGTTATTATATGTATGTGTAAGTTTGAAAATATATTGTTGTGTGTGATGTGATAATCATCCCTATTTGTTTGTGTAATTGATCTGCCAATGCTATTAGCCTTGATGGGATGATTGCTTCATTGCAATATGATTAATATTAAATAAAAGGATGTTTATATATGCTTGATATTGTTGTATGGGTCCCAGATTCATTTCATGAATTTTTTTCAGCAAGATATATTGTTGTTGTTATTATTATTATTATTATTATTATTATTATTTGAAAGTTAATGTTATTACTCCTGTTTATAAAAAGGGTGATTCTACTCTTATGGTTAATTATAGGCCAATTGCTATTATTTCTGTTTTTTCTAAATTATTGGAAATGATTGTTAAGGATCAAATGTCATTTCTATTTAAAAATAAATTTTATCTGACTATCAATATGGTTTTCTTCCTGGTAGAAGTACATTAGATGCTTTAAAACATCATGTTCATTATTTAATATCTTCATTGAATCAGGAACTTAAAACATTGGTTATTTATCTTGATTTATCTAAAGCATTTGATTCTGTTAATCATAATATTTTGATTAAGCATTGCTACTTGTATGGTTTTCATGGTTCTATTGGTAATTAATTGGAGAGTTATTTAAATGATAGAAAACAGTTTACTAATATTTATGGTATTGTCAGTGATGTGGTGATTAATTGTGGAGTTCCACAAGGTTCAGTACTTGGTCCTCTATTGTTTTTAATTTATATTAATGATTTATTTTCACTGAAATTACATTCTAAGATTTTTGGTTTTGCTGATGATATTGCTTTATCCTGTAATGCTGTTTCTTATAGTCTTCTTGAAAAATTAGTGAATGAGGATTTGGACTCAGTTGGTAAATGGCTGGCATATAATTCATTGTTGGTCAATTTAGATAAAACAAAAGGTATTCTTTTTTCTTACAAGCGTATTTTTTTCTCTCTTAAGATTAAAATTTGCTGTAAGTATATTTTGCATTTTAATAATATATGTACTTGTGAGAATATTCCTTTGGTAGATAATTATTGTTATTTGGGAATATATATTGACTCCAGATTGTCCTGGACAAATCATATTACCTATCTTTGTCAACGGTTATGTAATTTAAACTATATGTTTTATTATTTAGTTAAATTTCTTCCTAGGTCTGCTCTCATTTTTATTTACATTGCTTGTTGTCAGAGTATTTTATCTTATAATATCATTATTTGGGGTAATGCTTCTCCATATATTTTATCTTCTTTGCGTGTTTTACAAAACTATATACTTTGCACATTATCTTTGGTAGATCTCGTTCCTCTTCTGTTCGAGATATTTATAATGCGTTTGGTTTATTTGATGTAAATCACTTATATCAATATAGAGTTATTTTTGATATTTTTTTGTACTAAACCTTTTCTGAATTCTAAAGTTTATATTCTAAATACTCGTTTTTCTAATAAATTTCAAATACCGTTACCAAATTTTTTTAAGGAATGTAGTAGAAGACAATATGTTTATTCTGGGTCAAAGTTATTTAATAAATTTATATATGTGTGTTTAACTGATCTGAATAATATTTATTTCTTATGTAGCTTTCAAAAAATATTTATGTCAATGGTTGTGTAGTATGTATTAATTTTGGCACTTATTTTATTTATTTAATTAATCTTATTTATTTTCTAAACTGTTCTTTTCTATTTTGAGTTTTTGGTTATATTTTTATTTTATTTTTGTTTAATTTGTTATTTTTACATGTAAATTCCACGCACAAGATTTTTCTTGTTTGGAGTTTTTAAATAATTGTTATGTACTTTGTTTACTTCGCAGAATAAATTGATTGATTGATGATGATTATTTTTATTTTTCAAAGCAAAACTTTAGTGAGTCTAAAAGGTTACAGACTCACATCTAGTAATATATTGATTTCTGTTACAATTGCAAATCAAATTACAACTATGCAAGGAGTCCAATTAAAACATCTTTTCAGTACATAAGTCTTTATCATTTCTGCATACTTTTTTCTTGTTTTAGAATCTGGTTTTCTATTTGGTTCATTTTATGCTTACATCTCTTTAAAGTTGAAAATGTCACCATCTATCATATTGGATTTATATTTCATAGATTGGATCTTGGTTTCAAATGTGAGCATGTGGCTGCAAACACATCTGGTTGAGCTAGGATGCTGTCTCTTTTTCTGAACAGTTCTAGTTTTATTGAGTATATTGCTGGGTGGTGTTGAGGGTTATTAGAAAGAGCAAAGGTGCATCTGGTACACCAGTAGGCATAAAGCTGTATGTTGCTGCACAAATAGCAGGGATGTTTCCTTTTTGAATGTATTTATTATTTCATCAATTGAAATAATAGCCTTTCTATATGTGGTAAACATTGTGCAATGTATTGTTTCCAGTGCAGTGCAGGAATGAAGGAAATAACCCTGTGTCTCTTCTTCTCTATGACATAGTCTACAAAGAGAATCTATATTTGTATAAAATCTATGAAATCCAAGGAAATGGGTTGTGGGTAGAGCATTTAGATTAAACTTAAGCAGAAAGGCAAATAATTTTGGTTCTAGTGACCACTTTCTGAATTGTTGCAGTAGTTGCCTGTTGTCTGTCCCAAGAGCTAATGGATATAGATGAGATGTCTGGTTTGGGTTTAGGCTATTATGAATGTCCCAGTACGTATATTTGTTGTCATTATTGAGTAATATTTTGTTATACATTGCCTTGAGTTCTTCAACCAGTGTGGATAGATATTCATATGAAGAGGGTGGTCTGACTGTGGGTGTTATATTGATCACACACTCTAGGTCTGGAAATCTTTTTATAGTGGCTGTTAATAGATTTATTGATTTCTGTGTGTAAAAAACATTGATTGTGGGAGTCAGAATCCATTGCTAAATGGTGATCTGCTCAGGTTTTTTAAAGAGATCGCCACTGACTTTCTCTTCCATATTAGTTTTTTACAAATTGATGAGATTTTGGATATGAATGTTTTTGCAAATTTGATTATAGGTGTGTAGTAGGTAATTTTTGTAATTATAAGTTGATTATATAGTGCTACCTTCACTTATATTGACAGGTATGACTTTTCAAGTGAGGTTGTGATTTTTTCAGCATCTTTCTTTAATTTATTTTGAATTTTTTGCCTCATTCCATTGGTGCCAAGGTAGAATGGAAAAATAAGAAAATCAGACAGTTTGCCATTAAACATCTCTGGACAGTGCTTGCCTGTGTATATTGGCCATGCTGCAGTTTTATTTGTGTTGAGTTTTTAAGCTAAAATTTGTGGTATAATTCTTAATTATCTCTTGTAGTATAGCGTGATTTTTTTTAGATGGGAGGAAAATAGTTACATTGTCCATATAGGCTATGCATGATATATTTAAAGCAGTGTTTGGGATATGAATATCTTTTATTTTTTTCTGTATCTCTATTAATAGAGGGTTTTTATATAATGTGAAGAGCAAAGCACTGAGGGGAGATCCTTGTGAGATGGATTGACTCGGTCTGAAAGCTGGTGATTTTTTCCCATTCAGTGTGATGTGAATCTCACAGCTGAGTAGTAGATTGGCTATAATATATAGTAAGGATGGAGGTGTTGTTGTTTTTTTAACATATCTAATAATTTGGCAATAGACACTGAGTCAAAAGCTGCCTCAATGCCTAGCTGAACTATAACTGGTGCATATTTCTTTCTTTTCTTTACTGCTTCAATAATTGTCTTGTATCTTAAGGCACCCTGGCCAATGGATGAGCCTTTTTTGGCATAGTGAGCTGATGATAACACAGGGAGTATGTGTTGTTCTATATTTTTTTTTATTACACTTTCAAGAATTTTTATTCTTAAAGATCCCATTGAGATTGGTTGTAAATTAGATAAAGATAACATTGCTGTTGGTTTTTTGTTAAAAGAAACCATTGCAATTGAATATCAATTTTGTATGTTGTAAATTTTTTGGGATATGTAATTGGCAAGATCACATAGTTATTTGGCTGTGAAGTGGCTAAGATGTTTGAACACATGCCTTGTGGCCTGGGTGACATGTGTTTGCTATTGTTGCAAGTTGAAAACCAATGTCGGTTGTTGTTATTGGTGTGTCTGTTTCAGGATCAACGAATATGCCTTCATTGGGTATTATGCTTTTTGTTTTTGCCAATTTTTTATAAAAATGTTGTTGGATTTATCATGTTATATCCAGTTGCAATAGAGCTATCTATTTCAAGTGCCATAGGCACTCTGGCTGTGTATGGGTATCCCAGTGCCCACCATATGTATGCCTTAGTCCAGTTGTGTTATTGTGTAAGGTATATATTTTTTCTTTTTTATTGCTATGTATTGCTTTAGCATATATTGTTGTACATTTCTGTAAGTTTTCTAATTTGTGTTTGTCTGCAGTTGGTCTGGAGATGGTTATTCTTTTTTGTAGTTCATTTGCCAAAGCTAATAATCTGGTGGGGGGGTGGGTGTTGAATTGCAAGTAATATGATTAATGTTGAAAGAAAGTACATTGGTGAATACTATATACTTTTGTACTGGATCGAGTGACATGTTTTGAAGTTTTTGGAGCATTATGTATGTTTCTGAATATAGGAATTCAATTTTTTGTGCTGGAAGAAGTATTCACATAGTCTTTTGAAGGGCTATTGTTGTATTCTGTATTTTTGTTAGATTGAGAGTGATGAATTAGGCAGCATGATCTGAGATTATAGATGGACAGAGTTAAAGATTAAAATAATGATATAACATTGGTGTGTAGAAACTCAAATCCATAAGTGACATATATCTATTGTTATTAAATGATATTGAGTTTGATGGGAGAAAACGTTCAGCACTCATAAGTGGGATTGTTATTTGATGGATCCATTTAGTGACAAAAGTTTGATAGGTCATGTTGAAATCTCTCAAGAGTATTATAGAATTAGGTGTTGCTGTAAGCATTGAATTTATTGTCGTTATGATTCTGGAGTTGATGACAAAGCCTGGTGGTATATAGAAAAATACTAGGTTAAGTGTGATATTTTTATGATGGAGTGTTATTATGATAAGATTAGAATCAATATATAAAATTTTCAAGGAATTGAAAGGGCAGTTGTGGGATACAATTGTACCTGTGCCAACTGATGATAATGATGATTATCTTGAACAGGCACAAAATTCTTGGCTGACTAAATATTTTGATGGATCAATTTGAGAACTGCTGTATATTTTTGTTTCCAGTAGACCCAGTATATGTGGTTGTGTTATATGTATCCATTTTTTGAGTTGAAAAAGTTTTTTAGTGACATTTAAGCGTCTAATGTTGAGAGATCCGATTTTTATCTTCATGTTTTTTATATAATTTTGTAACAGGGTGTTGCTGTTTATTTATTTTTGAATTCTAAAGATTTTAGTTTAAATTGCAGTAGATAAATGCTGATGCATATTTAAAACTTTGTAGGATTTATTATCAGTTTTTCTTTCATTTAGTATTAATTCAGTCTCTATATAGGGAATTGGTGATGAAATTGAAAAGGTGTCTGTTTGTCGTTGGCTTAAATCCATTTCTATTTCATCATTTTCTAGGTTGTTTGTTTCTGATGAGTTGTGCTTTTGATCTGTTTTTTTTTTTTGCTTTTTTGGATTCGTGATTTTTAGGTAGTTGGCCTGGCTTTCTTTTTCCCTCTGGTGTATTCTCTTGAATGGGTGGAGGAGGAGTTCTATTGCATCCATAATATTTGATGCAGTTTTATTTATTATTGGAGTTTGTTTTATTAATGGTATCTTTACATTGTCTAGATTTATATTTTCATTATATAGCAGTGTGCGTGTATTTTCTGTTTGTTGATTTTTTACTTGGTACAATAATTTTTGTTTTAATGAGATACTGATCCTGTGATGTAATTGCTGTATTTTGTGTTGTGATTTCTTGAGAGTTATCATTTTTGTATGTGGGTGTTTGAACCTCGTTTTTGCCGGTTTCTATTATTGTGCTGCCAGTGGATGTAGTATTATTAAAATTTTTATTTTCATAGGCAGTGGATTGTTCCGGAGAGAGTTTTGCTTATTCATAGTGATTGCCTTTTATGTTATCACACTGAGTTGCCAGGTGCCCTCGCTGTCCATAGCCAAAACACTGTGGCTTTAGACCTCTTATGTGAAGAGACAGGTTTGCCTCTTGATCAGTAATTTGTGTTGGGATTGTGGGTACATCTATGTTTTTATGAAGTTTTATATATATATTTTTCCATGTGTCATAGCATCGGTGAAGTTTTATTTTGAATTCAAAACAATTACTGCATATAGGTATTCGTGTGTCTTTTAGATATATAGGCTGTAGGGCAATTACTTTTCCAAACGGGTTCATCATTTTTTGAAATTCTTATAAGTTGTATTTTAGATAAGTATTTTTTGCCGGTTTTCATCTATAATTATGAGTGCGTAATTATCCAATGGCTAAAATAGTGGATTAAAAATGTTCTTTTTGCTGCTGGGTATAAAAATCAATGGTTATATAGCGAGAGTTTGGATGGTCTGCGATACAAGGTGAGCATTGATTATCGGTGACTGCGAGTACTAGCGATGTTGGCAAAAAAAGCTGCAAAATATTTTAAATAACATTCGTGGAACCGTGTTATTAAAACGGTCCATTATATTACCAAGTGTTTCTTCTGTCCAGATTGCAGCTGGGGATTGTTGGTCCTCTTGAGTATGATCAAGATTTTTTAGGTCGTTTGTATTTGTTCTTCGGAAACGCAGCATTTGGGTTGGTGCTGCAATATTGCTGTTACTTTTAAGTATTTTTGCATATGAAGTATGGGATGTTAAAACTAATAATCTTGTTAACTTCATTTTGGTGCATAACTCGCACATGATTGACTGGGCAATAGCCATAATTTATTATTCTGACTCAAGTCAGTTTTTTTTTTAAAAAAAGATATGGATATACACAGATATTTTTACAAAAATACTTTATTAAACTATAATATGATTCGATTTGACAGTAACACGTTTGTTTTGTGAAAATCAAGTTGAAAAAAAGAAAAACATCGGAGAGTTTTTAGATTTGCTTCTTGCCTCAGCAGAGATTTGCTGCGGGATGATAATAATAATAATAATAATAATAATAATAATAATAATAATAATAATAATAATAATAATAATGTTTTATGTAATTTGAAAATAAAGTTAAATATAAGTTCTATTTAATTTAAATGTTCTTGTTAAATAATATGAAATGATTTGTAACATTTATATATCATTGTAGAATATAACATTTTATGAAATGACAATCTTTGCAACAATATTATAATTATTAAAAAATATTCAAGTCAACTGCAGTAATCATAGGGAAGGCATTTTAATCATTATTGCACAAGGTTTACTGAAATGAGGTACTTAGAGGAGATTTGAACTTAGACTTTCAAGCTCCCATCATATATCCTCTCCATCTTATATAACTGATACACATAATGCCATACATGTGAAAAAGATAAATGGTCTCCAATATATAATATTTCATGCTGAACCAGTGGTCATCAGTTGGTCCAGATCATCATCTCCCACACACAAATATAATCAGTACTCCATTTATATTAAGATAGCAAATCCTCAAACTTTAATGGACAGACTTCAATCTTCTTCATTCACTAACTCCTCAGTCTTCCATATTATTGAAAATCTGATGATGGAATGCTCAAAGTCTTTGTTGATGCCAATATTGTTGTCATACCTATGTTGTCTTTGGCACCTGACCTTCATATATAAAACTTTAATATGTTAATCTAAATACACAGAAAAAGGATGGGCAGAATTCAGGATGAATCTGTAATGTATGCATATAAGTATAATGTATATAATGAACTTTAGATGTAATTAGAGAGGATTTGAACATAGACTTTCAGGTTCCAGCTATCACTCCATCTTATATAATCGATACATATGTCTACATAAAGATCACATACATATGAAGCCTGAATTCTGCCCATCCCTCTTTTGTGTATTTAAATGGACATATTAAGGTCCTATATTGAGGGGTAAGAGTGACTTAAGATCAACATGGGTATAAGAATATTGGCATCAACAAGGACTTTGAGCATTCCATCATCAAATTTACATATCATGGATAGTGGAGGAGTTGGAGGATGGAGAAGATTAAAACATGATTTTTAAAATTTTGAAGATTTTCTATTTTAATATAAACTGAGCACTGATTACATATGTGTATGGGAGATAAATGATCTGGAACAATCGATGAGTACTGATTCAGCATGAAATGCATATATTGGAGATCATTTATCTTTTTCACATATATGTGATCATGTACAGGCCTGCCTCATGGGTACGAGGCATCTTTGTGCAAGATAAATTTCAGCATACTAGACTCATGAACAGATCTGGCCTGAATGCATTACAATGGCACATGATCTCACATTTATCAAGGCCCCAGATCTGCTTGATGTAAGTCTTTTGAGAAAATTAAACATTTTATCACAAGCTAAATGAAATATCGTTTCCTTTTTTGCCTCTTTAATTTACAAATCCTCCAATGAATATCATATGAGAAGCAGGGCTGAAATTTATTGAACAGAAAGAGTGCTTCTGTAGAAAAATTCACTAAAACTTTCAAAACCTTTAATTAAAATTCAGTTTAAAAATATCATTGAAATATGTACATATTCAACCTCACAAAATCGATCCAACAAGTTGCACATACAATAGTGTAATAAGAACATTAAGTACCTTAGTGTATGTAAGCTACTTTGCAAAATGTAAAAAAAAAATCTCAACTAGTTTGCTAAACATAAAAAAAGAACGAACTATTCAAACTTTTTTTTATAGTAAGAAATTTCTGTTGGCTTTCAATTTTTTTAACCAACAGTTGAATTGTTTTTATATATGGCAAGGAATGAGTTTAACCAATGCATTATAAGTTCATACAATGCTAAAATCTAATTTACAATTAAAACTTAAGAATGTTAAAAGCATTTGCAAGATAAAAATATATTGATAATGTATTATCCATATTTAAACTAATCATAGTCTGATTAACATAAAAAAAGAAGAATGAATAATTCAAAATCATTATTTTGGGTATGGAATTTCTGTAACCATATTTATCTATTTATTTGTATATTCCCTGTTGCAAATGATTCTGTTCAAGCCTTAAAAAATAAACTACTTATCTTGTTATTATCATAAATCAACTAACACTGAATATTCTGTTTACTTCTATATATATTTAAACTTTTTTTACTCTCCACACTAGTTCTCCATCTCACCAACTTCCTATTTTTTTAATTAATGTATCTATTCTTTTATCCCATTATTTGCCACTATAATACTCAACAATTCTCCTAACACAATCATCTCACCTTTTGTACAAGAATACTGATATAAAGTCTAAATCTTCTGCATACCATATTACCTTTCTCATCCATCTTGTTGCCTGTCCTTTTATTTTGGATTGCCTGTCCTTTTATTTTGGATATTCTCTTACTATCCATAAATTGCAATCTACTGAACATTTTCATTTTGCTTTTTGCATCTCTCATATAAAAACGGAATGGTCATTTCTCCTTGATTTGCATCCTTTGTCGTCCACACATCTGCATCTAATGCATGTCTTACTACTTCTCTTTGTACTTTTTCTAATTAATCTAATGCCTCTTTACCAACCCATAATGCAGTGTTACCATAAGTTAACCCTGATACTGCCACTCTCTTCCATACAATACTTGGCTACATCATATTTATTATATAAAAAACACTGTTAATTTCTTTATCAGTCCCACATAAAGAGTATTTAAATGCTCCCTATTAGTTTATTATTTAATTAAGATATACGGACATTTTATAATTATCAAATTGTGAATTATAAAACAAATATATGAATAATCTGGTAACTCAAATCAGCATCTAGATTTATAAATTTGATAATATGGCTTTTGCCATTACACACTCACAAAGCTGTTTTTTTAATGCTTTTAGCACTGACAAAAGTTTTTCTAAGTTAAAAGTAAAACAAATAATCTAATGGCTTTACAGGAGTTCATAACAAGTTTGAATGCCAGAAGTAATGGATATTGGTAAAATTGATAGACCTTAAGCTCCAGAAACTGCCACAAACTTTGGATGGCTACGGTAAAATTAATTAAAACATTCACATATTCTCCAAGACTATTTCTTTATATTGGCTAAGGGAAATGCTCATATATTTTGTAAAAATACTGTCAGAAACCAAAAAATACTAAATTCATTCTATACACCAATCATGTAAGTAACAAGTCATAAGATTAATATGAACAAACTCAAAAATAACTTTTGAATGAATCCTTATAAGTTGATAGCATTCATTAGGCATATAAGCTAAATTTTTTTTAAAATAGTACTCAAATTAAATTTTTAAATAATTTTTACAAAGATATTTCATCATAGATATGCCGTGTCCCCAACTATGACTGGGTGATCAGCAAACAAATATACAATAAAACTAGACAGAATAACAGCACACACATATATATTTAGCAATAATAATTTATTAACAATTAGAAAAAAGAATTACTATACTGATCTTTAACACATATATAAAATCTGCACTTGAGCAAGCTTAATTCACAGGTTAATTACTGAATAGCAAATAATGATTATAAATTTTAGTTAAGGTAAGCTATTATTCATTTTACCTTCACTAACATCTATAGTCGTTATAACACAACTCTCGATGAGCCTCTTGAGGCGTTTCAAAATAATAATAAGACCGAGACGATCTGTTAAAAGCACTAGTTGGCTTAGTGATCTACAGGAGCTGAGATCCTGAGAATGAAGTCCTCTGATAATGACCTTTGCTGCTCTTCAACTCGTGGACACAGTAGGGTAGCAGCAACCACAGAAAAAGCCGCCAGTCCTTTTTCCTCTAGCTTTTTATATTTATCTCTTCTTCTGTTTCTCTTATCTTTTCTGGAATAAATTCTTTGCTTTTAATTAATCAGTTTGCTTAATTAATTGTTATCATACAACGTAATTCCTCTTAGTTTTTTTTAATTATACAATGAATTACTCACTTAGAAATTTATTTCAATATATGGTAAGTTTTTAAGGTCTATAATATTAATTAATCTTAGGAATTTATTTTCATATCTGTAAGGTTTTAATTTTTAATTCATTTTCATAAAAAGGTCTATTCCATTAATTAATATATACATGCGTGTATGTTCATTTAAACTGCGTTTAATTGAAACATTTCTTTTCAACGATTTATTTATTAGCATTCTTAACCTTAAAATATTATTTAATATTTTGCGGATATCTATCTTATATTGCACAAAGAACATTACGGAGAAATATTTTCTTATATAATCATGTGTACAGAAAGTACCTGTAGATTTTGATGCAATGCATCTGAGTTGTGATGCCTATGACCTGGAATTGAATACAACTCGGATAAAATCTAAAAATGTTTTTAGGTTTTAATTAGGCTAAGTTATTATTTTTTTTTCCAGATAGTTCCCCATAGATAATTCAATTATCCAATATTGGCTGATAAACGATATCAAAACCAGAGATACCAAACTAGCCCCACCTCCACTCCTCACAGACACTTGGGCAATCCTCCAACTCCCATACTCTCAGCCTCACGAAGACATGCATTTCGGACCGGTCTGGGCTATACACCGTATCCCCTTTCCACTCCCTTTTCACATGTATCCTTCCCCTCTTACCATGTTGCTCCTGAAATTTCAATTTATTTTATAATCACTCCCTTGTAAACCTTTTTCTAACTGTATCTATATCTTTTTTTTTTTTCGACGAATAAACGTTCATCACTGAGAAAAAAGAGTAAAACAAAACAAAGATGTGCTAATCTCCATTACTCAATATTTGGCAAGTCTAATAAGCAATGCCTTTTATTTATATATATATAAATACTATAAAAATGTATGTATGTTATGCATATATGTTAAGTATTCAGCTGAAAATGGATAAAATAACTAGGCAAAGAGATTATAATATGTTTATACAATAAAACTTGAACAATAATCGATATTAATTGTAATAAACCTTTTATATCTTTAAGTTGCACATATAGTATATAAATCCACAAACAATTATTTCTTAGGAAATAATTGATATTCATGATGCATCTGAAACTCTGCTTGATAAATTGTACGATGATGATGATAATAATAAATAACGTTTAATAAAACATAAACGGAAAAAAAATGACACAAAGTGAAAAAGTTAGTTCTTTTTTCCTCTTATTATTATGATAACAATAAAACAAAATAGATTCTGTCATCAAGTGTAGCCACACTTCAGTAACTACAGACTGGTGGCAGTACTTCCACAAAGTTGAACTATCAATCATCATAAATGACAGGCTTAATTATTTTTTTGTATAAACAAAGTCCCAACATCAATATTAAATAAAGAAAGTAAGGGCAGAATTCTCATCAATAATAAAACATTCTATTGTATAGTTAGAAGCAAAAAATTAATTACCTATTGATAATTATTGTGTTTCTTCATTAAATAATTAGTAAATGACCATTCAAGAATGCCTACTTATTGCCGCAATTGCCTGCCATTTCCTTTAGAACTTTAATGATTAGTGGCTTGACTTTGACAACTGGAGGGAAAAAAAATCAAGTACATAATTTTTTTTTTGTAAGTAATGGATGTATATGCCAATGTTTATATACACACGTGTGTGTGTCCAAGCATATCTTTAATTTTTATGTAAGTTTTACTAAGAATAAAAAATTAACGAAAAAAGATTGTCTCTCTTCACCCAAAGTTTTTTTTATTAATTGTTATTGCTATGTCTTTGCTAATATTCCTTTTATGAGAAAGAAGGATTTAAATAAAACTAAGAGAAGTCACATAATTTAAAAGTTACCATAGAAGTTATTATTAATATAAGTATGTTTATGTATATCCGATATTAACACCTAATGGAATAGGGGTTAAAAGTCCTATATTTATATATTACTCTCAAATCGTAAGTAGCATATACGATATATCCACACACAAAAAAGGCTAAGTATAAATCAAGAACATTAACTAAAAAAGTTGAATTTAGTGTAAATGATAATTTCTTGCATGTACTATATTATGTTTAGTAATGATTATATATAAACATAAACGCGTGTAAATACGTTTTATAATATATTTATTAATAATACATGAAAACAAATATACATTTGCCTATTTACTTTATTTACAATAGTTATACTCTGCCTGCTATCGTTGGTGAGGTATAGCTCTTAGTTCTAGGTTGAACTATGGAAGGGATTGCACATGCTCTTATAGATTTCCTACCACTTCTAGCTATACCATGACTGCCTGCCTCGTGAATACACCTTGGTAACACATCCAGTTATACTCGACAGCTTGCTCATGTCTAGAAATCCTGAAAGTGGACCTTCTCCGCTGCACCAACCATTTTACTTGACAGCTATTGTCTAGAGAATGTAGATTCTATCTTTCAGTTCTGTGACAGTAGTTTTTGACCCTAGGTTCAAAAAAGTTGATTATTTATTGCCAGATCCCCATCACTAATGGAAACATTCAGATTCAGTGATCATCATCACCTAACTGACCCATTCTTACCATTGGCTATGTTTATTTATTTGTATATGCAATTGGTTTGAGTGAGTTGCTCTAGATAAGATGGTATGTGGACTAATTCATTATTTGAAGGCAGACCTTCCCCTTGCAAACAGCTCTGGAGAACATAGCCATGCAGGTGCATTGGAGGCACCCTTTTCACTTTGGGGCTTCATCTATCTTGGTGATCTCCTGCGTCATCGATCTGGTTAGTGACTTATGGCTGGTAAATTTGATTCTTCTATTTGATGAAGCCTTGCTGATGGCTGGTGATGTATAGTTAAACCTTAGTTGGTTTCAATGTCTGTGGTGTTGCTGTCCATCAGCTGTTTTAACTACCACTGTTTGTAATCCTTTAAATTCAATCGCAACTACTTGAACCCATTTGGTATTTCCATTATACATGTGATTAGAACTTGAGCACTCAGCTGCTTTTTTGCATTTTTAGTATCATGCTTTATTTTAGAGTTCAAACCCAGATTATTAACAACTACTTGTGTAAATCCTGTTTGAATTTATTGTTGTAAGTCATTGCATAACCTAAGTGAGTGAACTAGTCATATCTTAATAAAATGCTCTGCTTGCCAGCAGACACAAGAGGCAGATAACTAGCTTTATTCATCATTGTAACTTTAACTCTTGTTTGGCCCAAGAATATTATTTGATTGCCTTGGTAAACAATAATTGTTTGCTGTTAGAATGAAGATGATATTTATTTATTAATAAGAGTTCATGTCTTTTTTGATACAATGGACACGGCTGATCTGATGTTCAGTCCCATTGTTATAGGCATATCATTAATAATTTTGCATTTTGGAATAAACTCTTCCATTCTACCATTAGCAACTTGCTTCCTTGAAAAAAAAAGAAGTTTTTGTGTACCCAAAACATTCTGTGTGTATGTGTATCAGATGATCACATCTATAACAACATCCTCTATTCATTGTTGCTGATTTATATGAGCAGTGAATTTAGCTGGGTACTTGTCTGAGTAGCTGTTTATTCCATCAAAGTTGCTTAAGAGAAAGTGGAATTAAATGTTATATAAGAGTCCATTAAGAGCTTGATTCTAAAGTTGTGGCCTCTCAAACCACAAATAAAACTATCTCACAGAGCTTCATTGAGGAAGACTTTGAAATTGTATTTTAAAGCTAGTTTCTTTTAATGTAATAGCAAAATCTTTAGTTTTTTCTCTTTTCCTTGTGTACAGAGATTGAAATGGTATCTCTACATTAAGAGTTTTGGAATGAAAGTTATTTAGTAGAGACTATGCTTTGTCAAAATCAAGATCAACTGACACCTCAGGTATAGCTTGCACATGATGAACCTCATAAGTCTGAGATCCAATCCCAAAGATGAGCATGACTAATTTCAACTAGCACCTCAGGTATTGCTTGTCCTTGAAGAACCTGATAAGTCTGAGATCCAATTATAGAGATGAGCATGGCTAATTTTAAGTTAGGCTTTTTAATATGAGTATCCTTTTAAGTGGAAAAGAAATCAATCTTTGTAGCTTGGCCAATTTTCTGGAGAGGCTGGATTGGATTCTTCACTTGAGCCAATTTTCGCCATTATATTTTATTCCTTCTTTTTGCTATGAGGAAAAAAAAACTTTTAATGAAGTATGAGTAACCACTCGTGTTGACTTATAACCTTTATTTGATGAGTTACTGTTAGCTAGCTGTCAATTTTTTTGATTAAAGACAAAATCTAACAACCCATCAGAAACAAGATTTTTATCATTTTAAAAACTTTTTTCCTGTCATGGGGGGGGGGTGCTTTTATTTTGTTGACTACATCAAATTTATCATGTTTATTGAGATTATATATATAAACACAAACACGTGCAAATATATTTTGTAATATATTTATTAATGATACTTGAAAACAAATATACATTTGCATATTTACAATGGTTATGTTCATTATTTTATTAAATTCTCTATATTGAGATATATTGCCTATCTCAATGTATAATTAAAAATAAAGAAGTTGGCCAAGTTGGATTTAGATTTTTCGTTAAATTTAAGTTTCTATTGTAGGCATGCATCAATAAAGGTACACGTACTTCAAATGGTATTAAATAATGCATTATTAAAATATGTATATTTTTGATATACAGTATATATAAATGTTAACACTGAACTCTCTTCTATCCTCGTTATTCAAAATGAAAAATCTAAAGCGGCTAACTACCAAAACTCATAAGATAATAATAATGGCATTTCTAATATCTATAATTACTCATAAATAAACTGAAACTGTTAGCGGATTATAACTTTCAGAATCAAAATATTATTTGATTATAGATCATTATTATCAAAATACTTTTCAAAATTACCAGTTTTACTTTAGTTGAATTATGAAAGCATCAATGATAATAGCAGCAATTCTAAGAGTAATACCAAAGATAAACTTAACTACCCTCCTAGGTAATAGAAGCAGTGCCACAGTGATTTAAAAAAATCACTATTATATTAAAATTCAAAAGGTATTAGATAAAAACAGTTATGGAATTTTTTACTTGTTTAGAAAATATGACATTATTCTAAAGAGTCAGATTAATTTAAGAACAAATTTTGATAGAATAGTTTATCTCAGTATTAAGGAAATTCTTTAAAAAACCCCACTGATTTCTTTTAGAGATTAAGATACTTACTTATCTAAGGAAGGGATTGTGTAAATGAGGATGATTACAATAATTTCTTGCTTGTTTAATTATATGTATATAAAGGTGACTTGCAAGTTTGGTAATTGCATAAATAACCAGATCCAGAAAATGATTTTGTCTTTAGTCTTTCTTTTTGCTGTCACCATAAATCACCAAAAACCTACACAAGCAATTAAAATAACCAAAAGCCATACAAGCAATTAAAATAACCAAGATGTGTTGCTAGCCACCATTAAAGAATTTCTTCATGGACAGAAGAGTCTATAATTATCATGATTAAAAGTTTAAATAAGCCCAATGCTTTGCCAACTGGTTCCAAACATATAATATTGCAGCTAAAACAGATGCGCTTCTCATCAATGAAAATTTTTAATACATCTCAAATCCGATTGTGACTATTATTGGAAAACCATCAAATGAAAATTTCACTAGAGCTCTCCTTTAGTCATGTCTATAGGGAAATGTATGTATATAAAAATAATTCTATCTTTATATGGAACAATCTCTTCTCAATTGTACTTTGGATTCAAGGTAACAAGTTTATTTAATCTACGAACAATAATTTAAGAGATGTAAAAGGCTCTAATTACAACCAATGGTCAAGGTAACAAGTTTATTTAATCTACGAACAATAATTTAAGAGATGTAAAAGGCTCTAATTACAACCAATGGTTAGCGAGGAAAATCTTATCCATGAGGTAGATCTTTTTTTTTTATTTTTTAAAAAAAGCTATTGTATTTTAACATTTTAAAGTATGTTAAATAAAAATTGTATTTATATTTTTCTATTTTAGAGGTAATCTTTTATTTAAAAAATAATTTTTTTTATTATAAATCAATTATGGATAATGTTGAGCAAAAGAAATAAAATGCAAACTAAAAGTATAAAACTTCTGTTTAGTGATTCTTGAAAAAGATTTAATATATTTTTATTTACTTTATGTTACATTTAGTAATTATTCAACAGATGTTAATATTATGTTTTAATAACTATATAATTGATTGGATGATGTTTTTAATAACTTATAAAAAAGAGAATGAGTCTTTTTTAAAATTTGAAAGCTAGAGAAAGCCAGAGTCCAGTATCATATCAAAGATTTATTAAAAGAAAGTTTAAAAAAAAAAAGTCTATCTATTATTGGTATGGTATTAAAAGCTTGATAAAATGGAAAATCATAGATAATTTGTTTGAACATACAATATGTGAGTAACTATCCTAAAAGTCTCCTCTCTTTGGTTTCTATTTCACCTAACTAATAAGCAAATTATATATCTTATTCTTTATTAACAAGTTTTAAACATCTTTTTATAATTAACTTGTGTAATGACCTCCAGAATTTATTAAATGGTAAACTATAAAATGTTTGCTTGATTTTTTTTGCTTACAACTCATAATGGTATTAATATTTCAATTGCCCGACGTTTAAAAACTTTTGAAAATATTTAAAACTTCTATTTCAAAATATACATATTATCTAGGTTAAAGAACAAAACAACAACAACAACAAAAAAAAAACCAAAACTCGGAAAGAAGTGCTTTTCATTAATATTTTATTATTGCTGCAATATAAAAAACTTTTATTGTAAAGAAATAAAAAGAGTGAATGAATTTATTTTAAATATTGACTATATTTTACTTTCGTTTAAAATATATACCTTCATATTAAATTAAATAAATAAAATTAATCCTATATTTATTAATTTCTCCAAACATTTAAAACAACTCAACTTTCCCAAATGTTATTTATATATTTAAAACTGCTTCTTGATTTTAGTTATTTTAAAGTTATGAAGAAATGTTATCAGATTTATAAATCTGCTTCAATAAAAAAAATGATTTAGTTATTGTGAAATATATCTCTAAAGATTATAATAACTTTATCACATGCCAATAATTAATCTGATATTCTGTTTAAAAATTAATCATATGTTTTAAGGATGTCTAAAATTCAGTTTAAATTTCATTCACTCATAAAAAAGTAAAATTTAGGGTACTTTATTATTATTACTATAGCTGCGGTGACATATTTAGTTTGAAAACCTGCTTTTTGTATTTTTTGTGTTGTGGCCATTTTTTTTTTATTAGTATAGCTGCAATGACATGTATTAGACCTACTATTGCCTGATTGCATTACGATCAATCTCCCGATAACTTTGTATATCTTGACAAAATGTCATATACAAGTCTTTTTTTTTGTTTGTTTTTGTGGCTAACAAAAAAAGAAGCGAGTCATGGCCATTTTGGTAATATCACATGATTACAAAGTTATCAGCAGATTGATAGGAATGTGAACAGGCAGTAGTAGGTCTAATACATGTCGCTGCAGGTATACTAATAAAGTATTGAATTGAAAAAATGAAATAATTATTTATTAGAAATTTAAAAAAAATGTAAATAAATAAAAAGTTTCATAAATACAGCAAAATTAAATTTATAATACTTTTAAGGATAAATTATACAATTATATAAGAGCAAAACTTTGCATGTAACTATTTATTTTTTAATTGCAACAATGTATTTAAGATTTATAAAATGTAAATGCTCATGAAATATATATTTTATGATTGTATATGTAGATTTTATTATTTAATGTCAAAAAAACTTTATCAAGCAAACAACTAAAGATATAGCTGTTTTAAATCATAATTATTTTCAAAAGAATGTTATTCAGTTATGAACATTTCGTAATGATGTTTTCAATTTATAAAAACAGGCAAAACTCTCTATACATATTGCTACTCAGTGCAAGCCAGAGTAATCAATGGATGTTAGAAATTACTCTGGCTTGCACTGAGTAGCAATAAGTATAGAGAGTTTTGCCTGTTTTAATAACAGTTAAGAGCAAACATAAGAAATGGTGATCATGTGATGTTTAATGGCTTCAATTTATTAATGTGGATTGCCCATAATTGATAGATAGTTTGTTTCATTTTTTATGTATATATATATTAATGGATATTGAAATTACCCGTAGATTACAGAGAATGGAGATCTTTTAGAAACATTGATTGGCAAGACAGCTAACAGCCAAAAAACACTAAGAATGGTTTAAAACAAACAAAACAAATATATATTAACAGTTTAATTATAATACATAAACTCATATTACACCTTTTATGCTGGTGTATATTGCATTTGTTGGCATTAGGTAACCCTTTGAATATTTATAACAACCTTTTATTATTAATTATGTATCATTTCTGAAGACTTTCACTGAATAACTGTATTGTACATCTGACTCTTTTAAACATGTATCAGTTAAGTCAAGATATGCACTTTTAATTTCCTATTAACTTAAAAAAATAGGCAACGATGAGTAAATTTAAATATTCACAACATGAAAACCATAATAAAATCAGCATTATACAGTAAGAATTCACTGCTATACCTCATTGAAAGTAAAACCACATAACACAATTCTTACAATCTGAAATAAGACCATTATGAAATTAGCCCTATACAATATGTATGCTTTCGATACTACATATTATCAAAAGTAAAACTACACTTTTACAACATGGAATACAAATTAAAAATCACGAATAAATTATATATAAACTTAAAATCCAAGCACTGAAAAATATGATCCCAGGGGAAAATGTCTCTAAATTCGAATGCAAATTAAAAACATGCATGAGTGATTACACGCCAAAATTCAAACTGCATAGGCATTACATATATACTATTGGTAGGCAAGTAAACATACAGAATTCAAGTGCTCCAGGTAAAATGTCTACAGGATCACTATATAAAATTGTAAACTGTCTAAAAGTTCTAAGCATAACAAAATCATCTTATTAAACTATTTACATAAATAAGTATGTATCGGCATTAGACACAAATACTCATATTTCCACTGACTTCTAAATACATTGTTTAAACAACTTAAATAGCTTCAGAGATACGAACTTTGTTTAACTAGATTTTAACTAACTAAACCTTTCTTATATTTTTTAAAAACAAATCAGCTCTTTAGGAGAAAGACTGTTTTAATATCTACTTAAAATAAATATTTATTAAAACAACTCTTATTATTTAAAACTCTAGGTAAGTATTCACAAAATTGACTTTAAGTTTTATTTACGAACAACTAACTACCAATAATTTCCTTCTTATTATAGTACCTTATCTATACATGCCAAATACTCTAAAACTAAAGTAAGTATTATAAAATATAAATAATGCAAAGAATTAACATGGGGAAAGAAATATGATAAACTAAATATATAAAATACATAAATTAAATAAAAATTAATTGATATAGATAAAGATGAGATTACTGGCTTGTAACCAATGGTGAGCTAACAGTGACCTCCCTGGGCTCATGCAAGACCATTGTTAAAATTTTCAAAAATTTGCGATCTCATTGTTAAAAATTGATTGAGCATTTATAAAAATTTATATTTTTATAAAAATATAAATAAGGAATTGCAGAATATAATGAATAATATGCAATGATATTATTTATAAAAATAATTTTAAATTATAGTCAATTTTTAATAATTGTTTAAGTTTTTAACGTAGTTGCGTTCCACTGTTACCATGGTTATGCTCATCTGATATAAAAAACGTACTTCGGAATTTAAACCATCTGTATAACACAAATTTACAAAAGTTTTTCTAATTGTACACAATTATTTTAAGAGATATTGATTTAGGTAACAGAATGTGGGTTTATTAATTGAGTATGCAGTTAAAAAAAACACAGTTAACCTGCATATGATGGACAATGGGTTTAGAATTTTTGGAGACAATGCATGTTGTAAAAGTACTAGTGTAGCAAGTTTTTACCTATCAAGTTGTAATAATATCATATATTTTTATTTATAGGACAAATAAATTAAAATATAAAATTGTGAAATAACATTATGTCATTAAAACTGTGGTCAAACAAAATTTATAGCTTAAAAAATATAAGAACAAAGAAATGTACATACTATACAAGTCTAATTACCCTATTAAATATTATTGCTTTTAATGAACATAAAAGGAAATAAAGTTAATACAGACTGTATTAACTTGTCATTATTACTAAGATTACATTATTCTACTTTGAAACATTTTATAATTGTATATTCTGTAACTTGAGATAATTTGTGGAAAACATCTCATATATTGTTGTTGAATGGCTTTTATAAAAAATTATTAAACATTCAAATAATATCTTATGTAAGAATAAATTTAAATATGATATATTAATTTTCAATAATATATTTTTATTACTTAATTTTCAAAATATATATTATTAATTATTTTTAACAGACATGAAAAGACAATCAAATTTGTTGTCATTTTTTGGGGAAAAAAACCAAAATTGATTCTGATATAAACACTTTCATTGAAGAAGATAGCAATGAAAGTACTGATGTTGTATCAGAATTATTACAATCCAATCATATTAATATTCATATTTTACAAGAATCACAAGATGAACATAAAAAAAAATTATGTTGTCTGATTGCTGGAACAGCAAAAAATTATTTCAAAATTCAATATATTTGGCTAGAAATTAACAAAGCTAAATTAGATGTTCTGCCTGTTCAAAATACAAAAAGTTGGGAATTTAAAGTGACAAATATTGCCATTTATCAAAAGAATGATTGGAAACAAAAGTAGAGTCAAATGGAGCATCGAAAAATATAAAATCGAAGTCTTTACGTAAAAAATTACATATTCATAATGAATCAATTTCACATAATAATGTCATAAAACTTGATAATGAATGTATCATATAAATATAACCAAAAATTATTGATAAATTAAATGAAAAAGATGTTTTAATAACATCAACATTTTTTAATTTGGCAAAAAATAATCATCCAAAGTCTGAGTTGCCCGATTTCATAGAATTGCAAATTAAAAATAGTATTGATTTAGAAATATCATTACATTCAAGATTTACAACAATAACAATAATGGAATATATTTCCAAAGAAATAAAATTAGAAATATCCTCTAAAATAATGGAAAACAAATACAAAATTTGTATTATAATAGATGAATCAACAACTCTGTCTAAATAAAGTATTTTCATAATTTATTTAAAAATTAAATTTACTGAGCCATGTTTGATTTTTGTAAATCTTGTATAGTTAGAAAAGTACTACTGTTGAATATATATATATTGTGATGAGCGCACATACTGTGGTCACACATGTACCTACAAAACATCCGCAAATTAAAAATGTTAGGGCTGGAAAGAAATAAATAAATAAGAAAGAAAAAACGAGCTTGGAAATTAACAAAACCAAGAAATGTTGAAAATTAGCACAACAAAGAGAAAGAGAGGGAACTAGAGTTAACAAGATCGTTATCTTTTGCTAGTCAAAGTCCGAATTTTGATAAAAGTAAATATTAAATTATAATACTACCAGCATACGGTAGGAAAGTTAAAGCAGTAAAGAAACATAAATAAAACATGTAGTAAAATATGATTTAGGAAAAGTAAAGTTTAAAAAAAAAAAAAAAAAGGGGAAAAGAAAAAACTTCGATAGCGCGGAAAGAAAAACCTAGAAAATTATTATGTTCGAAAAGATAAGAATCTGGGCTTCAAAGTACACATTTGACGATAAACGAAATGCAGGTTTTATGGAGTAGAGTTAAAGCAAGAATTAGATAAAAAATAAATGATTATTAAAATGTAAATAAGAAATAAAGAAAAACATGCGTTAAAATTTGTGTAAGTAATCAAAGAAAAAATAAGGAAATAAATAAAATGTACGTAGTGCTATAAAATCATATAAAATAAAGTTACATATGGCCGAAGGCATAGCATGGGAGATGTCAACAACAAGTGGAAACAAAGAATCTAAAGGACAAAGACCATTGGAATGTTTTAATTAAAAAAAAAAAAGAAAAAAAAAAGAAAAAATTAGGTGGAGAGCTAAGGAGATAAGAGGAGAGATTAGAGCGTGAGACTTCGAGTCGACAAGGTGAAAAAATCGCGGCTCCAAGAATCAGCCGATATAGATAACCAACATGACTTTTACTGTTGATATCTCATATAGTATGACCGGCTAAGGCCATCATGATCGCGGTCAATCCGGACTTCTGTACCAATGGTTCTGCAATAATGTAACAGCTACGGTAGTAACGCCTGCCTATGGACTCCTGTAGTGGCCCGACCTGTGATGCCTTGTCCTCCATGCCTTACTAACCAAGAAGCTACATCCCGCCAAATATAAGCTACGACCGTCCCTCCTAAAGAAGTGGATAATCCACGTGACGGTCGACAACACGTCGGAATGAACTCAAAGACTAAACCCTAGGTAACTTAAATATTATTTTATATATCGTCAAATGTGCACATAAATTCCATAGACAATGGCCAAATGCCTTTCATGAATGGTAATGACATTCTTTTGATAGACAGCTAGGCTAACGAGTTATAAATGTGACAGCATTTATAATGATTTCAAGTATTTATTTATAAGAATTTCAAGTATTTGTTTCCTTATAGCACTATAGAATATAATATGTTTAATTTTATGTTAATGTTTCTTATATCTTTTATTATCAAATTATTTGTTAGTAGTAAAAATATATTAATTTATTTAAATCTGTCTTGTCTCGTTCTTTGCCACTCCACAAAATAGTCTAATACTAGGGAGGTAGAAATATTATTTCATTTTTTGCATTCTTTTAGTTATGAGATTAACACGTGAAACGTTGATGGTGCAGGGTTTTATCCTGTAAAATTTATAAATTAGCCAAGCACTGTAACTGTAATATCTTACAGCAGCCGGGAGAAAGTTGATCGGGAAAAATAATCTGGAGGTTATATCCGTATAGCGTACAGATTCGGTCAAGTACGGAAATCGGCTCGTCTGTTTCCGTATTTCTCTCTGCTTGAGGTAGCGGAAGGTAGACGATTTTGAATAATAAGAATTCCCCATTACATATATAAGTGAAAGGGAAGTTGGAGCTTTTCGATCGTCCCGTGCCCGTTACAATATATATATAAATAATGCATTAATTACCACCTTACATACATATGGATTTTCAGATAATTATTTCAAAGATTATCTATCTTATTGTTCTGATGGGCTATTGTAATATTGTGATTTGGCATTGCCTAGCACATCATGTACAATTAGCACTAGATGATGCAATAAAATTAAAAAAAGTAAATGATATATTCATAGATAAATTATATACATATTATCATCAATCTCCAAAAAATCAATGAGAGTTAAATACAAGATAGTTGAATATAGAAATTTTAAAAATTGCTATTAGGACCTTGATGTACAGCATGCAATTTAAAAATGGCTCTTGCAGTGTGAGAAATTATCCAGCATTATGTAGACATTTTGCATCCAACAGTTTCAGGTTTAATAAATCAACTATTAAATTTAGAATTTTAAAAAGATTTAGCATTAATGATTAATATTCTTCAAGAATTCCTGTACTTTTTTAAACTTTATAAAATAAAAATATAAGTATTATAAAAACCAACTTTTTAATTATCAGAACATTAAATGCTGTTAATAATTTGAAAATTTCATAACATTCATAGGAAAGTAAAATTGAGTCAACCTTACAGTCTACACAATTTGAAGGAATTGTACTTACAAGCAATATGAAATTTAAGAAATTACTACAAGAAAAACTTTTAGGTTGTATTGCTCAATCCTTAAAAGACAGATTATTGCTTCAAAATAATTTTAATATAAAAAGTGAAAATGCTCTTACATTAGCAGAAGAATTGAAAAGTATTTTTAATATTTGTTATCCTGAATGATGGGGAGAAAAAAATAAAAACTCACAATTTTATTTTAAAATATAAAACTAATATAAATGATTTTAGAAATTTAATGGAGATGGTTTTAGAAGGAAAATTACATGCCGTATTTTCTTCTACAATTAAAAAAGCTAGGTCTATTATGGAAACAATTACAGTAAGAAGTGCAGAAGCTGAATGGGCATTTAATGCAATTAATAATATTGGCACTATAAAATGGGCAAATATGACTAGTGAAACATATTTCAGATCTGAATTTCATTAAATGGGAAGCCTTTAAATCAATTTACACAATTCTGTATGTAAAATCGTTTTTTAAAAAAATCATCATCCAGCTTTGAAACCAGCATCTAGAAAACAAGCTAAAACGAAAATTCAAAAAAATAATGCTGTATGGCAGTTGCTATCATAATTTTGTTTTATTATATTAAATATTTGTATATATTTAATTTATATTTTTCATTATTAAGTTTTTTTATTAATTTTTTCAAGATTATAATAAATGTTGCAGCATTACAACATTTAAAAATAAGTACATAGTATAGGGTTGTTTTATAATTCATTCACTTTTCCCAAAAGACTTTTGTGTCTGTAGCTTACATACTGATATGAACATATTACTTCAATATGTAAAAGATTATCATAAAAAAAAAAGCAGTATATGGTATTTATTTTAGATGAATGACTCTATGAAATTATATATACAAACATTTACTTGCAAAATAGAACTTAGGTTTGATGAATCGTTACTCAATTCTGTCAGATCTGATGCTGAAATTTTATTTGCTTTTTATAAAAAAATTTATGCATAAATAAAAACTACTTACCCTAATATAATCATTATGGGACTCATGCCTGAGTCTTCCACCATTTAATGTAAAGGCGCAAATATTACCCCGATCATAATTAATAACTATAAAACCTTCTCTGGAAAGAGCAACTAATTCTGGTGAATTGAAATTTCCTGGAGGTTCAAGAGACCTGAGTAAATCTCCATTGGTAGTATGCACAAGTACAACACCATCTGTAAATAAATGATATAAAAACCATTAATAATCCAATAATTTTTATTTTCAGTATTAACATATGTTCTGCAAAATGATATAAATTTTGAAAATGAATAAAAAATGTGGTTTTACTGGAAAGGGAAGAAAAAATCACTGAAGTATAATAAAATCCAAAAGGAAAAAAAAGTAGGTTTAAGAGAAAGGTATATATTTTCACACACACACACACTAAAAAAAAAAATGAACAAAAGATATAGCAAAAAATATTGTAACAAAGTCGTTTCAATGTGTTTTCATTAAATAATATAATTCTAATTGTATTGTAAAATTAGACAAATCAAAAAATAATTACAATCTTGTAATTTATTAAGAAAGCTCATGACAAATAAAACAGAAAGACTGATAAATTATTATTTATAATTATCAATGACTATTTTAGAAAAGAAATACTGTTAATACTTTATTAATAATCAATACTCGCAGTTCAGGATCATGATTAACAAACCAGAAAACCTCCTGGCACTCTACCTTCAGATCTAAATGCATATGATTAGATTTGTCAATTAATGTACAAATCTTTCAAAAGAGAGTCCTCTTATAATAATATCATTAAGATTAATGTCTTCTGCATCTAACTCCTTTATAGTTATGAATTAAATAATAAAAATAGATTTTATTAATATTTATGAATGCAGAATAAAACAATGAGTCATTATTGCTATACAGAAGGGGTGTCCAACAAGTCGATCGTGATCCATTGGTCGATCGCAATGCCATTTTTGGTCGATCGCGAGGCCAATCTGGCAAGAGCTGTCGGGTAACGAGTGAAACGAATTAAGTCAAGATTTTCAAGTTTTTTTGTTATTTTTGTTTTTGTTCTATTTTTTTTTTTCAATTCTAGATAGGTGAAGTCAACTAAGCCGTATCATTATTGAAAATAATATTTTTAATCTTGATTTAACGTAGCTAATTTGAATTAATAAATATTGTTAATAATTACTCATGTTGCTTTAATTCCCCGGGACATGAGATTTTTGGCCCATTAAATACTTATTTTTTATTAGGTAGATATATAAAAATAATATGTATTTCACACCTCCCTCCGCTTAAATTACGCCTATAATAAATAACAAGTCGATCGCAAAACATTTTAAAAATAAAAAGTAGATCTTATAAACACAAAAGTTAGCCACCTCTGCTATATAGCATAACAGTAAAATGCTGTCAAGCGTTGGTGGCATAGTAGCTAATATAGCTAGCTGCCTTCCAAGCAGCTGGCCCGGGTTCGCATGAAAAAACAAACAGTAAAATGCTTATGATAAAGACTGAAGGTGCTTTTCTTATAAATTAGTAAGTAATAATAGTAAATTGAAGTACATATGATTCTTATTAAAATATTAATATAAATTAATTTTTTATCACAAAAAATGATCAGTAATATTTACAAAATAAACTAATACGAAAATGTTTAATATTATGACATATACTATATAAATGTTACATAGAACGATTTAAAAATAAAATTTAAAAAGAAAAAAAAAGATCATTTATTTTTTTCATATGTATGTGATCGTGTGTGTCAGTTGCATAGGATGGAATGGATGACTGAAGAGAATTTTAATGTCTGGGTTCAAATACCCCCTAATTACATTTAGCTTAAGTATATATATTATACTTGTACTTAAATATTTTAAAAAGTAGTAAATGTATGTATAAAAATGAAATAATTAAAATTTTTATTGTATAGTTAGTTTATGTTAGTTCACCATGTAGATTGCTTTAATCCTTTAAAATATTTATATATATAAAAATTAAATATATTTGATGTTTATTAATAAAAAGTATCAGGAATAAATGAAAATATATTTGAAATATAAAAATAAATTTTCATATTAAATTAAAATTTACTTTTCTTCTTGACAAGCATAACAGTTCCCATTATACTGTGGCAAATTCATGTGAGTGAAAATTTTGCTAATTCTGTGACTAGATCTGCCATTTACTTACAAAAAATAAATAAATGTAAATTCCTTTTATTTAAAAATAAATTGCTAAATGATTGGACAACTGAAGGAAATAACTGATTGGAGTCAACACAGTGGGATAGGCAGCACCACAATGAACAGTTAATATTCATAACACATTTTAATTAATAAAAAGTTAAACTTACTCTGAAATAGTGCAAAATTCTCAACTTTCTAAATAATAATTTTCAAAACTGAAAAAAGTTGCAATTCAACAGGAAAAAAATTATTTTCAATAGCAAATAAAATAGAAGGTGGTGGCAGTTTTTAATGTTATATTGCTACATTATTACATCATTTAAGATTTAATAAAAACTGTGGTTAGGTTAGAGTCTATAATACATTTTAATAAAGAAAAATAAATTTACACATAAGCTGTATAAAATTCTTAATTTTCTATAAAGTAATTTCCAAAAGTAAAAAAAGAAAAAAAAATCAATAAAATATTGTTACAGTTTTAATGTGCCTGACTGTAATAACTATTTATATTAATGAATATCTCATAATAAGTAACTTTATGAAAAAGTTTATTTTCTGATAAATGTTTATCATTCAAATGTAAACAGAAATTGAATTTTCATTAATGAATGTATTTGCTTTAGACCAATTTTTGAAAAAGCATACAAAAAATATCAACTTTTATTTCAAAAAATATTACCCATTTTGATTTTTGAATTAAGAGAAGTCAACCTATCTTTGATTCTATAACTGAAATAGGAAAATACCTTCTATGGAAATCTATTTGCATGCATACAGATTAATTCCAAATTGTATTTCACAAAATGTAGATAATTATTTCTAGAGATATATAAGAAAAAAAACCTTTTAATATAAAAATTATGGTAATTCATATATATATATTAGGTATAAAGTAAAACAAGTGCTTATTATCTTCAAATAATAATTTACAAGATTAGATCTCAAATTAATTATTTAATGAATATATTGAAATGTTTAATAAAGGGGGAAAAATCTGGGTTATTTTTCTATTTTTTATTTATTAATAATTCCAATTTAATAAAATAAAATTTCATTAATAATTACAATTATCCATATACATATAATGGTAAAAGTAACTGGAAGAATTTCATAATTTACAATATATATATTGTAATGGAAAATATTATAAAATATAGGAATAAAGCTAACACAGCAACATTGTCTCATAAATAGTAATATTCCTCTGTTGGACAAGCCAAAAATGTAATGGACAATTAATAAAATAATGAATGAAAAGCTATTTGACCTACAAATGCCCACATATTTGAGCAAATTAGAAATGTAATGAAGCAATAAAATATTGATCATCAACAATAATAAATAATATGGTAAGTGAAAACCAACCAACAACAATATTAATAAAATAAAACTGTTCACTGAATAGCTTGCAGATTTGAATAATTATAAATACAATAGAAAATATTATAGCAGAGCATGGCTAACTGATCTGCAAGTGCATCATAGATGTGAAGAACCACATGTAATAAATAAAATTATGAAGCACGTAATTTTCTCCAATTATGCATTACATATTTGGACAATCTAAATATGCTGAATAAATGTTGTACTTAGGCAACTAAAAAAAAAGACAAATAAATAAACAAATAACTGAATTAATCAACAAATGGCTTTATGATAGCTTAAATTTATATCTACAATAGACTCATGAATTTGTAAGGCACCAATGGGCCTAGAGATAAGCATTTTTGCTTGACAAAGAAAATAAAAATCAATAAGTGATGATTTATTCCTAATAAAATATAGTATGGGATGTATAAGTAAATAATTTAATAATAAAATGAATTGTGTAATAAGATGATTTCACATAATAGAATAGTTTGTGTAATAAGTCAATCAATAGATATTTAGATTAATAATAAGAAATTTATTAATGTAAACTTTTACTCACTGAGGTAATTAAAGCAATAATAATTTAATTAATAACTGCCATCTAACATCATACAATGGATATGTATCATTTATTCCTACCAGATTGCAATCAAAAGATACAATCTATAATTAAAATTATTAATACATACAATTAAGTCATAAAAGGTTAACTACAGAGTTTTTCTCATATTAAAAAAACAAAACAAAATATAATGGAGATTTTAATGTTATTATTTTTCTTATTTTAAAGAAAATATCTCAGATCATTAAAAATCAAGCAATGCTTTGATACTAAAAGTTATTTTATAATTTTGAACTAAATTATATGAAATATTAGTTATATTTTTAAATTTTGATTGGTTTTATAAGTAATATATTAATAATTAATTCCATCTAACTTGCTCAATTTATCTTTTTTTATTGAAGTGCATATCGAATGATATAAAAAAATAAAATTATTTTATAATTATGATATTTTGTCTAACAGGACTCAAAAATGGGCAAGCAGTAAAAATATGTTCAATAGTTTCATCTGCTACTTTACATAAGCCTACATAGTGGTTCAAGTTGCAATTAAAAATTAAAAAGAGAAGATTAACTAATTAAAGGAATTTGAAAAACTAATTAATAACATAGATGTTCACAACAGAAATGGAGGGCAAAGATATAAAAGTTACAATTTTCCAACTAGTTAGCTGTTAAGTCAGTAATATTCTATTAAGCATTCTGTTGCCAGTTTGCTATACAAAATTTCCTGTGCATCAATCAGGGGATACACCTTAACTTTATCATGCACTGTTAAACCACAGAAGGGGATGCTCATTAGGATTTCACCATCCGATTTCTTCGCTATCTGATGCCTGACATGTAGTGAAGACATTTGTATACCATTGCTAAGATCAATGCCTGTAAATATAGACCAAGATATGTGCCAGCCCAAACTAGAGGACAAACAGCTTCCAAAAGAATATAGGAATGCTGCTAATAAACTCCACTACCTTCAATGAACAGAGGGATGAACACTTCAGAAACAAAGCTATAACAAAAACCTAGTAAATATAAAATATCAAATCCCATGTATAGACAAACAGTTATTCTTTTGAAACTTTATAACTAAAAGCAATTGAGTTGCTTACCCTTATTTTAGAAATGCATTAATCCTTAGCAAAGGATGCCATCATTAATTTACTTCATTTTTATTTGACTATTATGTTAATGTTTTACTTTTGTTTGTGTAAATAAACATGTTATTCTTAATTTATTGATTTAGCTTAGTTTTCTTTCTCTCCATACCTCACCATATAACATTTTAATTACCAGATAATAGCATTAAGTAAATTTAGAGTTAATTATATATGTGCATTATAAATACACTTGCTCTGATAGTCTGATTTAAGCCAGTCTCTTTGTGCTAGCATTTTAAAATCTTTCTTTTGAGGATATTCTCATCAGACATAACTAGATGGCACACAAGAATCATCCCAATATAAATAAAATATCCACAGAAGAGGTATTTGCTTCTTGCAGCCATAGAGCAAGTGCAATGATCAGAAAAAGTGGTTGCAAGTCATATATTTTATACCATCCTGGTCTGACCGTTGATATGGCTGATATGTAAAAGTATTAACCATGTTAACTCCTCTGCTTGAAATAATGAAATCCATTAAATGCATAAAATTATTATTAATTTAGAAATGATAGTTTAATTTAAATGTAAAGAATGTTTTTGTAATTAGCATGTTTTATTTTTGTTATAAATATTTAACAATAAATAACGAGTACTCAAATTATTAGTTTATATTTGAAAGGATTTTTTTTATAATGATCACAATGTATATACATAAAAAAAAGTTTGTATAAAGCATTGGAAAAACCTATTATAGGTATATATTAAACATGGTGTATGAATACCATTGGTATTAAGGATTATGGATATTTTACACACAATAAAATTATATAATAAGTAAACAATGTCTAGAAGAATATCAAGGCATTTCTATAAGAAATAAACTTCTCAAATTCTTGGGCACATATCAATGGTAATGCCAATTTTATGCTTCCAATTCAAAATGACTCGTAGAAACTCATTCTTATTTAAATTAAGTTAACAATTTCACATTTCTCAAAGCAATATTTGATAACATAGCTATTTATGTGAGATCATAAAACTTTTATTCAAATACTTAAAATTATATCTATACCATTATTTCTAATTTTATCCATAGAATGCAAAACATTTACATCTTTATTTTTACCCTAAAAACCACAATCTTATCTAATCTTTTCTTTTTCATTTCTGACAACAAAATCACCCACCTTCTCTAGCTTATTCAAAATTCTAATATTATAATACTTATTTTTACAATATATATATATATTTAATTCTAATGATTGTGGATACATAGAAATAACTGGATTGATGTATTCTTTTTTGAAAAATAATTATTCTGTTGAGTAATTTTCCACTCCAAAATTACAAAAAATAAATATAAAAAAATAACAATGCAATATAACACTGTCAAACAGAACATTTTGTTTTATTCATATTCTCCAATCATAAATTCAATATTTTCGGTTTTCATTAAGTATTTATCACATACTGTGAATTTCATGAATACAAATAATCTTAGAAATAATTTCTCTTTCCATTTTTATTATTTTAAGAATTCACAATCATTTTCACCAGAAAAACTACATTATCTAGTAATATCATTCAATCTTCTTTTAAAATTATCTTTATTTTAGTGCAAACAATAACACTATAATTACAAGAAAAGCATGCACTAAGTGTGTCTTACTGATTGTGTAAGACAAGAAAATGGTCCCTGCTAGACAGAAAACTAATTTATGCAAAAAAATTAGAAAATGTCCAATTTGTTTAATAAATATATATATTTTGAAAATCATGGAATATTGAATAAGCAAATTAGAGACAATTTTAATGCTGTGGTCAACTATGTATATATAAAGCAAAAATATTATTTTAAATACTATTATATAAATTATTAACAGTAAATAGCAATATATATATATATATATGAACTTAGATTATAATTATAAAATTCACAAAATTAAGACCTAACAATTTTGTAAGTATGCCGCCTCTCTACATTCATTCAATCGTTGAAATCCCATTGTAGAGAAAAGCTTTTTTAATATCTCTCTACATAAAATTGGTATGTCTTCCGTTTTAAAGTGATCTAGCCATCTTCCTTATTTCATTTTCCTAGCTAAAATAGTTTCCTTCCAAAAATATCTCTTATCTTTTGATATCTAGAAGAGACTCCCCTTAAATTATAATCCTTTTTTTTGCTATATATACAGCCTAACTTTATTTATTTTTTACAATCATATCATTAATAACAGTCTGGGCTCATATCACTCATTTTTATTCTATCCTTTCTATTCTCAACATAAGTCTATCCTTATATCCAATATGTCAATTATAGTCTTTGTTTAATTTTATCACCCAAAGAATATATTTCACAATCATAAGTGAAAACAGACAATGAACATTGATTAAAAGCTTTTCCTTATAAGTATAAAAAATCATGCTGTAACTGTATATTCAAACAGATACATGAATTTACATATGTAACATTAACGTTTGTGTGTAAATAATTCACAATACATATAATTACTTGAGTAAGTAGAAAAATAATGCTGAAAAAAAAAAAATAGACAGAAATTATCACTAAAGAAAAAAAATCATATTTTCATTTAAATAGAATTAAAGCTGTTTCAAAGTGCAATATATATATATATGGTATATATTTTCTATTCATTGTCTGAGATTTGGACATTGAGATTAATATTGTAACAAAGTACTAATTTAGTCTGGCATATTGAATGCCTTTATTACACCTTAGAAGTAAATAATTTTAACCTTAGCATTACTGCCCATTATTCATCTCTTGCCACCAGGCCTACCACCCTCAATGGCAGATGCCATCTCAATCCATGCTACTTTGTAATCAATTCCTCTCTAACTACTACTCTCGAGTTTTTCATTCCTTCCAGCTCAAACAGGAAAAGGGTGAGAATTGCTTTGTGATTAGAATTTAAGTGATAAATAGATGATTCAAAAGTTTTAAAAATTATCCAAAAAATAATTTCACTAATATTTTTCCTTCATTGGACGACTCAGTAATAAAACTTTTTTTTTTTTTTTTTAAAGCTTTAACGCATAATAATAAATTAACAAACATGTAATAAATGTTATTTTATTTTCTAGAGTAAATTAATACACTGTATAGGCTTACACACACCTGCACATATATAATGTAATATATAAGGGATTCAAACTCAGACTTTCACACGACCCTCAACTCTCCATGCCATCTCATACTGCTGACCCACCTGATCATACACATGTTGAAAAGATAAATAATCACCAATATACGTATTTCATGCTAAACCCCAATTACCAGTTGGTCCAGATTACTATCTCCACACATATATACAATCAATACTCAGCTTTATATTAAGATAATCAATCTTCATACTTTAATGGACAGGTTTCAAACTTTCTAGAGTAAAGTAATTTTAAATGTTTAAACATTAACAAAGATAATAAGCCTACAGTAGAAATAAAACAAAGATAGACCATGAAAATGAACTTACTAGTTAGAAAAACAAAAAACAAACAGATTTTACAATATTGATACAGGTTTGTAACAAGCCTGTATTTCAGTTATTAAATTATGAATTATAGGTTCATTTCAAAAACAAACTTTATTCGCACTCAAAGGAAAATACATTAGGTTGATCCGTATTCACGGTCTCATTAGACAACTAAAAAGTTGTAAAGATAAAGAAATTATACATATAAAAAGGAGGTGATAAGGTTTACATTAAGTATAGCATGATTCACATAAATGTTAATACTCAATTACATTATACAAGATCTGATAAAACACTGTTGATTGGCGGAAAAGAAATTATAAGAGGGTTACAAAATGAAAATAATACAAGTCTAAAAGGTTGTTAAATTAGGTTTCAGATATGTGGAAATGTTTAGGCATCCTGATCATATGGTAGTATGTTAAACAATATGACAAAAAGAAAGTGAACATGTAAAGTGATCAAAGCAAGACGGGGTCTTGAAAGTTCAGCCAGACTAAATAAAGATCAAGTCCATATAGAAGTTCAGGAAGACAAAATAAAATTCAAGTGCATATTTGGGGAAAAGGGAATTTAGAAAAACAAAGGGAACTAGAACCTCATTGAGCTCCAGGTTTGATTTGTGAGCCATGGCATATAAGTTTTCTTGTCTTTGTCCATGGATTTCTTAATTAAACAAACCCAATTATATATATATGTAAATAATAATAGCTAAAAGTTTAACAATATTTTACAGTTTTTGCTTTGATTACATATTATATTGTAGAATTTTAAAATCATCCAAAGCAAATAATTATTTTAAAAAAAATCTTTAACGGAAATAATTAAATATTAATCACATTCATCACAATTGATGGTTTCAGAAAAATGTCGAAATTTAAAAAAAAAAAAAAATTTTTTTTTAAAAATATAACTATTCCCATTAATCAAAAATTTATTCAATTTAGGTAGTTTCATTAAATTTTTATAATTTTAAACATAACCTCTGATTTTTGTATTTCTTAATATAAGGCTTAAAGGTCATATCCAGGTATTGCAGTGTATTTTTACATGGCAGGTAATATTTACATTTTGTTCATCTTTGATAATTTCTAATTTCACATTTTAAACTTATAAATATAATATTTTAAGTTTAGGAATGTAATATTTAATACTAAAAAGGTCCATCATATATTTATATCATTCACGTATATTTTTTGAGTTTGAACATTATAAAATTTTTTATTTTTTTAATTTTTTTTCTCATGTGTCATAGCATCGGCTGGGAAGCGAACCTGCTAACTCGGGACAACTGCTTGTAAAGCAGCTGTCGCTGACCTCTCGACCATCAATGCTTGACAAAAATTTTATTTTGTAAGCTTGTAAGCTGTAATCCTATGAACCTTCATTTTCATAAAGCAGCAAAACTTTTTAACACATTTTGTTCTATGATAATTATTTGTGAATGGGCAAAATTATGGTGAATCTACAAAAACAAACTGAACAATACTTTTTAAATAACACAAATAATGTAAACATGTATATATTGCTTCATTTTTATAAAAAAATATTTGGAAAGTCGATTTTTAAACAAAGAGCAACATTTATGAGATTATGTTTTGTATCCTGATTGAGTAAAATTGATAACTGTTTCAGTTTCTAATAAAACTTGAGATGTTTCTTTAAGGTATCTAACTAATAGCCACTATATCTAACCATTTAATATTGTTCAGTAAATCTACATCTATACTATAACATAAAATAAAGATGGAAGACTGTTCACACTTTGGTAAAAGCCTAGTAGGTATTGTGTTCTCCTTCACTTATCCATTATGAAGAGCTGCAGAAGAGGCCTTTACCCTGCAATAGGTTATGTAAAGAGTATTTTATTTTTTACTACCTATAGGTATAATTAGAAAAAGTTTTTGTTTATAAAATTTAGACCACTTACTTAGAAAAATCTCAAAAAATTTACATATATTTTGCAAATTTTGGTAGGTTCATATCAGTAGTATAATATTTTTATATTTATCAACTAAGCAGATACTATATATATATATATATATATATATATATATATATGCTATATATATATATATTTTTCTTTAATTTTGTTACAATATATATATATATAACTGAAAAAAGTTTATCTTGAGCATTTCAACATAGATGTTGGGCAATCTCTAGTGATAAGCAAAATCTTATTTTTACTAAACTATTTATTGTTTACATAAAGGCTAAAACCTTTATGACCATTATATTAACTTGCTAATTAATACTTTCTTATGCAAAGTGAACTTAGCCAATGATTGTATCATAGTATATGAATATTTATTAAAATAATTAAACCATAGCAATCTAACAAATATAAAGTTACTAAGCATTAGAGTATAACTTGATTACTGTCAGGAACGATTTGCCATTACTTGACATTTAGTTACATAATTTATTCTAATATCTCAATTTTAGAGTTGCATTACAAATTTTAATGAGATCATATTAACAATATGTTTTATACTATATCAAATACAGAATATTTTTTAATTAATTAATATCTGATATACTTAAATTATAACATAGATTAAAAAATATTAAATAATTTCTATTGTGGTGTATAGTAAATATGGTAATTAGAAAAACTATTATTCTTACAGAATTTGCAGTATTAAAGTATTTATGATATATGTACACATACATAAACTTGTTTTACAAGCACTGCACTTTAAATCAATGTTTATTCATACCAATAATCTTTTAATAAATATTCTTTTTAATAGATATAGATTTTCATAAATATATGATTATTTTATATTTATATACAGAAAGTGCCAACATTAAAATTAAATAACAATTCAATTTAACATGTGATAAAAAATATTAATAGAAAAATCTCTTCATTTACTTGTACCATACAAACAAATTTTATTTCATTGTTCTATTATTATATATAATTATGTGGGAAAAAATCTGACCTTTCTTTAAGTTGAATTAAATTTAACAAAGCAATTCTCAACTACTGATATTATTGTGAAGATGCTGCTATGCTTCAACATTAAATCACTCTCTGGTGCTAGCTTTAGTGCTATTTGCAGTTTTATCCTCATCTGATGGCAAAAATTGGAACTGAAATAAATATTAATTTATTAGTTTAAAAAAACACACACCATAAGATGTCTGTAGCTCATAGAGATGTACTGCAAAAAAGCTGACAAAAGCTTAGAACGTTGCTGATTGGTAGATTCTTTAATCTTGGGTGAGTTTAACTAAATATTTATAATTATTTTTAAAAAAATATTTGAATAGTAATTATTAAAAAAATATATATTCATGTTTACACTTAAATTTTTTTGAAATACACTTTATTTTTAAAAATACAAGTCAAGAAATACAAAGTAATGATAAAAAGGAAACTATGATTTGTTCATTTCGTCAAACAGAATTTTGATGATATTTTAATAACTATAAATGCAATTTTAAATTTTAAAACAAAATTTCAAACCTTTATGATGACTTTATAATAATTCATTTATGTTTAAAAAATGAAAATTCAATCAACAAAGATTTAGGTTTTTTTTAAAATCAGCTTTGCTATAATTGTCTCAGCTTTGCTATAATTGTCTAATAATAATAAAAAAACTTATTGTTTTCATTGCATATTTCACTTTATTATTTTTTGGTATATATTTAAAAAGTTCAAAAAAAAAGATGTTTTTAATTTGTAAACTTATATTTCCAATAAATCAAGAATAATTTAAAAGTTTAATATTAAAATAAAATATTGAACTATTAACTCAAATTATCATTAGGAGAAGATAAAAAAAACAAACAAAAAGAAAACATTGGCATGAAAAAAAGTTAATAGTAAAAAAAAAAGATTTTCTCTTTACAAATAATATAAAATATTCTTAGAAATAGAAGGTTTCAAATAAAATATGCTTATTTTCATTAAAAAATAATATAGGGTTTATAAAACTTATTAGAAATATGATCATTCAAAACCATAATTTAATAAACCATAACAACAGAAGTTTATATATGTATACATTTTGACCATACAATTATGCAATAAGAGGTGGATTAATTCATACCTCTAGTTTTTATATGACATTATTTTTTTTTTAAAAAAATTGTTTGTAAACATTTAATTACTCATGTTAATAAAATAAAATTATACTGAATTAACTTTTGTACAACTTTGTGCAACAGTAATAAAATTTGAGTTGATCATTCTATGCATTTGTGAGCAAAAAAAAAAAAAGGACTACATTCACTTAATGAAGTCCTGCCCATATTCTGCATTTAATGTGATAACTTTTGTAATGTTTACTTTGTCAAGTGTAAAATGAAATATAGAATCATTTATCTGAATCCTTCATCTATTTTCAAAAGATCAAAATGTTTTCACTTTGCCTAATAGCTATCTAAAACTGGTTCTTATTAAAATGATAAATTTGAGCCTCACATTGCTAACATATTTATTTTTGATAAATATATATAATATACTAGATCAAACTATATGTAACTGGAACAAGATACTTATCCTATAAAATTAATAACCAATTATGATACCAATGTTTAACAGCTATAATTTTTGATACAAAAAATCCATATATTGAATTAACCTACTACCTCACCAGAATTTAGTGTACCATGTTAATAAATAATTTGATATACCTGATCTTTATTTAGTGCAACTTCATCTCTATTCAACCAAGGTAATAATTCCATAATATAATAAAATTAATAAATAATTACATGTATTAAATAACAGTTTGCTAAATCTTTTATTTCAAAGTTTTTTGCTAAGTGACTAAATGACATTTTCCCTTAATATGTACATACTTTCTTAGTATTTAAATGTCAAAGAAAAAGAAAAAAAATATCATTTAGCTATATATAAATAGAAAAATTAGTATTAATAAAAGTTATATCCTAAATAACGATTTAGGATAAAAATGATAAAAACTATAAAATGTTTTTTCTAGGCAAGATTATTGTTAAGCATTTATCTATCTTGTTTAAGATAATCAAGTGAAGTAAAAAATATTGCTTTATACCATTTAATTTGTATATATTCTTTTTCTAATCATTAAAACATTTTATACTATACATATGCTACTTGAACTGCTAAAGATTGCTCTTGTAAAGTAGTCCAAGTAAAGTTATATATGAAGAAACGTTATATATGAGTCAGTAATCTATATATAATGTCAGTTTCATTTCAAATATTAACTTGAATATATCCACAGGTTCTTCTGATTAATTTATGATATCATGCTCATTTCTTGATAAAAACACTGGATTTCAAAAGACAATTTCAAGTTTTAAAATTCAAATTAGCATAAAGTTAATTAAATCACTGTCATTTAAGTTTTCATAATTTGTTTTAATAATCAACAATTGCATGCAACAACCTGACAGCATAAATGATTCAGCTATCAGATGAAGTAATTTCATAAATTCACTAATGACTCCACCATTGCTTATATATGTATAATAAACTCTAAAACTATAAGGTTAATGTTATCAATAGTGATAAACAAATCAAATTAATATAAACAATTGTGTATTAAGAAGAGAATAAAGACAACAAACATAACAAAAAATTATTGCATTAAATTCTGAAACAACTGCTCATTTATAATGCATAATTTGACCATGAAGTCAATATTACAATTATTTACATTCTGTTAGTAACAAAACATTATATGCATATATATTGAAGCATTAAAATCTGTTATACATATTTTGCTTCACTGTCTGTTGATACTGGTAACCTTAAACCAGAGGTTCAAACCCATCTGTGTACTCATTTAATCATTAGGAAGTGTAAGTACTCATATAATGTGATTACCCCCCTCCCCCTTTAAAAAATTGTCAATAGTTATTTTAAACTGAGACATACTATTTATTTAAGTTGTAATTTGGAAATATTTAAAATTTCCATTTCCATAAATTTACAGAAACATAAAAATACAGTATTTATTAATTTATTTACATATATTTTGTATATTATTATAATAAAGCTGCAATACCAGAGAAGGTTCTGGGGAGTAATTAACATAACTTAAATTTAAGAAACAAAAGAACGAACTGTGTTAAATTTAAAATGTCCTTGTTAAATTAAATGAATTTTAGCAATCCTAAATTTTAATGGAAAATATATCTACTGAATCTATTTCCAATTTAGAAATAAAGTAGAACAATATCCCCCAGAACTTATCTTGTTTTCATCTTTCAAATGTAATTTTAAACAAAGGATGAGTGAAAACACACCAGATAATGCAAATCCGACTGCCTCAAGCGGTGACATAAAAAGTTTCTTGAAAGTTTTGTTGGCATATAAATACAGCCAAATTCAATAGAGTGCACTCTGCTTTTACTTTTCAGAGCAGTGTTGCTAACAAATCCATGTCACTCAAAATTCTGATAAAATGACTTCTAAGTAGAGGGAAAAAATTCACTTTCCCGATCTCTCCAAGATTGTCTCCATGCTGCTATGCTACCATGCCATCTCCACTCAATATCTGCTTTAATCAAATCCTAAATTAACTCTCAAAAGATGCTGACCATTATTTTATCTGAACTCTGTATTGCTGACCATGTTTTCTATATTTTATTTTTCATATGTATAAACCAGGATAGCCATCAAGTCGGCAGAAGGTAATGCCTTCCATGCTGCTAACATAAACTCCAATCTTAATTTATTTAACTATAATTTGTTTTAATTTCAATGTAACTCTCTATCTATCTAATAATTGGCAATATAGTGCCAATTATAATGACTCTCTCTCTGTAAAATATAATGCACACATCTATGAATTCTAATCTATAATTGTATTTACTGGGCTTCATGCTTTATCTATCTCTATACTATTTTAATGTGGCAAACTTAAATGTTATATTATTATAGTTATGTATTTTGGTTAGGTTTGATTTTAATATGCTAATGACTCAATCTAGCGAACCTGTATTATTCTGATTCTCTATCCTGATATTATGGGACACTTAAATGTAAGTCTTCTTACAAAACTAAGGTTCACTCAATTGAATATTATTGTTTAATTGTGATATTTGCTTAATGGCAGACTATACACTGTCATCTTATGATATCAATTTCTTAACTTGCTTAGCCTAATACAGATTTAAATCTAAATATAGTTCATCACAATTTATTATATAGAAGTTCATTTTAATGTTGGACCAAATACTAATAGATTAAAATCAACAAATATAATATATATAAAATGAAGTGGTTAAATCAAAATATGCATTGAAAAATAGATTAAAAGAATATGAACTACTGTATAATAAATTGAGATTTAAATCTATATTTGCAGAACATCCAGTTATTTGTAATGAAATTCTTACTTTGATAGTGTTTATATTTTATGTTTGAAAAACAATTTGAAGGAAAAAAAACCTAAAAAAAAACCTTTATATATATGATAGACAGACAATTGATTAAATAAACAATAAAATTGCATTAACCCTCTTGCAGTGTACTAGCATTCTGACAGTTTTCTTTACTTTCACTTGCTGTAAACTTTCAAATTTCATTTTAGTATTAAACCATTATTATATATCAGAATGTAATAAAATTTTAAAAAATCACATTTGATTTTCACAATTATTTTAAAAATTAGAATTTAATCAAAACAAAGCACCATTTCATCATTCAATTTTCAGGAGCAGTAGATTGATTTTGCAAAATGAACAAAATATTCTTTGTTTGATGCTTGTATTTAAAATGTAGACAAATAATTATCAATGTCTGGTAAATCTATCAAATTATACTTTAAAAATTTAGGGTATTAATGATATTGCTATATTTTCTAATAGATTGTGAGTGATAACATGTCACTAAAAGACTGTAATTCTGGCTGTAATTTCTATGGTAACTTTACTCAGAAAAAGGTAGCTTTTTATATTTAAAAATAAAACATTTCTGTAAAAAATAATCAAAAATTTTTCACAAAATCAAGTATTTAGTCATTTGTAATATTTTCTCGAAGTAATATTGCAAAGTTCAAGACTTCCAAGAAGACAATGAATACTCATCATTGTGGAGTTTAGCAGACTTTGAATTCTCCCTGTTTTGAATTATTCTGACATCTTTATAATTTTTTTAAAATTAAAATATTAGAAAAAAATTATATGTCAATTTTTAACACTTGAAAATAAAAGTTAACAAGATTCTCAATAGAGGGCCAATATACACAAATTGAATGTTTTGAATTCTCAAACACCTGAATAATGTGGCAAGAAAGCAATCATTAATATACATAGATTATAGAAAGTTAGCCATTCATGTGGGAAAATTAATATTGTGCGACTTCAATGAGATTTTTTTTTTTTTTACATTTTAAGTAATAAATGCTAGTCAGGATGGTAGACATGCCATAAGCTGTCTATAGCTGTTATTTATTTTATACATTGTATTTTAAATATTGTAGAGTTTATTCCAGTATTTTATTTATATATATATAAAATTCTTATTTACTAGCAACTGTTAATGTTAAAGACCTACAAATATTTTCTAATTTCATAAATTTATTTAACGAGATGTGTAAATATTACTACAGATGCACAACTATTAATTCAAACCTCATGAATTCAAATCTTTCTATTTTTCAAACACTTTTAGATCAGCCAATATAGTGCAGCAAAAATATAAACATATTATAATTTCAATAATGCATAAATTAACAAAAAAAATTAAATTACTAAAAAATCAGATTAAATTCTGAATGTTATATAAATATATGACACATGTTTCTCAGCTGTATATGACATAAAAAAAAAGTTTGCAATTTCATATTAATACTTTATTTTCATTAGTTTAACAAAATGAAGTAGAAAAAAAATACTAATTTTTAATTTTAGATTGCTATTTATCTAGTTAAAACAAAAATTGTGATGAGTTTATTCATAATATATTCTTAAAAAGTAATCCATAAGCTGTATAAAGTTTGCATAGAAAATGTACCCTCTCCCCCCAAAAAAAAAACTATGCTAAAAGTCTATTTTCAATGAAAAATAAAAGGTAAAATCAAGTTACAACTTTTAATGTCAAATTGCTATTCTTTTAGATGACAAAAAAAAAAAAACATATTTTTTTATTCATCATATATTTTCATAAAAAAGATAAATTAATTTTTAAGTTGAGAAAAATTTCTAATTGTTTGCATAGTCCAAAAGCAAATAAATTGCTATTCTATGTTAAAGTTTATTTTCAATGGCAAATGAAAAATAATAATTTTGTATGACACAAATTTCTAATATCAGTTAGCTAAATTATTATATTAGCCAAGATTTGAAAAAAACAAACAAACATATGTTGAGGCTTAAAATGTTAGTTTTAATTTTGAATATTAATTTATATTTTAAAAAAAAATTAGAGGGGACTTGAACCCAAACTTTCAAACTCCCTTCAGCCATCCACTCCCTCTTATCCAACCAACACACATGACCACATACATATAAAAAAGATAAATGATCTCCAATACATGTATTTCATGCTAAACCAGCACTCATCAATTGATCCATAACACACACATATATATATGTATATATATATATATATAACAATGCTCGATTTATATTAAGAAAGCAAATCTTCAAACTTTAATAGACAGGCTTCAATCTTTTCCATTCTCCAACTCTTCAGCCATCCATAGCATTAAAAATCTGATGATGGCATGTTCAAAATTCTTGTTAGCCAATTTTGTTGCCAAAGCCATGTTGTCATGCCATTATCAGATTTTCAATGCTATGGATTGATGAAGGGTTGGAAAGTGGAGTAGATTAAAGGCTGTCTATTAAAGTTTGAAGATTTTCTATCTTAATATAAACTAAGCACTGATAATATATGTGTGGTAGATGATGATTGGAACCAAGTAACGAGTATTTCAACATGAAATACGTATAGTGATCATTTATTTTTTTTCATATGTATGTGATCGTGTGTGTCGCTTGCATAGGATGGAATGGATGACTGAAGAGAATTTTAATGTCTGGGTTCAAATACCCCCTAATTACATTTAGCTTAAGTATATATATTATACTTGTACTTAAATATTTTAAAAAGTAGTAAATGTATGTATAAAAATGAAATAATTAAAATTTTTATTGTATAGTTAGTTTATGTTAGTTCACCATGTAGATTGTTTTAATCCTTTAAAATATTTTTATATATAAAAATTAAATATATTTGATGTTTATTAATAAAAAGTATCAGGAATAAATGAAAATATATTTGAAATATAAAAATAAATTTTCATATTAAATTAAAATTTACTTTTCTTCTTGACAAGCATAACAGTTCCCATTATACTGTGGCAAATTCATGTGAGTGAAAATTTTGCTAATTCTGTGACTAGATCTGCCATTTACTTACAAAAAATAAATAAATGTAAATTCCTTTTATTTAAAAATAAATTGCTAAATGATTGGACAACTGAAGGAAATAACTGATTGGAGTCAACACAGTGGGATAGGCAGCACCACAATGAACAGTTAATATTCATAACACATTTTAATTAATAAAAAGTTAAACTTACTCTGAAATAGTACAAAATTCTCAACTTTCTAAATAATAATTTTCAAAACTGAAAAAAGTTGCAATTCAACAGGAAAAAAATTATTTTCAATAGCAAATAAAATAGAAGGTGGTGGCAGTTTTTAATGTTATATTGCTACATTATTACATCATTTAAGATTTAATAAAAACTGTGGTTAGGTTAGAGTCTATAATACATTTTAATAAAGAAAAATAAATTTACACATAAGCTGTATAAAATTCTTAATTTTCTATAAAGTAATTTCCAAAACTAAAAAAAGAAAAAAAAATCAATAAAATATTGTTACAGTTTTAATGTGCCTGACTGTAATAACTATTTATATTAATGAATATCTCATAATAAGTAACTTTATGAAAAAGTTTATTTTCTGATAAATGTTTAGCATTCAAATGTAAACAGAAATTGAATTTTCATTAATGAATCGTATTTGCTTTAGACCAATTTTTGAAAAAGCATACAAAAAATATCAACTTTTATTTCAAAAAATATTACCCATTTTGATTTTTGAATTAAGAGAAGTCAACCTATCTTTGATTCTATAACTGAAATAGGAAAATACCTTCTATGGAAATCTGTTTGCATGCATACAGATTAATTCCAAATTGTATTTCACAAAATGTAGATAATTATTTCTAGAGATATATAAGAAAAAAACCTTTTAATATAAAAATTATGGTAATTCATATATATATATATTAGGTATAAAGTAAAACAAGTGCTTATTATCTTCAAATAATAATTTATAAGATTAGATCTCAAATTAATTATTTAATGAATATATTGAAATGTTTAATAAAGGGGGAAAAAACTGGGTTATTTTTCTATTTTTTATTTATTAATAATTCCAATTTAATAAAATAAAATTTCATTAATAATTACAATTATCCATATACATATAATGGTAAAAGTAACTGGAAGAATTTCATAATTTACAATATATATATTGTAATGGAAAATATTATAAAATATAGGAATAATGCTAACAAAGCAACATTGTCTCATAAATAGTAATATTCCCCTGTTGGACAAGCCAAAAATGTAATGGACAATTAATAAAATAATGAATGAAAAGCTGTCTGACCTACAAATGCCCACATATTTGAGCAAGTTAGAAATGTAATGGAGCAATAAAATACTGGTCATCAACAATAATAAATAATATGGTAAGTGAAAACCAACCAACAACAATATGGATAAAATAAAACTGTTCACTGAATAGCTTGCAGATTTGGGTAATCATAAATATAATAGAAAATATTATAGCTGAGCAGGGCTAGCTGGTCTGCAAGTGCCTCATAGATGTGGGGGACCAAATGTAATAAATAAAATTATGAACCAAGTAATTTTCTCCAATTATGCATTACATATTTGGACAATCTAAAATATACTGAATAAATGTTGTACTTAGGCAACTAAAAAAAAGACTAATAAATAAACAAATAAATGAATTAATCCACAAATGGCTCTATGATAGTTTAGATTTACATCTACAATAGACTCATGAATTTGTAAGGCACCAATGGGCCTAGAGATAAGTATTTTTGCTTGGCAAAGAAAATAAAATTCAATAAGTGATGATTTACTTGCTGATAAAATATAGTATGGGATGTACAATTAAATATTTTAATAATAAAATGAATTGTGTAATAAGATGATTTCACATAATAGAATGGTTTGTGTGATAGGTCAATCAACAGATACTTAGATTAATAATAAAATAAATTTATTAATGTAAACATTAACTCATTGAGGTGGTTAAAGCAATAATAATTTAATTAATAACTGCAATCTAACATCATACAATGGATATGTATAATTTATTCCTACCAGATTGCAATCAAAAGATACAATCTATAATTAAAATTATTAATACATACAATTAAGTCATAAAAGGTTAACTACAGAGTTTTTCTCATATTAAAAAAACAAAACAAAATATAATGGAGATTTTAATGTTATTATTTTTCTTATTTTAAAGAAAATATCTCAGATCATTAAAAATCAAGCAATGCTTTGATACTAAAAGTTATTTTATAATTTTGAACTAAATTATATGAAATATTAGTTATATTTTTAAATTTTGATTGGTTTTATAAGTAATATATTAATAATTAATTCCATCTAACTTGCTCAATTTATCTTTTTTTATTGAAGTGCATATCGAATGATATAAAAAAATAAAACTATTTTATAATTAAAATTATTAATAAAAAAGAAAGATTTTTGATAAATATTTATCAAAAGTTAGCATTATATTTTTAACTATTATCAACAAGTGAAAGGCTCTTAATAAATAATTCTAAAAAAATTGTCTGTGAGTATCTGTTACCAAGTTAAACATATATGTAATTTCAATTTAAGCTTTTTTATTCTGCAGTGTTTTCTTTGGCATCTCCATGCTAGCAAAACACAAACATAGAGATCCATAAACATTTTAATCATTAGATGATATCCAATTATTCCTCATTGATGCTACAATCCATGATAAATTTAATGGTCCAAGCTCCATAGCAGTTAAGCATAGCATTTACTGTTAATCATTCCATTTTAATCATAAAGATATCAAATAAGGATAAATTTTTATTTTCCTCTTGAGTAATTTTCTACTCATAGTATATAATTTCTTTGCTACAAAAAATCTATTGCTAAAAATATGCGAAAGGAAAACAAAAGTTTTAAAGAAAAATGTATGTATATTTCATTCTTAACTTGTTTTTATCACTTGGCAACCAACAAAAAAAATAATGCAGTCTTTTTCTTTTTTAAACACTAACTCATATATGTATGATTATTTTTTTGCTAATCTTAATAAGGCATTGTTATCATTCGATATAACTTAATAAAAATATTTCATTTTTTATTTAATAAATAAAGTATCCATCCATTCACTCTACATTTATTCAAATTAATAAATACATTTATTAAACATAAGACTTTTGATTGTTTTCTCTATTTAGTTACTCATAAACAATAAAGGGAATTATAAATGATATGTGTATATCAATATATGTATAAACATTAAATATTATATATATAATATAACCTACACTCCCAACACAGCTCATATACATTACATGAGCGAAATGCCCAGGCACCAGTTCTATTAATGAATAGAACAATATAATAAGATATATAATACAAAATTATTACTGAGACTCTATATTTAAGTTTATGTTCAGCTCAGCTCAGTGGGAGGCTATAGGCAGTTCATAAGATATATGATGATAAATGAATAAAAGAAGAAATATTACAAAACATTTAATATAATGTAAATTCCTTTGTTAATTAATTGTATGATAAAGAATCATAATGTTTATTGGTACAGTCTATTAAAATATACTTTAAACTTAATTTCTTCCTTCATCCAAATATAACATATATCAGCTTGCTATAATTATAATACTAAACAATTCTATGACTTGGCATATCATAATCTAAACATCTACTTTAATGCCAATCAAGAAATAAACAATAAGATCTCAGGGAATTTAACAAACACAGTTGAATTAAATAAATACATTGGCCCATAAATTATAATTCTAAAGTATGATAAAATGTAATGAAACAAATTGACTAAAATATTCTACTGTGTTTCAATAATAAGATAATGACAGAAATAGGGTATTTTAATCTCATATCATCATCTAACAAATATACTAACTTGGCAACCTTTCTAATATGTTTATCCAGTGGCAAATGTTCCTTATAATGTTTGGATTAAGAAAACAATATTGTCAGACACCAGCAGATTTAATATTATAACTCTAAAATAATATATCTATTTTATAATAGATTTATGAAATGTGGAGATGTGGAAATGGAAAACACGAATGTATACAATAATAACTCAAGACACAGTTTTAAGATTTTAAATAAATAAAACAAATCATTTATTACACTAAAATAAATTTGGTTTAACATGATATTTACAATTGGACTACTTGTCCTACAGATTTTTAAATTATCAAATAAACTTTGAGCATCAGTTTGGGATTATCCCTATTATCAAAGCAAATTAACAACAAAACTTAAATATTCTGACTTCGAACACATGCTTTGCCTACATGTTTCATCTACATGACACTAAATAAACAACATGTTATATTATTAGCACAAAAAAAATACTTTTGAGAGGATATTACTATTGATTAATAAAATAAATCAAATTAATTATATTTGGCTCTCAACAAAGCAACTTTCTCTAATTGACTAAATAATCACTTTCAATTACGTATACCTTTCATGCATAGCAACAAAATCATGTTCATTCTGATGATTTGATGATTTATAACCTTTATTTAAATAAATACACTGTATTTTAAAATATTTATTTCCCATTTTAATCTCAATAACTTTATACTTCTATTTAAATGAATGTAATGTATTTCAAAAACATTTATTTCTCATTTTAATTTCAATAACTCTATACTTTATATACGCGATATTATTTATATTATGCATGTGTGTGTGCATGTGTCAAGCAACAATAATAGAAAATAATCTTTTCTACAAACTCTCCATTCATTAAGAAAATATCATACAATTATTTTATTTCGGACAATGTCGTAATTCATCAATAAAATAAGACACTAATATTACATCAAGAATTAATTTAACAATTTATCTGGCCACATATTAATTAACACAGAGCTATATTTTCATGATTATACAGACTATACGTTATAAGGGAAATCTACATGAGGAGCAGATAAACTCTTACTGAACACTTCTACAATAATTCATCTGATTCTAAATACACTGTTGGTGGGGAACCTTTTCCTCATCACCAAGAATATAAGAAAAACGTCACATAACTTCCTAAACATCATTTAATCATACTTCAACAATAACTCATCTACTTCTAAATACACTATTGGTGGGGACTTCTTCCTCATCACCAGGGCTCTAAGAAAACATCACTTAACTTCAAAAAAATATCATTTAATCATATGCATATAATATAAACTAGGCTCTACTCATGGAAAAACATATACTAAATAAGCAAAATCTTTTATCCCTACAAACATTATAACGCAATCAGATTTCTTTCCATTCTCAAAGCTTTTCTAAATATCGAACATTATAAATACATGCTGGCAGATAAATACATACAGATAACATACCAATCCGTTCAACTCAGTAGAATACGACAGCATCTGAAATTTATACATAAAATATTCACAAACTGAACTTTATCAAACAAATGTCATAATTGTGCAAAACAGACACACACCCGCGAATAAAAGTATATATAAAATTAACTCTAAATTACACACTATGCAGGCAACATGGTAATTAAATATTGCATTAAGGTATAACTTTTAATTCAGAATAAACTTTAGGTTACTTTTAAAATTTAATAGTTATAATTATTACGAATGAACTTTCTTTCATATCTAGCAAACTATTTCTATTATACGTTCGTTGATTTAAAAAAAGAAAACAAAATTCTCACTTTGAGATAATAAAGTATACAAAATAAATATAAACCTCTCTAATAATATATTTAAAAAAATATTTCTTTCTTTTACCTTCGTAAAAGAACAATAAGACCTATTTGTACACAATCAATTTTTACCAGCGTATTCCTCATTTGGATACGCTTTGGAGACGATCTTGAAGGTCAAAATAACACAAATTATAAATAAAACATAATAATAAGTAAGCTTATCTATCAATAATATACATTAATAATGACAAGCAATAAAAAAAATAAAGAAACAAAAGTTATTTGTTTTGTAACTTAAAATAAAAGTTCACTTGCAAAGCTCTGCTTCAGGTTTATGAAACAATATGGGACACATTCCAAACTGAATTTAAATTAAAATAAACTTCTGCAGGATAACTTAAAAAAAATATAATCATAACTTAAATATGACCCAGCATCTCCAATGTTCATAACAAAGTTATTTGAGTTACTATATCATACATAAGCAATCAATTTCTCCTTTATTATACTGAAAATATAAGACATTCTCCGTTGTAGTTCTAAATTAAATACGCAATTATCCTTAGTATTTTTCTTGAATAGCATCTGACACTTTATAGTCTATTATACGCATGGTTTATTCTTAAATATTGTCAATTAAGATACCATGATTCCTTAGTAATTCCACAATTAATAATACTTTGCTTTATATTCCATCTTTATCGAAGAGAACAAAAATTACCCGCATTTCTATCCTTCCATTCGATTTAAGCAAATACTTAATCTGAAGTAACTCACATTTTATTTCCTTCATTTTAAAATACGTATTATTTCCAGAAATACCAGATAAATAAATACTGTTATCTCTTTATGATGAATTTAAACATGGCATGATTTATCAAAATATGCATATCCTCAATTTTATGTTTAATCCTCACAAAAACATAACACGGAAAATAGTGAAGAATTAAAATATATTCTGTAAAATAGTTCTGCATGCATTTTCCAGATATATTAAAAGACACGTTGGTTAGTGATACAACAATAATATTCATGCAATTTATTCTTATTTAAAATGACAATTAAATGAAGTAATGGAGACTGGATGTTATCAACATACATTTTTAAAAGAAAGCAATAGTTATGAAGTGGTTAATTCAAAATGTTTAAATCAAGGAGAGCAAAGTAAACTATGTACCTTTTTAAAATTTAGAATTGCATCTTAGTTAACCTTTCCCATAATAAATTTCTTAAGATCCTTTCGAAGTTTTACTCCAAAGCCTTTTTAAAATCAATTTGACTTCAGCAACTGGCTTTAAATTTCACAATAATGAGCCACCATGCTGGCTACAATTACAATACATAATAAGCAAATTTTTTACTGGAGATCTTTGTTAAATAGCTCTCTTTAGCAAAAGGTCATTTCCCTTCACAAGGTTACTCCCACGCTTCTTTTCTATCTAAGCTAATTACATATTCAAAAAAAAAATCTTTTCTAAAAAAAAAATCATTCTGATTAAATCAAGACAAAAAAAATAATAAAATAAATAGCTTTTACAAACTTGAAAGAAAAATGAATATTAATTAACTATTAAACAAAAATGATTAATAATTTATTTAATTTGTAAAATAATTCATTGATTCAACTATCTATTAATCATTGGAAAGAAATATATATTTGTTAAATTATTTAAGATAATTACTGTAATTTAAATGTTTTTATTGTACATGTACTATTGTTTGCTGTTATTAAAAGATGAAAATGAAATGAAAATGATGCAGAGTCATACATGCATACACATGTACTACAACCTAAATATTAAACTATCTTAACTAAATATAATTGAAATGGCTATTAATTGTTGACAAAAGGATAAGTATTAATGAATAAAGGATTTTGAAACCATTCAACCAAATATTACACTAACATAAAATAACTTTGCATTTTCCTGCCCAAATATACCAATTCCTATAATAACAACCCCTCTCTCTCTGGCATTAAATACTTCACTAACCACAATAATAATAATGAATACTTATAAAATGGTCTATCAACTGCATAAGTAACCCATATCTAAGCTTCAAACAATTTCCAGCAAAAAATTTTAAAATTCTAAGGCTATTTCATTTTTTTTTTTAATATAATGTAACTATTCAATGCAGATACAAAGCATCTCCCTTCCTTGTGCCCATTCAGATGGTCACAATAAATATGCTCTGTTTGGTTTAGTGTAATGGTAGAATGGCAAGTTCATGAATAATGTCTAATTCTAGATATGGCCAGTCAAACTTCTTATAAATTCTTAAGCAATAAACCATTCAATAATTTTTTTAACTGTATTTATTATTTTATCTTAATCCTTTTTTAAAATTTTTTCACTTTAATTAATTATTAAGATTACATGAGAAATGTTTTTTTTAATTAAAATTGTTTATATTAGTATAAGAATTACTAATTAAATGAAGATGACATAACAAATTTCAATTTCAAATATGTATTATTCTTTACCATTCTTTTTTAATTCTAAGAAATACAAAGTATGATTAATTTCTCATAAGATTAAATAAATATATCAGTCTGTATTTAAAATCTTTATCCAAATAAAATGCTACTTAAAATAAGATTAAAGTGTGCATCAAAATATTTCTTATATAATTAAAATATTTTATCTCAAAAATTTAGACATGAAATACAGTAGAGATGTGATATGTACTGTATTTTGTTCAAAGCACCTCATCTGAAGATCATGTATAATAGCTTACTTTTTGTTAATAAACTTTGATTAGAATAGAATACCTAATGTTCATTGAACTACATGTGTACAGTACTTTTAACATGAACAAATATATAACACAGATAATTTTATATGTACAATATACATATAAAAATTAAGATTATGGTATAAGCAAAAATTAAACATAATAATATAGTTTTTAATAATAAGTTGAGAGGACACATTTATATATATTTCACTGAATGTGTGTTAACTCATTCATTCATTGAAAAAACACAAAAATAAAAAAAAAATTACTGCACTATATTTTTATTTTTTAAATAAAATAAATAGTAAAATGTCTGGTTTTCATTGCAATTAAATATGTTCTGGGTAATATTCTTTTTTTTTTCAATAGTTTTTTTAAAAATATATAAACATTATCTTAGTGTTTGTCTGAAAGTTTGTAATAATGGCATTTTAATATTATTTATATTATGTAATGGAATAGGTATCACTTTCAAATAAAAGTGGAAAAAAATATAAAATCACTCTCAAGTAGAAATATATGTATAAAAAGAGAATTTAATAATTTTATTTAAATTAATGTATATAATGCACAGATGGCAAACTAATTATATAATTCTTTAAAGTTTAAAATCCAAAAACAAGATTGTTTTAATATACAAGAATAATAATAATAAAGTTGTTAATTAGTTATTTTTAATCTTAGAATGGAAATGATTCTCTATATTGCCATAATTGTAAAAACACCCTTGGGCATAAAGTCAGATAAGAGATAAATTAAAAAAATACTAGTAATAAAATTTTCAGTTCACGCTTTAAAGAAAGCTGACCAATAACAATAGTAATAAACACTCAGAAAACAGAGAAAAGTTATCATCGCAAATAAAAACAGCGCCAAACCAGGCAAGATCGATCCTGGAATTTGATAACAATTCATAAAGATATAAAAAGGGAGAAACTTTGAAGTAGAGTTTTAGATTTGGATTGCTCTTGTTGATTTGTGTTATTTAAATATATTTATAAATGTACTGCAGATCACCAAATTAGGTATCGGCAATAATTTATGTTTCCCATGTTTGCACCAGCTGAGGCGGTCTCCAGAGTATGATGGTTCCTGGTAACTGGCCAGCAATGGACTTGTCTCCACCTAGAACAATATAAAATGGAAAGAACTTTGAATTGTGTCAAGGACTGCAAAGACGGACTTTACCTACAGCATTGTAAAGTATAAACTTTTGTTTTGAAGGAAATATGAACATTAATTACATAATACAAACTTTTTCAAGTAGTAATTTTAAACATCATTTAATTTTAAAAGAAATCTTTTATCTGACTAAAATTTTAAACTATTTATACTTTTTTTATATATGTGTTTAATATCATTTCCATTCTCATAATTTCTTTTAAATTAATAATTTAAAAATAAGCATAAATGGCAGCATAGATTCGTAAGATTATGTTAGTTTAAAGTGTGTTAATTTTGGGTTAATTGTTTCATAGTTAAATCGGTGCTAGTGGATAGATGTATGGATGTTTTATGTCAATGTAATCTGAGTAGGTGCATTGTATATTCATTCCCGTGTATCGCGTTTGCATACAGGGCATAATACCTACCTGAACATATGGCCCAAAAGTGTAGCCGTCACATTGTCAATGATTGTAGACATATTTCCTATGCCATTGATTTTCTTATGTTCTGGTTGGGACAGTAGTGTGGAAAAGACCACTATTCCCATTTACAGAGCATCTCATATATATATTTCAAATAATTTCATTCTTGTATCACAGGGAAGATGCTCATTCCTTCCCACCATGATTCTTTATTTCTCAAATGATATCATGCTACAGATGTAAATTCCTGTTAGCATGATTGTAGTATGCTAATAGTCTCACTTTCCATTGGTCACATCAGTATATCAGTAAGCTAGCATTGGTTTAAACATGAGATTTTAGTCTAGGGTTAAAAGGGATTGGGTTGTTTACATATGCAATCTATGTAGCATATTCATGTTTAGTAAAGTATTAAAATTGTAAATGCTTCCAACTGTGCACATAAATAAAATCAAATATATTTAGTTAATTTAATTTTCAGAATTTTCTTTTTAATGTGTGTGCACATTATAATAAATTATTTTGTTGAATTAATTTTGGCAGTAATTTATTTATATATTTTTATTAATATTTAAAATTAAGAATTAGAAATTTTAACATACAGAGTGATATTTGAGTTCAGCTTCTCCCTGAACTAGTGACTGGGGCTTTCAGTTCGATAAAAGAGTAACCTCTCCTGTGTGTATCTGCCTACTATATAAATTTTCCAGGTTTGAATGGCCTGGTAAGGCAGATTAGATTAGGAAGGTTCCGTCGACTATTATAATTATGGACTATTTTATTTCAACTTTCCAAATATATCTACACCCTGCTTAGTGCTTGGCCATTATGCGAGGATTCACAATAGTGATCATCATTAACTTGTACCACTATTTTGATCTGCAATCTATTATTCACTATAACAACCTTTGGTGGCTATTTTTAAAGATGGCAATCATTTTGTAAAACTGATAATGTCATAGGATAGTTATTGATTCAAAAGCAAAATTGTGACTATCATACTGCAATTGTAAAGTGCACAGTTTATTCATAATACACAATATTATAGTGCTGTTTACAATATTTTTAATTTTCATCCAACGTCCTTGCAAAAACAATCAGTGTTTTATTAATGACATATCCAAAGTAAATTGTTAATGATTACAATCCCCTCCCCCAAAATGTTTCAATCTGCATAATAAGTAATCAAAATCACATTTGATGATGTGCAACAACCAAATATATTAATAGAGCATTAAATTTTGAAATGTGTATGTTAGTTTTATGGGTAAAATTTCTTAAGAACGTAACTTGGCTTGTAACAAAAATTATGATCATCATATTGTAATTTAGATATTGTAATTATTATTTTGAAAAACAAAACAAAGATTCCATGGATTATGCAAGTAAGAATAAACTTTATAAATGATCAAAAATGACTAAATTTAAATTAAAAATAACATAATCTATTTGTTCGATTTTAAAACATTTTGTAATTTATTTCAGAAATATCAAATATATAAAAATATAGAAACAAAAAAAAAATGCAATACAAACAAAGTGAAAAACATTCATATCTTTAATATTTATTTAAATAGTTCATATCTCTGCCTTGACAAGTAATGCACTATTCAAAAAATTTCTAAGTCATCTCAAAGAAGATAACAACCACATTTAATAAAACATGACATCTCATGGCAAAAAAAAAAAAAAATGCCAATGTAGTATATTTGTATATAAAGTGCTGTTTATTTAGATCTACATAGAACATATTGTTGAAAAAGCCTTAAATACTGATTACAATATGCAAACACAGAATGCATTAAATACATTTTTTTTTCTTTTATATGTTAGAATTTTTATTTATTCAAATTAATGCCATGATTATAATTCTGTAATGTACATTTCTATAATTTGGCTACTCTTATACTGCTAATAAATAACAAGTTTTTATGGTCACAACAGTACAATTTAGTGAGACATTATTTTTTTAATTTTAAATAATTTCATATAAATAATAAATGATTATGAATTAAAAAAAAAAGAAACTTCAGTATGGGCTTTTTTTCATTACAAGAGTTAACAATTTTGTGGAAAAATATATAAAACTGTCAACTGTGAGTTTATTCATTTGGTCCATTTTTCTGTACATTTACATAGTGAAATAACTTTTTTTTCTAACATACAGAGATTTTTTTAAAAAGTTTACTGCTACATATATTTTCAATTGGAATATCAAATCTAAAAATGCCCAAACTCAATGAATAAAAGTTTATAATATGTTGCACAAAGAAAATATCAAAGAAGCAAATCAACCATTTTCCTCCAAAAAATCACCATCATTAAAGGATTTAAAAGACAATGATGGACCCTTATAATAAACAACTAATGACTTAGAAAACTGAATGACAATGAATGCTGAATGGATAATTATAAAAAAGAGCAATTCTAAGATAAATTTTTTTTTTTCTTTTTATACAGATGTAAATTGCTTTATCTTGCCTACTATATATTTTAAATGCATATCTGCATAACACATATACAGCATAGTTTATACATTAGACTTTTTAAAACTACTATATAAATTAGATTAAGTTATTTGTTAACACAATACTGTATTAATAATTTATGATATAATTTTTATCCTCAGGAATAAACAAAATTGTTCCTTATAGAAATTCATTATAATCTTTTGCTTTTTATACAATCTTCGTGCTTTACAATGAATTTTAGGGGACCAATACATTCAAATGTTAGTAATACTATACAGCATAATATGTAACTCAACATTGCAAGTGACAAAATAGCTTAATTAATTAGAGCATCACATTAAATACAGTATTCATGAATCAAAATATCCAGGTTCAATTCTCATAGTAATATTACCACTGGTCAGGTCAGCAATACCTGAAGAGGAAAATAATACTATTCAAAACATTGTATTATATACTAACCTGTGTGCTATTACTAACAGTTAAATATTTAAACAAAGTTTAAATTTTTTTAAAGACATTAAATATTTAATATTAGATAATGTAATAATCAAATATATAATTAATTGCAATAGTAATCTCATTATTAAAACATAATCTCTCTAATTGTTTTCATGATTTTAAATCAGTACCAATTTTTAAATATGTTCTTACATTTTGTAAAACTTGCTTAGAAAACATTTTATTACATAAAGAATAATAAAGGAAAAATAAAATGTATGTGTTTTCAACATAAAGTGAAAAAATTTCATTAATAATCATGATCATATATGGGCTCAAGGATGAAAAAAATGGCTGCTAGTGTAACAAAAATTTATTTACAAATCATTTTTTTATTTAAATATGATCACATATGGCATTCAGAATCAAAAATATGATTGCTTGTGTATCATAAAATTTATAAATTTTACTATTTTTTTTGTTTGTTAACATTTTTTTTTGGATAGTGTATAAATGAAGTCATGTATATTAATATATCATACTTCACAGTTTCATTGTATTATATAACAGATTTTTTGCCTTTTGTAATTTTGTTATGGTTTAGACATTTTTGATATGATTATATGTGAAAAGGTTATTTTCATAAATTATAATTTGGCTATTTTACTTTGATCAAATTAATTTCATTTAATATAATGGTAGTCAAGCCTAATTTACTTTTATATAGTTAATTGAATCCATCATTTTTGGCTATATTTAATAAAATTATTTCGGACTTTGTTAACAAAAATATTCTTTTAATCTATGATTTTGACCTTTATCTTAGCTAAACAATTTTATTGTATTTATTGTACTTCAGTGAATTTAAAATATATTACCACAGCAAAAGATTATAGTATCTTATCAAATAAACTATCAATGTATTTGAAATATATATATTTTACAAGAATATATAATATTCAAATAAAACAATGAAAACATTATCATAACAAAAAGATAAATGATTTGTTTTTCAAGTATATTTCTAAAACCCTATTGTTTTAAAGGGAAGGTAATGATGAGAAAAAAACGAAAAAAAAAAAGTTATCCTTGGAACAAATTTTGATTATTTTAGAAAAATTAGAACAACGAAATGATTTACAATTATTAAATGCAGATTTATTTTTCTAATTTGTTGTAAATATTAAAAGATTTAAAATAATAGATATAAAGATATTATGGATTATTATAGAATGATTGAAATTAATTAATGGAGAAAAAATATAATAATAAAATTGATAAGGATATTCATTCTAAATAATAAAACAAAACACAATAGACAATTATTATAACAATTGTGATATTTTTTAATTTTTTAAAATTCAAATACTGTTTAGTTCAATTTTTTTTTTCTGGTCTCCTTTATACTAAGTAACACAAATTTTCTGTATATATAATGCAAATTCTAATAACTCTGAAAATAAACAACAATTATTAAATATGTAACACTGAGAATGTATAATAATATCTATGGAGAAGCTAACTCCAAATGTGTATAACATAATAACAGTTCACAAGTCAGACTTATTGAAGTCATTTTAACAAACTTATAAAGAACAACTCTTTTTCATAGTAAAAATATATTGTCAGTAATATATATTTAATAGCCACTGTTTATTTAAAGGTTTATTAAAATTATTAAAATTTATATCTGAATTGTTATTTGATCAAACTGTAAGTTAGTTTGATTAAAAGTTTATGAAGATCATTGCTAACATAAAGTTCATTTCTTTGATTATCAATGATTGATTTACTATCCAGAAATGAGATAAAAGTGGATCTTTTATTTTTTTTTAAAAAGTTTAGTTAATAAATTATCAATGATATGAGGAACAGGGCATATTTTGCAAATTTGCTTAAATTCCATAGTAGGGCTGATTTATGAATTATCATTATAATCTATTCAGAATTATCTTCTTAAATATTATAAATCATGCAATATATCTTTCCACAGTAAAGATTCATTACAGTATTAATATTACTCATATATTTATAATATTACATGAGCTAAAAAAGTCTTATTCTTAAAAAATAGCCTAAATCAAACAATATCTTACCTTTTGAGGCACTAACAACAAGTCCTAGTTCAGATGAAACCACCACACTTGTTACTTCCTGTTCATGCCCGGTTAATGTGGCTCTAGGAGTAGGAATTTCTCCTTAAAAAATTAAAATAAATTTTAATCTTATATATATTTGTATATATCTATTTTGAGATATTTTTAAGTAATACTTTTAAAATCAAAAAATTATAAATGATCTATAGAAGAATAGAAAGACTTGGAACAAAAGATGTGAAAGTCAATTAAGAAAGAACTAGAAAATTCGCCAACACAGTATAAAAGGAAAAAGTCTTCATTTATTGCAAATTGATCTTTATGAATTCAATTATCATGCTATTGATTTAACTTAAAAAAAAACAACAACACATTGTTAATTGATGTTTGAGACAGCAATTCCTGCTCAACTGAAAATTGATCTGAAATCTTTAACCAAGAGTCCAATATTTTGTCACCATAACTAAATTGTGTAAGATCTAATTAAACATTATTTCTAAGGAAATTTGCATCCATTCTTCATGAATTCAGTTATCATGCTATTATATTTAAAATAAATCTGCCTAAATATTTTGATATAGTGACATGTAAATATGAATTTACACTTCTCTAAAATATTTTTTGATACTATAAAAGGTGCATATTTATAATATATTTAAATAATAAGTGTAATAATGCTCAAGACTAGATGGGTTTGTAAGTAATCATTAAAAGCCAGTCAACATTTAGACAATCCCAATCAACAATTTCAAAGGAGGTTGCCTTGACAACAGTTGAAATTGTTGATTGTTATTGATATTGTCTAAGTGTTGACTGGCTTTTAATTATAGTATATTGTATTATAAAAATCTTTTAGAATAATTTATTCCTTATATTTAAAAGACACAAATTTGTTATTATTTCATTTGCTTTCAGAAGATAAAAAATAGACAATATGATTTAAAGTAAACAAAAATTGAACATTAAAAAAAAAGTTTATGGTCACTATTTCAAAATGTTGACATCATTTCAAAAAAATTTCTCTTAAAATAATCATTTTGTTTAATTAATTTTGAAATTTATGCATGCATCCTTCTCTAATGGCAAAACATTACTATTGCTAATTGTATTTATGATACTTAAAATATAACTAAAATCCAACTTCTATCATCACTCTATAAAAAATGGCCATTCAAATTTTAAAATTCTCTGTATGTATTTGCATATTTTAGCTTAGACATTCATGAACTTGTGAAACTTATTAAATACATTCTTATCCATAAAGGCATGGATTCAGATTTAATGAATGTGATGAATGAAGATTGCTGTATATAGCTTGTTAGAACTAAACAAGTGTATTTTATTAAACATTACAAATATGTGTAATTCTATATTCTGAAAACATAAATTTAAACATATATTTATATAAAATTTATCTTGTGTTATATGTGTTACTCTGAAAGAATAATGATCATAGATACCAGTTCTAAATAAAGTTAAAATATTTTCCAACTAAATTCATGATTTTTTCATATAGCTGGACTAATATAGCTGACTTATATAGACATATAATATTAGTAACTAATGAGTCTATTCTTTGAGTATCTCGACATTATAGAGAGATGATGGTAAAAGCATTTTTTTATATAACCCTTCCTTTTAATAAATTTATGTAGAAATAAATATTGAGTAATATGAATAGTTCATTTCACTATAACTCAGCAGCTTCTTCCATTGGAGTAAAAACTATAAACAGGTAGAGAAAAATAGGTCTTCTATAAACACACAGACCATAATGATCCTAGAATGAATAATATAGAGATTCAGATTCAATCAGAACTGACATTCAAATAAAAAAATAAAAAATATTTAAAAGATAAATACAGTACATACTTTTATAAAGCAAGCTGAATTAGTGGTTAGTTCCACATAAAGACATTGACCAAAAAATAAGTTCTTCAGTAGTAAACCAGTGAAAAGCATGGGTAAAAAGTTTTTGACTCCACAAAAATAAATACATAGATAACAGGAGTATTTCATGAGAGTAATTACTAAGGTAATTTTGAACTTGATAACTAGAATAGATGGCTGAAGAATTACAAGATAATAGAATAATATGACTAAAATGTTTTAAATTTTGATTTCAAAATGATAAAAAGACAGTGATTAAATATCTAGAAAAGATGATTTGTCAAAGTGCAATGCTTATCAAAGCATTACTCTGATATCATTGCCAGTAAAATATTAAGCTTAATGATGTAAATGTTTCATTCAAATTCATGTTGGAAGTTCTCACCTTGAGTGCTAGATTAAATGTATTGAGAAGATGGCAAGCGAACTATCAGTAATAACATTCAAATATATTTATTGCTTATAAGTATTCTACTTATTATTTAATAAACTTGCCTTCAGACAGACAGTGTTGTCATATAATTTCACAGAGAACACGCTTGTTTCTAGTTAGGCTATTTAGCTACTGAGTACATTATCCTATTGCATGCCAACAGGAAGTAATTCTATAAATGCAGTTACCACATAATATGCTTTTTTATTGATTTAGAAAAGGATTTTAAAACAATATGACTAGCTGCACCAAAGATACTTAACATGCCTAAAGTATTATTCTGATTTCATAAATAATGACCACAAACATCAAATTAAAAAATTAAGAATACTGAGTCTACTGAGATGGAATCAGGAGTGAGGCAGAATTGATTACTTTCACATTTATTGTTCATTTAAAATCAATGACTATTTTATTTGTTCTAAAAATATGATAATACTGAAAAATTATCAAACTGATAAGCATAACAAAATGATATTAAAATAAATACCAATACAAAAACAATGAGTCATACCAATAATAATACCACACAATTTAAAGTTGATGGATAAGATATCTAAATGATGAACAGGATTTCGTACTAAAAAGATTTACTATTCAAAGCAAAAGTGCAGAATAAGTAAGACTAAAAGTATCTTTATGGCTTTGAACAGATACAAAGCTACAAAAATAAAATCAAAACGCTATTATAGATCTGCAAAATTCATAGCGTAAGTTAAAAATGAAGAAATTATGATTAAAAAATATGCAAAGACTTATTTAAGAGACTAAACACCATATTAGTACTGAAATTACAAAAAAAAACCCCTCAAAAATTATAGGATGACAACAAATGGATGACAAAAGAGCAAGTACTATGAAAATACTAAGCTTTATATGAGTAGTTTAATCATGACAATGATAATAATAATAACAACATGAGAAAAAAATGTCCTATTTTTTGAATTATAATTTAATATGATGGGAAAGGAGGCTTCTTTAGTTAAAACAAAAAGTAATTTGTTATCTATATATTGTGAACAAATGGTGAATGTATGTATAAGAGACCATGATCTGGGCCAACTGATGAGTGCTGATTCAGTATAAAATGAGCATCTTGGGGGATCATTTATCTTTTTCACATATTTTTGATCATGTGTTTCAGTAATGTATAATGGAACTGAAGTTTTAAATATATTTAAATATATATGAAATTAAGTCTAAGTACCTCTAAAAAAATGTTTGAAAAGTCTAATGAATAATTCTAATGTATCCATAGTGTGAGAAGTTGGTATGAATTCTAGGCTAATGAATGGTTGTGATAGGAATGAGTGAAGATGAACGATGTATTCATTAAAACAAAAAATTGCAAATATATTTTATAATGCAATGATTGTAAACTTCTTCACAAGGTGTTAAAAGTGGATAAGAACCAGTCCTTATCTTGCTTAAAAATGATGTGGTCAAAGTTATCAAAACTGTCAATATATGCAAGGAATCTGAAATTGGTGATATCTTTATAACACTGCAGACATATTATTTATTAAATCAGACCTAAAGTATATATTTGGGTTAGGTATAATGTCTAACTTAATAAATGATTAATAAAAGTTATTAATACATTTCCACAAAATAGTTTATATCAAAGTTGTGAGTGCAGAAAATTTGAAACATGACAATTAAACTATATTCTGAATAAATGATGAAGATATGTGAAAGAGATTGTGATCTGGGTCAACTGATGAGTGCTGGTTCAACATGAAATGTGTCTCTTGAGAATCACTTATTTTTTTCAGTCATTGATCATATGCTTCAGTATGAAATATATCCATAGTATGAGAAGTTAGTTGGTCTGAATTCTGGGCTGATGGATAGTTGTGATAGGAATGAGCTAAGATGCATTGATAAAAATAAAAATCTGCAAATACTATAGAAATTGCAAAATTGATAGCTTATGTTAAAAGCTAGTCAAGAGTAATATTAAATGAAGAAATTATGTAAAAACGTATTGTATAAGATTCTAAAGTGGAAACATATGAATGCTGAAATTTAAAGAAATATGGAAAATCATAGGATGACAATAAATGGATAGCAAAAAAGAAAGTAGTATGAAAAAAACTAAGCTTCATGTGAGAAGGTTAATCTTGACAATGATAATAATAATACCATAAGAAAAAAATGTCCAGATTTTTGAATTACAATTTATTATGATGGGGGAGGGTATTAATAGTGGTTATAATATTTAATTAAAATGAAAAAGATGAAGTTTAGATAATGGTTGGGGGAAAAAAAATCTTTCCATGCAATTGCTTTTGAAAAAATCATTATAATAATTATTTAAAAAATAATTAATAATTAATCATTAATATCTACTGAAACAGTATAAATATTAGTTACCTGGAATATTATATTCTCCCATTATGACTTGTGTTCTTGCATTCCAGTGCCATAATAAAACTGTGCAATCTTTGGATCCCGAGGCTATATAACAATCAGAAGTGATATTGCATTCTGATCGAGCTAGGCATGTGACGACATCATAATGACCAAATATAATTTGGGTAATTTTGGCTATTTTGAGGAAAAAACAAAATAAAAAAAAACATAACTTATATTAATAACACTATTTGATTAAACAAGAATTAAGTTTTTAATTAATAAATGAAACAATATATTTTTCTGGCTATAACTAATATTTACCTGTGTCTGTATTAAAAGCTCTAAAGCTATTATCCCAAAATCCACATGCAATAATGTATTTACTATCTACAGTCGTCACAAAACAATTGGATTTCATTTTAAGACGCTGGTCAAAATTATCTCCAAGATGCCGTCGATGAAGAGCTGTGTTAGTAGCTATATTTAAAACAAAACATTTGATTGCAGTACATTTTCCAACAGTAAAAATTAAACAGAAGCATTTAAACTAATTAAAATATTAAATATGTAAAAATACAAAAAAGACTAACATTTATTACAAAAGTATATATGTGTGTTTGTTTATATACATATTCGTAGCAAATAAAACATAATTTAGTAATATCAACAGCTATTCATTAAATGACAATTAGCTATAATATGTTATGTAAAATGACTTTTCCTCAAAAGAAATGACAAGTTTCAGTATGTAGGCTATAATGCCCAGAAACCCTGATACTAAAATTAAATATTCCCTTCTAAAATCCTTATTTACTACAAGAAAACCACCCATTTTTTATTTCTTATTCTCTATTATTTTTTTCAATTCAATTCACGACCCCCCCATCCCATTTTAATATAAGCCTTTCATTAGTTCCACTATTCTAACCTCATAATCTCTAATTTCGTTATACAGACCTCAAAAAAGCATAAAAATCTCTTCAAATTTCTCCTATTCTCCATACAATTTATCCTGATCCTTCTATTATCATACACTAAAAATATCTTCAGTATTCTCTCTCCCATGTCCACATAAACTACTTTTACAATTCAAATCCTTATTCCATTTTTATCTTCTTTTCCTGTTATCTAAAGTTCCTAATTTTACATCTTAATAACAATAAGCTCTATTAGTATTATCAGATATTCATTCAAATTTTATGTAATTTTATATAATTCCAAACCGCCTTTCTTATTCATATTTATTTCACACAATTCTTTTTCTTTAACCAATTTATCTATTCTCTTTTCTGACCCCATATAATTATATATCTGTAACACATTCTGTATACATTTATCCCATTTTTTTATATAAATACATGAACATAAAGTCTATTTATTAATTTTGAATATTGTAAAACCTGTCTAGTCTAATACATTTGTTGTTCTCTCCACATAATCCATTTAAACACTATTTTTCTTTTTTCATACATGTATTATAATCTTCCAAACATTTTAAATTCACTTTTGATTTCCATCAGTATACAAGAAATCCATCATATGCATATACATATCTATTTCTTTCTTTTTATATTCTATTAAAAAATTTCTGAATTTCTTGAACAATACAAAACACATGTTAAAAATGTCATCATTCCTTTTCAAAATAATTCAACATATCTCACATTTAGATAATATTTAATCAATCCCATTCTATTTTTTTGTTTTCTTGATTTCAATTTCCAACTACAGTGTATTTGAATATTTCCTTTTAAAAAATATCTAAATTTATATCCCTACTTTTCTATTTCTTCAAGACAAATGATTTTTTTTATTGAATTTAATTTTCATACTTCTTTCTGCATTATTATTGACAAAAAAATGTCATATTATCAACCCCCCCCCTCCACATCCACAATTTGATCTCTAATCTTTCCATTCATTATTCAATTCTCTTAGAAATAAGATAAATAATAAAAGTGATAAAAGACAAACCTCTTTCAATATAATTTTATACATAACTTCCATTAATTCTAGATCCCAATTGATGAGATTAAAAAAAAAAAATTATTGCAAAGACTTTTAATCACTCTTAATAATATTAAGACCATTCCCATATTGTAAAAACTCAAATTTATTTATATCCACCCTAACACAAACCTTTACTATATCTAAATTTTTTCTTAAAAAAAATTTCATTCAACTGAAATACAATAAACAAATAATCATGAATAAAATGCAATTTGAATCATCCTCAAAATTTCACTCTTTTTCAAACCTTATTCATTAAAACATATGATGCAAATATTTTATAAACTATAGAACTTATTGCTATTGGTCTAAAAATTAGTTAACAACATACCCCCTCCCTTCCATTATATAATTTTATTAAAACTTTCTTTTAAACTAAACCTTGAGTGTTTTCCAATACCTACACCATTTCAGCTTCTATACCATCTAGTCTTCTTGCTTTTCCTTTTTTTCAAACTGTTCTATTTAATTCAGAATTTATTATTCTATCCATTCTCTCATAAACTAAGCCTCTAATGAATCATATTCACTTAAGCAATTTCATTTCACTCAAGGTTTTTATTACAAAGTCATTATTCAACTTCTTCCTTATTTTCATATCTGCTTCCTTCTGCATTTAATAATACAACATTATTTTCTTCCTTATATCTCTTCTTCATACATTTTCATTTTTTTAAATTATAAATTCCTTTCTCACATGATTTTCTCTATTAATTTATTATCAAAATTACCCCATTTCAATCTTAATTCTATTTTAGCTAATTCTTTTTTTTTTCTCTAAGTAACTATTCTACTTTACGTTCCTTCCTTTGATTTGCATTTTAACTAACAGCTTCTTTATAATTCCTATGTGCTTTTCTAATTTCTTTTACATTTTCTGAAGTTTTTTCCCTCCATTTTTTTAAATTTTAAAATCCTGCTATTTCCCTGTTTTTAAATTCAGCAACTCAATATTTTTTTAGGTTAATGGTTCTCATAATAATTTAAGTTTACACAATGCAATGATAAAATATTACATGTTACCATAAAGTCTTTTAGTATATTACTTTAATCATTTTTAAAAGCTTATGCCATCACATGATGAAAAAAAAAATTACATCATCTGCATAATCATAAATAATATTTGAAGGATATAATTTCTGACCTAAAAAAGTAAATAAAATAAATATTAGATCATGCAATACTGATACTAATTTATTTACAAACATTTATTAAAAATAACATTGATAAATTATAATTTGAAAATGCAAATATATCTAAATATATGTGAGAATGATAAATTGCTGTCTAATTTTTATTATTTTTTTTAATATATTAATTTCATCTTATGAAAAATAATTTATCATAGCCTTTCTAAATTCTATTTCTTTGTACAGAAAAATTAATCTAAATATTATTTCAATCCATGTGAATTCACTTAATAACAGGGATGAAATTTCTAACTTATTGTTAATGTGTAGTGTTCACACTATGATATATTAATTATGTCATTATTAAAAATTAATAATAAGTTAAAAAATAATTGATATCCATCAATTACTACAATATCTCTCAAATTTGGAAACTGTATCATGTTTTTTCTGTCATAAAGCTTGTCACATTATATAACGATAGTCCATAACAAAATATTTTTTGCTTTGCTATCTGCTAAGTGCAATATCTAATGTTAATATAAGTAAAAACATGCAAATGATACAATTGAATGTAGAACAAATTTAACAAAATTTTTACAAAAGTCCACAAAAATAAATATGCTAAAGCAAATATGACAGTAGTCTCAGACAAAATCTCTATAAATGGAATTAGTATTATGTGGCATAGAATGTAACATAATGAATGCTTATAATGTCAACATTAATTTAAGCAATATTAGATGTAAGCAAACTATTTCTAAATACGTGTGATATTTCCTGACCATGGAGAGAAGGTAATATATGTATGTATACACTTCTGAATTTCCATAGACAATTCATATAAATGTCAGTGCTGATTACTAATTTAAAATAACAGAGAACAAAATAAAATTGAACAATACATGTCAGAGACAAACCAGAGACAAACAAGAATTATTAATTTATTTAAAAAAAGCATCAACAAACAAGAATTATTAATTTATTAAAGAAAGCATCAACATTAATCTTAGAAAAATAATTTATGTGCAATTAATTCTATATAAATCAAAAACGTGATTCCTATATACAATGACAATTCAAATTTTAATCTTTATCATATTGGGTTCTGTAATATTCTATTCATTGTCATTACTTTTCAATTAATATTTAAACTGAAAATGTTTATTTATTTTACAATTTTTTTGTTCATTACAAATTGACAAACTTATAACAATAACTTTTATTTATTAATTAATTTTATATTTCTTAATTTCAAAATGACAACTGATATTACTCAATAATTTGTCCCAAATCTCTCTAGTACATTCTTTGAGACTATCATGGAAAAAGATAATTATTCTAAAACTCAATTAATCTTTATCTAGTTAAATTATGGTTTACTAGACATTTCAGTGTACTTTAGTCAAAAAGAATATTATTTTTCTAATTCCATTCTAATTAATATAAAGACACCACCATAATCAACATACTATATTCAAAATCATTATTCCAATGATCCAAACACTAACAACTGATATCATAACCATAGAATAAACATTTATACAAATTTCTTTATAAAATATATGTGCATAATTTATATTCCATTAGTAATTTATAGATATATTCAATTTTAAATAATAATCTTTATAAAAATAGTGAATCAAATTTTATTCTCCAAATACTTATTATTCAAATCTCAAAGTTGTGCAATTCTTCACTGCTAAATATATTAATCATTATTTACAGGATTAACTTTTTCCAGTAAGTCTTATAATTAAAAAAATGCAATTGTTATTACCTTTGTCTAATTAATATAATAACTTTTATAATAAATTAAATTAAAACAAATAGCATGCCTCCCCATAATGCTTCTGATATGTTGGAGATCTTAGATTTTTTTTTTCTTGTTACAAATATGTATACAATTCTATTAATAAGTGTTCATACATTTTATGTCAAATCTGACACCTCTAGAATTGTATTGATTTAGCTTAATGCAGATATGGTTATGAATACATGTATATGTGGCATATCTCAATCCTAGAACTGGTTTCCTTAAATCTTGATTAATCATTCATGACACTTCTTTTATTTATTTGATGTTTTTTCCTTTAGTAATAGTCTATAGTATTTTAACCATTTTATTATATTGACAAACTCAGTTGAACAATTCCTGAACTTTTCATATGGTGGAGAAAAAAAAAACTATCTGGAATACTTCATTTAATTTTAATTCTGATATATTAAATAAATAATTTTCTATTTGTTTAAAAAAAGGTAAATTTTCATAAATAAAAAAATTCAAACAAAGACACATACATATACATTTGATTAAAATAAATATACTTTCCTATACAAACCCAATCACATCAAAAACATAAAACATGGAATTATACTATCACTATGGAACAGAGCAAAAGATGTTTGTTCAGAAATCAGTGATTTGAAAAAAGAAAAGATCTATATAGAACAAACTCTTATAAAAATGATTATCCACCCACTGTTATTATAAAAACCTTAAAAAGACAACACAAAAAAACCATCAAAAGGAAAAAATAACAATTATTGGTACCATAGTGTATCCATATATACCAAAAAATAACAAAAAAAATTTACAAATATAATAACATCAGAACAGCTGTCCAGAGCCATATGAGGAACTCTAACATCTACAAAGTCTATACTTGAAATGCTGAAAAGTAGAAACTGCATCTATGAAATACCATGTGAATGTAGAATATATATTGGTGAGATCAGTCACCCCATTGAAATGTGATTGCAAGAGCATAAACTGATGATTAGAAGAGAGAAAACTTAAGTGTCTAAGGCAGCAAATCATGTAATGTATCAATGAATATATTATGTTCAATTGGGAAAATATAAAAATATTGGATAGAGAGGAAAAGGTATGAAAAAAAAATCAAAAAAGCTGCTCGCATGACAATGGTGAATAACCCCATATGTCACCCTAGTGTGATTATACATAATGTATGAAAACAACTAAACAACTTTGCTCTTATGAAAAAATGGAAAAATCAGGAGGAACCTCACAGATAAGTATATAAAATTTATAGTAGTACGATGGCTCAATTAGTTAGAGCATTACTTAAAATTCAATATTCAAAAATCTAAGGATCCAGGTTTGATTCCCATTCTAGTACTGTTACTAGTCAGGCTCAGCAACACCTGAAGAGGAGAGGAGAATAATATCTCTTGCAGCTAGCCTGTGTGCTATTACTAACAGTAGAATGTAATTGGAGTATTTAAATAAAGTTAAATTTTTCTAAAGGCATTCAATACTCATATTAGATGATGGAAATAGTCCAATATTTAAATACAATTAAAATACCATCATTACAAATCTTCATGAAAATATTAGCACAAATGTCTGTTATGCTCCTAACATGAGATTTTAATCTAAAATTTTTTTTTTTTTTGTTTCAAATTTCAAACAAGTTTAGAATTTTAATAATTTTTGTTAGACATTCATTCGATTAGAGATTATTCAAAAATATTTACTCATTATTGGATAATCTCTAGTCTGATGAATGATTAATAAAATTATTACCACACTCTTATTAAGTGATTTGAGTCAAAGTTGTGGGGGCAGCACATTTGGCATAACAATTAAGATGTAGTTTGCTAGCTATGTATATACTGAGCAATAAGATATATATAAGATTTATGGTCTGGGCCAATTGATGAGTGTTGGTTCAGCATGAAATGTGCATCTTGGCAATCATAGATCTTTTTCATGTCTTTGGTCATATGTTTATGATTACATTCTTCCAAAAGGTGTTAAAAATAGATAGAAACCAGTTCCTATTTTGCGTGAGAATGATGTCTCGTGAATATTCAAGTTTAGAATTTTTCTATCTGATAGTCAACCAATTTGCTATTCAATCATTGATTAGTGAATGAGTATCTAGCTATTCTTAGCTGAAAAATAAAACATGGAAGAAAAACAAAGCATCATCATGCAGCATTTGATTAGTTGGAGAGTATTGTCTTCTTCACAGATTTTCTTTATAGAGATTGTCATAGTTTTTTTTTACTTTTATGATAAGCAAATGAACCATTAAATAAATTATAAAACAATCTTAAAAAAAAAAGATAGCTTTTAAAGTTAAAATTTAAGATCACTAAAACAATATTTTTTTTCAAAAGCAGAGAGAGAGAGATGCAGATGTAAAGACAACATTTAATCAACTGAAAAAGGTATTTTAAAAATTAACTATTTAAAAATTAAAAAAGATGTTTGTCAAATAACCATTGCTTCATAGACTTTTTAAAAACATTTTGTAAAAATTATTTTGATCAAACATAAGGAATGTTTAAAAAGTATGTATACAACAATAAATGTACCAGTGAAAAGATGACTGGTTCCCTTTTTGATCTACTTACAGTGTCATCTCTGAATTAATGCATCTATTACATAGCAACATAATTTATATATTCATCTCAAAAATTTTAAGATATTAATATGTCTGGATCATAAGTTATAATATGAAATATGACAGTGTATTCATATTTTAACCCATGAAGGAATAAGCTCTTTTATTAAAATTTTGTTTTAAATGAAATGATTTAAACTGTGTATTGCAGTGCAACCATGAATTATAAGAATACTTTCAAGTGGGTTGCAAGATTTCATTATGGAAAGGAGAGCATTAACAAGAAGATAAGAAACACATTTTCACATATCATAATTTGTGATCCAGACACACTAGCACCTTTTGTGGTGAATAACTAAACTACATTGCTACAGAATACAACTACTAATTCATAGATGGTACTTGGCGAGACAAAAACTTACCTTTACAGTGGAGCACACTGTGTAAATCTTAAGATTTATAAGCAACTGAATGTATCAAAATAATATAGTGAAGATAATCAGTATTGGAAGCAATCTGTGGAAACTACTTTTTAAATATAAATGTGGACATAAAAAGATTAATATACTCATAATATGCAGTATAAATTTATTTTGTTATTTGGTATACTAATACTTAACTCTGTATATAGTAATAATCAGCCATTAAGCTAATGCACATGCGCTTTGTGGATTTTAACTATAAATGAATACTCTCACTTTCCAAACACAAGATAAAGTCTTTGTAAAAAGATAAAATAAATTCATCTATCCTTTCAACCCAAACATTTAAGTATGGGCAAATCTTAAGATTTGCCCATACTTAAAAGATTTGCCCATACTTAAATGTTTGGGTTGAAAGGATAGATGAATTTATTTTATCTTTTTACAAAGACTTTATCTTGTGTTTGGAAAGTGAGAGTATTCATTTATAGTTAAAATCCACAAAGCGCATGTGCATTAGCTTAATGGCTGATTATTACTATTTACAATTTAAAAACATTGCGCTATATAAAATAAATATCTTATTAATTCTGTATAGTAAATAATCTACTGCAGAGGCCTCCTGACAATCCTTTATAGGGAACAGTGAAGGATAAGGCATTTATTGTCAGGTTTTCCAAATGATGGATGATGATGGTTTAGGCAAATTTCCATTTTTAAGTTATCCTCATCACCAAGCAATATTAAATAGTTATCTAAGTTGGCTATATAAGTGAGGCTCTTGAAGAAAAAAATCATAAACCTGACTGAAATATATATTTTCCAAATTTATCCAACCTAAATTTTAAACCATATTGTAAGAGCAATTTTGCATACACTAACACTCCGTTATATTTTCTCTTATGTTTAACTTCATAGCAATGAAGATCTCATCAAAGGCTCAGATTATATTTCAAATATATTATTTATTAAACAAAAAGTCTTAAAACAATTAAATGTACAATTATGTATCATACAGTGAAGATGTTTAAGTCAAGTACTTGTGATAATACATTAAAAAAAAAGTTTATTTTCTATTAAATAAATGTCAGTATTAAGTTAAAGATAATGAATCTTTATTGTGAGCTATATTGTTGATTTATTACTAATATAAAATATTATTAGTTAAGACAGATTTATATAAGAAAATTTAAATAATTTTAGCTTATCAGTCAAGCTTATTAGATAATTGTAAGTGTATAAAACCATAGAATCATCATTTTAAAGTACAACCTATTCTTAAACATGTTATAGTTAAAAGACTTAACGTATGCTTTTAATGTAATTATTACATCTGTTTATTGATTTTTAGTAATGTAATTAATTAATTTACAGCTTATTTTAAAATATAGTTATAAATGCTAGATTTATAATATGCTAATCTTTTATAAACTTTAAATTAGTTATTTCTAAATATTTATTTTAAATTTTTTACTGTGTGAGTGTGCATATAATTAGTTTCAATTTAAGGCTAAAAGTTTAAAACAGCGTTTCTCAACCATTTTGCCAAGCGCGACCCAATATACTTCATTGAAATAGTTCTGCGAGACCCAAATGTTTATTACATAAATTATAATATAAAAAAGATAGTACATCAGCACGGCACTGTATTCATGTATATATTCGGATCAATTTGGTAATATTTATAATGAACAAATAATTTGTAAGTTACAAGTTGAGTTAAAATTAAACTAATATTTTTAATTTAAAAGCTTAATACATTTTGTTAATTACCAAAAAAAAAAAAAGTGGTTTCTTTTCAAATAAGGTTTTATTTATATACGAAATACTGTACGAGCAAAAATTACAAAAATAAATTACACAGAATTTTATTTAAGTTACTTATGAAAAATTTAAAAAATAGTCTACTTTGACGTATCAGTTCGATTTCAATATTGTTTGAAGTTACTGTAAAAAATTTGTAAAATTGCAACAGTAACATATTTAAATAAAATTTGGCTGCATTAATTTTAATTGCATTTTTGGTTACATTTTGAAAATAATCGCGAAATATAACATTATGATTATTTAAGTTCAAATTTACAATTGAAGTTGAGAAAGTGGTAGTATTACTTACTAATTTTTTTTATGAATACTAATATTTTCTTAAAATGCAAAACGATTTTTGCTATCAGATATTTATGTTTTTATTTCTTGGTGCATATTCGCGACCCATTAAAAATTTAACGCGACCCAATATGGTCACGACCCAAAGGTTGAGAAACGCTGGTTTAAAAGAAATAATAATTATGTTTTAACTTCCTTGTTCAAAAAGAGTTAATATTTTTCTGTTAAAAAAAAAAAAAAAAGAAGTAATATTTTAAATAATTAAAGTTAATATTCGGGGAATTTAAAAATATACACGTTTAATAAATAAATGTATTCTTTATTGATGTAATAATTGTTTTGTGTAAAATTTTCCAAACATTGTATTTAAAAAAGTTATTTTTTGGGATTTGACTTTTCAATTTAATCGGGACAAATAAACTAATTAGAATTAACACCTTCATTGTCAATCATCTGATTTACTCTATTTAAGTTTAGACCATGTATATATTTCACAACACTTCATCATTTTATCTCAATACTGCATTATTTTTCCTCAATATTTTAATAGGTGTAATTTTTTTTATAATTACTTATTATTTTGTCAGTTTAAGCCATGAACAGATAAAGTAATTACCTGCTCAGGTCTTTAGCTTTGGCCTTCATTTCAGAAATTCTCCAATTTATACACCATTAAGAAATCTCTGATAATGCATAAACAAGAAAGGAAACAATAAGCTGTTATAAGGATTTGTGACAACAGAAAATTTTTCTACAGAAGATATAAATATTGCTTGAATTCTTATTAATTTTCAATTAGCTAGTTTAGTCATGCTTAAAATTTATCTGGAAATAATAATCTTAAAATGCTGAATGCCAGAACTGTATATAACTTTGCATCAATTTTAACCAAAGTTTATATGCTTTATTCTACAAGGAATTATAGAGGTTATATTTTTCAAATGCTGAACCTTGCTATCATTTACAAAATGATCTTGTTTAAACATATTTTGATATTTTAAAATCAAATTAGAACTTTTGCCGAGCTTGTAGGACATTGTAAATGATAAACTAGCTATTAAATAATAATGAACATATGAATGCTTTGCATTATTCTCAAAGAAACTATTTTATTGATATGTCTGCATATTTTGATATAACATTCATAAAAATTATTATTGTACTATTGTTTTTGGAATACTGGTTGATTAGACATGCATGCCACTTAGATGGCATTGTTTATGTGCTAAAACACAACAGTGATATTCATATTAGCCGTTGGGACCTATATTGCATTGCACACAAATATTATGGCCTGCTGATGTACTTCTTGACACTATACAAATGCGCACACATTTCACAGATCACTACTGTATTACGTGAGGGTATATGGAATTCAACTGAGCATAACTCTTGTAATCTGCATTCAAAGTAAGAATATTATACCCTACCTGACATAGTATTACATACTAATAATTGTAGGCCCATCGCCATGCTTCCCTACACAGGTTGTAATGTGAAAAAAATTGCAAAAGTGTAATGACAAGCACAATTTCACAGAATTTACACAAAAAGGCACGTTTGCGTGAGAACAGCTATGAGACAAATTAAATGGCTGAGATTGCACATTGTTTTGAAAATCAGGAGCTTGGTTTGATCACACTACTGCATCTTTTGGACAATCCTTTGGATCATCAAAAACATTGGTCCCCGGTCTTGCACATTCCAGTGCCACACACTGATATTTATAATGTAATTTAAAAATGTAATTATTCGATTTCAGAAAAATTTAATTCTTACATTCTATAAAAGAATGTTGGTTCGTAAATTGTTTACAAATAGTTTGCAGAATGTCGGCCCATAATGTTTATAATAGTGTGTTTTTTTGCAGATAAAGAGCAGCTATGAGACAACTAAAATTGCATGTTGTTTTGGAAAATCATAATGTTGGTTTGATCAGAGTAGTGCATCTTTTGGATGATCCTTTGGTTCATCAAAAACATCAGGCCCCACCCCCGCACATTCCAGTGCTACACGCTGACATTTATAATATAATTTAAAACTATAAGTATTTCATTTTAGAAAATAATGTTGGTTTGTAAATTGTTTAAAAGTAATTTGAAAAATGTAATTTAAACATGTAATTATTCCATTTTAGAAAATAATGTTGTTTCACAATGGAAAGTTGGGCCACGTAAACGGCATTTTTACGTGTTTTAGCACCTAAACAATGCCATCAAGCAACATGTGTGTCTAATCAACCAGTACCATTTTTGGAATGGATAAAATGTTTGTTTCATTGTTTATGATGTTGAAAAATGGATATATTATATATTTATTGTGAATTACTCTTATTGCAAAATAATTTATAAAATGGACAAATGTCATTTTCATGTATTTAATTTAGAATGAAATATTCATGACAAAAAATTAGTATGGAAATGTTTTGCTTTATTCTAGAAATAGAAGTAAATATAATCATGCTTGAATATACTTTATTTACTAATAAATATTTTATTTTTTTCTTAAAGATAAAATATAATATAAAATGAACTTGGAGATTACTTATATCTACATATAGCTGATAAAAGAATATTATACTCAATAAATATGCTTTTAAACATTTTATTGCTTACAAAATATAAAATGTTACTGATTCTGTTTTCTACAATCTGCTCATCATTTTTATAATGTGTATTGTTTAAAAAAGATTATTGTGCTCCTGATACAAAAATTATTCAATACTGTATAAGACTGCATTTTTTAATAAATTATATTCTGCTTTTTGTTAATGTCTCATTGCTTGAGTGTGTTTCCAAGGAAACAATATTTTTATCTACATGCTACTTAAAATGAGCAGTATGCTTTTTACATTTCATTGTTTTATATTTGAATTGCTTTAAAAGAAATTATATTTCTTATCATCATATTATTTAAATAAATATTTCATTATTACTTTGAATGACTTTTCAGTAATGTCAGTGCTTATTATTCTACATGCCTCAGATTTTGAAGCACTTAATCTTCAACATGTCCAAAAACTTATTATTGAAACTGTGATGCTATCAAATGATATGGAAAAAAAGAATTAAGGATTTATGAATTATTAATTGGTAAAAGGGTATAAATATTATAAGATTTATTCATATGCATCTTATGTTCCTGATATTGTCTATGTATTATTTTAATATATTTATCATGATAGTTCTCAGAATATTACTGACTGTGAAATGTAATCAGTGCGATATATTAGTCCTGTATGGAATTATTTAGAATAGGGATAATATTGAAATACAAGTGTAATGTATATACTTAACCTAGATGTAATTAAAGGGGAATAGAACCCACACTTCCAAGCTCCTTATAGTCATCAACTCTATCCAATATAAAATGGATGGAAGAATTAATAGGGTAGATGTATATTTTTCTTATTAAGCCACAAATTTATATGTTAGCTATATTTTACTATAATTGTTATATTTTATCAGTTTTTGACATCGCCTATTCATTCATTATTGCTATATGAGATAGAAGGATGATCTCTATTTTCATATATTGTTCTTATCATTCTAGTGAGATGTTGTTTGTCTTAGGTAACAATTAGCATGTAATGCTATATTTGAAGTAACCCTTTTTGTGATGGTTAGAGATAAAGTCCTCATTCTTTATTTGCAGTTTTGGATAAATGTTATTGTAAGATTATTCCATCCTAATGCCATCCTTTATTTTGGTGAGATTTTTTTAAAGTGCATTGTCTTTATTTTTTATTCTTGACATATTTTAAGTGATGTCAAACATGCCTTTATTTTGCTCTTGATAAAATCAGAATAGTTTATCAATATTTATATTGTTGATATGCCCAGTTTGCATATCTGATGTGTATTAAAAACCTTGATAAAATATTATCTGCTTAAATTTATAATTATTTATGTGGCTCTAAATTACACATCTTCCAGATTCATTGCTATTATTATAATGATAAGATTTATATTTGTTAAAATTATTAAATATATTTCTTACATGGGTATATGTAAATGAAAGCTGGATTAATAATATGTGAGAGCTGTCTATACTCATAGGTAAATCATATTGGGATTATTTATTTATTTTTTAAATGGTAATTTACAATTTTATTTTAAACTTGTGATAATTATAATTTTTGATTTTATGAAAATATCTAATGACTATTATCATCTTTATTACTGTTAATAAATATTGTTGTAATTATTAATTTTGGAATTTATATTTAGGTTGTAGTTTTATGAACAAAGACGCCGCTCGATGGCGCCGTTATCACGCTAAAACTATAAAATATGAACATTCCCAGGCCGTTGATTTTAATCATTTTGCTGTGTTTTTGGTTATGCGAAAAAAAAAAAAAAAAAAATACAAAAATTGTGTATTTTTAAACTTTATAAAGAAATTAAATGATAACAATAAATGTAAAATAAAATCAACAAATTACAATTTAATTCATGTTTTTTTTTTGCTTTATTAAAAAAAACAATTTTCAATCTGATTTTTTTTTTTGGGTTACACCTTTTTTTGTTGTTGTTGTTGTTGAAAATCTCATAATCGAACAAAAAGTAAAAGTTCTTAGTCTTCCTTTTACATTTTAATTTTTACAGAGAAACAGATATTATTGTGTTACCGCTATTTTTTACTTTCTTAGTCTTCGTTTTACATTTTAATTTTTAAAAAGAAACAGATATTATTGTGTTACCTCTATTTTTTACTTCAAATAGAATGACAACAAAAAGTAAAAGTTGTTAGGGTTACATTCTGTTGTTTGTAAATCATGGAATTGAACAAGATGTGCGATTTCCTGTGCCATATTGTTGGTCTCGTGGAATGTTATGAACAGTACGTTACTTGATGCGTTACCTAATTCCAAATGCCTTTACACATCTATCTGGACAAGATTTTGCCACTAAAAACTTCAATACAGAATGGTGTAAAGAGTTGGATAATTATTACTTAAGAAAATCAGAATATTTTAATACTTAAAAAAAAAAAAAATTCAATAAAAAACACATTTCCATCCAATTCAAATACACACACCCTCTTACCAAGCCATAACAATTGTATAAACTGTACGAATTGCGCAAAAATTTATTTGCTGTGATGCGACAAAGCGCCCTGTATTCTGTAACACAACACGAATGTTGTATTATAGTTCAACACAGGTTCGCATACATGCTGTACTGCGATGCGACAAAGCGGCCTGCAATCTGTAACACAACAAAAAAGTTGTATTATAGTAAACGCGGGTTCGAAAATGTCAGCCGCAGAAACGGCATTTTTATGTGCTTTAGCACATAAATGGTACCAACGAGTGGTGTCTTTGTCCATAAAACTACAACCTATATTTATATCATCATATACATTTTCAGATATACAGAAATTAACATATATTTTATTATTATAATCACTTTATTAAAATTTATACTGTTGATGTTAAATTAATATTCATGGATAGGAATGCTTTATTTTATTTGGAATAAGATGATAAGAAAATCTTTCTGTGTGATAAATGGGTAGCAACAAAATCTCATACCTACTTATAGTATCACAAATGTCATCTTAGATTGCTATATTATTATTTTAACATAAGAATTTTCACAATTAATTTAAAATTAATAAATTTTTATTACATTAAGATATTAATGAAAGATGTATCATGTCTTATTACTACTATTTACTAGGATCACATTCATGGTCTGCATAAGAACTAAAGATGAAGAATAAGATTATTTTGGTTAATTAAAAAATTTTATAGCAAAAACCCTGAGATCTGTTTTGATTAAGAAAGCTTTATTTAACTTGTGAGATCTGACGATTTGATTAAGAAAGATTTACTTTGATTTAGAAATCTAATTGGCTTAAAAGATTTATTTTGATTAATAACTTTTGGATTGTAACTGATTTTGTGTAACCCTACTGTATAAGACTTGTTTAGAGAGTATTATAACTTTCCTGATTAGATGCATTTGTTTTATTATAAGCAGTATTAGAGCTAGCCTAATCCTTGATTTCATTGAGGGGCGGATCGATCATTTAATCGTGTCTCTCACTGCTTTTTTTGGTTACAATATATATATTAGTGATAAATAATAAGTGATAGAAGCTTTAGAACAAGCATCAGCAACTAATTTCAAGTAATATGCATATGAGATATTGCTCATCATAAATCAGGCCATATAATTAAAAAACAAAAATCACAAACACTGTACTTAGTATAAAATATATCAAAATAAAATTATTTTTAAAAAAATTTATATGTTTTATATATTAAAAAATAAAAAACTATTATTTACAAGTTTTAATAAAAAGCTTATGGAGCAAAAACAAAACTTTTAAATAAAAAGTTACAATGTTAGTGTAATTATTAATTAAGTGTGCCTTATATTCATAAAGAGCTAAAGGTTATCCCTGTCTGTTATAGAATCATTATAATGATTGCTAAATAAATATAGAAATCATAGTTTTATCATTGCCAGTAATAGTTTAGTTATATATTTGAAAACTGAAAATTTTTCATCACAACTGTTAGATTTTCACATGTCTTTTCTTTCTATGCTATAACTTTAATGCATCTTTTTTTTTCTTCTCATGTGATAATAGCATCAACCTGGAAAAGAACCCGCTAACCCAGGACAACTGCTTGTAAAGCAGCTGTCGCTGACCTCTCGACCACCAATGCTTGACGAACTTTCACGTATCTTACTCTCCAAATAATGATTAAGATGCCATTTCTCCTTTTGTTGCCAATAATTATCTCTTAAGTTTTGGAATTGCTTGTCATTAAACTGATTTCACTAATCATCTTTTTAAAATTTTCTCAAGAAGAATAACATTGCAGTTTCTTAAAGTATTCTACTGATATCCATTTTTGATTATTTGTAACTTAATTTTTTTAATTGAAGATTTTCATTAACTATTAAGCACTTTTGATTTGGAAAAAGAATTTGCTTTTTCAGCATGAATCTAATTAAAATGTGACCCATTTGGTAATTTTTACAATAATTAGACACAAATTTTTAATAATTGCCAAAAATATTTTTTTTTAAAAAAAAAAAGTGATTTGAATTAATACCATGTGTTTGATGCAAGATAGTTAATTGTTGCGTCTTTTCTCTTTCTTTTGCAATGCTTACTTAATATAAAATGATGTCTCACTTGAAATCAGTGAATTTGTATAATGTTTTTCAAACCTGTTATTTTTTATGATATTTGATATCACTGAAGAGACCCATAGGTCGAAACCGGTCTGGGGATGGGGACAATCCAAGATAAAAATGATTTGAATGCCTTCTCTTGTAGTAGCATTTATCATAAATAAATAAAAAAAAAAAGCTTGTTTAGAGTTATTAGCACGCTCTTAATTTAAAATATTGCATCTTCTATATTTCAATATATAAATTAAATTTATTTTAAAATTTGTAAAATAATTAGATTGCATAAATACCATTAAAAAAATAAGCAATTATAATTTATTTTTCTTTCTGATTTATTATTACAATTTAATAAAGATTTCAAGATAAATATCATAGATCATTAATCATCTTCAATAAAATATTAAATATAATACTTTAAATCTTCAAACAATTTTTCATATAATTCTATTTCCAAAACATATGAATTTTATTAACAAAGAAAGATATATATTCTTTAATATAAATTACAAAGAGATAACATACTAACAGCTATGATTTCCAAATTATCTAAATATCAATCTACATAAAACATATATATATATTTAAATACATGTATATTATTTATACTAAACGTAATGTAATTATAATAAATTTACTGAATATTAACAAACTTTTATATTACGAACTTACCCAACAGTGTATCCATTATGAGAGGAAGTTGTAAGTGTGGAGTAGGTGGTGTTTCAGTAAAACCTGGAGAAGGTAATACACCTATATGGAAAAAAAGAAGGAACATTCACATTCTTTGAGCAACAACCTATCTTAAAGAGTACATTTCAATTTTTCAATATACTGTACATTAAATTAAAAAAAAAAAAATGTTATTCACATTTCAGACCAAATAGAATATGCCAATTTTAGTTAATATAAGTCAATGTTACATTTGAAAAAGCTCTGATTTAAAACTTTTTCTTTCTAATTTTTTTCAATGTAATTGCAACGTATACTGGAAGTATATGCATACCAAGCGAGTTGCAATTAAATAAATAAACAATAACAATAAAAATAAGTTTATTCTCATATATATATATATAGAGAGAAGTGAACTAAACAACAATCTTTAAGGAGTATCTTTTAAAAATATATTTTATTTCTGTATACACATTATATGAGAATAAGAAATTTTTTTTTTAAAAGTGTCATAGCATCGGCCGGGATGCGAAACCGCAACCCGGGCAACTGCCTGCAAGTGCAAGGCAGTCGCGCTGACCTCTCGACCACCAATGCAAGAAAATTTACATCTGATTTCTAAACTTTTGCATACAGCTGCTTTTTTAGTCTGTGTGTTCTGCATATATATATAATTAATTTAATACTTATATACATGCACCTTGTGAGCTTAATTTTACTACAAGAGAGATGTCTACAAATCTTAACACAAGATTTGACTTTATAAAGATGAGAGCGGCCTCTTATCTTCAATCTATTTTTCTAATTATACAGGTAAATCTAAAGCATTTTGATTTGGGAGCTTGAAGCTAATAAATTCTTCACTAATTAAGTCCACTATTTCTATTACACATTAACATTCACGAAATCTTTCGATTTATAATGAGTCAATATTTCGATCTGACAATGCGATAAATAAAAATTAATATTTTAAATTGATTCAAAATATTTCTAAATTTAAGATCTAAATCTTGACTCATTGTAAATTGAAAGAATTCACGAATGTTAATGTGTAACAGAAATAGTGAACTTAATCAGTGAAGAATTTATTAGCTTCACACTCCCAAATCAAAATGCTTTAGATTTGCCTATATAATTAGAAAAAATAGGTTGAAGATAAGAGGCTGCTCTTATCTTTATGAAGTCGAATCTTGTGTTAAGATTTGTAGAGGTCTCTCTTGTAGTAAAATTAAGCACACAAGGCCCATGTACTAAGGTTATAGCCTTATATATTATGTGTTGACAATGCACTTAATAAGTATTAACATTTACAACTTTAAATTGATTCAAAATATTTATAAATTTAAGATCTAAATATTGACTCATTGTAAATCCAAAGATTTCGCGAATGTTAATGTGCAACACAAATAATGGACTTAATCAGTGAAGAATTTATTAGCTTCACGCTCTCAAATCAAAATGCTTTAGATTTGCCTATATAATTAAAAAAATAGGTTGAAGATAAGAGGCCACTCTTATCTTTACAAAGTCGAATCTTGTGTTAAGATTTGTAGAAGTCCTTCTTGTAGTAAACTAAGCACACAAGGTGCATGTACTAACTATAGCCTTATATAAGTATTACGTGCTGACAATGTGCTTAATAAGAATTAATATTTACAACTTTAAATTGATTCAAAATATTTCTAAATTTAAGATCTAAATATTGACTCAATTTTGCGAACATTAACGTGTAACAGAAATAGTGGACTTAATCAGTGAAGAATTTATTATCTTCATATTCCCAAATCAAAATGCTTTATATTTGCCTATATAATTAGAAAATAAGTCGAATCTTGTGTTAAGATTTGTAGAGGTCTCTCTTGTAATAAAATTAAGCACACAAGGCGCATGTACTAAGGTTATAGCCTTATATAAGTATTACATGCTGACAACGTGCTTAATAAGAATTAATATTTACAACTTTAAATTGATTCAAAATATTTCTAAATTTAAGATCTAAATATTGACTCGATTTCGCGAACATTAATGTGTAACAGAAATAGTGGACTTAATCAGTGAAGAATTTATTAGCTTCACGTTCCCAAATCAAAATGCTTTAAATTTGCCTATATAATTAGAAAAATAGGTTGAAGATAAAAGGCCCCTCTTATCGTTATAAAGTCGAATCTTGTGTTAAAATTTATAGAGGTCTCTCTTGTAGTAAAATTAAGCACACAAGGTGTGTGAACTAAGGTTACAGCATTATATAAGTATTACGTGCTGACAATGTGCTTAATAAGAATTAATATTTATAATTAATTTAAGTTCAGTCCAATGATAATTTCTTGTAAATTTTATTACAATGAATAATTATCAGATATCATTTTTATATAGCACTATGTTTTTATACTGTAATAGTGATTAAGCCAATGCACATTAAAAATAAATTATAAATGAATACTCTCACTTTTCCAGACACAAGATATAGTTTTTTTTTTGTGTCTGGAAAAGTGAGAGTATTCATTTATAATTTATCTTTAAAGTGCATTGGCTTAATCGCTAATGAATAATTATGTAAATGTTATGTGGTAATTATTTTCTGTAATAAACTTCATTTATTTTAATAATGTCATATATACTCATATATCTGCATACTTATTTATATACAATACTATACATCTGCATAATACTATACACATTTCAATTCCTTCCATCACTCTAGAAAATTGACTTTTGTTTACAAAAAATAATACAATCTTTACGGTTTTTTGCATTCACAAAAAAATTCTTTTCTCTCCCCTTGCTCAAGCAATTTTCTCTTCTTCTTGTGAAGATTATTTTTAAGAGAATAAATCTATTCCTATCAAAATCTCGGATTCATTTAACAAATCATTTTTCTCAAATAAATTTTTTTCATTAATTAATTAAATTCAAGTCTGGCAGTTCTTGTGCTATACAGTATTTCCTCCTTTTAATGAATTAGTATCTCTTACTTAAGAATTATGATTAACACTCTGACTCTCAAATGATTTCTGTCTTCTCATTCTTCTACCATTTGAAGTTTTCATATCTCTTGTCTTGAAACAGTACTGATTATTATTCCTGGAAACCATTTTCTCTTTAACATGTTATGTATCCAGACAGCATCATAAATTTTATAGCTTTCTTTATTCAAGTCAAATTGCCTCAATGCACTATCATATGGCATTCTTATCAACAGGTGGGTTCAACATTTTTGGCACGATAACATCTCATCTAGTGGCTTTTAGTTGACATATATAGAGTAAATCTAGATTGAACATAGTGTTGGTTAAACCTTCATTAATATCACTATAAGAAGTTTTCTTTAGCACCTGTTTCAAATGCTGAACTGCTTTTTTTTTCCAGGCCATTAGAATCTGAGAATAATGGGGGGTTAAGTACATGAAGAATCATCTTAGTTTTTAAATGAAACAAATCAGATGGGAAACCAGTTACATTATCTGAAACAATTATTTTGCGGTGGCCATGATAAATAAAAAATTCATTTAAAGCTTTCATGATGTTTTCTGCTCTTGTACTTTTAACTATTTTATTGGGTTAGGTGGTTGTAGTGTGTATAATGCTAGTGGCAGCTGATTTGATAAAAAAAATTTTTCTTTTTTAAATTGTGTGAAAACTATAAGCATGATGTCAACACAAATCCCTGGCATTCATTGCTGCTTGAATTTCTCTTTAAAATGGCATATCACAAGTTGAAATTGGACAAAATTTGAATTTTTTATTAATATTTTTATTAATAGGTTCATTTAATTTTTTTCTTTTCTGTTCAGTTTACTAGACTGCATGAAGAGGACAAAGGCAGAATTTTTTTAGGTCAGACTCGAAACTAAAATGGATTAAAAATGTGCTGAAAATTCGCATTTCAAGGCCTTCATCTGAGTAAAAATATAATCAGAATATCCGGTTGTAAGTATCCAAATTTAATTATTTGAATAATATTTTAATTTTTTTTTTAATTATTTGATAAATGGTATAATTTATTAATGTATTGTTTGTATTGACATGTCTGTATAGTATATAAATTATATAATATTAAATCATTTAGACTCTTTATTACACAGTAGACATACTGATTCTTAAAAGGTTTAATAATTTATTAATCTGTTTATATTTGTATTAGTGTATTTGTGTTTGCACATGCACATCTGTGTTTGTATAACAAGTAATGATTTACATATATAGAGCAGTGCAATGTAAATTTTAAGATTGATTATCAAATGCACAGAAAGGTTGCAGTTGATAAAGCAATCACAAAACTTATTGGGCATATTACCATGTGAAAATACAACATTTAAAACCAATAAAGAAAGATTTCAAATGGTGTGTGTGTGGTGATAGCCACAATGGTTATGTATATACAACATGGAATTGTATGCAGGCAAAGAATCAAATTCTGATTTTTGCCTATGCCTTGATACCTATGCTGTGGAATCAGTAATTTTGGCATATCCTCCATCACATTATTTTCAAATCTATAGCTAGCAAATAAGCTATATGCAAATAAATTATATCTCTGTGAGACAATAAATATAACAAGATAGCATCACTGGTGTGCATAAAGAATATGAACATCACTGGTATACCCAAAAAATATAAAATGAATTCATCTTATCATTGATACAAATAGCAGCCTACAATTTCTAGTTTTAGATAGACAAGAAGCCAATTGCTATGATGACAAATGCATATCCACCTTCTGGAAATGATTTGTTTTGTATCTTTTATTAGGATGAATCATTTTCTTATAGACACTTTTGAGATGTGTTAACTTTTGGGGTACAAGATAAAAATGAATTCTTATGTGACTAATTTTGGAGTTTCTGAAGCTATGGGTTATCTCAGGTAAGACATATTATATATGGTTTGAATGAGAATTTTGTGAGGAATACAAAGAAATTATCAATGAAGATGTAATTTAAACTTAATTAATAATAAATTATGAACAAACAATGTATTAGCCTTATTGTTTTACTTAGTTTTTCTAGTTTCTTGTGAAAATTGTGTCTCAAGCCAGTTTTTTAAAAATTCAATATGGCGTCAGGACCATTAACTAGTTATACTGTCCATTTTAAGTATGAATCTACCAATATCAGGAATATATCTCCATTAAATATACCCTTCCCATGACTTATTTTACTCCAAGACACTAGCTTCTTTGGGGTATCTTAGTAGTAGACTAACAGTCTTTACAATACTTGACAGTATGTATAATCTGATTGTTCAAGCTCTTGCTGTTTCTTTTACTAGCCCAGACTCCTCTCCGTGATTTGAAATACCATTGTAAATCATTAGCATATGTTTTATTTACTCTAATTCCTAATGTCAGAACCAACTTCTTCCTAAAATTGGAATAGAGTCTCTTTTAGTGATATACAATGGCAGTGGTTTTATTCTGGCTTTCAGTTTGACCGGCACAGTACTTTACCTCATATATCAATCCTATTTCCATTTATATCCCTGACTATAATCTCTACATTTTTCCATAGTGACTCTCTTTCTTGCCTGCTTTATTAATTTTGTCCAATCTTTTAATGAAATTAAGAACACCCCTGCACTGCTGCCCATTTCCATATTGTTTTTTTTAATTCAAAAATTCATGTTTACTTTAATTTTACTTGAATCCTGACTGTGATTTGAAATTTGGGCATTACTTTTATTTCCTAACTTTATCTTTAGTGCAACAAATAAGTTGTAAATGACTGGTTTTCCCATAAAAAAGTGGCATGGCATTTAGTGCTTTTAAATTTGCAGGTCTTCTTTAAATATCCTTCTTAATGCCATAGTAACATACAAAAGACTTTGTGAGTCTTTGAGAGCTCCTGGTCTGAACATCAGTTTTATTTACCATCATTTTATATGTTGTTAAATCTCTGTTATTTTGAAATTCTCTGACATCTTCTATACATCTCTTATGTTATATATTTATCCTCTGCTTGATTATATGACAAGGTTACTTCACTAAGAAAACTTGATTTAACTTATTATCAGTCATCCCTCATAGCAAACTGACCATGTCATCATCCTATTCAACACAAAATTCACTGTGTTCCACTAAATGCCACAGTGCTATATCATAATGCTGATATTTCTCATTATGTGCTTGTCTCCTATTCCTAAAATATAGATGCCCATTTAGATGTTGGTGTTCGAAATATATATTTAATTTTTCTTAAAGCTTGAGGTAAGCTACTTTTTCTGGAAGCTTCAGTTTGTGAAGAATTTTTGCTATTTGCAGAACATCTTTGCCCACCAAACATATGAACTACACTACATTTAGCTTGCCATTTCTGTCCTATTAATGATCATGCATTTCTCTAAGCACTATATGAACTAACACCAATTTGCTGCATCATTAACATCAAATTCCTAAACATTATTGTGGAATGCCATTATCAGAAGTTTATTTGATTTATATACAAATGTTGCAGTTCTTTCAATTACAATATTGTCATACTAATTACCCATGATAAACTTTTGTTATTTGTAGATTCTTCTGTCAATTGAAGTCATTCTGTTATACTTCAGATCTCCTGTTGATTGCAGCCACTCTGCTGAACTCCAGGTATCCTGTTAACTGCCACATTCTGCTGTGTATGTTGGTAATAAATGCATACCAACTGGGTCATAGTTAAATAAAGAAATAACAAAAATAACATGAGTTTACTCATAAATAATATATAGATAGATAGATAAGTGAACTAAATATAATAATTCTTGAGGAGATAGTCTCTAACATAAACATCTTTTAAGTGTATACTTTACTTCTGTATACACATTTCTTGAAAATAAAAAAAACCTACATATGATTTTCTAAGCTTTTGCACACATGCTTACTCCATCTCTGATGCTTTTTTAGTGTAAGCTTTCTGCATATATGAAGTGTGACAATTTACTTCCTGTAATAGGTGTGTGGTGTCACCTGGAACCTAATTGTATTGAAATTACAAGAGTATTCATGTTTGAACATGTTTAAGCTAACATGTGGGTAAATTTTAAGCTGATAGAGTTACTTGTTACTTAGCTATTGAGAAGATAATGAATACCCATGCATACACTTTGGTGTAAAAATGAGTGATCAAAATTTTGAGCAAAGTATTAATATCAAATTGTGTATGAAAATTGGTATATGTGCTATTAAAATGTTATAACTGTTGCAAGTGGCAAATGGTGAAGATAATATGAAGAAATTGAGTGTGAGTAGCATTAGAAATTCAATGATTGGAGAGAAAATGTGACAAACCATCCCAGAAATGGACAGCCAAAAACAATACTGATTTGATATTTATATTAACAAAGTGTGAGAAGCAATACAGTCTGACAGAAAGTTAAGTGTGAGATTGATAGCTGAAGAATTGCAGATTAATCAAAAAACACAGGCTAATTTTAAATAAAAAGTTGGGCATGAATAAGATTTCTGCAAAATTTGTGCCTTGGATTTTGATGGATAAACAGAAACAACATTGTTTGATGCTGCAAGTGATCTTTCTTCAAATATGCATCTGTTTCCAAGAGTAATTACAGATGATGAATCTTGGTACATCCACTATAATCCAGAAATAAAATGTCAGAGCATGCAATGGAATCTCTGAATTCACGACCTCCTAAAAAAGCCCTATGTCACATTCACAGTTTAAGATCATGCTGTGTGTTTTCTTGATCACAATGAAATAATCCACCAAAAATTTAATAAACAGGGACAGACAATCAACCAACAATGTTATTTAAAAATATTTCAGAGAATAACAGTCTCTGTTTGAAGAAAAAGACCCAAATTGTGATTTGACAAGTGGATTATTCATCATGACAATGTGCCAAATCATAGTGTGCTCATTGTGAGGTATTTTGGACAAAAAAATCAATTTACACAACTAGACCATCCTGCTTATTTCCTGATTTAGTTCCCTGTGATTTTTGGTTATTTCCAAAATTTAAAAACTGAGCTGAAAGGATGAAGATTTTCTACTATAACTGATATCCAATGCAATGTGAGACAGCTCCTCAACTTAATTCCTGAAAATAAGTTCCAAGTGTGTTTTCAAAAATGGGAACACCATTTTAGTCAGTGTAAAGGCACAAAGGGATTACTTTGAAAGCAACAGTAACCACTAGTGTACACATCCACATTTTATAAAGATCATTCTGGAAAATAAATTGTTATACCTCATCTATATATATATTAAATACTGCATAACACTATATTATAATAATAAATAGAAATAAAAAAAATCATATAACATTACAATACTAGCCAATAAACTAAACTTTACTAAGATTATTCCACAACCATGATTTCATCTATTAACAAATAGATCTTTCCAAGTAAAATTCAACTAAACATGTCACCTATATATACCAAACAAAATAGTCTTTCCATTATTAACTTCAGACCCTAACTTCTTTTAACATCAAATGATGTCTTCATGAAATTGATGGCCTCAAATTCAAAATATTTTGTCATCAAAGTTTCTTTTCCTCTTCCTTTCAATTCACTTACTTCATAAAGATAACCTCTGCATAGTTAAAATATTTTATGATCTGTATTCATTTCACAAATATACAAAACTGAGTTATTATATTAACTTGACTCTTATGAATTTTAATTCTTTCATTAAGACTTAATTTACTCTGACCTATGTAAATTTTATGATCATTACAAGGAATCTTATACTCTAGGAATAGATTTGCAATCAATTAACTGTTTTGAACTATTTAAAAATGAATTTAAATCCAGGCCTTTATTCCAAGCCACCTTCATATCACCCAACAAAAATGATTCTTATAAATCAATTTATTAATTGATGACTTATGTGGCAAAGAAATACATTCTTTATTCTCATTAACAGTTAAATATTATTAAGAGATCTAACATATTATTATTAAATATAATATTTCTAATAAATTCATGATTATATCCTAGCTCAATATAGTCAGAAGCAAATTGACTCCTTTGAATATAACTATTATTTTCAAAATTATTAAGCCTTCTATTCCTATAACAAAAATTCAATAAAAAAAAAGTGAATAAAAGGTTGATAACTATTTGGCCATATCATATTTCATAATTTTTTTTTCTTTAATAAAATGACTATAAAATAAAACAACTTTATTAACATTTAAATCTAAAAATTTTAACTTCACAAATTCAAATGTACTCTCTTCAATAGTAAATTTAATATTAGAATCAAAAGCATTCAATCCATGAAAAAAATCGTTCAGTTTATCATCAACATACCTCACAAATAATTTTAAAGAAATAGAAAAATTATCAATATCATTATGCTCTAAAAAATCTATATAGATAGAACACATTAAAGAAGAAATAATATGATCAATAATTCAACCCTCTTTACTTTTATAAAACACATCATTATACATAAAATACACAAAATCATCTAATAACAATAGCAAATCATGAATAAAGTTAATCTTATCTGCAGAAAAATATTCAAATTTCTTCAAAACATCAAGAAACACATTAATACTTTTTATTATATCCAATTGATTGATACATGTTTTCAATATTTAAACTACCAAAAACACATTTTTTTTTTCAAAAATGGATCATATGCTTCAAAAAAAGAAAATACACAAAATTGATCTAAATTTATATAATTCTTAAAAAACATAAGGAATTTTGAAATTTTATCAACAATCCCTCTGTAAAATCAAAAGTACACTTTAAAGCAAAATTATCTTTATGAAAATTCAAATTGATGAAAATCATAGGAGGCAAAATATCACTAGGATAACAATTTAAATAAGTAGATAATTTAAATAAGTAGATCTATCTAAATATATATAATTTCAATTAACTTGGATTTTATTTTCTTACCAGTATCAGAATTTAAAATAAAATAACTTCCATTATTTAATTCTAAAGAAACTTTTATTTTTAAAATCACTATTATTTAGTTGTCATAAAATTTATATAAGCCAGAGTAAATTACATATTAATAAAAGAGTTAAAATTCATAAGAGTAGCATAAAAATAAATATATCTCAGTCCTGTATATTCATGAACTGAATACAGATCATAAAATATTATTTGACAATGCCCATGTTATCTTTTATTAAGAAAAGGTGAATTGAAAACAGTAAAAGAAACTTTGATGATAAAATATTTTGAATCTGAGGACATCAGTCTCATGACGACATCCTTTGATATTAAAAAAGTTGGGTTTTGAAGTGAATAATGGGAAGGCTATTTGGTTTAGTATATGTAGGTAATATGTTTGTTTAGTTGAATTTCACTTGAAAAGATCTATTTGTTAATGGATGAAACCATGGTTATGGAAGAATTTTATTAAGTTTAGTTTTTTTTTTTTTTTGGCTAGTATTGTAATGTTATATAAATTTTATAGTTAATCTGCACAACTAATTTAAGTTCAGTCCATGTTAATTTTTTGCATATTTTGTTAGAATGAATAATTATCTAAATTTTGTGAGGTAATTATTTTCGGTAATAAACTATTTATTTTAACAATATCATATATACATGTGTATCCACAAACTTATTCATATACAACACTATATATGATTCAGTAGTTAATTACTTTACCTGCCACATACCTCAGTACAAATTTTATATTTCTTTATATTCAATGATTTCCATATTTACATCAAACATTAACATCTAAGATTAATAATAATAATAATAAAAAAAACAACCTAGCACTTTATGATAATGTTTTTATTAAGTAAACAATTCTTTCAGATGACATCTTTTATTTTGAATTTGCTTCATTCTTTCCTTAAACAGTTATTTTAATTAACTTAAACTTTCCTAAATTACGTTTTATTGAAAGACGTTTCCATGCATATTGACATATATATATATATTAGACACACACAAATACACATACATAGACATCTCAAAATATGACTCACACCGTAAGATTAGATTAGCTTCCACAAAGATTTTCAATAATTGATGAACAATGTTAATTAGATAAATCTGCTGCCAAGCATGCCCCATATTTAAAATGAAGGTAAAAGAAGAAAAAAGAAAGGAATAAATAATAAATGAGAATATAGATTTAAAAAAAAAAATCATTAAAATATAAGTTATTATTTTTTGTAGATGTTTATATATATGTCATATCTAATAAAAAAGAACATTCTTTAAAATTTTGTAATTAACCAAAAATAAATAATATATTTAAGTAAAACAGCCTTAATTAGACTACATCAGGGCAAATGACTTTTTCTATAATCAAATAGATACAATGAATAAGATTAAATATTCATCCAATAATATATATATATATATTTAAAAGATGTGAAAGGGAAGGGGGTAATAGAAGATAATTTGATATAAAATTAATAATTGTTTTAATTAATAAGTTTTAAGATTTTTTTTCCAAATGAGAAGTAACTTAAATGTACTATCACATTTGCTGATATAGTCTAGTTGATTATAATTTTGATGACTTCTATAACTTTTCTTTGGAAGTGTTACATTTGGAAGGGATCCTAGTATTAGAAAAATCTATATTATAATTAGTATCCATAATATGGAGAGAGATTGCTGAAAATAATAAGTTTTGTTTTATTATGTGTGAATGTCAACCTCTCATAGCACTGATATGATTAATAATATTTTATAGAATAGTTCTGGTATCGATTTTTCTAACACAAGAAGCCTATCTGGATGAGAAACTCAAATTTAAAGAAAAGTCAGAGAAACTATCAAGACTATATCAATAAACCTGATAATACATCTAAGTTACTTTCAATTTGTAAAAAAATTCTTAAAACCCATTAATCAAAACAACTGTTAAATTTATATTAGATTATTAATCTACTATCACACCTTCCTTTTATATTTTTTAATTCTTTTTTTTTATTGGACATTTAACTTGTTCTACATGTTTCTTAAAGTGCCTCCACAACATTTTAAACATAACATTATTTACTCAGACAATGACTGATGCAATTCAGCCAAAACATCAGCATAATATTATTGCCAATTATGCATGAATGAATCCATATAATAAATATTTTATATCTTCATTAAAAAATATGCATAAATAACTATATTATAGATAAAAGGTTTTTTTTATTTTATTTTAAGTGAGGTTTTTATATTATTTCATAAAGTAAGGTCTCTATTAAAAACCAGAAAGTTGTGTAGTTGTAGAGAATCAAGAAACAAAAGTGTCATAATTTATATTCAGCTCTTAGGGATACCTAATCTATAAATGTAAAACACATATAGATGCTCCTCTTTTTGGACGCATCAGTTCATTAGTTTATTTTGATTCTTAGCCAGGGACAGTTGTTCTAGATTAAGTGCTTCCTAATTAAGTTGATTTAAATGGGTAATTCCACACATTCAAGATTTCCATATATAGATATAAGGATTATAAAAAAATTCTTCTATGCATAAAAACTAAATTGAAAAAAAAATACACTTTAGTAAATAAATACATTTAATAAAGAAATTGATTAGATACAACTTATAAAGAGTTGGGCTTTACAAAGTTAATAAAAATAATACATCAATTGGGGTTACTTATATATTTGTATCTCTTTTATAAAATAATATTAAAATTACTAGATGATTTATAGCATATTCTAGGCTACTCCATAAAGTTAGCTTATTTGCTGATTCCTCTCTCTCTCTCTCTTGATTTCTTTGGAAATTTTATATCCAGCTCACTATTCCTAAGAGAAATCCTTTTATTAAGATTGTATTTATGAGGATCATATTTACTCCTGAGCTAAATATCCACCAATTGCTTGGAATTAACCTCTAGAGCAAGAGTTCCCAAACTTTTTTTTGGCAGCAGATCCTTTTATAATAAATTTGTATAGTACTCAATATTAAATATTAGGTATCAAACTTTTAATTTTAATCACTTGTAATTAATGATTGAAAAAGATAAAAGGACTACTTAACATGTTATTATCTTGTGCAACATTTAAACCTGCATTAATGAAATTAAAGCAAAAAAAATATGAGCAAAGTTTTTTTTAATTTTTGACATTTATGAAATAAATATATAAATTCAAAGTAAGTACAAATATTGAAATCATTTTATTAAACATAAAAATGAAATGAAAAAATCAACATATTCAGACAGAATTAAACATGAACAAAATTACAACAACAAAAGATTTTAATCAGAATTATAAAAATAAGAATACCAAATAAATTAGCTTGGAAAACTGAATTTAATGAGATCGGTGCACCTGGTGATCTGTCAACAATTTATCTATTTATGGTTTTAAAATTATCTCCATTTTTAGTGATATGCAATCAATGTCTGTTCTGAAGCAGGTTTAAAACTACATCGAAGCCTCCCTCTATCAGACATGACAATGGAAATGCCAGCAAATACTTTTGTACAACAGTCCACAGAGTCAGGCATAGAAGTGGAATATCTTGTTGCAGCCAAATCTTTTGATAACCTTGTTTGAATTGTACCTTGAGATCATCACTCATGCTGATGCTTATCAGCTCATCTTGTAAAATTATATTTGGTTCTGCACTAGTAGTTATCCAGTCTGATATTTCCAATAATAGAATATCGTCGAACCCAGTTTTGAAATCTAAATGAAGAGCCTCCAAGTGGTTAAAGTACAGGAAAATATTTTCATCTTGGATTGTGCCTATCTTAAATAAGTTGGGGAATTGGGAGAGCTCAGATCTTGCAATATTTTGCTTAAAAAACATTAATCTGGCAACAAAAACTGACATGACCAATTTTGCTTTGATAATTCAATGGGAAACAACATTTTTGTTGCATCCACAAAAACACTTGTTCTTATTTAATTCAAGTGTGCTGATCTCAAATCTAATATTAGTTTTTCTCTGTAAGCTACAGTTTTTTTGCAATTCAAGATTTTAGGTTTTTATCTTATTGTAAAATTTTCAACATTTAGTTTAACATAATGAAGTAGAATGTCTTCTTGGGCATCATCTTTGTGAAAATATAATAACTTATATAATGCAGTAAATACACTGATACACTAAAAGATATGATTACATCATAATTTGTCTACAATTTCGAAATAGAACACATTAAAACACTTATTTTAATCATAAAATTTGCGCAAACTTATTTAAATTCTATTCAGGCAAAAATTTGCATTTGTAGCTCTTGCATTTGTGTACTTCATGAGAACAATCTCATTTGATGCTCCAGCAATAATCTCCCATCATATTTCCATCCCATCACCCCTGATAATGCTCTTCCAGATCTTGATGAACTAACAGCTTCAAGATTTTCAGGAAACTTATCAAGCTGACTGTTTAGGAAGTGAATCTTAATGCTCATGTTACATCCAATGTCATGGAAAGCCAATAGCATCATTTGAACCAGAAGTTCATAGTTTTCTTCTTTTTTGTTGCCAAGGATGTTATTGACTGGGGGTTTATGACTGTTTGGCATCAAAAGAAGACCCTTCAGATTCTACAACCACTTCCTCATGCATCTTATCAAATTACACTTGATCACCATGTTCATTTTCTTTGTCCTTAGAAAAAATAAAACCATTGAAAACTGGAACTGGTTAAGCGATCATATGCTGTTTTTTCTTGCCAATGCCCTTTGTATGGATCAGACAGAAATAACAGTCACTGCTGTGGTCCTTAGGTTCATGCCAAACCATGGGAATACCAAATAGCATTCCTTTGCATTTTCCTTTTGTCCAATCGCAAAACATTTCATCACAATTATGACACACAATATGAGGAACCCAATTCTTGTGTCTTGATCGCCAAGGGAAACTTGAAAATATGCAATATATGCACGGGTCACAAATGATGAAATATTGTGCCTTTGACATTGAAATGTGTAACAGCCACATATATAACAGAAGGTGTCAGAACTATTCTTACAATTAAGCCTACTCAAAGAAACCATGATTCAATCTAAAACAAAATAAAGAGGGTGTTTTGATCAGATAATTTTTTACATTTAAAAACAATTATATAAAAGTGATGTTTGTAAAACATTAATTGTCTTGTGGTTATGTTAAATCCAAGAGTCATTGCCCTTTAACTCCAATTTGAAAACCAATACTACCATTAACTGTAACAAAAAGAAATTAAAATTGCATAAAAACTAATGCATGCACCAAAAAATAGATTTCAGATTTGGAATCAGCGATGCAGAAATATATATAAAAAGTTCTAAAACTTCATGCAACAGAAAATGAAAAAAAAATGTAAAATTCAAAATTGTCTCCTTGCAGTTGTAAATTAACATCATTAAATTTGCCAAATAAGTCAGTTAAATAAGCAATATCTTGCCAAACATAAACCTTTGAAAGCTAGCAGACTTTGTTGCTATAATTAAGAACAATCTAGTGTTCAAAACATTACTTCGAATTTTGCTCACAGCTGTTGTAATAAACTAAAGTGATTGATGCAATTTGTCACTAAGAATATTGACTACTAAATATTGTCTATGGATTACACAGTGACTGCTAGCACTTCATGTACATGTTGTTTCAGGTAACTTATGAAACTGTGATAATGATCAACCATAGTTGGTGCTCCATCTGTGACAACAGATACTATATTTGTCAATGGAATTGCTTTTTCCCTGAAAAATAGCTCCATTAAATTAAAAAAAAAAATCAATTCGCATCTGGTGTCAGTTTCTAAAATTCTAGCAAAAAGCAGCTCTTAATGCACTTCCTGATTTTGACTAAAGCGAATATATGCCAACAACAAAGCTTCATTACAGGGTAATGTTGACTCATCCAATTGGAGAGAAAAATTTTTTTTGAAAATGATTACAGAAATAGTTTTCCACATTGTAACTCATTTTGTTCTTACATCTTTGAACTATGTTATTGCTCAAAAAAATCCTTTTTATAACATCATGTGCAGATTTGTGGAGTACAGTGTTCAATACCTCCATAATGGCCAATAAAATCAGTTTCTTCCCTATGGTGTGCAGCTCACCAGAGTTCACAATGAGTAAGGATATGTTGTACAATGCTCTTAATCTATCATCATTTTGCTTCGATGATGAAAACAAACATATCTATCATAGTTCTCTTCGGAATTTTATCTTTCGGTGATTGAAATTATGACAAAACTTTTTATTTTTTGTCAGGGTGAATTCTGTTCAAGTGATCTGCTAGTTTTGATGGTTTTATAGTATTGTTGCTAAGGACTTTTTCGCATATAAGGCACATTAGTAAATGTTTGTTTGATAATGATGGGACAAATCCTAACTTGAAATAGTTCAAGCTTTATTGTCTACATTTTAGTTCAATCAAATTGCTATCATAAGAAATAAAAACTTATTAGCAAACAATTTTGACAGCCCCTGTGATTAAAAAAAAAAAAGTATGTATTTACTTGAAATAAAAGATTTTTGTTCAAACTAATAAATAAACTGTACCTGATGATTTTCTTTTTCATAGTACTGCTCCTCAATAAATATTTATATTTAAAGTTCAAATCATAAATAAGTACATGTCACATCAAACAAGCCAATTTATAGTGTTTTCTGAAAGCATGATCATACAAGACTGATAGATTCTGCTAATATCGAATACTGTCTCATCCCACCACGAGGAAGTGCAGACATGCAACAGTTTTTCATATCTGTCCTTGCTTTGATATGTTCAATAAGACAATTCACAGACATACTTGTGCTACATGTATTTTCATGCATTCTTACATGACTCTTTTAATGACATATTTTACCTTTTTGTTTGAAAGTTTGGTATGTAATGTGTTTTTATCAAAAAAGTTTTTTGAATTATTTTACTTCTTAATTAGGTATCTAATAGATATTTTGAAGTAATATATAAATAGCAGTAGTAAGGGATCTATTCTTGCTATTGTTGACTCCCCAAATTTTTTATTGAAACTCTCGATCCCTAGAAAGTTCAAATCGACTCCCAGGAGGTTTACATCAACCACTTTGAGAACTCTTGCTCTAGAGTAATAGTAATGTCTTTTAGATCTGATTACTACTAATCTGATCATATATAATTAGTCAAATTGATAATATAATTATAAGTAGAATAAAATATATTCTACAAAGTATGTAGACAATTATCAACTATTTTAGTAATAAATTTTGAGTATAAAACAATATTTATTACTTTGCTGCACTAGGCTTTTGATACAGCATATCTTTGTCAAAGCACTCATCAAAAGTCTGGTTCAGCAAAGTAATAAATATTATTTTCTACTAAAAATTTATTACATATTATCTATGGTGTACATATATATTATAGTTTATAAGTATAAGTATTTTATGTCTAAATAGATGTATATTTTATATATATTCCAAAATTATTATTATTTTTACATTTAATTATCATAAATTAATACTTATTTGATGACTAGTATAATTAGATAGAAAAGGCATAGCATACCTTCCAAAGTAGTATATACTATGACTTTTAATAGCAAATAAAATCTTTCAAATAGACTATTTATTTAGAAACATCAGTAACCTGTTGGTTTAGAAACTTGTTGTTCAAACTACTACAGTTGCTATTGATACTTCTTTAGTTTGTAAGTCAATTGCTGAGATTAAGTCATTTTCATTTATCTATTGCAGTTTTTTTCTTTTTTCTTTTTTTGAATTGATGGCATGGACTTCAGAAGTTATTGAAATAATTTTTAAAATAACTACCTTTATTTGATTACAAAGAAATCAAGTCATATGTCACATGACCCAATTTAACAAGCTTGTATTACAAATATTATATAAAGCACTCACAAATAAGCTCTTAACAAGCTTTGCAGAATTCCCCAACCCCAGACTGATTTCTGCTACTGGCTTCCTCAGTGATGTGCTAGGATATTCAAGCATTAGATTAAAAATACCAGGACAAGCTCAGCACTATATCTAATGGATAACTATTGAGTAGAAAATCTGAAATTTTCAGACATTCATATGTCTTCCAACCCAACCATCTAACTTAAATAGCCATACGGGACTGAATCAAGTTCAGATACAACATATATTAATAGCTTTAGTAATATAAAATCACCAAAGCCTTAATAGCAAAAAATGAAATTACAAAAAAATCAAGTCATATATTACGTGACCTAATTTAACAAGCTTGTATTTTTAATCTAATGATTGAATATCCTAGCACCTCACTGAGGAAGCCAGTAGCAGAAACCGGTCTGGGGTTGGGGATATTCTGCAAAGCTTGCTAAGAGCTTATTTATGAGCTCTTTATATAACCTTTATTTGAATTGACAATAATGTGTTAATCTCCCTTCCTATTTACTACTTTCTTATGTAGGTTAAATTAATTTTATTTAATGGTAAATTAGTTACTAGTCAAAAAAAGAATAGATGTATTTTTAGAAACCTATTGATACTATTTGAGCTAATTAATATTGAAGGTAATGGATGCAATATGGCATTAAATATCACATTATGGAATATTTAACATGGCCAATTTGCTCAGCATTATATAGTATTTTTTTACTAAATTATTTGATTTCAACTAATAGGACAGAATGAATAAACATATTTTCTTTTAATTTGTAAGGAATTGCATGAATCTAGCAGGCATAAATTCTACATCATATTAGTGATTATTGTTTCTGATAAATTGCAGTATAAAAATTTCTCTGAGTTTAGCTATTATATTGTATGATCCAAAATTGTCTTAATAGTGATTATATTTCTTGAATGTAATTTTCAACATCCACATTTATCTTAGGCCACTACGTGATAGTGAATTAATACCTTTGCTTATTCAGTTCCTTGATGATTTCAAAGATAAAATGTAGGATTTTATTATGAACATGGGAAGAATAACAATTCAATATCTCACATTTTATATTTTTGGAAGATTATTTGGACAAATGACAATCGAGCTTTGTCCAACTTATTTTGGGAGAAAAAAATTGGGTAACCTGAGTCCAAATAGTAACAATCTTGCTGTTACTCAATAGTAACCACAGGGTGCCTGTAGTTTAATTTATTCATTTGTTAATGTTCATTCCATCAAGTATCTTCATGTGATATTAATCCTAATTTCTTCACTCTCTCATACAAAATGGCTGCAACTTTTGATGCAACATTTTTTATTTTTTACAATATTATTTTTGAACCAGCTGCAAATAATTTTGAGAACTTTGTATGCAGTTAATCTTTAATTGCGTTTTTTATGATTAAACTCAAAGCAACTAAACTTAATACAATATGAGAATATGATGCTCTTGGTTATATAAAACTGCAAAATAATTGTCTATTATTTAACTTCACTAGTATTTGCATTAATTTACAGGTTAAGATTATACCCCATTAATGCCTTAAGCTTTTATATTGTTTTTTTTTTTTAAATACTTTTTCTCATTATATAATTTCATATTTTATTAATATGAGAGAAACTTCTGAATTGTTGTCTTCCAGCAGAAAATGAATGTTAAATATAGCAGTTTTTGCCAAGATTTGATGTCTGCTCCTTTTTTGCTACATTCTTTAACTTTCATAAATTTATTTATCTTTTTGGAAATTTCAAGTTTCTCTTTTTTTTTAAATTCTTGTATGAAGAACTTTAATCACAAGAATTTTATGTTTTCAGATTTCACTGGTATCTTTAATCATTTGCAATTTGTATTATATGTCTGGTTAAATCAATAATTACTAACTGGTCAGCTATCTCTATTTCATTATTAGTAGTCTTTTTAAGAGTTTCATGGAAGAAATGTTTTGTTGACCATTATCAGAGATAATAATGTAACATATTTATCAAGAATTGTTCCAAAAGTGTTTCTTCATCACGAAAGAGACTTTGACCAGGTCATAAATTATTGTGAAGTATTCCAATAATATCTTTCTCAAAAAAAAATAATAAAGAAAAAAGACATGAAATGCTGGATTAGGATTGAAGTAGTCATCTGACATTTGACCACTACATAATATGAAAATTGTTCTGGAAGATGAGTATCATATAGACAGCTAAGCAAAGTAATGTTGTCATTTCTGGACTGTCTCTTATTCTATTTATCAAGAACAACTTACCCTAGTATGCTTATAAAGTTCCCTATCATTATGATCATTATTATTAAATTCAGACATGTTAGTCAGCCTGATCAGTGCTTTCTTGTTATACAATTAGTGGGAAATGGTAAACTATAGTTTTGTTTATAACAGTTCTTCTTTCCATGTTTATTGCTTATTAGCATTAAACAAAAACTATTTTGGCTGACTTTAAGTTTTGGCATTAATAACTTATGCCAGAAAAAATATTTTTTATTAATGATTTGTATCAAAATAATTTGTTTTCCTTAAATTATGTCAAAAAAAATTTGTTGCTTCAGAAGATTGATTTCTGCAATAAATACTTCACATAAAGTCTGGTTAACTAAGTCAAATTGCAGTTATATCTTGTACCACGGGGTTTCTAAAAACTATCAACAAATTTGGACCTTTAAAATATTGTTTTGTGTCAGTAAAATTTAATCTCTCCTATATACTAAAATTACATTTAAAAAAGACTTAATATAAATAGAAATATTTAATAGAAGTTCTTAAATTACAACTTATAAAATATTGGTTATTATAAAGTTAATAAAATAAATAGATTATTGTTACTTATATGTTATCACTAGCCATGATTAATTCTTAGGTTTTAAAATTAATAATATTATCTGGCTAATATGTAGCATGTTCTAGATTGCTTTTGGTGCCTATGGAGGGATTGTAAGAGAGTTAACATAAGTTTTCTTTGCTGATTTTTTTTCTTTCTTAAAATGATTTTTTAGTGTTTTTAAATTCTAAGAAAAAACTCTTATCAAAATCAGATTAGTTGACTATAATTCTAATATGATTTTGATGAGAGTATAAGACAATTATTATATATTCTTATCAAAATTGGATTAGAGTAATAATCCTTGGTGGATTAAATTCTCATCATCAATGTAAATAGTTATAAATTAATAAAAATTTGTCTTATAGATCTGATAGCTAGAAAGTTAGTTAAAATACTTAATTACAAATATATGTATATCTACTTAGAGATAAAATCATATTTATAAATGTTCTACGCTATTTTTTTCTATATTTAATTAACAATAAAACCATGCTGATAAAGTAGAGATATTAATCAGATGAGACATACCTCATCTTTAATTAATTAAATATATTTACATGTGTGACTATTTGAAGATAAACTAACACATACTTAAAATAAATAATCAGTTTATTGGGTCATCTTTAAGTAATTAAATATATTTACATGTATGATTATTTGGAAGATAAAATAACATATACTTGTAACAAATAATCAGTTTATTGGGAAGTTATTAAGTAACAGAGCACGAGTTGTGATCCATGGAGCTTGGGTTCCAGAGTTTAACACTTCACCACTACACTAAATCATAAAGGAAACATAGATTTGTGTTTACATGCTCCATCTGAACCATAGTATTTTTAAAAACAACAAACAGTTTGAGTTAAAGATTTAATAAACAAATTAAATTAAATGCAAACTGAATGAAACCTAAATAGTATATATAATACTGTAATTATGAAGTGTATTAATTTTATAGCTTAAAATATGGACACAAAATTCACATGCACAATAAGTCAAAAAATTAAAATTACCTGGTTGTACATTTCCTGTATAATTGGAATTCCAACGATTTATGGCAAAATTCTGATTACATGTAACTGTGACAACACTAGGGTTAGGTAACTGTGGATACGTATTAGCTGATATATGACAAATGGGAGAATTGGAAAGAAATTTCATAATCATACAGATATCTTCTGGAATAGTAGTGAACATCATGGGAGACTAATAAAAAAAATTTATAATAAGCAAATATTAAGATTTTACAATATATATATAGTACGTTATAAATGATTTGTAATGCAACATCATTATTATGTTGTATCAACTTAAAATATTTGATTATAATTACATATTTTTTTATGACATAAGTTCTCCTATATTTATTTGTTCATATTTTTGAACTTTATATTTTAAAATAACAACTACAAAGCTGAAGATTATTCATAACTCTCTCGTTATAAAATTCCAGCAAATAGTTTTTGTGGCTTATGTCACTGTTAAAATTCCTAGCATCTTTTTAAATTTTCGGCAGGCAATGAAGATTTTTATCTCATTTTACCAGCTGTTGAGGTTCAGGAGAGGCACAGCAAAATAAGCTAAAAAGACGACTTGCTGATAACCATCTTTTTTTTCAATCTATCAAGATTAGTTAATCCAAAAGCTGAGATTATACAGTACGGAGGTTGGTTTAAGTTCATATTAATCATTTAAAACAATTTCCAAGCATATATTTATTTAAACTTGCCCTCCCTAGAAATAAAATCCAATCATTAAAAAAACTCCGAGCTAATAATTAATTATTTAAACACGCACACACGCATATATTTAATAATATGAATACAGTATTTAAAAAATAACAACAAAAATGGCCAAATGCTTATCATATAAATATACAAGTTAAGTTTTTATATATGTATCAGGAAAAAAAAAGTTTTAAAATGTATGTGTGTGTGCTAGAAGAACAATGAATGTATAGAAACATGATTCAAATGAATCTGTAATGGAAAATACAATACTTAAGAAAAATATTTAAAATAGAGACTAAAGCAATTAATTGATGGTATTAAGTGAATTATTCACTACAATAATACTGTTTGATTAATAAAATGACTTTTCCGACTCTTCTCAAAAGTTCTTTCATTTTATTCGCATACTGATTATTACTTTTGAAGACAAATAATTAAATGTGCGAGATCATACATTTAAATTTAATAGACGTCTCAGCATATTTACTTTGCCTTATTTTAATATTTTAAAATAAAATTTATTAATATATATGCATTATAATAACATAAAAGTTTTAAGCATTTTACAGAATAGCTCTAATCATTAAAGATGAAAAGTTAATGATATAGTTATAAAAAGACAAGTTAACAAATTGTGTTAAAAAGAAATTTAGAGACATAAAAAATTGAGGCAAATAATAAACAAGTGGTATGATCTGTTTGTAGAACTACTGTATTTTTTAAACTTAGACAAAATAGCATGGAAATACAACCTAATTAACATTATATTTTTCACATGTAATATAGAAATAAAAATATTGAGTAATGTAACACTAGCTTGTCACTCAAAGAATGTTGCAAAAATATCTGATAAAAAATAGTGTAAGTTTTATAAGTCCTTTAGAAGAAATGGAAAATAGTTCAGATTCTAAAAGATATTCATTCAAAATTGATGCTCAATTAGTTGTAAAACAGTGACCAAGATTGAATTGTTTCAAATATTACAAAAATGACAATCATTGCAAAGATAATGATTGAATTAACTAAAGATGGGAGAAGAAAAATTGTTAGAACCATTGGTGATAAAAAATATTATTTATTGAAAAAAATAATAAAATTATGTGTGAAGTCTTACAACTATAAAATCACAGTTGAACAAATCATAGTAGAGGTTAATATATTGTAACGGGCACATACGCCATTACATATATTTTTTATTAAACATGAAATTAAAATATAAAGTTCGCAAATAAAAAAATTTGTTTTTAAAAAAATTGAAATTTAAAAGTCATCTAAACTTTATAATATATATAAAATCGCACAGATGAGAAATAAAAAAAAAGAAACTTTATTAAAAAAAAAAGAAAAAGTTTTAAAACTAAATTTTCATCAAAAACTTAAAAAGATTTAGAGATAAAAATATATCTTTAAGTTTGGAAAACAAATTAATTAATCATAAAATGGAAATGATTGTTTTAATTAGGTAAAAGTAGACTAGCCCTTGGGCATTTAAAATATAATCAAAGGTCAGATAGGAGAGAAAAACAATGGGAACAGAATGGCCAATAAAAGAAATCACTCTGGAATCGGACCTCAGCAAAAAGACCATCACCACCGTCGTGACGTAATGTCCACTGGATCCGAAAGTCTACCATAAAAAGTGAGTGAAAATTAATTTGAGGGAGAGATGTATGACAGCAGTGGTGATATGTGTTAGTGCGGAGTTGAAGGAGAAGGGATTGAAAAGACGCACTCTTCAATCCCTTCAGTTCTGCTAAAAGGGAAAGAGAAATGACCAATCATTTCTACATTGAGGACCAGCTAAAGTAAAAGACCTCTGGATGAATCAATAAAACGGCCAACAGCATACCGGTCTCCCCAGGATGTCAGGACAATTAACACTGGAACCCAAATGGCAACTGTTTAAAGATGAACTTTTCTAAACGTAAGAAATATATAATTAATGAACATTTCTAAACAAAAAGAACTCTAAATGCTAAACTTTTCAATATTCTAAATAGAAGAATTTCCTATCTGACTAAATTATTTATTATTTTATTGAATGTATTTTTTTTTAAATCATTTCCATTTTTATTTTTTTTATTTTTATTAATATTGTATAAATAGTTTAAATGCATTAAATTTAAGTTGGGCATAGATGCTTGCATAGATTCGTTCGCGTTTAATTATGTTTTGTTTTCATATTTGATTAAAATATATAGACATTCGGTAAATAATGATATCTTACGTTGAATATCTAAAATGTATTTATTCGGATGTCTTTTTAGTTATTGGTGTCAATGCGGCATCTTATGATGAATGCCATTGGGTTTCTTGTGAATTCTCTCTGCAATTACATCAATGACTTTATATTTTGATCATTTATGTTTATTATGAAATGTTTTTGAGTGTGTAATCTATGTAGTCGATCTATGCTCAACATTAAAAAAAACCAAACTTTATAAAATTCATCTGTGCGAACTTAAAAGTTAAATTATAAATTTAAAATCCAAAGTAAAAGTTATGCTAAAAATGATTCAAAATTTATATGTGCGTAAATAAATGTTTATGTGTTAATTACTGGCAGTGGCTTATATTTATTCTTTTTTCTAAAAAATATTAATATATTTTGATAATATATATCATTATTATTAATCTCTACTACTCTGCTGAGCTAGTGACAATGGGCTAATGGTCGGAATCAACCAATATAAAATAATTTTTTTTTTAAACTTACGTATCTGCCTACTATATAAATTTTCTAGGTTCAAATGCCTAGTGGCACCCTTGTAGTGCAGATACGGTAAGATTCCACTTCTTTCAGACTGTTATAATATAGTGCTGTTTACAAATAGATGGTCCAAAGATAGTGACATTTAAAATATTTAAAAGCTAAAAAAAAAAAAGTAAATTTAGTGATCTTATTAAAAGACACAATTAAAAATTTTTTTTTAGTTTGTATAATTTTTTTTAAAATGTACAATGAAAGTTACATATTTCGTTCATATTTTTTTTTTATGTAATTAAAAATAAAAGTTAAAATTGGAAAGAATAAAAGACACACAGATTACTAATCCAAACAAATAAAAAGAAAAATTCTGAAGTAAAAGATTACAATTATTAAAACTTTTTTTTTTTTTGGAAGCTAATTAAAGATGGCAGAATTATGCTGGAAAAAAAAAGACTGTAACTTAAATTTAAGAAAGGGTGTACAAGATTATTATCTTGTATGCTGATAAAAAAACAAAAGAAAATAGATGTGCAGAAAAGTCTAAAAATGGATCGCAACTATAAAAGGTCAGAAAAACTTAAAACTGGGTCTTTGTCTTTTCCTAATTAGGTCCGGGATAGAGAAAATGTCCTATCCTGAACTACTCATATGCAGGACTACCACAACGGATATGCTGAGGTGAATCGTCATGCAGAGTGGAACCGATACATTTTCAGATACCTTTCTTCGTATAGTACAATCAGAAAAACCATTGATTCTAGCCATTAGGACAGGTCAAGAACCTACAAAAATGTTGACAGAGTGAAGCTAGTTAACTTCAATGGGCTCTTCAAAACACGTACTACAAAACTTACCGATAAGATTATTCATATCCCAATTGTGATTAAATTAAGCGTTGGCAAACAATCCTTCCAATAAGCTTATAATATTACTACTAATAAAGACATTTGCAGAATTATCATTCAAAGAACTTCCTGGAAGAAACTTAGTGAACTTTAATTATTAAACTGTTTTGGTTAATTGATTTAATGTCTGGATTAGCGTGTGTGTAGTCTTTCCAATTAATTAGTAATGCGTTTTTAATATTTTAATTTGTTAGAATAAAAATATTTATTTCTAATATCAACTATTCATTGTCCATTATTAATAATAATTATTAAATTTATAAATGTTAGTTTATTAGGATTTGAGTGTAAATTACCTTGGCCAATATGTTTATTTATTAACTAAGCCGTGGGTGTAATATCTTCTGAAAAATAACTAAGTTACGATAAATCAAAAACCCAATCTTTTAGTTACTTGCATCAAAATTATGAGATACGAAGAAGTTAGGAGTCTATTGACTATGTCGCCTTCTTATAAATTAAAACTAACTTCGTCAGCAATTCCTGTCATAATAATTAGTAGGCCAGTTAATCAGGAAATATAGCTATGTTTTTGGAAATAGGAACAAGATATTTCTTTCTCCATAGCTTGATTAATGTTCACTTTATAGTGTGTAAAAAAAAGGCCTACCAGAATCTATCAAAATATGAAAACGTTACAATATATTGTAAAAATAATCACCCTTTTGACAATTGGTAATACTCAAGTTAACAATAAAATGAAAAAAATACAATATTTTCAAATTAATTTTTGTCTAGGAGAATTTAAAGATAACTAACGGGCAACTGTGTACATGGTGGAGTGACTTCATATAAATTATTTTTAATTGACAAGTCGATACTACTCACAAGCAATGATCAAATTGAACCCATATCGAAACAAACAAGCTTCCCTGCAGATTCAATTATATTTCCAAATCATTACCCCCTCCACCTAATACTTTATTATATTAACAAAATAAATAAACATTGGATTTGGATGAAGACTGACAAACAACAAAATTACTAACAACAATAATAATTTTAATTAAAAATAGAATTATATGATATTAATAATAAATGTATTTACATATTTACAATTAAAAAAATTATATGATGATCACATGTGAGAATGAAAAATTTTTGTAACTTACAATAACTCTTTGAGAATAGCTATAGAAAGTTCAGTTAATTACCTTAGTGTCTTTGTGAGCTCACATATATATTTTGTATCCTTAAATGTGGAAATATGCCCATAAAACATTAAATTTTAATGCCTGCTGGCAATATGATATTTTAACTTCTTTTGGTTCATTCCGTGGCAGTTTTCCTATGAGAGTTTGCATTGTAATTTTCTTCTGAGCATTTTAAAAAAGGTAGATTCGCAGATTAATTTATAAAAATACATTTCCATGGGATAATCACTTTAGATGATTAGTTTTCTTTTTGTAGCAAGTAAATGTCAAAAATTTTTTCAGCATTGAATAGATCAGCAGAATCAAGCTTAAACTATAAGACATTTTTTTGCCTATAGCTCCATATTCAGTTACAATACTGGAAAGACCAGGGAAAGCATTTTTGAGAGTTCTCTACTCCATAAAATGCATGATATAAACTTAAAATCCTTAAAAAAATTTGTTGACTTCTATAAAGTAAAAGATATGATGACAAAATAGTTATAATTCTTCCCATTGTTTCTAAGAATACAGACAATTTTAGAAAGCTTCTGTTTTTTCCCATAGCAACATTTTTTGTTTTAAAAAATATTCTTTATTTAAAAAAAACACACATTTTATCTTTACACTTATTACAAATTTAAAAACATTTAAAAATTTATTCTATATACATGACTTTTAATATTGCTATACATAAAAAAAAAAAATATTTGCATAAAAGCAACAGCTGTAAACTCATATGTGAGGGTTACAATATATATATAAATTATCCATAACCAGGGCATATTGATGTGCAGAAACCAATCAGATGCAGTTCTTCAGGCTAAATGAAAATAATAGCAAACCTGTCCAGGCTATTACTAATATAGGTTTGCTATTGTTGTTATTCAGCCTGCAGAGCTACATCTGATTGGTTGCTGAACATCAATACATCTTGGCTGTGGATTTAACTTCATATATATAACAGTCATTCCATTTACTAATTAATATACATCTATATTAATCGTTAGAAATATTAGATTTATATATATGTATGTGAAGGTTCCAGGATATATATAAAAAAAAAATTATAATCTTTATAAGCAGAAAAATTTTGGCTGAATTACCATTTCAAAAACAGCGCTTTAAATTCTAAGCATATTAAATAATTAAATGAATCATTGTGTATATTATCCCCAAACACTAATATGGTTTAGAAAATAGAGAGAGAGAGAGAGAGAGAGAGAGAGAGAGAGAGAGAGAGAGAGAGAGAGAGAGAGAGAGAGAGAGAGAGAGAGAGAGAGAGAGAGAGAGAGAGAGAGAGAAATAGACTATCCACTAAATAAATAAGATACAATTTTTAAAAATTGCAGATCTATCATGATACAATCTTAGTCCAATAATTATTTTGTACAGATACATCGCAGTTACAGATGATTTGAAAGATAATCTCATGATATAAACTTTTCATCTCCCAAAATGCTATTAATAATATTTAAACCAATAGATTTAAATATTATAATTACAGAACAATGAAGGGCAATATCCTCCATTAGTATTTCTCTGAACATTGCTAAAATGCCATGTATTTTTTCCTATGTAGAACAAAATAGTTTTGTTTCTAAGAAGGCTTTTTTTATACGGAAATATCATAGTATTTCAATTATTTTGTTTAGCACGTATGCACATACATAGTTCAATATTTTGTGTCTTCAAAATATAATTTGCTTATACTGCACTTTACTTTATAGATTAGAACATTGCATTGGTAAATTGTGGCAAGCATATACATTTGAGATTAAAAATTTAAACTGCTATCAAATGTTCAAGATTTTCCAACTGCAAATTTTTTTAATAATTCAGTCATTTGATATATTTGCAGTCAATTGATTCTAAACCTTCACATAGACTTACATATATAATAAAATTTAATTAAACCTAAAATATCAATAAAAATAATTAACAAGAGATAATATAATTGAGATAGGTTGGCATACATATATCTATGTAAATAAGTATGTGTTCATACAATATATGATTTTTTAAAAATATTATTCTTATTAAATCACATGAAATCACTATTATCATTAACTCTATATGTTAAAGTCATTTAAAAAAGACTGATAAAATAATTCATAACAACAAATCATATATATATATAAAGAATGCATAATGAGTGTATGAGACAAGAAAATGGTTGACTGAGAATTGATTTATGATTTGCTTAACATGGGGTGTGTGCACTATTGTATGGGAGAAAAGATTCTACCATTTTAATAGCTTGTGTAAGCATAATAAAAAGATGACCATGTGATGATGTAGTAATTGTAGGGGATACTTTGTGTTCATCTTTATTATTATACAATTCTTTAAAGAATCCCTTTAAACATTTTGTGATGTCATCTTTCTTTTTAATAATAGTTCCAGCATTTCTTATTATTGCAAAAACAACTTTTTTTCTAATATCAAAATGTTATTTTATACTTTGAAACATTAATTCATTTCTATAGATTTCCTTGTTAATCCACAGTTATATTTTCTTACATCTTAATAATTCATCATATCTTTTTACAAAACTTTGGATATTCATTCTTCTTAATGGATCATTAAAAAAAATCATATTCCTTTTTTTCTTCATACACTGTCTTGTCTCAATAAAAAATTTATTGGTAAATTGTTACTTTTTTGTACTATCTATATTTCTTGTAGTTGTTAATACAATATCAGATATCTTCTTATTGATATCAATCAAGTCTGAACCATATTCAAAGTATGTTAATATTTAAAACTGATTTTCAAGTTCTAATTTAAATTCAATGGAGTGTTTCTGAAGATTAACACTTTTTTAAATAGCTTTCAATTCTTTAGTTTTATATTAATATATATCTTAAGCCTCACTAATCAGTGATCACTTCCTGTAATGAATCCATTAAGAGGATTACAATCTTGATATATATATTGTAACGAGCACAGACGTTCGTTACATTGTTGTTTTTTTATTTTTATTTATTAAACATGAAAGTAAATTAAAAAGTTCGCATTTAAAAATTTTCTTTAAGAATTAAAAATTGAAATTAAATATCAACTTAAACTCTTATATATTAAATCGCACAGATAATGAAAAATTATTAAAATAAAAATTTATTAAAGAAAAAGTATTTTAAAACTAAATTTTAAAAAGACTTGGAGATAAAATTATATCTTTAAATTTATCTTTAAACATATTTTTGATTTGGAAAACAGGTTAATTAATCGAAATGGAAATGATTGTTAATTAGTTAAATGTAAACCAGCCTTGGCATTTAAATGTAAAAACACCGGTCAGATAAGAAAACAATAGAAACTTTCAGCAAATGAAATAAATCCATTTGGAAATCGGACCTCAACGAAAAGGATCATCTCATTGATGATGTAATGTTAAGTCAATCCTTCGAATACGTATAAAAGGAAAAATTTTGGAAATTATTAGTTAGTGACTAGTGAATGATTATTACGATGTGAGAGATATGTGGTAGTGCGGAAGTGTAGAAGGGATTGAAACAGACGCACGGTTCAATCCCTTCAGCTTTGCTAAGTAAAGAAAGAGAAATGAACTATCGTTTTTCTACATGGAGGACCAGTTAAAGCAAAAACCTCCGGATGAATAAATAAAACAACGGCTAAATGGATACCAATCTTAGGACGGCGTGGGAATTTGCGTTCATGGCAAGCAACGGATAAAGTTGGACGTTTTAAAAATCGTAAGAACTTATATATTCACTTGAAACAATAAGAACTCTAAATTTTAAAACTTTTTATTAAATGATGCAATAGAATCCTATCTGACCAAACTAAATTCTTTATTAATAGTGTTATTTGATGTATTTTTTTTCTTATTTATGTAAAATCATTTCCATTTATTTATTTTTGTATTCTTTAAGTTTTTATCATGATTTTTTTTTTGTTTTTCGTTAAATTAATTATATAAATGTCAAACTTAAGTCGGGCGTGAATGGCTGTATAGATTTGTAAAGTTATATTAGGGGAGGGTAATCTTAGGTTATTTGTTTCGGGGTTAGATTGGGTCAATGGATTGGATATATTGGTGTGATTAGTAGATGTAATATTGATTCGCTACGGGCAGAATCGCTTCATACGCCGCACACTTCCGTTTGCCTATGGAAGGAATTATAAGTCGGATACCGCAGTTCCTTTCTATGGAGTTTTTTGTTTTATTGCTCTTCTTTGCAGATAGATGTAATATTCCTATCTCATAAGAGGCAATTTCTTCTCTTAACCTTTTGTGCTGCCGTATTTTATTACATTGAATACATCGATGTATCAGATGGATTGATGCCAGTTTGACTGCGAATTTTAGCCTAAGGTTAAATAGGGATAGAATATTTTAATTTCAATGCAAATCTATGTAGTATTCATGCTCGACCCTAAATAAAAATGCATTAAATTTAAGTTGTTTATAGACACTTGCATGGATTGTTTATCGGTTAACTATGTTTTGCGTTATCATATTTGATCAAAATATATAGACATTCGATAAATAATGATACCTTACGGTATCTAAAATGTATTTATTCGGATGTCTTTTAAGTTATTGGTGACAATGCAAGTATCTTACGGTGAATACTATGGGTTACGTATAAATTTCCCTCCGCAATTGTCAGTAATCAATAATTTTGTATTTTGATCGTTTATGTTTACTTTGAAATGTTTTTGATTGTGAAATCTATGTAACCGGTCTATATTCAACGTGATAAACAAGCTTTCATAAATTTATCTGTGCGAACTTAATAAAAATGTAAAATTAGAATCTAATAGTAATGAAATGTAAATTAAAGTCAAAAATCAAAGTTAAAAATAATGTTAAATGTAAAAGTGTAAACTAATACTAAAATAATTTCAAATCTTATATATATGTGCATAAATAAATGTTTGTATGCTAATTACTGGCAGTGGCTTATTTTATTTATTTTTTTAATATTGAAATATAATTAGATATTATATTAATCTCTGCTATTCCACTGAGCTAGTGACATGGGCTAACGACCGGAACCAAAATATAAAAAAAAAAAAAATTTTTTTTTTTTTTGACTTATGTATCTGCCTACTTTATAAATTTTTCTAGGTTCAAATGCCTAGATGGCGCCCCGTAGTGCAGATTACGTAAGCCCCATTCTCCGGATCGTTACAATATATATATTGTAACGATATATAAATATGCCGTTACATTAAATTGAAATAAAAACTTTTAAGTTCGCAAATAAAAATAAATGTATTAAAAAAAAAAACTAAACGCTAAAATTAAAATGTTTGTTAAACGTATATATTCGCACAGATTCAAAACTTTAAAAATATTAAAAAAAAAAAAAACAAATAAATAAGTATTTGAACGTACTTTTTTATAAAAAAAGTACAAGATTTAAAGATAAAATATTTTTGTAGATGGAAATGATTGTTTATTAATTATCCAAAAGCTGTGTAATTAAAAAGTCAGATGAAAAATAGATAAGAGAATAAAGAGATTTTAGCTTGACCAATGGAAGCAAATAAAGGCCCGGACCATAACGAAAAAATAGAACAGTGACGTCTTTGTTCATGGAATCCATAGGAGGACTATAAAAAGAAAAATATTGATTTCCAGACAGTTCCAACTTGATTTGGTGAGATGAACGATGGGACACACATATCTCTCACTTATTTTAAAAAGGAAAAGACTGTGATTCCAGAATGAACCAGCTAAGGCTACCTCGAGAATATCAGAACGGTCTTCCATGAAAGTTTTCGGGGGAATTGCCAATAGGAACCTGGACTCTTCTACCATAAGCTATATGAACTAAACAATTTTTAAAATCATAAAAAAATATAAAATTAAAAACTTTCGTCAGGGTTTGACAAATTTAATAAACAAATCAACTTAAATGTTAAAGTGGACTCTTATCTGATTTTTGTAAGTTTCAAATCAATTAATAATGTTTAATTTTATATATTTAGTGTTTGATAAAAATAATTTCCATTTATTATTTTATTTGTATTAATATTTATTGTTTAAATTTTAAATGAGGAAATTTAAGTTGGGTATAGACGTTGCATAGATTCGTTAGCGGTTAATTATGTTGCTGTTTCATAGTCGATTGGAATATATATGTCATCAATGTCACTGCGGCATCTTATGATGAATGCTATTGGTTTTTTTTTGTATTCCGCAATTGACGTTATCGATGATTTTGTATTTGATCGGTTGTGTTTATTTTGAAATGTTTTTGACCATGGAATCTATGCAGCCGATCTATACTCAACATTATAAAACAAATTGTATAAAATTCATCTGTGCAAACATATCTAAAGGTTAAATTTAAGTCGGGCGTGAATGGTTGTATAGATTTGTAAAGTTATATATATATAGTTTAAGGGAAGGTAATCTTAGGTTATTTGTCTTTCAGTTAAATTGAGTCAATGGATTAGATGTATTGATGTAATTAGTAAATGTAGCAGGAGATCCGCTACGGGCAGGATTGCATATATACGCCACACACCTTCTGTTTGCCTATGGATGGGATTGTAAGTCGGCAAAAAGGACCGCAGTCCATTCCTATGGAGTTTTTTGTTTATTGTTCTGCTCGCCAACAGATGTAGCATTCCTGTTGGTAACTCTACTTACTGTTCAGATGAACATTCCTGACAGTATAGTATTTTGTGTTGTTGTATTCATGCTGCATTGAATACATCGATATATCCGATGGATTGACGTTGGTTTGGCTGCGAACTTTTTGGCCTAAGGTTAAATAAGGGATAGAACATTTTTCTTTTCAAATACAATCTATATAGTCTATTCATACTCGACCCTCTAAATAAATATTAAACTCATTATTGCAAGCTATTTAAATGTAAAATTAAAAGTTAATATAAAATCTAAAATGTTAAATTTATTCCTCAAAATTTTAAAATGATTCAAAATTTATATGTGCGTAAATAAATATTTGTTTGTTATTTACCGGCAGTGGCTTTTATTTTTTGTATATATAGTTAAGATGCAATTAAACAAGTTATTTATTATCTTTGCATCTCCATGAGCTAGTGACAATGGGCTAACAATCTGAATATTAAATAAAGTGGAATCTTAACAGCGCATATCTGCCTACTTTATAAATTTTTCTAGGTTCAAATGCCTAGATGGCGCCCTGGTAGTGCAGATTGCGGTTAGATTCGATCTTCACTTTCTTTTCAATCGTTATAATATATATTCTGTTAATCAAAATCTAATATAATTTGCTATATCTTCTTTTGAATGCTTCCATGCTCATTTCCATTTAGCATTTTTCTCAAAAAAAAAAAAAAAAAGATTCATAATATAGTTTTTTCTTTCCTGAAAACTTCACAAGTCTGCACCCTCTTTCTTTTCCATCACAATAACCAAATTTATCCACAGCATTTTCATCTTTTAATCATTTACTAATTGTATTATTGAAATTTTACCATGACAATTTTAAAATGTTGTGTGATTCAATCAAAAGCATTTTATATATCCATTATAAAAATACTCTACTTTTTCATCACAATAACAACTTGTTGGGGGAGAAACCTGAATTATCTTATTTGGTAATATTACATTAACTTTATTAATTAATCTTGTCTTTTTGCCTTATATACATCAATTTCCATAATATTGTTTTTCCATTTTATAATGAATCCTACTTCACAAATGCTTCCACTATTTGTGCCTTTACAATAAAGTATCTGTTCACTTTTTAAAACAATTGTCTTTTCACCTTTTCTTTTAAATTCACAAAGTTCAATGATGCCTCATTTAATATTAAATTGTTTTTCTTCCAATTTGAGCAATTTTTGTATCTTGAAAATGACTGGAGTTGTAAATATCTAAATAAAAAGTCATCATCAAATGATAGCACCTTCTGCCTTCAACAACCAACTATTGCTTTGGCTAGTGACTTTATACTTCCTGAAAATAATGGCCATAATTTAGTTTTGACAATCATGTTATAAATATCTAAATATAAAAGAAAATCATTAATACACACATTCATTCTGCTTTCAAGAAAATTCAACTGAAAATTTAATTAAGAGTTATCAGGCAACTAAGAAGAATAGCTGTGATGTGTCTTGATCTTAACTTAAGTAAAAAAAAGTTAATAAACTTACCCTGCTGGCTAATGTGGATTGGTGAGCAGCCCACCCATATTCACTTACTATATATATATCTACGATATCAAAAACTTATAGAAATGGACAATATAAAATTATCCTGGCTGATTGCTTTAAGGCCTCAAAGAGGAATAACAGCAAATTCTTTTTGGAAACCACAGGGTCTATAAAGTATATTAAATCTTTTAAACTAAACTAATAGGTAACTCAAACAATAAAAATACCAAATGAAAAAGCAAAATAATTTTTTTTCTTCAGAAGTCTTTTTTTGAAGTTCCAAAAATATTTGAAGCTATAATTCTAAGCCATTTCTATATAGATGTAAATCCAACACAGAATGTATTTGAATAGAAGCTTATTGAAGTTCTAATTATAATTTTTGTTTAATATAGCAGAACAGTAGTAGCAATATCAAAGAATAGTTTACTGATATATCCATAATACTGACATTTGTATTTTAAGGATCATTCTCTGGCTAATAAATTTTAAAACACATCAAGGGAAAGCAAATACAAATTATATTCATTGCCAAAATAACACTTTATTGTACTAATATGTGTCTAATCCCAATTTTTTCATGCAATGCTAATTCGGGGGATGGGGATGAAAACAACATTTACTAAGTATTAAGATACATGATATAAATTTATTGCAATTAAAAAAATTTGACTTTTCCGTCACCATTTTTAAAGTAGTAGTTATATATAAATATTCATTAACATTGCTTTCAAAATTTATTTATTTACAGGGATGTTTTTTTTTTTTCTAAAAAAAAAAAACATTAAACCATTCTTTAAATTCCTACTCATTCGCTTTTTAAATAAAGATGAAAAATATTTTTTTCAGTAAATAAATAGAGGGAGAGAGAAAGCGGGAAAGAGAGAAGGAGAGTGGGTATTTACTACTTGCATGGCCTGAATGATACTCATCTGATTATAAAATTGAGAAAGTATGATTTGTAATAAATCATGACATTGTAAAAATGCTGATTTTGCACATGAAGTATTTAGTGGATATACAGGATTAAAATTATTAATTTAATTCATAGATAATTAGTTCATTCTTGGTAAATATATATAAAAAACATAGAAACCGTCTATACTTATAAATTCATATGAAAAAAAAATTACTGTAATGAAAAATTATTATTTTGTTATAGAATGACATATATAGATAAATAATATAGAAAACAATCCATTTATTTGTTGGACATATTTCTTTAAAAACTTTTTTTAAATGTGTAAATCCATAATTTAATACTGTGAGAAAGTGAAATCGTTGTGAATTTAATATGAAATATTCATTTTAGACTCAGTATATTGAAATATAAGACTTTCAATTAATATTATAAAACTCATTTCCAAACAATTTAATTTTATCTTCTTTCACACTTTCTTTGAACATGTTTATCTTTATGAATTTAATCAAGTCAAATTTCTTTTGTCAATTACCCTTTTTAACATCTATGTAATACTCTTAATAAAGTCATCTATCAACTTACCATTTCAATCTTTCCTCTAGATTCCAACTTCAAATGTTTCTAATTATTTTTATACTGCTTGATTAATAGTCTAAATTTACACACCAAATCAAAAACAAAAAAATGACAAACTTTTCGAGTTCTAAAATCAATGGTCTACAAATATATTATTTTGTCTTATTTTAAGTCTGTGTACAGATTCTGCGTTTCATATTCCTTGACTACTTAAAAGCATTAAATAATTCTAAGAATTTCAAAATTGGTAATTCTCATCAAGACAATGTTTAATTCCCATTATAGATTAAGATTAAAAACTGACTACATTACAAATCATTTCATCACTACAAAGTTGGGCTAATCAATTCTACTACCTGAAGCAAGTTTAAAAATGAAAGGCCTGATAAAGTATATCTATCTGCATAACTCAGCTATCCACCCATATTTGGTAGTAAATAGATATCAGACTATCCTTAACTGGTTTCTCCATCTTTGTTCCTCTATCAGGGATTGTTGGAAAGATTTTTGCCCTGCAGTGAGTGATTTATTAAAAAAGACTGTTTTATTTGAACAAAAACGACGAATTTAATAGATAAAAATATTTATTTAATAAAAGTAAATATATTAAAAAAGACTTTTATTTCAAATAGACTACTAAACAAAAGCAAATGATGTAATAAATAAAAATATGTATTTAATAAAAGTAAATAGACTTATAAAAAAAAAACCGAGACAATATATATAAAACTAAAAATGGAAAATGAAGCAAAATAAATTAAAATATTATAAGTAATAAAAAAATTCACAAAATAATAATAAAAAAAAACATAACATATTAAATCATTCTTCAGGTTTTTTTGTTGCAGCAAATAGCTTGGAGATTTCTCTGTAATTTTGTTTTACATAAAACTTTTTTCATAAAAATTCTGTTAGATCATTTTGTTAATAAATATTTTTTAAATTTTGCAGCTTAGAAACAATTGCTGTTATAGTTATTATGTTGTTACTACAATTGTTTGGGTGCAACAGCATCTGGAAAGAAACATTCAAAATCAATTTCATATATAGTACAAAATTCTAGTATAACAATGGGAGTAAATCATTCATTTCTCTTGAAATCTGTTAGCTATATATCTTTGTATCAGGAAGATAGGTTAGAAAGCTTAAATTTGTCTTTTTTAAGATAAGATAAATAAATGAGACAATTCCCAAGTATTGCTAAGAATTTTTTTTTTTTTTTACCTCTGTAAAGTGCAAAAATGATGAGAGGAGAGTGGTTTGGAAGAAAAATAATTCATCTAGGAGTTGTAATTGTCCCTCTCAATTAGGTTGTTTATTAGAGTAAGACACACAAACACACATTATCTGTTAATCTATTTTACTTAGAAGCAAATTACGAATGAAAATCATAAGATCATTAAGATTTGCATTTTTTAAAAAATTATTTAAAAAATTTAAAAGTGAATGAAAAACTCACTTAGAAAAATGAAAGATCTTTGATTAAAGGGAAAAATATATTTTTTCAATTAAAAACATTGCCAAATCTTAAATTTAAAAATTTTTAATTATATATTTTTGTGTTATCAATAAAATTATTTTTTTATATCTGATTTGCTTGACTAGCTTATCAAACAAGTCTTGTGACTATACATCTTCATTTTCAGATCGAATGCCTCATGTACATAGATAAATAGAACACACAACTTTTTTGTTTCCATAGTTCTTCTGCACTGTTATATTTTGAGAAAATTCCAAATTTTATTTCATCACATATTCTCGTAGCTTAAATTTAACTTTTTCCCCCATCCCAATAAAAGAATATGAGTGATGATTTTTTAAAAGAGGGTTATAAAGTTCAATAATTCTATTTCATTACTTTGTTGAATATATCCATGAACACAACTGACAAATACTTATTACAGTTTCATAAGGAAAAAAAAAATCACTGAACAATCTTAAAACATATAAAAGCTTGGAGTAGATAGTCTGGAATGACTTGTGAGATTTGTAGATGAGAATAATAAATGACATTTGATCATCTCATAATATTGCCCTATTGCTAAGACAATTTATGTGGATCTTTGTCCACATTAACAAATATGTATGTATGTGTGATTTATAAGTAGGTATAAATCAGTAGCACCAAAAGATCAGTCTAGATAGCTTTTCTATATCCTTAGTAAAAAAATTTACACCCCCCCCCCATAGAATGTCAAATTATATCTTTACAGATTTTTTATTATTTTCGGTATTTAGCCAATTTTAAATATTTTTTGTTAAAAATATGTGGAAGCATATATTAAAACATTCCTATATTTACAAAATCTTACAAACCAATCTACTAATAATATTTTAAAAGAAACTTCCTTTTATTATTATTTTTTAAAATGTTTAATTTAACATGTCTTTCAAATGCGTAATTTTTAAAGAATTTTTATCAATTTACGATAAGCAATCCTATTTTATTCGCAAGTATTAAATTAAGTTGGCGTTGACAGTCGAAACAAGATACTTATTGTCCAAACCTGCCATCTGGCGAGAAATTAAAACATTTACACACACACACACACCTATATTGTATATACTTCAAATTGATATTTTAAATTTCGAAAATACAAATAGTTTTTTTTTTTTATATCTATATGTGCATGTGGAAAACATTTAACTAGACAAAACCTATATAATAAATAACTAATATAATTACAATTTTTTTAAAAAAAACTAATTACTATAATTATATATAGTATCAGTTGTTTTAAAGACTTGAATTTCTCGATAACTAACTATTTGATTATCAAAATCATTTAATTTATATTTTAAATTATTTATATATTAATTCTCATATAAAAAACTTTTACTTTTTTTTTTATTACTAAAACTACTTCTAGTTAACCTTACAAATATGATATTATTTTCAAATGTTCATTAACTAAATAAACAATATCAACAACAAAAAAAGGTCATGAGATTAAGAATAAACATATAAAGATTATTTGTGCATAAATACAAAGTCTGTCTAAATGTATTAAAACAAAATATTATGCGACTCTTCTAGCTTATACATTTCTTGTTGATGTAAGTTCCGATTAATATAAGTATATAGTTAAGTTAACTTGAGTTCAAAACCTTAGAGGGCCGAATCTTCATTAACTTAAATAATAATAACTAAGAAAAAAGATGATCACTGGATGGATATGAGCAACCCATGGGCTGAGTCAATTCTAACGATTATATAATCTGTAAGGCAGCAAAATTATTATAAACTATCCAAAATAATAATGATTATAATAAAAAGTCATTTACTTCTCTGCTGAAACCAGACTTCAAATTTTTGCGCAATAAAACTTCCTTGTACTATATATTTAACAAAAGTCATAATCATTAAAAATAATATAGTGTTATGAAGTATTATTAATATGGCACTAAATGTGATAACATCAGACAGTGTAACAATAGCAGAATATCTTCTATTTTGGATTTATTTCTGATTCTATAGTTCTTTATGGATCTAAAGTTAAAATCCGATCTGGAATCATGAGATGAGATGTTGACTTTTACTCCAAATTTCCGTTATATGAATTTGTACAAGATATTTTTTAAAAATATTATTATTGAAAAACATTTATTGACCAATATATTTTAAAAATTTTGCACTTTTATATTTTTATTAATTCAAAGACTCGAACAAATAAGACCAAACGAATACAATGAGACAATTAAAGAGTAAACCAATTAAATAAAAAAACAGAATCAAAATCCATAAATACAGTTGCATAGCGATTGTTCATAATTTTTTTTTTTAAAATACATATTAGACTTCAAAAATAATTTTACAAGCTAATATATGTGATTAAAAATATCACAAATAAAAATTAGAGGAAAAACTTTGCATAAATATACAAAAACTGATTGGTTACATTGAAATTAATAATAATACTTTTTTTAAAAAACTATTTTTGTCTGCAAAAAATTATACTTTACGATAATTTTTCATTATTTTGCAAATTTTCATTAGAATATATCAATTACTATTTAGAATTTATGTTCAAACATGTTGATACCAAGCCAAGATATGACTGCATTTAATACTTCATTAAAAAAATTTTTTTTATAGAAGGAACAAATGGCAAAATGTGTTAGCACACAAGGTAGAAAATTTTCTAGGGCTGGGCTTATCTAGAGATCAATCGTGATGAAAGTCAATATCAAAAACTAATCTATTGTTTGCTGTTACTACTGATTATTTATGCTTGTAATTAAAGTAATTTAGCCACACAGAGGCAAAACTCTCCATACAGTAGTGCCACCAGTGCAACTTGAATTGAAAATTTTACTGTGTTTTCATTTTTCACTCAAAGCACTATATTTAGCTAATAAGGTAAAAGGTAGCAGCTGAAGGGTCGCATTAGATCCTATGATCTAGGTGCAGTGCTCTCAGATCCAAGGCTCCTCACTGATAAAAGCCATAAGCTAGAAACTAATCTGAGGATATTGCATGAGTAGGTACTAGATGGGGATTTTATGCACAAACCTTCTTGCATCCACTGATTACTCTGGCTTGCACTGGTAATGCTACTGTATGGAGTTTAGCCTCTGTGTAAACATTTGTGTAAGCATAAGAAATGGTGATTATGTAATGTTTAGTGGTTTGAAACCAATCCTGCCAATAAAGTAATTAGAGTGAATTAATGCTGTTAAATCAGATATATGTCTTTGTTTTCTGAGTTTTTCATTTTTAATCACAAAAAGTAAAAATGTGTACAAAATGAATTTGCTATAATCCAAGAAATAAAATCTACATGTGCTATATTTAATCCATTGCAGATGTTCACAATATATAGATTGTGATGGATACCTCCAATACCCCTCCAATAACCAGTACACACACCATAAGGCTCAATCCCAATTCAAGCCTGTGGTATTAATGTTACTTATTAAGTGACAGAATTAGGCAATGTTGGGGCACATGATTACAACAATAAAGTAAAAAGATTAGCATGAATTGGCTTAATATATATAAGAGATATTGAACAAACTTTTTGTTCAAGGAGGAAAAAATCTTTCATGTGAGTAAAAACATTTTACTATTCCTTGTATAAAGGAGCTAAAAAAAGGAATTTGAAGGTTCATATCAACCAATTTGAACTCGTAATACTGTTGAAGAAATCTTTCACCAGGATTTTAGAAAACTAGTAGAAACATTTAGTTGTAAAACATATAAGCAAAGAGTTCAAGAATTAATAATTTAAGAACAAAATAAAGCATTTAAATCTTTAAAAAAAATCACCAATGATTCCTAACTATAAATTTCTGGATTTAAATCTGAAACATGCAATAGTAGAAAGAATATTGATGCTTCTCCAACTAATCAACTACAAAAATTTATATAAATATTAACAAAAGTCATCAGGCGTTGCTGAAGACATCGGAAAACAACATGGAAGAAAAGTCATCATCCACAAAGCTAGAACCAAAACCAATATGGGATTGTCCTATCTCTACATGCGTGGATTGATAAATATCAAAATGATCCATCATGAATTCTTACTTATTACACCTCATTCCAAAACTTCAGTCCAAAGGTTAATAAAGTCAACAAATCCACCAGATGTTTGAATTCTTAACTGTGCATAAAGAAACTATAATGGATTATAAGAATAAGCCATCAGAATATTATTCATATGAACTGTAAAACCCATTTATAAAGCTGACATCATAAATAATTAATTGTTTATGTTATATATAATAATTTAATTTTCTTTACTTTAATAATCCAATCATTATAAATGAGACAGGCTAAGATGCTACCTAAGATATATATTACTTCCACATTTATATATGTACAACACACACACATTTATTAATTGTTTATTCTACAGTTTTTGTTAAGTATTAATATTTTTTAAACTATTTTCTGTGCATATTTTTTTTTATTGTTTGTGTCTTAAACTTGTAATTCTCTTTTATAATACACATATTATACATAATATGAGGGTCTATTAAACCACCGTGGCATTAATAAGACATAAAAAAAAAGACAAATGAAAATGTTGCTATATATATAATAATGTATATAATATAAAGATTGTTTAAGTTAATCAGGACATGTAGTGGCTACGTAAATGAAGAAAAACCACAGATTTCTAAATGAGTTTTCTTAATCTTTTTATACATTTTATTCTCCAAATGCTAATCCATGTATATATGTTTTTTAAATTTCTTTAAATGATAAATCACGTTTCTTGGTTTATTTTTCTGTGGTTGAATTCTGCTTAGTCATATCCTTATACACATATCATGATTATTATTTCATATAAACAATATACTATACCTATACCCACTCCTATTAATAGGTATATACTCATTTTACATATATTAAGAATATGGTGATACAAATATTCCCTGAACCTGAGAACCAAACAACATCTCTTTGAGTTCGAAATCTGGAATAGCGTGAGTAAACTTCAATACACAGATAAGTTAAGGGTAGAATCAGTAATTATTTAAATCTTACTCTCTTCTCTTTTAGATATGAGTTAATATAAGAAGGTATGCATAAAAGTAGATAATAAAGATACATTCTTTTTAAACATCAGAAGGAAGTCACTCATCTTTGTGTATACCATGATTAAACTGACCCATTACATTAAAAAAAAAAAAAATTAGCAAAACAAGCTTTTTTGTATTAAAAATATTTATTTATTTATTGTTGAATTAATTTATATAAATCTGATGATTTGAAAAAACAATTACCTAGATAGGTTTGATGACAAAAGATACTAAAAATTTAGTAATTGACTTGTATATAAAAAAGTAATCTATTAATATGCCAATAAGATAAAAAAATACAGTATATATAAAAACTGAATGCAAAATAAATGACATATATCAACAAAGAGATTCAAAATGCAAATGATTTTTCATATGTACTTAATGAGGTGAACAATTAAATAATTTAGATGATCAAACATACATAAAATTAACCTACATAAAATTAACCAATTTATATTATATGAACTAAAATATAATTATACTTTGAACTATGAAGTATAGTATTATAAATTAAGATATTTTTCTTTTCACATCTTTGGTCATGTATGTTTCAGCATTATAAACAAACATAATAGTTTTTTTTAATTGGTTGTAAATTTGATACATGACAGCATTACAGATGTAAAAAAATTCTGAGGTGTTATGGACAAACACATATTCAAATAATAGACATAATAAAGATTTTATATATAAGGATGAAGTTAAAGTATATCTAAAAATGAGTATATGAAGTTAAATTACAATATAAGCTATATAATAAATTATTTGTAAATAATCACAAAAATATTTTGAAGAAAATATTTCTACATTTTGAAAAGAGGCTTTATTTATAGCATATTGTATAAAATTAAGAATACAAAAGAGGATGACTTCTGATAGTTACATGTATTATATATTGAGGGTTTCATGTGTTACATAATAGAAATCCCAGGCAACATCATTGTCACCGAAGGTAAATTGAACAATATATCAGATAAGAATTGCAAGAGAGATAACTAATTATCAACAATCATAGTAAACCATTCATCATTGAGGACAGTGATAACATAAAGTGGGAACTAGCTTATTGTTCTCTAACATTTAAAGTACATTGTCCTTTAAGATAACATAGGCATAAATGAAAATACAATCTGGGTTGACATTATAATTCAATAAGTTACATAGGAATAATTGATACAATTTGGGTATAACAACAAAGGTGAAGGCAAGGTGAGAATAGCACCCATGATCTAGATGCATTTTAAATAATGGAATGCTTGAATGATTGGGCCAATAGGTTACATTGGTGATCCAATCTAGTCAAATACAGAGAGATATACAAATTATGAACCATACATAAAATTTAATGGTCAGCAGAATCTGATATTATAAGACAAATAGGTACATACTGGAACTTGGCTAAATAACCGAAAGCTCAACAAATGATGGTCCATATTGCTGGATAGGTAAATTACAGTCTAAAATTCTTGAAAGCAAGGTTGGAAGGTCCATAATCAGTTTTAACATCAGATGGATACTCACTGGAACTTGATTGAATAATCAGAAGTTCAACAAATCAGAGTCCACACTGCTGGGCAGGCAAATTACAGACTAAAGTTCTTGAAAGCAAGGTGGGGGATCATAATCAGTTTTAACATTAGATGGGTACCCACTGAAATTTGGCTAAACAACCAGAAGCTCAACAAATGAGAGTCCATACTGCTGGACAGGTAAATCAAAGAGTAAAGTTTTGAAGCAAGGATCACAAGGAATCTGAATTAAGTGATGGTATTTCTGCTACATCTTTTCTGCTAATTGGTCAGGATAAATTCTTTTATCAACTTGTCTGGCTTTCTTGATGTATTTTATCAGGAGATCCTCTGGACAGGTATTTGTTCCCTTCTCAAACAATACCTTGCATCGTATTGTCCAAATCCCTTAGTTAATGTAGGTGGCAAACTGTATGTTGGCAAAAAGCCCTCATTCAAAGATCTGGGGAAGCATTACACTAGCAAGGTTGGGGACAGACAACCTACCCAGAACCAGGCCCCGAAGGTGCAACCATGACTCACAATGGAGTAAGATGTAATCCATGGTCTCCTCCAGCTTGCTACACATTGGCCATGGGGTCTCAATATTAAAGCCTCTTTGATGGAACAGGAAAGACCCTGTGGGGAGAGCCTTGAGGTTGACCTTGAGCAGGAAGTCCATACTTGGGCTTGAGTCTGAGGAACCATGTCCATTTAACAAGCCTCAAAATCAACACTGATAGCAGAATGGAGGAGTTCATTTTCTTCCCAAACATCAGCTGGTATGTGTCCCAGTAAGTCAACTTCAATGCAACAGTGAACTGGAGGCCTTAATGTTTGTCAGGATGGTGATTATCTGTTGTTGAAACCAAAAGTTTCTGTATCTGGGTAGGGATCTCTCCATAGGCTCAACCTTCTCTGTTGGAATAGGGCATTCAATATCAGTCTGTGTATTCAAAAGCCTTACTATGATGTGTTCTTTGAACTTGGAATACCTTATGGCATGTAGGGACAATCCATTCAAGGGTTTTGGCTTTTGCAGTATGTTCAGGCTGATGACAGGGGCAACTTTCCCCCAACACAGTCTTCTACAAAGAGTCTCAATCTTTTTGACAAAGATGTTGGTTGGGGCAAAGCTGGCCAGATAATAAATTATTTTAGGGAGCATGACTGAAATAAGAAGGGCAACCTTGCCCAATAGGGAGAGGTATATTATCGAAAGTGAGGTGATTGTGTTTTCTATTTTGGAGAAAAGCGTGTTTTCCATGTTTCTCCTCATAACTGAGGCAGAAGAAGCAAGATGGAATCCAAGGAAACTCTGGCAAGCCACTTTGAATCTGCTGGGATTTGCTTTCCTGTCAAGATGGAACACATTGCCAACTTGCCTTCATTGACCCTCAGACCAAACTCACAAGCAAATTGGTCTAGGAGTGCCTCAAGTCTCGTGAGCTCATTGCTAGAGAAGAGAAACACTACCACATAATTTATGTGGTGGATGATCTCTCCAAGCAAGGGAATAGCTATCCCTGGGAGAGTAGCCTCGATACTTAACAGCAATGGGTTCATATAGGCCATGAAAAGGGTGCTTAGTGATGAGCCCTGTGGGATAGAAACAGAGGGCCTAAATCCTGGAGTGACCATCCAATAAGAGAAAAATCTCCCAATCATGCAGAAGGTTTTCTATGAATTGGAGGTATGCCATGGGCACTTAAAGCCTCTCCAGTACACCAAGCAGTATGTCGATTCTGATACAGTCGAAGGCTCCAGCAGAGTCAAACTATCATGACCAGCTGGGATTTCCTCCTTCTGCACACATGGTCGATGATGCGGCAAAATTGACTGACAGCATCAGCAGTTGAGCAACCTTTTCTTGCAAATTGATAAGGTGAGAGGCATCCTATGATGTTGTCTTGGATATCTTCTTTTATAAGGCCCTTTATCACCTTAATCAAAAGTGGCACCATGGAGATTGGACGGAGGTTGTTCAGGCTGGTGAGCTCTCAAGTTTTTTGACTAGAGGCACCATGGCGATAGGGCAAATGCCCAGGGCTTCACACAGCTGTCATAAGCAAAAAAGTTGATAATCAGTCATATAATTGGCACTGCAATCTTGTGTAAATGAATCAAAAAAAATTTTGAAATTCCATGCAGGCCAGGATGAACTCTGCCTGGGAGGAATTTTAATTTCTGCAGAAGTTGCCCCTCAGTGATGTTGTGGGTGATGGAGTTGGCCGAGGCAAACTTTCTACGAGTATTAGTTATCCCCAATAGCTGGAACTTATGGGAATAAAATTATCTGATCCTGGCCTGCATGGAAGCGGCCATGTAGTAGCTCCCCTGTACCTCTATTGATCTAGGGGCCTATGATTTTCTAGACAAACCAGGGGCCCAATGAAGGAAAGCCCTGGTCTAGAAGTGCTAATGTTGTAGGTATTGCTGGGCCCTCTTGATAGCCAGGTACTTTGCAAGGGCACTCGGCACTGTTTTATATTTTGTTTTAAGGTTAAGTATGTAAGGAATGTTCTGTGCCTCGAAAGGGATGTCATGCAGGTCTTTTGCAATCCCATCAAGCTCCATCATCAGCCAGATGGGGCCTTTTGTCTTAAGCGTACATTGATTAATTAGGTAGCTTAATAAGTTGACAAAGGCCAACCATGCCTCCACCGAGGGAAGAGACAGTCTTTTGAGCTGGTGGAAGGCAATGTACGCCTCAGAGAACAGCTGGATTGTGATATTCAGCCTAGTAAGCATCCTAATAGTGTGAGTAAGATGATCAATGGGACTATGACATTTTTTAGCTTGAGCCTGATTTCCAATGCCAAATGATCGGAGAAGGCATTGTTGGGCCAGAGGTGAGCTTCTACAGATCCCATTAGTGAAGAAAAAAATACCAGATCTATCAGGAATCATGTATGCCTCATATAAAATGAAAATGCACCCTCAGGGAAGAGGCCTCCTCCACTTATCATAGGCAGATTAAGAAGTTGCAGGTATTTGGTTTGAAAAAATCATTATGATAGGTTAAAGTCACCGGTGATTATGGTGGGAAATGGGCTGAAAGTTGCATTGATGGAATGGCTCACTTAGCACACATCCTTTATGTGAAAATTCACAATAGTGATCATCATCAATTTGTACCCATTATTTTGATTTACAATTGATTATTCACTATAAAAATTGTAAAAAAAATTTTTTTTGGTAGTCATTTTGTAAGATTAATAACATCATAGGAGAGTTGTTAATACTATGCCATCCATAAGCACAATAGTGACTTTCATACTGAAACTATACAGTACAGAGTTTATTCATAATACACAATACAGTACATCTGTATATAATATTTTGATTACAAGCTTAAAATAAAATTAATAAATGCCTAGTAATTTATTTAATTTTCGTCCAGCATCTTTGCAAGACAATCAGTTCATTAATAATATATCCAAAGTAAAAATTTTCATCATTAATGATTACAAAGCCTACCAAAAAGTGCTTCACTCAGTATAATAATCAAAATCTTATTTTAATGACAAACAACAACCAACTACATTACTATCTTATTAAAATTTTAAATGTGTACATGAGTTTAAAAACTATAGACTGTATTTACTCACTTTTATGGATTAAAATTTTTACTAACAGTAGTTTGCTTATGGCAAAAATAATATTCATAGTATTGTAATTATTATTTTGAAAAAAAAAAAAAAAAAAAATTGATTTCATAATAATGAACTTTGTATGATCAAAAATTACTAAATCTAAATTCAAAATAACATAATCTATTTGCTCAATTTTAAACCATCTCATAACATTATCTTGCATGTATAAAAATGAAGAATGAAAAATATATATATTATTCAGAGATAAACTGAAAAAGATTTATACCTTTAATATTTATTTAAATAGTCTGACTGCACTAATCAAAAAATTTTTCAAGTCATTTAAAAAAAAACATGTCTACCGCATTCAAAGAAATGGACACTTAGAAACAAAAAAAAAATGTCATCATTAGCATAAATATTTATTTACCATATAAAGTAATCTTTATTTAGATCTGCATAGTACATATAGCAAAAAAAAAAAAAGCCTTAAATATTGATTACACAGAATGCATTTCCTTTTTTAATATGTCAGATTTTTTTTTTTAAAAATAGTTTTGACAATGTGCAGTACATTAATTTTGCTACTCTTACACTAATGATAAATAACAAGTCTTTATGATCAATTAAACAAGTTGTTATTAAACATTTTTTTAAAATTCTAAATAATTTCATATAAGTAATATAACATAGTAGTACAAATTTGGGGAAAAAATTTTCAGTGTGGATTTTTTTCACCAATAAGAAACATTTGCAATGATGAACACACAAAAAAATGGTTAAAATGTTAGTTTACTTTCACTTTCTCATCCATTTTGCAGTATTTTTGGACAGTTAAAAAATACCCCCCCCCTAGAAATTCTATTTACATTTTCAATTAGAATCATGGCTGCAACTAATATGACCACAAAAAAATAAAAAAACTCTCTGATTTGGATAACAGAAATAGATATCTTAAGTTGATTGGAAAGAGGAGAAGAAAATCATGATATCTTTTCTTTTATGGGTTTATTCATGTTTAACATCATCACTATTTTTAAAAACCAAAACAACATAGAACAAAGTGCTCAAACCATTGTAGGTATATCAAAACTTTTCAAAAGCATTCCATGTAAAAAAAATCCAGTAAGCACAACAACTATCCATTCTAAAACTTTTTCTCCAGGTCATCAACTATCATCTGGTGCACTACTCCAAAAAAAAAAAAACAACAACAACAACAACAACAAACCAAACAAACAACAACATCATCAAATAATTTAGAAGACAACAATGGATATTAGAATAAGCAATTCATGATTCAGAAAATTAGATAATTATGAACAATGAATGAATCACCAGAAAGAACAACTTTAAGATAAGTTTTTTATTTATTTATAGATTTAAGTTGCTTTAGCATACACACATGCATATTTTATGTACATGCTTACATAATATACATAGCACAGTTTACATATGCATATAATGCACATTAAGATTTTTTAAAATGACTATATATACTAGATTAAGTTGTTTATTAACAGAGTATAATATAATTTTTCCCCATAGAAACCCATTACAACTATTTGTTTGTTATATGATATTTTTGCTTAACAAGGGGTTTTGGAGGACCAATTAAAGTTGTATAAGTTTATTAAGAAGTAAAATGCAGTATTAAAATACTTTTAGATTTATAAAATATTTTGACAATCATAACCAATATACTAATACTGGATCCTATATCTCATTGGAGAGAGTGATAGTGGTACTATAAGACTGGAAATAAGTTGGTGTCAGTAATTGATATTTTACTGAATACTTTATAATATATTTTCCCTTTCATAAAAAATAAGTAAAATTTAAAAAAAAAAATCCATTTTTAACAAATTATGTTTTATTTCTTACAATAATTCTTACTAAATTAACTCATATTCATTTATATATATTTTTTAAAAAGTCTATAAAATAAAGTTTCATTAAGTTTATAGAAAGGTTTTTGTTTTGACGGAATTTTTTTTTTCAAACAGGCTTTACTCATTTTTGAAAAATAATTTAGTAAAATTACATGATAATTTCTTTTTTAAAATCAAAATCTGATACATATACTAAATTTTATTTAGATATTCAGAAATATGTTTAAATAAAATTAAATATATACAGTATATTATAACGGTATTTAATGTGTTACTGTTATAAAAAGACCTAAAATTTTTTATTGGCTTATCAGTTAATTACTACTATTATTGTTCTTATGGTTATGAATAACGTCAGGCAAGTTACATTAAGTTATTGATGATATTGCCTTATAAAACTAATTATTAAACTTATCAAAAATGTCTATCCAGATGTATTTTAGAAAGATAACATTTTCAAATACGTGAATCAAAATGTTTTTTTATTGCGAGTCACATTAAATTATGAAACTCTGGATGCAATAAAATAAAAAAAACATAACACTAATAATAATAAGAATGAATTATTTAAGAATAGTATTAGTATAGTAGTGACCATGTTATTGTATGTACACAATTACATGGAATAATGATAGAAAGTTGAAATATATTTATGTTTGCATGCATGAATGATTATAAGTCTTGAAATATATATATTCCAGGGATCATTTTTCACATGTGTGTGATCATATATCAGTTGCTTGAGATAGAGTGGAGAATGAATAGACTGAAAAATCCTGAGTTCAAATTCATTTATTTACATATATAAAAAACATTCAGTACAAACAAAATTGCACACTGCCTTAGAATTAATTAAATTTATTATAATTATTGGTAATAAAATATTAGATATAATGACAACTTGAAAATAAAGCAAATCATTTATTTTGATACTTATTACATAGATATTTATTTGTAAAATAATATGTATTTTAATTTTATTAATTTATGTAATAATGGGCTTGAAATATTTTAAATATTTTATAATATTAAAAGAATTTCATTCTATAAATTGATGCTATAACATTTTAAAACCCCCAAATATTTGTTAACTTATCATTTCCTAGCAAATATGATAAAAACTTTACTGTAAAAAATCAAAATAAGAAGAATTTTGAACATAGATGATGAGCTCATTGATAATATGAAGCAAATCTATAAATAGAACTATGCGCTAAAAATTGTTTAATCTTTCTGATTAAGTGATTGCAACTGCACTCTTTAAAATTAGCCATATTGGCATCTTGTACTTCAACAACTATGGAGTAGCAAAACCTAATAAAAATTTGCCTTAATGACAAATAAACATTTAACTATATTTATCATATTATAATGCATTTTTAAAAAGAATGAAAGCATAAAAATTGAATTTAAATTTAAAAAGTTAAATTATATGGGAATGCTATTATTATTTAATTATTTCATATTCAAAAGGTTTGCTTGATAGTTTCTTGAATCAACACCTGTAAAACAATTATTCATTAAATATGAAAATAACTATTTAATTTTTATCTGCAAATTTTGAAGCTATGGATTATCTCAGGTAAGACATATACATGTTTTTAAAGATAATTTTGTGAGGAATACAAAGAAATTATCAATGAAGATAATAATTTGAATTTTATTTAATGATAAATTCCAAATTATAAACAAACAATAAAATAATAATTATTTTGGAAGTGAAAATTTCTTTTTTCCTTATTTTTTATATAGTTATCACTATTTATATTATTCTTATTGTTTTCCTTAGTTTTTCTAGTTTCTATCAATGTAAATTTTTTTGTTCTAACATTTTTAAAACTGAAGTTATTGTGAAAATTGTGTCTCAGGACAGTTTTTTTAAAAATTCAATATGGTGCATGCACTAAACTAGTTAATTATACTTGTGACACTGATATCAGTATAAATATTATTGTTCAATTTAGTGAAACTTCTGGTACATTATACCCCCATTTTATTCATAAGGTGAGCTTGATTAGCCTATTATGAGATAAAGTAGCTAAGTTATCCAGAGAAAACAGATATTATTTAATTAAAGATGCAATGAAACATTATCTTATTATTTATAATTAAGTCTTAACAACTTTTTCCAACAAAGTGTTCCATTTTACATCACTTTGAGATACACCACACATTAAGTTAGTAATAAATTAATAAATCATTTTCTTAATTAAACATACAAATATTGATATTCTGTTATGGGAACTTATTATTATTGCATTCATTTAAATATTTTTAAAAATTATTTTATTGTTAATAAATTAAATATATTTTGTTAATTATATTGTCTTTGTCATTAATTAGTTAACCTCACCAGCTACTATTTTTGTATGGTCACATGATTTTATAATTATTGTCATTATTTAAAAAAAACAACCACACTGCTTGATAAGAAAGGTGTACATCATTTATACACTAACACCAGGTCTATCTGAATATTTAGTTTGCAAGATATAAATTAAATGCAACAAAATATTCTTTGCCATTTAATCATATCAAGGATAACAATTTATAATGTTAAAGAGTTAAAATTGTAAGAATAGAATTTATTACACTTGTATATTAGAACCGTGAAATGTTAGCCAAATATAAGAAAGTTATAAGACTTATTTATTCTTTTCAAAACCTACACTTATATTTTAAGACATAATAGAACCCTGAGATATTAGTATTATTAAAAATAAATACATAGTTGTACAGTGCTTTTCTTTAAATAATTATTTATTTGTTATCCAGAGTCTCATAAAGTAACAATCTTAATTTTGTTTTAAATTATTAAAGCTCAAGAGAATAGAATTGAAACTCAAGCTTTAACTTATCTGATTACCTCATTACTCCATATTCTCCATTACCTTTCATTAATTACATTACTATATATATATATATAATAATTGTCAGGGAATATAGACACTTTCACTATGTGCCATACAGAGCACCACTAAGCCATTTGAACATAGAAAATTTATAATGTAGGCAGATACTTCTTGTTAAGATTCTAACTTTTATAAACTGTTCGTTCTAGACACTAGCTCAAGGAGTAGCTGAGATTTAAAATCTAAATTCCTAAAGAGCTATTTTTGATAAAGAACAAAAAAAAAAAATCAAATAAGCCACTGCCAGTAATTATCACAAAACAATATTTATGCACATATATCTTTGAAGAACAAATTAATATTGCTTTAGATTTTATTATTAATTTTAAATTTAAATTATTTTAGTAAGTTCGCATAGATGGACAGTTTAAATAATTTTATTTTAGAATGTTGATGTTGAGCATAGATAGGCTACATAGAGTAAGCAATTGAAAACTTTTCAAAACATTTAACTCCAGGCTAAAAGTTCATAGTTAAACCAATGCTCGCTTCCTGATATACAGATGCAACCAATGCAATATGAAGATGTTAGCATAAACCCACACTGATAGAAATGTGCATCTGTAGCATGATATTATTTAAAAGAAAGATTCTTGTCCAGTACAGGAATAGGTGTCTGTCTGGTGAAGGAATAATATATATAAAATATTAAAAAGAAATGCTTTGTATGGGGGGGGGGGGGGGGGGGGGGGGGGGGGGGGGGGGGGGGGGGGGGGGGGGGGGGGGGGGGGGGAGAGAGAGAGAGAGGGGGGGGGGAGAGAGAGAGAGAGCAGTCCTTACCGTCTTATAGTCCCTATCCATAGAGCAAAAGGAGATCAATGTCACAGGGAATACATCTGCATCCATTGCCTTACAAGCAGTTGTTCCGGGTTTGTGAGTTCGCTTCCTCACCGATGATTTGACACACACACACAAAAAGGTATCTATAATGACAAGGGATAGACTCTCTCTTTAACTGAATCTGTTTTATGATAATGATGACCAAAAAATATATCTGGATACCCAGTCTGATCATCATAGTTAGTTAAGATATTCACTCCAAATAGTCAATGTGGTTGTTCATAACACTCACTGATCCCAGTTTATAAATCTTTGTACATTCTAGTTTATAAACAGGCAAATCTCACTATATGTATTGCCACACATAGCAAGCTAGCTTGCTGTGTGTGTGACAATACATATAGTGAGATTTGCCTGTGTTAAAAACAGTTATACGCAAGCATAAGAAGTGGTGATCATGTGACATTCTAGTTTATGTAGGCTCATTATGTTACAATACGAAACAGTGGCAACATATGACTTTTTTGTGTATTATTAACATTTACACAGGTGATAACAATTCACTTTGTTTTTTTTAATTCTAAAGCAGGAATGGACAAGATGTGGATCACAGTCAACTGCTGGACAACCAAGACATGTTGGAATGATTGCCTGAATTAAAAAAAAAGTAATGGTAATCAATATGCTAGATTAGATAGCTATCCATAAAAGAAATATTCTTTTCCATATGTATGACTATTACAGATGTGAATCAGCTCTTCACAATCATGGTAGCTGTGTGTAGTCAGGCACTCGATGATGAATGGGTTAGATAGCATATGTATTCATTCAAAATGCTGATAATGTATATATTGATTACAAATTTATCGATTTGAATACATTCATTGTGCAAGGCAATGACATGACTTGAAGCATTTAATATGTTCAGTTAGTTCCAAAATTAATAACTGTGTTTGTAATTATAACAAGTTCACAGACTAATTACAATGAAAAATTAATACTTTATCATGTTTTAAAAAAGGGTATAATGTCTGAAATAATTGTAATGAAAAGAAAGACATACAATGTTTGTCTGTGACACTTGAAAAAAATTACAAGTAGCTCTTACCCTGAAAAAGTGTGCCTTTCCATCAATTGTAAATTTGAATGATCAAGAATACTAAAATGATAGTGCTACATCCAAATCCTCTCTCTTAGATATTTAGTGCATACCTACTCTTCAATGATGATGGTGAATAGCCAGATGCCAAACTTAACATATGAAAATATCAGAATTCAATATCTTCCAATATTTTAAAGTTTTCACTATTATATATATTAAAATTACTAGGAACAAAACTGTTTTTCACTAACAGATTTTGGTGCAAATGATTTGGAGTTCTGGAATGATTCACTGAAAATGAAATTTCAAAATTGTGAATTTGAAAAATTTTGAGCAAAAATACCATCATAAAATTCTTTATGACCAAAAAAAAAAAAACTTGCAATTTTTAAACACTTTTGTACAATCAATCTTTACAAAGCAGAATTACTTACTATCTCTAAAACACAAGTTTAAAAATAAACATAAACCTTTAAAAAAAAATTATAAAAAACATTGACATTTATTTAATAACATTAACAAAAAAAAAAACAAAAAAAAACAAACCTGACAGTATTAATACAATTTTATTCCTCCTGATTAGTAAAACATTATTAGTATTTGTTTTGGATTAAAAAATACTCAGAGAGCAAAATACTAATTTCTATGAATAAAAATAGGAATCATTTCCTATTTCCTCTCTCTTCATTTTTTTGTTATATATATAAAAAAATATTCTTAAACTTTAACAATAAATTCTAACAGTATACATTTATTTTACTCTTAGTTGAAACTAGGCAATCTATAAAATATCAGACTATGAAAAGTGAAAACTATTGTGTTAAATGTGGAGGGGGGGGGGTAACTATAGTGTCAAATGAATAAATAATAATTCAATAATTTATTGTTTAGGAATTCATAAGTTTGAGCACTAGAAATGATGCTACTGGTAGCAATCCTTGGATTTTGAACGACAAAATTCACCACTCTATTACAGCACTAATCTTCTAGGGCATATGAAATGAATAATTTTAAGATAATGAATAATATGACTGAGGAAACGAAGGAAAAATAAGTTAAGTTGATGTAGAAAACAATACAAAAACTTTTTACATATAAATGTATTTAAAGTACTGAAATATGTTATACTAAGATGCGACAATTAGCACAACATATGATTGCAATAAAAACAGTATTTTTTTTTTTCATATGTCATAGCATCGGCCGGGAGGCGAACCCGCAACAACCGTCTGAACCAACTGTTTGCTTGCAAGGCAGCTGCTCTGACTTCTCGGCTAACATTATAATAAATAGATTTATCACTAGTTAATAATATTTACACGAAATACAAATACTGAATTTCAGACATTTTCAAAAGTAAATTTATCATTATATGATTAATAAAATATTCGGAATATTTAATAGTTTATCGTTGGGGGGGAAGGGTATAAAGCATTCATAATATTTATCTTCTTTTCTTATTTAAATGAAAAGGGCAGGGGCTTTTTGTGATAAGGCTTCAACGATTGCATACGATATAGAAAATAATTTGTATATTAGTATTAGTAAACCTTGAAATTAAAACAGTAGTTAACTTATGCGCGCTTTTAATTATCAACAAAAACAAATCTCTTAATAAAGCGAAAATTTTACACCATTAAAGAATAATATTATTAGAAAAATATACTATCAGATAAAAAAAAAAAATCAAACTAGATACGTAATTACGTCTAGAACGATTAATTGATAAATAAAAATATTAAGATGATTCCATGTTTCTTTATTAAATCTTTGATAATAAAAAAACAACAACAAGCAAATCCCACTGTTTTTTTCTAATTTAATAATAATAAAAAGCTCATGATTAGAAATATTAGTCCATCTAATGACTAGGGAAGGGTGTGGCATTTTATTTTTCTATTTAGTAACATGGCAATTCTGATTTCCTTCCTAGTGGCATTGAAAGCCACAACAAACTCATTAGCAGTTTATTAGAATATAATTAGAAGACCATTTATCATTTTAATTTATTTTATTTTTACTTTTTAAAAAACATGCCTTTTATTTACAAATTAACAAATAATAATCTCATCTTAATAATGTAAGGAATTTCATTAGGTTATAAAGCAGCTCGAGATAGCTGCAAGACTAAATTAATACAAGGATAGCAACAATGGTATGTTATTATTATCGATTAAATGTTATAATTTAATCATAACAGTATAGTTGCTTCAATTTACTTTCTAACTGAGAAATTAAAATTCAATCAACAATAAGAAAAATAATAGCAATTAAAAAATTGAGATGGGAAACTATTCCCGATGACGACCAAGTGTGATAACTTATTTGTAATAATCCACTGCCTAGTTACTCCATCTACTTAAAGTAGAGATCATAACATAAAATGAGACATTGGTAATACATAACACACACACACACACACACACAATACAAAATAATAATAATAATAATTAAAAACTGATAATCTTCTATTTAAATATATTTTGGTGAAATTTTATTTACTATGTGGGAAACAAATAAAATATTTATAATATTAATGGATTAAAAAAAAACCTCTTTAGCATAGTCATGCAACTGATTTGATCAAATAAGACAAACACAACAAACTCTAATGATTACAGGATGTAGTAACCAATTCTGAATGCTTCCATGAGAAAATCTGCATGAAGTAATACTCAATGCATAATTTAGATGAATATAATTTTTGGTTATAGTTATCTCAAACTTTTTTTTATAATGACATGCATGATATTGTTATAATACAATTTTTATTAAAAGAGATGATAAAATAATTACTAGTTATTAGATATAATTCAAAATCCAGGATATTAACTTAAGAGTTTGGTATTTTCATTTGCAAAATAAACAATCGAAATACATGAATAAATACTGATTATGTGTGTATTTTATAAATAAAAAGTTACAGAATTTATTGATTACCATTAAACTTTAATATTAATTATTTTTCAATCTGAGTCAGCATCAGTTCTTATGTCATTTTATATTCTAGTTCAAATCTTACATTTATTATATTTATATATTCAACTGAACAACATTTAACAACTATTCAAATTCAAGCTCTTGCATTAAATCAGTCTGAGATTATAATTACAAAAAATAAAAAATTGCAAGGTGAAAGTAAAAGAACCTAGTTTTTTTTAGATGCTAAAAGGTGGCACTATTTAGATTATTTTCAAATTATCTGGTAAATAAAACACACCAAGGTCATTAAGAATTTTTTTCTGAGAGTAGAGTCAAAAAGTGGCCCACTATTTTGATAATGATTAACATATTTTAAATATACAATTAACAGTTCTAAGCATATTTTGCACATCAAAAGAGGATAATATATTACATAACATTATATACATTTTTTTTTTTATCTGTGACTTATTTTGTTTCTCTCCAGTATAAAATCAATATATAAAATTGGAAACAACAGTATTATTGTGCTATAGTTCTAATAGAATGAAATTAATATTATTCCTATAACATTTTGCACTCTTCCCCATCTTCTAGAATCAATTAATCATCATAAGCAATAATTCTTTTTGTATTTATACAATGTTTATTTAGTTTTTTTTAATACGATTTTTATCTAAAAACTGCCAATTTTTATTATCTTCTAATATTAAACAAGTTCAATCTTATTAGAAACTATCAAACAACAAATTTATTTCTAGTAGATAATAAACAAATTTTTACATTAAAATATGAAACTGTTTATTCCAAAAGGTTGTATTAAAATTAATTATAGATTTTAAAAAAATAAAGTTTTTTTTTTTTTTTTTTACAATTTCTTATAAAAACATTTTTTTGTAAAGCAAATATTATTATTGCTAAATTTAAAATTAGTTTAATCAAAATCAGAAATTGATGTAGAAAAATTATGCTTGCCTAAAATAATCTGATGATAATAGTTAAAAAAAAAAAAAAGTCTAATTTTAATATAGATTTAAAAAAAGAGAAATTAATAAGTAAAATAAAATTCTACAATTCAAACTTCAGACATTAAATTTGTTTCTTCATATTTAATTTAATTTTAAAAAATTACAACTTTCAAACAAGAGATAAATAAAATAGAATTTAAACTTTCAGACAAATTTGTTTCTTAAATTTAATTTTTAAAAGTTATAACTTTCAAACGATAATAAATTTTTATTCAACAAAAACAATTTTTTAAATGTTTGTAATTCTATTTAAATAAATTTTGCAATCAAATCTCTCTTTTTATTTATTATTTATTTTTTGATATATTATAATGAAAGGAGGGTGAAAAGTTACAACAGCTACATTTTACCATATGTAGTCCATGAAATAATAGTCCTGTTTTGACAATGCCCGTGAATTGTGACACCATTTATAACAGAATAAAAATCAGACATGTTCTGCTTTTAATGCCTCACAGATTTGGAAGTCATTTGTAATTAAAACAGGCAAAAATCACTATACGTATTGCCACTCACTGCAAGCTAAAGTAATGAATGGATGCCAGAAGGCTTGTGCATAAAATCCCCATCTAGTGCCTACTCATCCAATATCCCCAGACTAGTTTCTGGCTTGTGGCCTTCGTCAGTGAGGAGCCTTGGATCTGAGAGCACTGCACCTACATCTTAGGATCTAATGCAACCCTCCAGCAGCCCACCTTTTATCTTTACTTAACCACTAAACTATGATTCTTAAATTGAATACGCCTTAATATTTTCAATCCAAGCTCATTAGCTTATATAGTCATATAGATTTGAACTCAGTTCAGTACCTATACATTTTGGTGTCTTTGGTTCTTTAACAATCATAGCCACCACTATCCTATTAGGCAGGATTGATTTTAAGCCAATTTTATGCACAAGCCTTCTGGCATCCATTGATTACTCTAGCTTGCAGTGAGTGGCAATATGTATAGTGAGTTTTGCCTGTTTTAATAACAGTTATAAGCAAGCATAAGAAATGGTGATCATGTGATTTTTATTGGCTTAAAGTCATTTGTAACTAAATAACTATAATGATCGTGGGAAATCAAAACGTTAATATAATCTGAATGAAAATATAGCCCAATCATTGGTCATCATTTGCAATTGAATAAAATATGTACTTTAAAGTTGAATGCCATTTATAATGTAATAAAATTATGGATCATACTGTATCCTGAGTCCTAGCCTAATTATTGGTCACCATTCATAACAGACTAAAAATATGAATGAAGGAAGAACAATCCTAATTTAATATTGCCTGTGGATTGTAGCATCATTTGTAACAAAATGAAAATAATAAACTAAACTAAAGTGAATATCAATCACTGAATAACAATTTAATACTTAAGTCAATAAAACAATGATAATAATCTTTGTTGTAACCTCATAGATTCAAATAGCATTTAGAACGGATAAAAAACAAACAAAACATTACTTCAAAGTACCCTAAAATATAAATATTATTTGCAATAAGTTAAAAATAAAGCAATAACAGTATATGACTATTATATAGATCCCTTATAAAAAAATGAAAATAATAACAAAAAATTAGACAGCTAAACTTTAATATTCCTTATGAATCAATACACTGTTTGTAATAATACACACTTCAACCAAAAGTGAAACATTATATTTAAATGAAATACTTCATGGATGGATAAAATAATAATCATAATGTGTCCTACAAATCTAAAATATCAATAATATTTAACAAAATATATAACTCAATAACTGATTTCTAATTACAATTAAATAAAATAAAAATACTGCTAACTCAGCTATACTATTCCACTAATACCAATATACTTCTATTAACAAAGTCAATTATCATAAGATTAAATGCTTAATAATAATAATAATAATAATACAAAATCAATTAACATAATCTATCTGTCTACTTTCATCCACTTAAAATATTATAAAATAAAATCATCCTATTAAATAATCTTAAAATTTTCAATATTCAATCATAACATATAAAATAAATGATAGATTCCTATTTGATGGTTATTCTAAAAACTGAACAAATCATATCCAAACTTCAGTTTATTAAAGTTAAGTTATTAAAACTTTAGACTATAACAGTCAAGGCATATAAAAGATTATTAATGTTTATTATAATCAAATATTAATGTTAAAATTTAATATTTAAACTAAATTTACAATCCATACAAAGGAATTTTAAATAAAATTAATGCAAATCACTGTAATTTGTAACAGAATCAAATATATTACTACCTCTATAATTGAATAAGATTACGGACTTTTGGGCTGTATACTGACTTAATATAACATTCATTTTTAATCAATAGTGAGTTAAAATAAAATACACAAACATTTCATAGCAACTACCTTCACTTATCTTCAATAATTATCATAATTGCACTTTTATCAATCATCAAATCAATTCATATATAATTTCTATTTTAGTATATTTATTACTTGTTACTAACAAAATAATTACACTAACCATTTTTTTTATCCAGACAGTCAATTGAGATTTCTAGAAATTAAATGCGCGTTTTTCTTTCCTTGATAAAAATTTTGCAAAATGTTTTTTTTTTTACAGCTTTAAAATTCATATATATCTATTTTCTAATATTTTAAATATAAAAGAAATTCAGAAGATAGCAAGGAAATTGAAAAGGCAGACTGTCAAAGCATCTCAAGTTCTGGGATGATGGGTACCCATTATATATATTTCATGATCTCAATCCTTGCAAAATTACTTTGAGAAAATATTATGAATGTTTAAAAACTTGATTTTTTTGGAAAGTTTATGATTACATTTGTATTGTAATTGTATAATAATTATTAAAAATCAAAAATAAATGTTATTAGATATTTATTTTTTACAGAAATATTTTATTTTTAAATATAAAAAAATATTTTCTTCTAAATATTGTTACTATAGAGATTATGGTCACAGAAAGCACAAATGTCTAAAAATGAAGTCACTCAGCAGATTGTTATAATATTTAGCGATATCGTAAAAATTATGAAATTTTTAAAAACTTTTAAAGCATAAATTGATAGATTTAGTAGTTATTAAAAATAATTTGTTCAGATTTTTAAAACAAATGCTAACAAAAGCAATTTTATTCATTTTGCAAGCTGAATCAGTTCTACTTGAAATTTGATGATGTGACAGCATTTTGTATTGATTAAATTCTAATTTTTAAAAGAATTCTGAAAATCAAATATGATTTTTTAAAATTTATTTAATTTCTAAACAAAATTATCTATTGAATGAAGCCAAATTTATTATATTCTGATAAATAATAATGGTTTAATAGCAAAATGAAAGTTGAAACCTTAAATCTAGTGAGAACAAAGAAATCTGTCAGAATGTTAGTGGAAAAATGAGAGTTAAGTTTCCAATTACTTATTAAATATTTAAAAATATCAAGTCAGTCAATTTACTGCTGTATAAGATGTATATCTGGTCAGATAATAAGCATTAAATACAATACAAAAATAATGATATGTAATTATACTTTCTTACCCATTCTGTGGTTTTGATTTCTGAATTGTTTTTATAAATGCTTTTTATGAATTATGTCTTATACAAAATCAATTAGTGAATAACGACTCATCCAAATATGATTAACCAATAAATTTGCATTGTAAAATTGAATGACAACCAAAAAAGTTTATTTGTTTAAATTAATTCAAAATATAAATTAAAATCAAATATATATATGGCAAATAAATATTTAAAATATATACATATAATTCGATTATGCTTTATGTAGTAGGTTTTCAATTGACATTAATTTCATATTTAAATAGGTGATTGCACATCAATCTTCACTTATTGGATATTAAATACAAACACATATGTTTGTGTTTCACACAAAAAATGTAGAACATTTATATTTTCCAATATATGAGAGTTCAAGATATATCTTCTTTCTATACTTCATATAAAAATATAGTTAATCAAAATATAATATAAAAAAAATCTATTTATTTGTTAATATAAATTTAAAAAAATGAATATTTTAAATTAAAACAATAATTATTATCTATTCTGTAAAATATAAATTCAAACTTAGGAAAACATAGCTCTCTTATTTTCAGGTATAAAAATAGATCACTACTTAACTTAAAATTATAGCACTATTTATATCAATAAATAATACATATATTAAATGAAAAGAAAAAATATATAGCAATAATAATGATAAATATAAGCATATGACCTAAATAATAGTCTTCAAATACAACCTTTCTAAAATAGTACTATTGTTCTAATGTTTATTTTTTAAATTGCAATCTGATGATGTTTGTTATTCCAGAAAAATAAAAAAAAACTATAATATTCAAAATGCATTTTGTTAATTCCAATATTTTCCAAATTATCTTTTCATTTCAGCAAATATTTGATATATACAATGTTTTATAAATATGCAAACATTAATTAATATCCATGATGATGCAATGTAGATATCCTTTCATTTAGCAAGTAATCAATTCATAAAACATAACAAGAGAACTGCTGCTAGTTTCATCCATGATGATGCTATGGAAATTGAACCAATTTTTATTTGGGATATAAACTATTCATCAAGCTTATAAAATTATATTAGTAGGTGACAATAATCTTTGTGTAAAACCATTAAGCATCACATGATCACTATCTCTTATACTAGCACATATTTGTTTATAAACAAAGCAAAACTCTCCATACAGTATTGCCACCCTGTGCCAACCAGAGTAATCAATGAATGCCAGAAGGCTTATGCATAAAATCCCTATCTAATGCCTACTCATCCAATATCCCCAGACTAGTTTCTGGCTTGTGGCCATCATCAGTGAGGAGCTTTGGATCTGAGAGCACTGCACCTAGATCTTAGGATCTAATGCAACCCTCCAGCACCCACCTTTTATCTCTACTTAACTACAAAACTATGAGAATGAAATTGAAAAACACAAAAATATTTTCAATCTAAGCTCAATAGCTTATATAGTCATATGGGTCTGAAATCAATTCAGCACCCATACATTTTGGTGTCTTTGGCTCTTTAACAGCTTAGATTGAAAACATTTTTATGTTTTTCAATTTCATTCTCATAGTTTTGTAGTTAAGTAGAGATAAAAGGTGGGTGCTGGAGGGTTGCATTAGATCCTAAGATCTAGGTGCAGTGCTCTCAGATCCAAAGCTCCTCACTGACGATGGCCACAAGCCAGAAACTAGTCTGGGGATATTGGATAGGTAGGCATTAGATAGGGATTTTATGCATAAGCCTTCTGGCATTCATTGATTACTCTGGTTGGCACAGGGTGGCAATACTGTATGGAGAGTTTTGCTTTGTTTATAAACAAATATGTGCTAGTATAAGAGATAGTGATCATGTGATGCTTAATGGTTTAACACCAATCCTGCCTAATAGGATAGTGGTGGCTATGGTTGTTAAAGAGCCAAAGACACCAAAATGTATGGGTGCTGAACTGAGTTCAGACCCATATGACTATATAAGCTATTGACCTTAGATTGAAAACATTTTTGTGTTTTTCAATTTCATTCTCATAGTTTTGTAGTTAAGTAGAGATAAAAGGTGGGTGCTGGAGGGTTGCATTAGATCCTAAGATCTAGGTGCAGTGCTCTCAGATCCAAAGCTCCTCACTGACGATGGCCACAAGCCAGAAACTAGTCTGGGGATATTGGATGAGTAGGCATTAGATAGGGATTTTATGCATAAGCCTTCTGGCATTCATTGATTACTCTGGTTGGCACAGGGTGGTAATACTGTATGGAGAGTTTTGCTTTGTTTAATCTTTGTGTACATTTTTCTGTTGCTAATATTTAGATCTCATCACTGAAAAGTAGGTATGATCCATTTTTGTGTTATAATGCAATAAATCATTTTCAATTACTTTTTGTTTTTATAATAAATTGTTACTCCTCATAAAACCTAAACATATTGTAGTTTCTGGATGAATATTGTTGCTTTTCAGTTCATCATTTTGTCCAGTTAACTATATACTTTTAAAAGAAAATCATGTAAAGAAATTTAGATGTGCTTCTGTTGAAGCTAAAACAAGATGTTTTTTTTTCTATTTAACTCTATTTATAACTTTCCCCATTGATCTCAGAGCAACTATAACAATACTTTTAATTCACTCTTTAACCAATTTTAACCAGCCAAATAAATTTTTTATTATACAACAAACAGAGAAACACTGACATTTCATAATACAAAAATACTATTCTTTCATCTAACACAAATTAAACAATTTATAATACATTCTCATTGTACTAAATTGGAAATATATTTTCATACATATTTTTCCAGTACAATATAGTACCAATAAAATAACAAATATATTTGAGAAATTAGACATTTAGTTGTATTGTTTGTAGTTTATTATCATGATTGTAGTAATGAAAATAGATATAATAACAAAAGAACAATAATTTTATCCAAAAACACATGCTTTATTATTCACATATCCATTTTAAATCAAAATATATAAAATGCGCTAACAACACAAGTACACAAAGCTAAAAACAAATAAAGAAAATATATATTATTTTTTTATTTTAATATCTATTCCATTAAATGGCTAAGCGCTTCCAAGGGTCAAAGCCCTCATAATCATAGCCGCATTACAAACTATAATAAATTGATTCGGAGTGATGTAAATTTATGCAAATGAAATGACTACACATTCCATTTCTTGAATATTTTGTAGCAATAGTCTTTTCTATTGATGACGTCGCCATCTCTAGATATATAAAAAAGCATATTTTATCTTTCTTTTAAGATCGTGCCACTCTCTGCACACCACCACTGGATTTCCCAGTTGGCACTCCTGCCCAGCTGAAGCACGGTGCTGCGCAAAAACTGAACTATGAACAGTGTCCACCAAAGCACGAGTGCTAACCGGGAAATCCAGTGGTGGTTTGCAGAGAGTGGCATGATCTTAAAAGAAAGATAAAAGCTTTCTTTATATCTAGAGATGGTGATGCCACCAATAGAAAAGACTCTTGCTACAAAATAGCCAAGAAATGAAATGCGTAATCATTTCATTTGGATAAATTTGCATCACTCCGAGTCAATTTATTATAGTTTGTAATGTGGCTATGATTATGAGGGCTTTGACCCTTGAAAGTGCTTAGCCATTTAATGGAATAGATATTAAAATAAAAAAATAATAATATATATTTTCTTTACTTGTTTTTAGCTTTATATGCTTGTGCGTGTTAGCACATTTTATATATTTTGATTCATAACTAGCCATAAAGTATAAACTGTTTGCTTATATCCATTTTAAAGTGAATAAAGTCAATTCACAATCTTATACAATTAATAATAAACATTTTTTTATATCAATACTATCATTGTCATAGCAACAAAGCTCAATGCTTCATTGGTTAACATATTGACCATCAAAATCAAACAAGAAAAAAAAAATTTTATGACTGATATTTTACCACATACTGAAACTCATCTCAAACTTTAATAGGTACAATATACATATATAATAAGGATGATATATATATATATATATATATATATATATATAATCAAGAAGTTAGCAAATAAATAAAAAAAAGAAAAAGCTTAAAGATAAAAGTATCTCTTCCAAACATAAAGAGAGGGAGAGAATAAAAAAATGAAACTTATGGGGGGGGGGGGATATTAGAGCAATTTTAACAGTGAGTTAATTTGGATTAATTAATGATCATCATGAAAATGATATATACCATGTTATAAATATGTTTAATAATAATTTAAATTTAAAACAAATTAAATAAAAAATTACAAACTAAACTTACCAGATGCATGGCAGAGCTTCTTGGAGGATGAGGTTCCATTAACAGTTGAGATGGAGTTTGACCAAAATTACGAATTTGATTCTCTATGGCCTATAATTATGCAAGCATTATATATTTAAAAAAACTAAAAGAAAAATTTATTCATGATCATTATAGATCTAACTAAAAAAATAAAAATATTTTAATTATCATAATAATGCTTACAATTTCAAAAAGGTATGAATTATGCTAAACACAGAATATTTTCTGTTGTTATATTCTTTGTGTAAGAATACGATTAAAAATGGAGACATAATTGTATTTTCTTTTAATTTTGGAACTGTTCTTTGAATTAAAAATGAAGTTAACTCTAGTAATTATATTAAATAAATAGTGTTCTTCAAATCATTAGATTGTAATTAATCATCAGCTTAGCTCTAAAAATTTACCATTTCACCTGTTTTTTAAATAGTATATTTATGATAAAAATAAAAAAATCTATATATATATTATTTGATTGTTATAGTGAATAACAAAATTTAGAAAAAACCAATGAGAGAAGTGATGAAAGGCAAAAAAGTAGAGAGAAATTTTTTAAGTATAACATTATTTATTTTTTGTTGTAGTCATCAACATTAGATAAAAATATTTAAGATATACATAACTTCCCTCTCCCATATCCATAACATTTGGTTCCAATGCAGATACTGAAATTTTCAGAAAATAGTAAACCATGCTTTAATATGCATTTTCACACAAACACATATATAAGCATATCTATATAGCCGTGTGTCCATAATGATTATCTACTGCAAACAAATAAATTAAACTGTGGACTTTAAAATTAATTTCTAAGTTTTTTTTTTATTAGGTTTTTTAATCACAGGTCACCAAACTCCAGATAAAAAAGAAATATTGTATTAACTTTGAAACAATACCATAAAAAAATAAAAATATGGAATGACACTGTGATCATTATAATTGTATATAATACAATAACATGTAACAGTATTATCATCAGCTTCCAGACCAGTGATGTGCAACTTATTTCTAATCATGACCGTTTTTCTTAGATACATTTTCTATGCAATCCCTTATCTTAAACACAATTTTTATGAAACCCCTAAACCTTTTTACTAATCAACAAATACATAAAACCCACATAATTCTAAAAATATTAATATGTAAACCCACATAATTATGAAAATATTAATACATTCATATATAATTTATATTTATATAAGTATACATTATTTTATGTATGAAAAATTCTAATGAAAAAATAATTTTAACAAATCTAATAAAAAATAAATTTAATTTAATAATGTGAAATTTGCATTTCTATAGAGCTCATAATTGCTTCTACATTTGGTATTACATTAGAATTTGAGAACTATAATTCATTTTCTGGATCTAATCATGATTGATATTTCATTATTACAGTGAATAATTAAAAAGAAAAGCTACTTTCACATAAGTGGACTGATATAAAATGAATTACATTTTTTATTGCCTTTTTCTTCAGTTCAGAATAATTCATTTCCAATTGATAGGCCAAATTTCTGAGAAATTAGTGATTCAAATTGAGTGCACAATGTTTTGTTGTGCAAAAGATTGTTCTAAAATTGTCCTTTTTCATTTAAAAGAATGTTAAAATTAAAAATATCAACTATATATTTATTAATATGCGGGAATGACAATCAAAATAAATAAAAAATGCATCTAAATGTATGTAATAAAGAATTCAAAAGCATAAATATAATGCATTATATTTTTATCAAGTTTTGAGCCACATTGCATGTTCAGACTACTTTATATAATCTGGTGTGTGAAGGAACTTAAATGGTGAAAAGATGCAACTATTGCTGGGTTAAACCAGACAGAATATTATTAATTTTGTTTTATAATGGGATTTAAATGGGTCATTAGTTTTTATAATATTTTCCAAAAAGACTATATTTACATTTTATTTTTTTATTACACATAAATTTCTTAAAAATTCCATGACCCCCAAAATTCTTCATTGACTTGAGAGATTGTGTATCACAAATTGCATAATTATAAACACAGTTTTTCCCACCATATGATTATTTATTTTAATTTTGTTTCTAGATATTAGGGTACCTAAAAAAAAGAGCTGCCTTGAGTATTATAAAGGCAAATATTTATTATAATATCAAAGCAGAAAGATAAGTTAAATTTTTGAATTTTAAATACTACTTTCATTATTTCAAAGATATTTTTATTATTTTGAAAGATATTTTTAATAAACAGAAAATATGTTTTGTTTTTATAATTGCATTTCATTTTTTGAAATGTTTAAATTTATCTAATGGAAAATAAAAAAAAATATTTATGCTATATTAGTGAAGAAAGAAAGGTAAAACTTCTTAATTTTTCATAATCATTTCATTGTTTTAATATATTTTCATTGCTTCTAAAAATGTTTTAACAATAATTAAGTTAAGAAATAATTTTATTTTGCTACAACCTCTATTCAAACTGAGTTTGTAATTAATTATATAGAGAAGCATTGATTTAATTACAATAAAATGTATAATTAAAAGGTTATGGTTGGATAATATGTAATTCATTCTATAAAATTTATATCAGAGCCATACATTGCAAGATAGAAGAATCAATGGATACAGTATGATAATGCTATAATCTCAAGATAAATTTCTGGAGATTAACATTCATTAGTCAAAAACTCATTAATGAAGTCCAAAGCTTTTCATTGATGAACACATATAACCACAAATAGCAGTATTGTTTAGGATCCATTGACTATTCAAGCTTACAATACATGATTCTGGAGAAGATTAAATAGTTAAAAATATTGCTATAAAAGTAATAATTAGCTTTAATTATATTTATAATAAAATCAAAAAGTCATTCTGGATTCTAACTTCATTAAAAATTCCTTTTATTGATCTGAAACAGTTTATAGAGGATAGATAAATAGTTTAAAACTGATTTTTTAATAAAAGGGCAATAGAGAATTTAAATTAAATAGGCAAATGCTTTATTATATAGATTCATTCTGGATAGCAAGCTCAATTGGTTTCCCAAATGATTTGTATATTAAAAATTTTGTATGAGAAACAAAATATTATATAGAAAAAAATTAATTCTTTACCCTAAATTCAAAATGCATATCCCTCCCTTGAAAAGTCTGATTAAAAAAATAAAATTTGAAAAAGTGATAATTAATGAATAAACATTTTACACAAACATATTACTAATATTAAAAAACTATTAATTTGTGGATAAATATATTATATAATAAAAAAAAAAACATTTCAGATGGTGCAATTTTTTTTTTCTTGAAAAATTTTTAAAATTTACAATCCAATATTTTGAATCTTACCTAGACTGAAAATAATATTCCCTGAATCATGATTTATTAATTTGAAATAAAGCATGTGTAAAAAGTTAACATAATGTACATTTTTATATTTATTTTGATACATTTTATTTTATATTATTAGAGTTTATTTTTATAATTATCTAATTAATAAAATACTGATTTTTTTTTCAGTGTTATTATTATTTTTAAAAAAGCAGCAGTTCAAGATGAAACAGATGTACCAGATGATTGGAAGAATGCTATATTAATATTTAAAAAAGATGATAAAGAAGATATTATAAATTACAAACCTATCAGTCTTTTATCAGTTTTATAAAATTTTTTTTACCAAAATAATTACAACTCATCTACAGCAAACTTTGGATTTTAATCAATCTAAAGAACAAGCTGGATTTAAAAAAGGCACATCATGTCCAAGTATTGGGAGAAGTTACAGAAAAGACCAATAAATATGAGTTGCCAGTATGCTTTGGATTTCTAGATTATGAAAAGGCATTTGATTCTATAAGCAGTTCTTCAGTGATTAAAGCATTGGATCATCAAGATATAGATCAAAGATATTGTCATATTCTTAAAAATATTTATAAAAATGCAACACAACAAATTAGATTACATAATGATAATAAAAAGATTAACATTGAAAAGAATGTATGACAGAATGACTCCATATCTCCAAAACTTTTTGCAGCAGTTTTGCAAAAAATAATTTGTGAAATTTAAATGGGAAGCCAAAAGAGTAAAAGTAAATTATTTAGGTCAACTAGATTTTTGTAGATGATGTATTGTTTTTGCAAATAATGATTTAGAACTTCAGGAAATGTTGCAGGAGTTATCAGATGAAAGTAGAACTAAAAGTATATATTAAAAGAGCAAATAATATTCAAAGGATTTTCTCAAAAGAAGAAAATAAAGATTGACAATGATGAGTTAGACGAAGTTAACAATTACAAATATCCCGATCAGATTATTATTACAGTTGGAAACATAATGGATGAAATTAATCATAGACCTGAACTTGGTTGGAATGCTTTTAATAAAAATAACTTAATGCTAAAAAGAAATATGCTAGGTGTTTTGTCAGTTCTTAATTATAGATCTAAGACTTGGACACTTAATAGAAGAGCAAGCAATACAGAGTCTTCAAACCACTCAATGAAGAATGGAGAAATGCATGTTAAGAGTAACAAAAAAATATTGAAAACAAAATACCTGGATGAAAGAAGAAATAGGTGTTATTGACACCATTGAAAAAATTAACAGACTGAAGTTGGGATAGACATATTGCTAGAAGATAATAGATGGACAGTTGAAATCTTAAAACCAAATTCCAAGAGATTGTAAAAAAACCCTAAACATCACATGCTCACCATTTCTTATGCTGCGATTAAAACAGGCAAGACTCTCCATACAGTAGTGCCATTCACTGCAAGCCAGAGTAATCAATAGATTCCAGAAGGCTTGTGCATAAAATCCCTATCTAGTGCCTACTCATCCAATAGCGCCAGACTAGTTTCTAGCTTGTGGCTTTTGTCAGTGAGGAATTTTGAATCTGAAAGCACTGCACCTAGATCTTAGAATCTAATGCAACCCTCCTGAAGCCATCTTTTATCTCTACATAACTACAAAACTAGGAGAATAAAATTGAAAACATAATAATAGGTAGTAGTATCAACGATCATACCCATTGTTTGACAGTGCTGGTGCTACTCAAAAACAGTTAAATATACCATTTTAGAGGCAGCTAGTAATGCCTTGTAGTGTGTTATGCTAATTATCTCACAATTCACACTACTTTCAAGTGGCCTGTTCTTACCCTATAAATAATTGCTATTGAGTCTGCGCTATCATATAATTTAAGGGTGTGTAGATTTGAAGTCAACATAACATTTGAAATGTCATTTAATAAAGTATTATATTACATTTAAATGATGTACTATGAGTCCCAAAAATTTTCAAACCATCTCAATGGTTGTGAAGATGTTGCAATGGTTGTTATAAGCATGACTTCTTAAACAGTTATGGCAGTCGCGACATCTTCGCGAGACATTAGTTTGTGAATGTATTGATTTGTTTTTGTATTTTAATTTTGTTTAAACACTTAATTTACTATTAGAAGAATAATGTACATATATTAAATTTAATGTAAAAAAAGTTGTAAATAAAGTTTTTTTTCTTGTCGTTCAGTCTGATTAGTTTGTTTATCAAGTATTGCATCTTTTGGATGATCCTTTGCTATGTCAAAATCATTGGGATCCTCCCCCTATGCCCATTCCAGTGCTATGTGCTGACATTTTAATATTTTTTTGGTTCTTTTGGTGTTTCAAGTATTAGAAAAATAACATATATTTAATAAAATCTTAAAAATTCCTAAATAAATATTTTGTTATTGTCATTGTTAAAAAAGAATACATCTACTTTTTTACAAATGCTACCATATTTGTCGATTTTTAAAAAAAAAGACATTTACTTTTTTAATGTTATTTAAAAAAAAAACATAAAAATGTTAATTAGTTCTTGTTACTGTTAAAAAAGAATACATTTCATTTTGTCAAATTGATGCTGTATTTGTCGTTATTAAAAAAAGACATTTAATTTTTTAATGTTATTAAAAAAAACAAGTAAAGGTTAATTAGTTCTTGAAAGGTCACAGCCAGGTAGCATTATGTTTCATTGTTTTTCGTTAGCAAGAGTGCCATCAAGTGAACAGTATGGTCATTGATATTACTACCCAATAATATTTTCAATTCAAGCTCATTAGCTTATATAGTCATATAGGACCCTCAATACAGAGTTTTCAGACCACTCAATGAAGTATGGAGAGATGCATGTTAAGAGTAACAAAAATATTGAAAACAAAATACATGGATGAAAGAAGAAATAGGTGTTATTGACACCATTGAAAGAATTAACAGACTCAAGTTGGGATGGACATATTGTTAGAAGATAATAGATGGACAGTTGAAATGTTAAAACAGGATTCCAAAAGATTGTAACAAACCACTAAACATCACATAATCACCATTTCTTATGCTTGCTCAAAACTGGGATTAAAACAGGCAAAACTCTCCATACAGTAGTGCCACTCACTGCAAGCCACAGTAATCAATGGATGCCAGAAGACTTGTGCATAAAATCCCTATCTAGTGCCTAATCATCCAATATCCTCAGACTAGCTTCTAGCTTGTGGCTTTAGTCAGTGAGGAGTCTTGGATCTGAGAGCACTGCACCTAGATTTTAGGATCTACTGTAATCCTCCAGAAGCCACCTTTTATCTCTACTCAACTACAAAACTATGAGAATAAAATTGAAAACACAATAATATTTTCAATCCAAGCTCATTAGCTTATATAGTCATATAGGTCTGAACTCAGTTCAGTACCCAAGCATTTTGGTGTCTTTGGTTATTTAATAACCATAGCCACCACTATCCTATTGGGCAAAATTGATATTAAACCACTACACATCACATGATCACCACTGCTTAGGCTTGTTCATAACTGTTATTAAAACAGGCAAAACTGTATGGAGAATATTTGCAATAATGTCTGTTAATTGATAAGTTTTAATTCTTTCGGATGTGAAAAGGCCTACCCCCCCCTACATTGCAGGACTAAGATGAAATTTGTAGGCACTTGTTAAAGGTTTAAATTTATCATTGTAAAAATTGTTAATCAAATAAATTTGACAGTAATTTATTAAGGAAATCAATCAATGAATTATGTTAACCCGTATAATAAAATATCTGACTGTAAAAAATTTCCCATAGTTATATCCAGAGACAAAAAGAAATTCTAAAAAGAATTACAGTAATTTATTAAGGAAAATAAATGAATTACATTAACCCATATGATTATACTTATTATTATCTCACAAATTAGGTGAAGGGCCCAGTATTGTTATATTTATGTGCATTTTCCTAGAATCAACACCATCAAGCAGTTTCAACACACTAATAGAACAGTACCAAACAATTACAAATTACAACAATTATATACTCTTCAGCTACTGCATTCTAATATGGAATGATGGACAATAACCAAAACATGTCAAGCGTTAGCCGAGAGGTCATCGCAACCGCCTTGCAAGCAAGTAGTTGTGGGTTCATGTCCCAGCCGATGCTATGACATATGGAAAAAATCAAACAACAACCAAAACATTCAAAGTAGTCAAGGAAAATAGGATATAAAGTTTTGGTTATATTAATACAGTAATTTTTTATCAGTAAACTAAGACTTTGCTAAGATTGATCTAAACAAAATTAAATAAAAACAAAACCGACATTTTAATGTTGATGAATGTAAATTTACTTTATGTTCTGCATACCTTATTAAATTAAATTTTATATTGATACAGCACTTTATATTTAAAAATTTACCAATGAGTTTTTTTTCTTTCACATATTATTAACTGCATTCGTTTTAAAATAAATAACAAAATAAACTAGCATAAAAAGTTGGATTTTTAAATTTTAATATTAATACCATTTTATTTAAGGAAAAACAAAATCAGGCATTAACAAAAAAAAAACTAAAATTTTTTTAAAGTATAATGAGCAATAATGTAAACAGAAGAAATTTAGTATTTCATGCTTTGACAGTCCCAAAACTTTCTAAATTCTCCAAGCTAATTTATTTTCTTGCCAGAAATTGGAGTATGAATGTTTCAGAAAAAATCCTTTATATTTAGTAATTAGTAGGCTAACAGAAAAATAAAAACAAAAATACTCTTTGCAGTTTGTACTTTGAGTAAATTAGTTTAATCATTTTTATAATATCAGTGATTTTTAAATTTAAGAAATATATAAAAAAATAATGCTACCTTAATGCTTATTAAAATCAAAAGAATGAGTGATAGAAAAAGAAAAATCTAAGTATTAAGTTAACTTTATTATGAAACAATATTTAAATAAAATAAAAAAGAAAAAATATTTTAATATTTTACAAACTTGGAAAAATCAAATATGTCAATACTATTTGAAACTTTCAATAATGAGGCAACTTTGACAATGTTATTTTTTGACTTAAACAGAAAGTTTCTAGTGGCATATATATTATATAATGAGCGTTAATATATATATTACTTAAAATATATACATATGATTTCATAAATGAGTTATCAAATCGAAAACATATAAATCATCTTAAGGTATAACCATGGTCCTAAAATCAATAATATGTTATCAAACTATCAATACATTATTTTTTAAAACTATAATTTTTTCACATTTATAATTTTGTTATAAATTTCTGTTGCACATCACGAACCTAACACAATATTATTCTGCATGGATAACTTTTTTTTAAAAAAAAAAATTGCACTATTTTATTAAAAAAATAATCATATTAATTGTTTCTCTTTTAATTTTTAAAATCAGAAATGATTAACGTGGGTCACAACATTTTCTTCTTTTGTTATTCATTCTTTAAGTAAAGAGGATTTTGTTTTGCTTTCTTTTGACAGTCAGATTTTTATAAAAATCTTAATATTTTCAGAGATCTATTGAAATATAAATTTGTCCAAAACAACTAATTTATTATATTTTGTATAATAAATTAATGATTAAGTACGGTTATTTATCTAAAAATTATAATTTAATGTGATATTAAAATTACATATATACTGAAGCAATATATATGTAGGTGTTTACATAAATATGTTTAATGTTATGTCTATGTATGTTTATATATAAGTACTTCATGTTAAGTAATTTTTTTTATAAATGAATACAACTTTTTTTTAAAGAAAAAGTTAAAACACTTTTAAAAAGTTAAAACACTTTTAAAATAGGAATAAATGTATTGAGTGTGATGTGCATGGATAAAATTATATCAAGTCACCCTCAAAAATAATTCAATTTTTTGTTTAAGTAAATAAGTCAACTAACATTGCTAGGCAGATTACATAAATGTTTAATGGATTGCAAAGTTGCAGGTATCACATTTTAGTTATATATTTAAGAGCTTTATTTACTGCAAGACATACAGAGTTAATGATTTTTGCTAAGTAAGTAAAGTTGGTGAAAAAAAAAAGATCTCTATCTATTTAACCAAAAATAAGATATTCCCTTATGTTAGTTCACTAAAAATTATTAAAATATTTTGGCAAAATTCAGTAATAAGGTAAAAAAGATTAAGTAATACGTAATTATCTTAAGAAATGAAGTGTTAACAACAGGTATTCAGAAGTTAAAATATCCTAGTAAATTAGTGAATGAGGATTCCAGCAAATTTTGAGATGAACAGATTAAATAAATTATTAGTGAAAAACGAATTTCAAAAGCTAAACTTGGGTACCTTTTGTTTACAAATCACATATAAATTCAGCAAAAATTATTGTAATGATCTTCAATCCTCTTGCCGCATAAAGCTATGCCAGAGAAAGTAGAAATTATGTAGTAAAGAAAGCTAGTGTCACTCTATCCTACCATCCAATGAGAATGTGAGTTAGAAATTCTATAATGAAATCCATTCAAGCTATTGTTCTATAGTTCAATCAATTGCAAATCATGTCAACATGCCACCCAGCCTTGTATAAGATCCACCAACAGCTCTGAGAGAACAGAATGCTAACTATCTAAAGATTACACCAAAAGTCCCTTATCATTAATTAAGCAATAAATGATTCATTGCACTGTAAGCCCAGAAAATTCAACTGTCTCATAAATGTGATAAAGTTGATAAGAGAAGAAAACACTCCAGAAATTATAGACATATCCTATAAAACCTAATAGGGAATCCAAAAATGTAAATCACAAACTATAAAAGACATTACCCCAATGATACTATGCTGTGATTCATAAAGATAACTATGCTCAAATCCTTGCCTAGGCAAGTAAAGAAACATCTGAACTTTTAACTTGGACTTTCGATGATTTGAAAGATGTTGGTAAATTATTAATATTTTAATATTCACTTATATATTTTTCTTTTATATCAATATTTTAATTTCATATAATTTTACATGTATATCTGAACTAGCGACCAAATATGTACCTATATTTTTGGTCATCCTATTAATGAATATGTCTGTCATATGTTTATTACTGAGCAATCAGGTGACATGTGTAATATATTTTTCTTTTGTTTTTTTTATGAACTCAATAGCAATCTTTTTATCTACAAAATTCATTTGTAATATATATATAAATGCTTACTCTTGCCATTCCTTGCTCCTGCTCAAATGTTTTTTTTTCCTTTGAGAATAATTAATTTCTTTTTTAAATGTTTACTTTATTTCTATTTAAAAATATATTTATTGACATCAATAAAATTGTACAGATGAATAATAAATACACTTAGTTAAGGTTGGCTCATCCATTGCTGATGTTGGTCTGGTAGATGTATGCCAGAACCATTCTCTGCACTAGCAGATTGATATATGAGTAAATACGTACTATTTTGTTGGTATTGCCCACCCCTTTTGAGGTTGACCCAATAATGCTAACTTATCAGCTGGGATACATGTAGTGTGAAATCAATGCCTCTCTAGTAGAATCCAACATGTTGCAACATAGACTACTTCTTCCACGATACACTACAATGTGGATATATCAGGTCCAAAATTCATGTAGAGTCTGTGGGCCATACTAGTAGGCTCCATGTATTATTAAACAAAAATCTAGAGGATAGTATCTTGTCCTTGTTTTGAAGAGCTTTGAGCCTATCACAAAATATAGCATTGGGGTCCGGTGTTGGTTGTGTGAACTTTGTCCTGCACCTTGTGTACCAAAAAGCGTATGTCAGGAAGATAGATAACCTGATAACTGTAAAGTCTCCAGAGAAGAGACAACCCCTGATGTCCAGGATTTTGTCCACTGCTATAATGCAGTGTTGAGAGATGACATTTCGAATACTGTTATAGCTTGGACATATATTTAACAGATGATTAAAGGTCTCCTCTCCTCTAGAACAGGCATGACAAATTGGGTCTATTTTATTTAGAAACCGCTTATAGTATAAGAATGTATTAGTTGGCATGGAGCCCATATTCACCTTGATCAGATAATCCAAAACTTTGGGTTCCAGTAGCAGATATTTAAATATTGTGGTGATTTTATGATTGCTGCACCCTAGGTGAGCATAAATAACTGTATTTTCAGGATTCAGCAGGCGATGTGCCTGCCAGATGTTGATTTTATCATTAAACTCTGTTGTTGAGTGCCCGATGTATAGAGATTGTTGTTTAATAATGGTGTCAAGCCATGTGTGTTTACTGGGGGGAGGTCTGTCAGTAGGTATTACAGTCTCTATAATATCTGATAGAGGGTATTTTTCCCCCAGGTTTACTAAAAGTGATTGCCCTTTTTGGAAATTGTCTGAATTGAATGGAGACCCATACCGTTCTGTCTCCTGTGAAACTGAAGTCTGCGGATGCTAATTGCAGTGGCCCAACCTCTCCATAAGAGCTGACCACAGAACCTCCGAATTTGTAAGCTGAATGATTTGGTAACTGTCATTATTGACAGATAGTAATTTATGCTCGCCATAATCTTCATATTAATCAGAGCAATCTTCCCTTGTAGGGACAGGTATGTCCTTGACAGCAACTGAACCACCTTAGTAGCATTGCTTATGATGGATTTTTGTAGGCAGACAGACATAGCAGTCTGTGACTTGAAGATAGGAAACCCCAGAAAACAATGAGGTTCCGCTAAAAAATTGGATAGTATTTTCCTACCAGTGTTGATGCACCAGGATGATGACTTGTGAGGATTGATGGATAATTTATAATCTTTAGTATAATTGGTAATTATGGAATGAAGTGTCTTCAGATGTTTACGGGATGGAAGAATCACAAGTATGTCATCCATGTATGCAAAAACTTTGATGTTTTTTTTTAAGCCGAGGCACATATATCCCTGGAAGCTGATCTAGCTCTTTAATCAGAGGGTCAATGTACTTTATGAACAATAGACCACTCAATGGTGATCCTTGTGGTATGGATCTTGAAGGGGCAAATCCGTCTGAGTAATGTCCATTTATGGAAATATGAAATGCCTATTATTCAGGAGATTGTCCAATATCTGAATTATCTGTTTTGATATGTCCAACTGAGATAGCAATTCAAGAAGAATGTTGACATATACTGTATCAAAAGCATTGGACACATCCAGCTGAACTGCCACAGGCCGGGATTTTCTGTTAGATCTAATGTGATCAAGCATAATTTTCACTTCACCAATTGCAGTCAGCGCTGATGATCCCTTCCTTGCATATTGAGAGGCCGATATATCCTGTAGAATGGCATCCTGAATTTTTTCTTTTATTATACCCTCCATGACTTTGAACAAAATTGGTGTCATCGATATCGGACTGATACTGCTAAGAGAGGTAGGATCCCGGTTCTTTTTAATGAATGGGACCATGGTGAAAATCCAGATTAGTTAAACACACATGAAATTCCAGTTAACATGAAACTGATTTAACTATTTCACAGATGGTAGTGTCATAGCTGCTAGTGGTAGCTGATTCATTGAAATTTTGTTTTCTTTTTAAAACTGCAGGAAAACTATGAGCATGATGTTTACAGAATTCTCTGCTGTTTGAATTGCTTTTTAAAATGGCATATCATATGTTAAAATCAGACAAAATTTGGATTTTTTATCAATAGGTTCATTTAATTTTTTTTTTCTGCTCAGTTTACTAGATTGCACACACAAAAAAAGCACAATTTTCATTTTGGAAAGATTCTGTAGTAAAATGGATTAAAGATGTCTCAATAATTCAAGGCTTTCATCTTGACAAAAATGTAATATATATTTATATTCAAATATAATGTAGTGGTTTATGTATAGTGTAATTTTGGGGCTCATAAGTATTCAATTTTAATTTTTTATTTTATTTGTGTAGTGTTTTAATTTTTTCTATTAAAATTATTTTTAAAAATTATAATTTATTAATGTGTTTGCATTTGTATTAGTGTATGTAGTATATAATTTATACTTGTATTCAAATATAATACAGTGGTTTATGTTTAATGTCATTTTGGGCTCTGATCCAAGTTTGAGGCAACCTTATTTTATAGACATAATGATTGTCAAAAGGTTTAATAATTTATTAGTGTGTTTATATTTGTAATTAGTGTTTGCACTTGCTTATCTATGTTTGTATAACAAGATTTTTATATATAAAATTAAGATATTATAGACCATTGCAATATAAATTTTAAGACAAATTATCAGATGCACACAAAGGTTGCAATTGATAAAGCAATCACAAAATTTTCTGGGCATAGTATTATGTGAAAATATAAACTCTTAAAACTAATAAAGAGAGATTTAAAGTGGTGTGTGTAGTGATAGCCACAATTGGAATGTATACTGCATGGAATTGGATGCAGGCAAAGAATCAAATCCTGATTTTTGCCTATGCCTTGGTACTCATGCTGTGGAGTCAGTAGTTTTGTCACATCTTGCATCACATTATTTTCAAATCTATAGCTAGCAAATGAGCTATATGCAAATAAATTATATCTCTGTGGGACAACAAATATAACAAGATAGCATTGCTGGTGTACAAAAAAAAATATAAACATTAATGATGTACACAAAAAATATAAAATAAAAAGATGAAACTCATTTTATCATTAATACAGACAGTAGCCTTCAATTTCTAGTTTTGGATAGACAAGAAGCCAATTGGTATGAGACAAATGCATATTCACCTTCTGGAAATGATTTATTTTGCATCTTTTATTAGGATGAATCTTTTTCTTATAGATGCCTTGAGATTTGTTAACTGTTGGGGTATGGATGTATGTGTGTGTGTATATATATATATATATATGGATTTTGTATATATATATAATATGTATAGGTATGTTTTGAGGATATCTATGTACATATTTTTTGACATACATGTATATATATAAATTTTTATATGTATATGAAGTAATAGTTATATTTTATATCCTTTGATATTGTAGCTCTGATGAAGATTGCAGGACAGTCAAAACTGTCAGGAAAATAAAGAAATATATTAAATTTTTTTTACATTAAAGTGTATATTAGGGAAATTATTGTAAACAATATAAATATATGAAGAAATGCAAAGAAAGTAAAGGAGAAGAATAAGAATGTACTTCAACCCACTGTGGCAATACATAATGTCTGAAAGTCTTTTAATTAACCTCACTCTTAAAGAAAAGTAAAAACATGAAGGAATCAGGGGAATTTGAACCAACCCTCATTGATAAGTATATAAAATTTCTATTGACTGCTGCCACTGTTAGAATAGCCCAGTTGGTCAGAGAATTGTTTTAAAATTTCAATATTCAAAAATCTAAAGATGTAAGTTTGACTCCTATGCTAATATTGTTAATGGCCAGGCCAACAACACCCGAAGAAGAATGGAGAATACTACTAATTAAAAATGTTATGTGATCACTAACCTATGTTGTCTATTTGTGCGTTATTATTAACAAGTTGTTTGTATTTGAAAAGTTTAAAATTTTCTAAACATTCAACATTTAATGATAGATGATGGAAATAGTCCAACATATCACATTTAATATACCATCATCACAAACCATCAGGCAAATATCTGATATATCTTTATAATTTAGACATTTGATATATAACTATCAACATTTTTCTATTTCTTCATCTGCTTCTTTTAAGATATTAATGATAAATTCCATCATTCATAGAAGCTTTTCCTTCTTCATAAATTTAATTGCAATATCACTTCTTCATTTAAAATCCTGGGCAATTTAGAAGATATAGTAGTTGTAGGAGGTCATCTTAATTAAATTTACTAATACTAATTTTATAGAAATTTGCCTTCACTATTCATTGATTAATTAATCACAATATATATATTTAAAAAAAAACAACAATTAATTTTGAATAATGTAACCCATTTATTATTATTAATCTTATTTTCCCCCTCATTCTCTCTAGTTTATAATCTTTTTTATATAATGAGTAAAAAATAAAACTTTTTTCTCTACATCGGAATACAAATGCTATGTACTGATCCAAAAGAACCCAGTAAGTAATATTGCCAATGACATAATTAATATATATTTAATAATACAGTACATGAATCCATTTTTGTCAACTAAAATTAATAAACATATATTACAAAAATGTATATCAATAAATTTTTTGAAAAGAAAGTCTCTCCGATATATTTATGTGAAGTTTTTTGACTTTATATTACAAAAATATTTATTATTTTCAATTTCTTTATTGTAAAAGAAAAAAAAAATCAATCACATTATATAATAATTTTTCATTGATTTTGTTTCATTTCACTGAATCATATCATCCTATTCCCTCTATAAATTACATTATCTTGAATATCTTTAAGTATAGTTAGTATAAATTACATTATCTTGATTGAATATCTTAAGGTATAGTTAGTTAATCACAATAAATTCAGTGCATTCCATTAATTGACATTTTTATTACAAGACTTTTCAAATATTTTGGCACGTTATATGTTAATAAAGGTTCATTTACATATATCTTGGAAAAATATTTGATTGGTTATACATATATACAAATAGACTATGACGACATGGTCTGAACATCGAAGTTAATTTTGTAATAGCTTGGTTAATATATAATGTGCAAGCGAATTTTTATCAGTGATAACAAATAAAAGAAGGAAATTAATAATGCTATTAAAAGAATATTTTTCAGTTTCATTATCAATATAGCTAATTCTACAGGCAAAAAGAAAAAGACAAGAAAATAAAAAAATAAAGATCTATTCATGTATGTATATAATGGAAAAATTAAACAAACAAAACAAAATTTTCCATTCTCCCAGAAACAATAAGTCCGTAACTCTTTATAACATTTTTTTTTTTTTTCATAATTATTTTAGGTTTATACCAACAAGCACGATTATTATAAGCAAAAAAGTTTACTAATCTATTTTATTTCACATTGTTACTTTTTAGATATACTAATGTATTCACCAGTGATTTAGATCTAGGCATGAATAGTAGTAGTTTATCATGGTTATTAAGATAATAAATACTCCAAAATAATAACCGATGATAGTATAGAATATATAATGACCACAGCAACGTAAAAAATTATTTGTTTCAATAATACTTCATTATTTCTAATGTATACAGTGATATCAAAACAATCATAATAGATTTACAATGTTATTCTGACTATTTTGTTTTTTCCATTTGGAGATCATATTGAATGTTGTTGTACGTGAACATCAAAACCTTCAGACATTTATTAACCGATTTCCCCCCTTCCCTTCTTTTTTCCTTTTATTGATAGTTGGCATATTGTATAATGCCCAGGTGTCTTCAAATGTTTTCGATGATGCTAGGAGTTGATCTCTCTTCTGGATTTTTATCATTGTTTTTTAAAAAACTTGTGTTATAGGAGGTTATTTATTGAATGCTATAAACACAACTTATGAAAGAAAAGTAAATATTTGGCTTTAAATATTTGCTTTTTTAAAAAATAAATTAAATAAATGAATGTACTGTAATATTTGACACAATTTGTTTAGTACACAGTTAAAGATATCTAAATCGATTCCCAGCGCGCGGGCGGGGGGGGGGGATCTTATTGTGATCAAGTGAAAGAAAATTTTCATTTTGGTACTAGACATCATAAGCAACTGACCATACTAATAACATTAAGAATGTTACGCAAAAAATATTTAAAAAAAAATTATAAATAAAATGCAAAATTTTGAGTTTTGTTCGTAATATTATCTTTATATTTAAAAAAATAATTATGCAAATTAAAAAAAAACTCCATAAATACTTATACATGTGTGTGTAAAATTATAAATAAAATGCTATAAAAATTTTGAGTTTTGTTCGTAATAATATCTTTATATTTTTAAAAAAATAATTATGCATATTAAAAAAAACAAATACTTATACATGTGTGTGCATTTACTGAACACATTTTGTTTTTTAAAAAGGCAACTTACTAATTTGAATTAATCAAAAATTTATTTATTCCTTCTTGATTCATTATTATGAATAATAAAAACTAGACAAATTTATGCTCTTTTCAGAAAATTAATTTTCTCATATCTCATGATGCTAGTAGGGATTGTGGCCAGTCTGGCTGTTCTAGTAAACTGACCATGAGGGGTAAATATGTCGCACAAATATCTTCGCAGATGATATTTACAGGTAGGCAGAAGAATACGCCTGCTGTGTTTCTACCACCACAGCAGAAATATAAAACAAAGATTTCAAACAACAATTAACACAGCTGGAGATGAAGGATTAAAAAATCATTACGTCTATAAATCATTTGGTAGTAAAAGTGAACCAGACAGGTAGGGCCAATTTTTTTCAATTCTAATATATTCAAATTGTCGAATCGTTCATGTTTTTATAGGATATGCATTTATTTGCATTTAAAAAAAGGAAGTTAAATTAGTAAGATAATTAGGTTTAAAGTTTTAAGTGTATAAAATAATAATAATAAAAAATATGTAAAAAAAAAAAGAAAGAAAGAAATCAAAATTGTTAATTATGTGATTATAAAAAGCTTACTTCTCTCATAACAGTATCTGTCATATCTTCCAAATCAACACTTCCTTCATAAGTGAGATAATAAAACACATTGGTAGCTCGAACTGCTTCTGGACCTAAAAACAAATACGGAATATTTTTTTAAAAAAAAAGACAATGCATTTAAAGTTTTATAATGTTTTTTTTTTTTTTTAAAAAAAAAAAAATCCTTTAAATTAGTTTACACTGTTCACGTTCACATAAATGTTCTGGACATTTATACAGAAAAGATAATCTATATATTTTAAATTTAGCTTTTATTCATGCTTAGCATCCTTTCGATATGTAACAATATCATAAACATAGCACTTTTACTTCTTTAGTGTTCAGATTCTGAACACTAAAGAAATGAAAATGCTATGATTATAATAATGTTATATAGATCAAAAGCATGAATAAAAACTAAATTTAAAATATAAAGACTATCTTTCTGGTAAAAATGTCCAAAAACATTATGCGAATATTACAATTACCCAGAAAAAAAAAAAAAAAACTTTGGTATTGAGATACACATTTTATGTATATAGATAATTATCACTAATGAATACTTTAAAATGTGACTTTTAGATGGAGCTCAATAATTAATTCATTTAAAATATTTTATTAAAATTTAGCAATGCGATGACAAAATAATGAAAAAATCGACTGATTCTTAATATTTTATGATTTGACATATATATTCTTGTCATTTCTTAATTTTTATTACTTCGCAATGATACTACAGTATTAGAATGTTAAAATATTTTTTTTTTTTACAAAGTGGAATCAAATAATATAATGATTATAGTACTGATTTCCATTAAACAATCAATGCCGATTGGTAGATTAAATAGAAAAAGCATAGAAGCACATTTTAAAGATATTAAATTATATATATATTCTATTATAAATATTGATATTAACATTTTTCTTGTGCTTTTAACAATAAAATTATTATTTATCTAAATAATATTTTGCTAAACTACTTCCTAGAAACAATATTATCACTCTATACATGCTTAAATTTGTTATTAATACATGTATCAATTTAAGAATGTCATTTATGTTTTGTACAAATATATTGCCAAATAGATTTATAAAATAATAATAATAAAAACATATATATCAAAGTTTTCTTTTTTAATTTGATGCTAATTTATGTTTTATTAGGTTCTTGGCCAAAAAAAAAAAAATTAAGAGGGAGTAGCAAAAATTAGTGACAGTTTTAGACAGAAATTCTTTTCATACTGGATCTGTCAATAATCATAAATATGTATTCTGATAAAAGTTAAAAGATGGACTTTGGAAACAGTATATAATTTAAGATGGCATATTTGCTTCAAAGATTGGTTTGTAGAATCTCACAAAATTTATCCTTAATTTTTTTTCTCTCTCTTTTCTTTCTGGAGATAGAATTGCATACTTATAGGTGATTGAAGATGAATGAAATCTCCAATATCATAGCCAATATGGCTCTACTAAGACTAACTCTTAAGAAGAAGTTTTTGATCAAATATAAAATCTTTGCAGTTATATAAATAGCTTTTTTAAATATATTACTCATTATTATATAATTAATACTATGATAATTATGTAACTGTCTTAGGCTGAAATTAATGTTTTACATAATATTTCTATAGTACTTTATGCTTTAAATAGTCAAATTAATTTTCTCTTTCACATCAAAGAATTATTTTTATTTTTTTGCTTTATATTTTTTTCTAATACTGATATTTTATAACTATATTTGTTTAATTGACTAACTTCAGATAAATAACTTATTAATCATGATAATTCACTAAATAAATTGTTTTCCTCCTAATAAAAAATTGCTATTGCATTTTTAATGACTATTAAATAGGTCCTTTTCAAAACTCTTCAAATAAGGATATCTTTCAGCATAATTATAAAGGTAATTAATGATGAAAATACATCTTCAATAAATTTTGAAATTCTTTTTTGAATACTTATTAATTTAAAATTGTTAGCATAAAATGATAAATTTTGGTTTTGCAAGATCTCTTAATTTTTTTATTTCTCTTGGATGGCAATGCTAACACACTTCTGAATTTCATAAAATCCTGAACACTATAAAGTTCATACTATTTAGCAACATAAAATTCAGCACCAAGTAAATAAACTGAATATTACTGCTAAAACAATCAAACAAAATACTCAAAATTTAATAAAACTTTTCAGATTAAAAAAAAAAAAACACATTTAATTTAACTTGTAATCATTGTGTGTAAAACAATTGTCAAATGAAAATATCACTAGTGGCAATTCATTGCAGAACAATGCCCTTCCAGAATCTGGCCATATCCTAATCAACTTCTGAACAGTGAACCTTTATTCTACATTGATTTATTTGCTAGATATTAATTTATCAAACAATATTTGAATGTCTATCTAGTTGATGAAGATTAATTATCAAAAAAAATTTGTAAGATTAATGGAAATCATTATCTATCTAACAACATTTCTAAGAATTACCAAGACTTGAGTCTTTTATATATTCATAATTAAAATAAAGATGATATTTATATGATATTGTTCTTAATCAAAATGCAAAAGATCTACAGTTGATAGACATTTATCTAAATTGATGAAAATTTGTCTAAATAATGTATATAAAGAATGTAATAGTTCATTATAAAAACTTAAATACAATGGTTGAATAAAACAGCATTAACACGTAATATTAATAATATATTTTTGAGATATGTATTACAAAAATTTCTTTCATTTATGGATAGAATCTTTAAAGAATGTAGAGCGCATCTAAACAGCAAATTGATATTAGTTTCATAAGTAGGTGAGAAAAAATGTTGAACCTATCTCTTTCTAATAAATGTTTCAAGATAAAGATTTTTAAAAAGAATGGCTTCCACTTACTAATATTGGGACAATAAAGTTTTTCCAAAAACAAATGTGATTGAAAATTGTGATTACTTAGGCTGAAAAAATATATGCAGAATTATAATAAAAAAACAAGATAACAGCAGAAGGAAAAATCTCTACAAAGATAAAGACTTTCAATGCCTTCAAAAATAAGCCATTGTGAGCTCAATATAAAAATTTATACATATCCTACTATTTCAAAACCATTGGTTTCTGATATAAATACTGGATTGAATGCATTTAAAATGGTAGATGAATAAATGGAATATATTGGACAAATCACTGACTGCACTGCAATAGTTTATCTGATGAACCACCAAAAGTATCTTATCAAACAGAATCTACTAACTATGAAAATGGTAGAAGATCATCATGTATCACACTTGCAGATTCTTTGAACATTTTATAAAATCAAGTTAATTCCATAATGCAAATACTATATCATACGGCAATTCAAATATTCAGTTAAAAACATGAGGGCAATGTTTTATATCTTTCATAAATATCTTAAGCAATATTACTGAGCCTCTATGTACCAGTATCCTTTAGACAAATAGTTATTGATCTAAACTGTGGCTATATACTTTGTGAATAAAGTATCACAGGCATAACTATTGTTTTATCTAATTCCTATACATAAGTCATTTCAAATCAGAAATAGATAATCATTCAACACATGGCACAACAATAAAACATTATTGCAATAATAAATACTAAAATTAGCATACTAATTATAAAATATTAAACTCCATTAACAAAACCAGACTGAATTTAATATTAAAAATAATTTATTTATATTGAAATTGACTATCCAATGGTCCATAACAGAATCAATGAATACTTTGGAAGTGTGCACATATAAATTTAAAATGTGTAAAGAAAAAAAAAGAATACAGATAAAAGTTATGTTTATACATGTGAAAATGAAGTCTAGAATGACTAAAATATTAATTAATTAGGTAATAATAACTACTGATATTTTGAAATAGTTTGAATTACTTAAAAGTAATAAAGAGCTCTCTCTGATATAAAAGAATATTTTATTTAATTTCTGATTCTAATAAAAATTTAAATTATTAATGTCATATATGAAAAATAATTTGTATAAACAAAGGTGTTTGTTTTAAAGGACATGTAATTATAAAAGATTCAATATATATTTATACTTAAAAAAACAAAATTAATTAAAAAATAAATTTTTTGAAACAATATTTTTTGATGAAAATAAAATAACAATCATTGTATTGCAATTAAAATCTTGTTTTTATTAAAAAGCAAGTAACATAGTTAATTTTAATTCTTCTGATATTAATGCCCAATTTAATTTAAAAATCTGGAGAGTCAGAAAAAATGATTGCTAGTATAAAGGATGCTGATTAAATTTGGGGGCATTATCTATGTTTAGTTGAGTCATGCATGTGGAGTCACCATTTATTACATCTGAAGTGCAGATAATATAGAAGCTAAATGTGAATTTACAGTTGTAACCAGTTGAATTGTCTGTTCCATATAATCAGGATATTTATATAAGGCAACCTATATATGAAACCAAATATGTGTAGAACTGCAGATGAAAAAACTTACTGCTGAAAAAAAAATCACAAGTATATATATTCTAAATATTTGATTAACCTTTTGAAATGTGGGAATTCTTATTTATCAGATTGAGTGAAACTTTATATTTGTCAAATGTAAAAATAATCAGAATTGTTTTAATTTAGCTTCTAAAAATTGAATTATTTTACATTCAGATTGTTTAAATGTAACAAAAAATTTAAAATAAAATTAATAATTGAAGAAAAATAGCATGCAGTAAAACAAGAAAATTATTTTTCAACCAATTATAACATGCAATCGCTATTGATTTTTCATGTCTTAGAAGTAGAAATGTTGACTATTCACTTCTGTTATCTTTTCTTAATCTAAAATTAAATATTTTAAGTAAAAATGTAAATCTAGCCACATTATTAATCAATATAGTGTGAAAAATAATTAAAAATATGTAAATATTTATGAAAAATAGTTGTGGTTTGCCAGTTATCACCAAATGTCACTGATATGCAAATAGTGATTGAGCATTATTCATTTGTCTTGATTATTTTTCTTCTAAAAATTAAATTTTTTCAAATAAATGTTGATATTTTGATACATTATGTAAAAACTTAATTATAAATGCAAATAATTATGGAAAAAATATTTATTTATACTCAAAATCTATTATGAAGGCATAAAACATTTTGCATGTGATTTCTGACTTTGACAATTAAAAACTCTCAGAAAATGACTGCAATTGATAGTCAGTGTTTTCAAGCACCGTATAAGGTAAAAGAGGACAGATAGTCAAGTCTTTGTAATACCATATATGGCAAGCAAAATTTGATTTTTGCTAAAATACTGCCAATGTGGACTTTTTAACTAAAATTTTAAATATAGATTAAGCTTGGAATTTACGATAAAATGAGCACAAACTGATAAAAATGTAACTAAAAATGGCAGAGAGATGGTGTAAAATGAAAAATTATGGGATTTTATTGAAATTGCCAGTGAATTGGTAATTAAAAAGAATTAATCCCAATCCTAAAAAAGAAAAAAATTCTTTATAGCATAAAAGGAAAATACATTTCTTTTAAATTTTCCCTTGCTTTAAAAAAAGAGGATTAGTAAACAACTTTGAATAAAGTAATAAATAGATTGCTAATGAAAATAAATTAAAAAAAAACTACAAATTTAGAGAACCAAAATAACTAACTAATGAAAATATCAAAAGAAATTTTTTTAAAAAAAGTTTAGTTTTTTTTCTTTTAAAATTTGGTTTTCAAAATATTCTTTATAGACAGATTAATTAAAATTTAATAGAATTGTCAAATTTTATTTTATTACCTCAAAGTATTTTTATGTTAATAGCACATAAAAATCCATATGTTTAAATAATAGAATTATTTACATATTATGAAAATGACTTTATCATAGGTTAATCTAATAATTAAAATTTAAAATAATTTTATATGATAAAATGTATGTGTGTGTATTGTACTTGCCCAGATTACAGCTGTATGTTACAGTACATGAAAAAAAGTTAATTGATTTTATTTCACTTCATTTGACTTGCTTTATGGATAATGGAGGTATTGAATTATAAACGTTAGTTATATAATATACATGGCAACCTAAAATTTCAAAATAATATCATTATTTATTATTAATACTGGCATCAAATTATAAATTGGTTGTGATCAATTTTAGGGGAAAATATAAATAAATAAATAAATAAATAAATAGATACTGAAAAATAATGAAGTGAATCACAAAATGAACCACTTGAATAAAATCATTATTATTAATTACTACATGTCCATTTTGTTATTACATTCACAAAAACAGCTTATTTATTACAACTTAAATATTTCATATATAATTGTTTATTAATTAGTTTATTGGAATATATTATTAAAGATATATGTTAAAAATATTCATTAGAGTATAGAAAGGTCATGTGAATTCTTAGTTTTTGGTTGAAAATAAAAAAATAATATTGAAATTGTAAAATGAAAAAATTTTCTTTTATTTTTACTGTATCCAATATTTTTAATCTTCATTTTTATTTATTAAATGGAGATACATTTTATTAGGCTGGATTAAGTTATTGAGTTCAATTGAACTAGTAACATTAATGTCAGAAAAGAGAGATTGTAATAGAACAGAAATGCTTCAACTTCAGTCATAACTTTTATTACTGTCTGGAATGGAAATTTTTATATTTGTCTTTAAAAATTATTAATTTTATTTTAAAAGTGATTAATTTCAAAAATAATGGAAGAATAAAAAAATATGACTATCTGCCCATTCAATTTGGGGCAGTGCATTGAAGAAATTCCAGGGGAAATGGCAAAATGTATTATATATAAAATCCCATCAAAATTCATCATATTGCATTGTTAAAATCTAAGATTTTATCTATGTATTTGTGATGAATACAAACCTTATGATGTGTATATGGATATCATATTTTTGATCAATGAATTCCACAACATTGATTAAATTGAAATTCCACAACATTGATTAAATTGAAATTTCACTTTAGCCACTTGGAAAAAAATGCTAGCATTTAATACTTATTTGGATGTAATTGAATTTTGTCAATGGAGGAATGTCTCATTTCATATCATTGCAAATAAAAGTAGAATGCCAGAAGTGTATAGAGTTGCCTTATCTAACCAACTACTCTTTATCAAATAAATTGGACATGTATTTGAATGAAAAGGAAAGATATTGGAATAAATGACTTCTGATTATAATTATTCATGCTTATCTTCTCTACTTCAAGAATTGTTTCTATGCATTGAAATCAGAAATTAAGGACTCCAGGAACCACAATGCAACTGTTGGTAAAAAGGAAGAATGATGTGGTAGAATAACTGTGTAAATTTTTTGTTTAGAAAAAAAGTGTTTTGTTCATATTTCTATTTTAAAATATAAGAAGCTAGCTACACAATAAAAGGTTGGAGATATTTTTCTTTATTTTAGTTTAAACTCTTATCCAATGAAATAAATTAATATATGACTCAATAATTTCAAATAGACATTTTTTTAAAATTTAACTTAAAGAGATTCATATAAAAGAGTTTAAATACAATCAATTTCATGTTAGTTCAATTATTTATAACTCATATCAATAGATGAATAAAGTCAATTTTATTTAATCATATTTTTGAATATATATTTTATTTAAAGACTAGGGAAGATATCTTGAAATTTCTCCAACAGTTCTTATTGTCTATTGTCCTACTACATATTTTGGATACACACACATATTTATTCATTATTCTTTATTGATTTTTATAGAGTAATAGACTATCAATTAATATATATTAAAGATAAATTGGATTTGTACTTTTCAACAGGCTATGATTTTAGTTAATTGCACACGTCTTTTTTTTTTTTAATTTTTATTAATATCATTATTAATTCTTATTATAAATGAATAAATTTAAAGTTAATTGAAGTGTGGTGGACTTGTCTAATTGTTTTATAAGTATACTAACCAATTTATAATAATAGATTCATAGAAAATAAAATGAGCTGTCTGTACAAAAAAAACTTCATTTTTCTTTTCATCATTGAATCATAATCTAAAAGTCAAACCAATATTGATAAGTGAAGTGTAGTTATATACATGTGCATTTTATTATATGATTATTGTTAAGCTTAATTAGATATAAATTTTATGTTGTTATTACATTGAAATAGTTGTTTGCTTTATGTGAGTTAACACCAGTTGTATAAATAATTTCATTAGTTCATGATTAATTATTAAGGGCTTACTTACCTTGTCCAGTTATAAAGATCTTGAAAGATTTTAATCTATCATTAGTCAGAATGATCTGCCTTAATTATTTTTAAATTTCTTAGAGATAGATCTCAATCTCAATGTTTATCTTGACTTAAAATATTTATGTAGTTTAATTGTCATAAAATCCATTTTAATAATTGATTGACTGGAAATTTAAAATAGGCAGATGGGATTAGTTGTTTGTAATTTGGTAAATATCCAATAGAAACCTATAGTAAATTTGATATAATGATATGATTGGATATTAATAATTCAAGATTATCTAATAGGTTTATTAAAAATATGTTCTTGTAGAGTATTTCATTTCGATATATAACTTAAGCAATAATTGTATATTGATATAAAGTAGGTTAATATTATTTAACATTTTATTAAACTTAATATAAAACTGATTATGGTTTTGTTTCATTAAAGATATTGTAAGTTTATAAAACATTCTCTAAGTGTTATCATAGCCATTTAGAAACTAGTTTATCTAGATAGGGAGTATCATTCAATTTTAATGTAAATTTACATTACTATGTGTAATATTTAATTAGTAAAGTATATCAGAACTTAACTGATTTGAATTTGATTTCATTCAATTATAAATAATATGGATTATTGTCCCATTATAAATAATAGGACAATGATATATGATTTCACTGCTTATTGTAGTTTATTTTGGGATAATGAATAGATTTGATAATATCTGAGGGAATGATCTTGTTTGATTTCTTTTGTTTTAAATGCTATCTAAAGAAATTAGATTTGGATAGAGATTGTTGTCAGTATTTTACTTTATTGCAGTAAACAATCTAAATATGTACTGGAAAAATTGTTATTGCATAGTGTAATTAATGAATGAGCTAGATAATTTTTTACAGATTATAACTGAGTTACTATTTATTGGTACATGATTTGCTCTGTTATAAATAATATTTAAACCATAAGGGCATTTCTTCATTATCTTTTATTTAATTTTGTGGTGGTAATAAATGGTTGTGTAATAACCTATAGGGAAATTTATTTTATTACAAATGCTGACCAAACCAGTGGAGAGATAATAGGGTAGAAAATCAATTATTATTATGTTACAAAATGGCTGCCCAACTAAAGGCTGATGATGATCATGTACTGGTGACCATCATTACAAAATGGCTCCCCAAATCTATGGAGCTATTAATTAAGAGAGTAGCATCATTAATAGCTCCTTATAAAATGACACTAAAACACTAAACATTTAGGCTAGATTTATATTATTATAAATGATGTCTCAATTCCTGAGGCATACTAAAGTTTTTCTATTCTCATCCCCTATTCTAATTTATATTCCATTACAGTATATATATATATATCACACCTCCTCTAAATTCAAGCACCATTTAAAAATAGTTTAGTTTTATATATTTTAAAAATAAAAGTTGTGATACTTTATTTTATATTATATTACATATGTCCATATAATGATCAACAATCTTTCTATGTAAAATAAAATAAATTATATATTATTAAAATTTTTTGGACTATGAATATAGGGCAAGTAATAATTAATAACAAATATTTTTGTTACTAGTCATACAAATATGTACTCAGTGATCATTTATTATTTATATATATTAGTAAGTCCAACTTAAACATTCACTGTTTTGCTTTCAATCTATTGAAATTAATATCCGTGATATTTTAGATATGTCAGATCCTTGTTTTTATTATTATTAATTAATTAATAAAATTGTTAATCATTAATTTAAATTAATTTAAAATAAATTTTAAACTGAATTAAGTATTTTGTATCTTATACACATAACTGTGTTCCCCCAGATAAGACCTAACTAAAAAATAAGCCCTAGCATAATTTTTGAGGATCCTAATAATATAAGCTCTACTCCAAATATAAGCTTTAGTTATGATCGACAGCCCCTATAGGTGGCATTTATTTGCTTGTTGGAACATATGATGGTCAGACTTATTGAATTATAAAGTAATGAATGCATAAATAAACATTATTGACATTAATACTTTAAATAAATGGTAATATAAATTATATGGTTCTTTTATATTTTCATGTAAATTATTTTCAACAAATGTAATTCTACCTGTAAAGAGAAACAATTTATAATTTCATTTATATATTTTTAGGTACTTATTTTATTTATATTTAATACTTAGATTTAAAATGTTTGATTTAATTTTAGAGTTCCAGCATAGAAGTTTTTAAATATTCAAGATAAAAAAAAAATTAGTTTGATTTGTTAAACATTTTTTTTCTCCTGAAAGACTTGATTAAAACAATAGAAGTTATTTTATTTATCGAAGTTTAGCCAAAGTTAAATCAGATTGTTTTTTTCCTAAAGAAAAGTTTTTTAAAAAAAACAAGCAGGATTATTACAAATAATTTGGAAAGTGTTTACAATTTGGTACTTGATAATGAATGAACATAGTTGTCATATATAAATCAATACGCTGCATGCACTTAATGTGCATGTGTGAAATAAAAAAACATTTTCTGAATATTTATGCTTGCATTTTTTGTTTTTGTGTAGACAAACTATTCCTAACTGTAATCATTTTCGGGTATTAATACATATAATACACCCCACCGCTTGATGGCGCTGGTTTTTGGCCACACATTGATATGCCATTTTAGCGACCTAACTTACGGCTAACACTACAACAGTTTACGGACTATAGCACAGTGATGTTCATATTAGCCATTGTGGGTATATATTGCATTGCACACATATATTACAGCCCACTGATGTGCTTTGCGACTCTCTGAAAATGCACACATTTCACAGATTGGTACCGTATCATGTGAAGGTGTATAAAATTCAACTGACCATACCTCTTGTAATATGCATTCAAAGTAATGATCTTACACCCTAACTGATGTAGTATTACATGCTAATAATTTTAATCCCATTACCATGCTACCCTACACAGCTTGGAATGTGAAATAAATTTCAAAAATGTAGTGAAAAGCACAATTTCACAGAATTCACACAAACAGGCATGTTTGCATGAGAACAGCTACGAGACAAATTAAATGTCTGAGGTTGCATGTTGTTTTGGAAATCAAAAGCTTGGTTTGATCACAGTACTGCATCTTTTGGACGATCCTTTAGATCATCAAAAACATTGGTCCCCAGTCTTGCATATTGCAGCGCTACACGCTGACATTTATAATGTAATTTAAAAATATAATTATTCAATTTCAGAAAAAATTCTTACGTTTTATAAAATAATGTTGGTTCATAAATTGTTTACAAATACTTTATAGAATGTTGGCCCATAATGTTTATAATAGTGTCTTTTTTTGCAGATAAAGAGCAGCTATGAGACAAGTAAAATTGCATGTTGTTTGGGAAAATCGTAATGTTGGTTTGATAAGAGTAGTGCCATCTTTACGATCATCAAAAATATCGGTTCCTGGCCCCACCCATTCCAGTGCTATGCACTGAGATTTATAATGTAATTTAAAACTGTAAGTATTCCATTTTAGAAAATAATGTTGGTTCGTAAATTGTTTAAAAGTAGTTGGAAAAATGTCAACACACGATGAAATGTATAAAAAAACAACAACTAACGTATATAAAAAGATCGTACATAAATTTATAAAATTTACTGTATTTGACTGTATTGTCATCCCGTAAACATGTATATTAATGTGCATTGGGCAAAAAACAGCACCATCAAGCGGTGGAGTGTATTATATGTACTAGTACCCATTTTTGTTAGCTCTACTGTCTCACAAGTCTTCAATTAACACTTGATTTAATGGTAAATTTAAACAGAATAGTATTATGCTCACCAGATAAGATGAGTGCAAAAAAAAAGAGATATTGTAATAAATGAAAAAAAAGTGTGTGTGTGTGTGGGGGGGTCCTGGGGTAAGAATCTTACAGCTTTCTGCATAGAAACGTATTTGAATAAATGTACATTTTTATACTTGAAATATAGATTTTTGTAAATGAAAAAATAAAACATCCCATGAAAATAAGCTCTACAGTATCTTTTGGAGTAAAAATTAATATAAGACAGGGTCTTATTTTCAGGAAAACACAGTATATTCAACAATCTTTTGCTATACAGGAAGTTAGCACTAGTCAATAATAGAATCTGATGTACAAGTGTGAGAGAATTCTGTAAATTCTTTTCTTGGAATTATATAGATAGTGCTTACGAAATAATTTAATAGATTATTATATGATTATAGTCATAAAAAAATCAAGTTTTAAAAAGAAGTTAGTTTGTTTTATTTCTATATTGCTTAAGAAATAATAATTATGTTAAGTAATTGTTCTTTAATAATTTTAAAAATCATTTTAAAGTACATACTTTTTATTCATATGATATAAGACTATTTATTTATGATTAGCATACTTATGGTATTACATGGCCCAGAATTGATTATCTTACTGATCACTACTGAATACTCTTTTACAGCCCAGACATATGCTCTCAGCATTTAATACATATTTATATAGCATATTATATGCTTAGATAAAACCAGTTATTTATATAAATAGAATCTGCAGCTAGTATCATAATTATGCTTCATTACTGTCATTGGCTTGATGATGAGCATAACATTTTACATTATGTAGTATTTAAATCCAATTTACACAGGACTACTGATTACATTTACCATTCATTTTTCCAGTTTGTTATAAATAGCTGTCTAATGAGAAGCATACTACTGATAATTATTATAGCTGATCATCATCAGATACCAGTATTTATTTACCAAAATTTAGTTATATTGTCTGTAATATTTTTGTTCTTCTATAGACGACCATTGTTTACCATTATTAATCTATATTATTACATCACAATTGCAATTTTAATATTTCTTTATATAGATTATTGTATTTTTTTATTCCATTGCCATTAATACATCATTTTATGTACTTTTCTCTATATTATATTATTTATAATGTTTATTATTACAATTTATTGGAATTTCTTTTTATATTCCAATACAATATGTATAAAAAGTTGCTTGGAATGGAAAGTAGTTTTATTCAATATGTTTATTATGCTTCATACTTCATTTAAATAAATTAAATACATTTATTTTGAAATTTTACTATGTGAGCAAACATTGCATATAGTATTAAACCATTCACCAAACAGTTGCTGCACACCCATATATACTTGAATAATATTATATATGCAAACTAACACATTTATAACTAATTTATCTATAATTTGCTTTCTGTCTATGAAGTTTGGTATCTTTTTATATGGCTTAAAAAATCAGTAACACCAGGAACAAGCGATCATAACTATTCCTTTTCTGCTTGACTCATGACTATGGGGATAATATCTTACTGATGATTATGTGTTTCTTTTTCAATCCTGCGAATTCATTAAAATACCAACACATTTGAAATCAAAGTATGGCACACATATTTTCTGATAAGAAGCTTTTTAAACAGACATCAACCAATATTGAGTGATTATTTCAATTTATTATTGGCTGGTTACCTAAAATGCTTGAACTTTTTAGAAATTGCTCAACTATTTCAAAACTTTGTGTTTTTTATCCTGAATTTAATCTCAGATTTTACACATGATAGGCTAATAAAGTAAAAACTACATTACCATGTTTTTAAATTGTGTACTCTCACACAAATGCATTGCAGAAATTTATATATACATATCAATTAAATGAGCAACCTCAATAACTTAATGTACCATATAAATACCCTTATTATTTCATCATTTTTAATGATTATTAATTTACTGCAGAATAAAGATATCTCCATACTTAATCCAAGTTATCTGATTCTTAGCTTTTCTTCTCTATTACACTCCAGTTAACATTTATGTCATCCACCCATCTCTCTAGATTTTTACAAAGTTATGAAATCCAAGTTAAAATTTCAATTGAGCATCTCTTATTATTTTTTCTAGCAACATGTTCACTTAAACTACATGCCAGTCTTAATTATTTCAATGATATCAGTGATATTTATTTGTTCTCTCATTTATGTATTTGCTTTCAATCTCTCCTTGTTAATCTTAACACAAATCTTCATTCCATATTTTGCTGTGTGATAGTTACACTGCACTTCTATTAAATCTAAGAATCTTAACAAGCAATGTTAAAATACATTTATTAAAAGCCTTTTTCAAGCAAATAGGCATATTTCCTTTTAATACTAACTTAATTGTACCAAAAGCATTCCATCCAAGTTTAATTTTATGATTAATTTGACGATTATGTTCCTGAGCTATAGTACATATTTGTCTGTATGATTATGAATAATAACAATATTAATAAATAACAATTTATTATGATTTTGAAATAAAATTCCCATATCTTTTTTTAAAATAAGTAATTATTTTTATTTAATTCTATTTTTTAATAATGTAAAAAAAAAGCAATTTCATTGGCTACATCTATTCTACTCTTTGAACACTGCCAGAAAGAATCGCTGCTAAAATATGAATTCACCTAATATGTTTTGACAACTGAGCAGTATAAGAATCCTCTGCTGCATTTTTTGTTTTTTAAGCGTACACACTTGAATCAGCTAAATTTTAAACTGCAGGAAATGCCATCATTTTTACAAGTAAGCTGTCATTATTCATTTTCTGTATGCTGGTTTTATTTTATCTTTAAAATTAACCCACTTACTGCTGCCAGTTAGCAGTCTGGTAGAAGCCCCCATTAAGGTAAAATTAAGCTTCATTAAGTAATTTGCCTGAGTAAAGTTTTTTTTCCCCTCTCTCTTCAAACCAATTTTATTAACGTGAGATTTTCATGACTAGTTTGTTTGTGAAATAGTCACCACCCTGAAACATAACATGCAATAGTAATCAGTTGTCATGTATAGACATGAACAATTGAAATGATTTCAAAGCCATTTCTCTAAATGCATTTCAATAAAGACAAGCACATAATAAAGACTACTAATACTGGAATAGTGATAGTTTTATGTTGAAAAAATATTATTTTGCATGAAAAAAAAGAAGAGTTAATTAGAAAAAGATATTTAAATATTACTTTTAAAAATCTCGAGCTTAAAAAAACTATCAAATTATTATTTTTAGTAGTTTTCGATTTATAATAAATTCAATCAAGAATAAAATTTGGTTCAATAGTAAATTTGGGTAAATAAATTTATAAAATATGATACTATAAAACTATATTTATATTTCGGTTTAATAATAAAAAATAGTAAAAAAAACCCGTTAAATTATTTTTAAATATTAATCTTTAAATGAAAAAAAAAACACACCAAAATATTACACTAGTTTTATAAAATAGAATTCTAAAAATAATAATTGTATGTCAAGCCAATAAAAAAAAACAAAAAAAAACAATTAAGACTTGAAAAATTCCAGATGATAGTCGACAATACCAATTAGAAAATGTGTTTGTTCAATTCAAATTTAAAACTAAGGAAAATGTTGAAACTTGTATTACAACCTAAAAATATCTCTATGTAAAGAATAGAGAAAAATCAAAATATGGAAAAAAAAAAAAAGAATATTGGAAAAATAATCAAGAAAGAATAAGTAGTAATGAAAAAAGTAATTTGAATAGCAAACGGAAAATATTTTTTAGAATATAGATTAATTTTATTATACAAAAAAATTATATGAATTCTTAATGAAAGGCGAATAGAATTCTTAGTTAAGAGATAATACTGCATCAGCACCAATGACAGATTAGTGAGAACCACCATTAATGCAATTTATTATACTATTACAATATAATTTCAATATAAATAATACATACAACATGAATACTAAAAAAAGCCTGTTTAATACTTTAAAATAAAAATGTTAACTATATCAACATAGGATGCTGAGTATGCTTTCGATTAAGTGATAGTCATATCTATAGTTATCCAAAATTACGAGATTTATAGAAGAATTGCAAAAGGATTTATTTTAATGAACTACTTTTTTGATAGGGGGATGCAAAATTCTTTCTTGCTGAATGCACATATATTATTGGCAATGTGCCAGGTCTCCAACTTTTATGTTTAGCATTGTTTCTTTCAGAACAGATAATACTGGCAGATGTGGGTTTAAAGCTGTGAGTATGTTTAGACTTGTATGCAAGGAAAATGGATTTAATATGAACGACAGAAAATGAAGATAATTTCAAACTCATAAAGATTTTAAATTTATATATTCAGTGCAAAAGAACTCAATTAAATTACAAAATGTTAATTAAATTTATCTAGTGCAAGGGGTTATACACTGTGAATCATTAATACCCATGTTCATAAGTTTTCAGATCTCAAAACATTTTTATATAAAAATTACAATCTTTGCAAATTCTAATCCATTTGAAAAACTAATATTAAAACATACATCAATGATTTACATATCGGATACAAAGGTTCAGCTCTTATTCACATCTTTAAAACATTCTATACTAAAATTAGGAATAGATGTAGTCAAGCTGATAAAAACTCTGACTATCACTTCCATATATATCCAGGGGCTACCCACAGTATAAACAAAATCACACTGAAACATATAGAGTTAATCATCTTCACAACCCTCCCACCCTCAATCCCATGTTGTGTATAAAATTATATGCAATAATACAAAATGCAATGTAATTTATTTTGGAGAATCTCTTACCAATCTCTTTATAAGAATCATGTAGCACAAATATCAATACAACTGATGTAAAACTAATACAGATATTAAATCTACTTTCCTTGAACATGAATCTAAACATGGGCTCAGCTTTGAACCCACATCCACCAGTACTATCTAACCTGAAAAAAATAATGCTATCCATGAAGTTAAAGAGGCCTGGCATATTGCCAATAATATACATGCAATCAACAAGAAAGAATCCTGCAATCCCCTATCAAAAAAGTGGCTCATTTAAATAAATTCATTTATATCTTATAATCAAATTTTATGTAAATCACCACTTTTATGATTCTATAAATCTCACAATCCACTTGGATAACTATAGCTATGAGTATGACTAATAGTTAGTTGAAAGCATGCTCAGCATACTATGTTGATATATTTAACATTTTTATTTTAAAGTATTAAACAAGCTTTATATGTTGAATGTATTATTTATATTAAACTATTAATACAAAATTAAATCATCATCTTAAGTGTTAATTAAGATGTATAATAAAATCTAATAAGACTTACAAGTCAGGTGATTAATAAATAAAATTACAAAAAGCAATACAATAGACCTGCCATATCTACACCCTTAAAAAACCCAAACATTTAAAAAAATCCTATATACACACACACACGCAAAATAAACGAACAAAATAGAAACTAACATTTTTCTCGTCTTCTTGCCAATATACATGAACTGGATCACAAATCATCTCAGGTATTTTCTCATGTATTCCCTTAGTCTCCATAAGAAAGCATTTTCATTGACAATATTTCTACTGTAAATTGTCAAATTAAAATTTTTGTTTTTAAAAACCTATAAGTGTAAAGCTAATAATGATAAAAATTCTGTCAAGACTAAGAGAAGCTATGAAGTCTTTCTTAACATGAAAAAATGAAAGTCGATTTTTCGGGGAGAAAGAAGGAGAATAAACCAACACATTAATGTATGGTATAACTCATGTAAAAATGCTCTCCCAATGTATTATTCTATTATCTTTTTCATGATTAATTATTCTATTTTTGTACTAATTATATTTGTTAATATGTTAATGTATATAATTTTAAAATAAAAATAATAAACTTAATTTACAAATAATGTATTTTTTAACCAGCATTAATTTTATGCCAGAGAATAATTGTTTTGGAATAAAAAATAATTCTAAATCATTAATGACTATGTGAATAAAATTAGCAATAAAAATAATTCTAAGAGATGTAAGATATATGTATTTATGTTAAGAATGTATATTATGTAAGGTTTTCTATTTTTCATAAATTTAGAGCAGACATACGTAATAACTGAAAAACAAAAAAAAAAGACACAAGACAATCACCTCAAATCAGATAATATAGTGCCTGATTTTAATTTAATGTTTCATTCTGTTATCTGCAAAATGTGACTAAATAAAAGACAAATACTAAATTTTAAAAATTTAAAGAAACTCAATTGAGTGGACAAAAGATGTTTCAATGTTAAATTTACGTGTACATAAATAAATACTGAAATATTTAGAAAAGGATTTTTGTTTTCTATTAGTTGTTTGATATGTCACATTATGGGACAAGTAGATGTATTTAAAAGAAATAACAAGGAATGGTTCAACTCATACCCTAAATTTTTGATCCAGGAACACCATTAACCAAAACTTGGCAATCAACAATCTATCTCAATTATGCTTTCTAATAGCTCAAACTTTATTCGCATTAAAACTCTCCAACAAATTTCATCCTGAAAATAAATATCTGGACTCTTCTTCAGTTTAGTCATAATGATTATATTAGAATATGATATTCTTCAAATTTAGATTGCATGCCATCGAAATTAAAGAATCATGGTGAACTTTTGCCTATGTAACATAAATTTATTCCATTGTAAATATATTAATATTTGAATATAGTTTGTTATTAATAAATTTTTTAAAATAATAATAATAATAAAGTAAATGTATGATTTAATTTGACAAAATGAAAATTTATTATATTTAATTTGTGAATAGTTAGGACAAGAAATATATATATTTTTCAGCAATTAATTCATATAAATAGATGACATTTAAATTTACTTTGGTTACATTCTCATTTTAAAAAATCCAAGTTTAAAGTGCTTTTTATTTCATTTAAAAATTGTCTCTTTTAGAACATTCCTTTTAAATAAAAAAATATTGTCAAAAAAATATTTGGTATTTAAATATCTGTTGCTTGAATGAGCCTCAGCTATTTCAATAATATTGAAATAAAACTCTTTACAAAGAGTTTATTAAAAATCTATAAATAATTGTTCAAACTTGATTATCTTTTATAAAATCTTTATTTAAAAATGTCATATATACATAAAGTTCATTGCCAAATAAAGTTTTTCACATTATTTAATATTCAAAATATTAATATTAATACTATAGTTTATATTTATTATTAAATAAAGCAAACCAAAAACGAAAGGAAGGGAAACGAAGGTAAATACTATTGAAGCAATTCATTTATTGAATACAATAATTAAAACACATAAAATTTCTAAAAAATAGTAATGTTATTTAACACTGAATACTAAAATTTTCCTATAATGAACTTGATATATATTCCATTAAATACGTAATTTTTCCTTGCCAAGAATGTATCATGCTTCAATTTAACTTTAAAAAAATAGAAAATTAGCTAAAATAATTTTCAACGCGATACTTCTCAGAATCTACAATAAATATAAAGCGGATATTCAAGTTCGGTAATATTTTATAAATTCAGAGAATTCACTCAAACCACAGAATATCATGTAATGGTCAATTTTTCTACAAAAAGAGAAAGAAAGGGAGAGACCAGAAAAGTTTTTACTACATTTAAAGTTTACTATATAGAAATTATAACGTTTTATTTAAAATGAGAAATATCAGTTAATTTTTCAAGATATTTTTTGAAAAAACAAAACAAAACACTGAAACTATAAATATAGCCTATAAATACACTTTTACTCTTGTTAACAATTATTAATAATTTATACCACCCATTCTGATTTACAACGATTATTCACTATTATCTAAAAAAAAAAAAAAATACCAACTTTAAAAAACAAAAACAAAAACAAGTGCCATTTTTTAAAATGACAGCCATTTAGTAACATTAATGATATCATAGAATAGTGATTTCATTAAAGCTACACCAGAAAAAATTGTGATTACACTATAAATGTATAGTATAGTACAGAGTTTATTCATTATACAGTATACAATATTATGTTTGAATAAAAAAAAATAATTAATGTACTTTATCAATACTTTTATTTATGAGATATTCAAAATAAAAAAAAGTTTCATTATTAATGACTATAAAAGCAAAAAAAAAAAAAAAGTACAGTTTCATTCAGAGCAGTAAGAAATCAAAAATATGCCTGAACATGTACAACAACAAAGTGTGTTAAAATGATAGCAATTCTCTTCATACAATAGTGCAATCTATAATAATCAATTGATGCTAGACGATTTGTGCATCAAAATCACTATCTAGTATCTATTTATCCAATATCCCCAGACTATTTTCTAACTCATGGTTTTCATCAGTGGAAGCCTTGGATCTGAAAGCACTGCACCTAGATCTTTAGATCTGCTGTAATCCTTCAGCAGCTATCTTTCACTATTTTAATTAACTATAAAGCTATGAGGCCTAACAGAAAACACAATAATGTTTCCAATCCAAGCTAATTCACTTGTATAATCATATAGATCTGACCCCAGTTCACTATCTCTATATTTAGTTTTTTAATAATCATAGTCACTAACATCATTTGGCCAGAATTGGTATTAATCGACTAAAAGATCACATGATCACTATTTCCTATGTTTATACAATCTATTAAGACAGTAGCAACTCTCTCCATACAATAAGGCCACCCAGTGCAAGTCATAGTAACCATGATTTGTGCATCAAAATCCCTATCTAGTACCTACTCACTGAATATCCCTAAGACTAGTTTCTAGCTTACCACTTTCATCATTGAAGAACCTTGGATCTGAGAGCACTGCACCTAGATCTTTGGATCTCATGCAATCCCTAAGTAGCCACCTTTTATGTTTTTAGTTAATTGTAGAGCCATGAGTTCAAACGGAAAACATAATAATGTTTTCAAACCAAGCTAATTCATTTATATAGTCATATAGATCTAAACCAGTTCAGAAACTATACATTTAGTGTCTTTAGTTTTGTAAAAAAAAATGCTGATGAATATTTTGTATATTATCCAGATATAATTAACTTTATATGATAAAAGTTTGCTAAATATAAGTTTAAATATCAATTATTTGCTCAATTTTAAATGAATAATCTCGCAATTTGTTTTTGTCGTATTCAAAATAATAGCGCTTTATATAAACATTAACAAATATAGTATTGGTTTAAAAAAATATATATATTATTAAAACTATGGCAATTGTTTTTTTTATAAAAAAAAAAAAGAAAGAAAAGCACTGCCAAAAAAAAAAAAAACCCCCAGTTGCTTTAATTACAAAAATAAAAAAACTTTGATAATAGAACATAAAATGCACCAAAAATAAATGTTATAATATACATTATATTAAGTTAATTAAAAAAATATATATATAATATACATTATATTAAGTTAATTAAAAAAATATATATATAATTTACATTGTGCTTAGTTAATCATTTTTTCCTACATGCTTTATTTTAATTTAACAAATCGTGATTCAGATCATATTTTCTGGCTAAGTAAAAAAGCAGATGGTCAATGAAAAAGTTATAACTTAAAATAAAAAAAAAATTATAGCTACAAAATGTTTTTATATAGCATATTTATTTATTCATTAATCAACACTTTTTTTAATTTAAGCATTACTTTTTCAATTGAGTTTTTATATATTTTGAATTAATTTTTTCTTCATAGGAACTTATTAATAATTGCTTTTTGTGTGTGATATTTTGTTTTGCAGACACTTTGGGAAACCAATTAAGATTGTAGTTGAGGGTAAGGTATAAAGCAAAAATAAATATTACCATTTTCAAAATATATTTTCATACAAAAATTTAAATAATAATATAGACAGACTATCATTAGTCTTCTTGTAGCATATCCATCAGTGAAAAAGTTGAATAGTTAAAAATAAGGGTTAAAATGTGTTTCCCATAAATCTTAATTCGTAATTATGTACAATATATATATATATATAATGCAATATTATGTAAAAAATTCATTTTCAAAACAAAAGATATTAAAAAAATTATGGTAACAATTTCTAATGTCAGAACACAATTAAGTCAGTCTAAAACCAAAAATTTGTAGTTAAAAGGTCTAATATTTTAAACATAGTTTTTTATGAAGAAAAATTGCAAGAATATGTATTTATTAGCAATTCTATAAAATAGCTGAAAGCAAAACATTTGCGATTCTATGCTTCATTAAAAAAAAAAAGAAAAAAAATGGTGAGAGTTTTAATGTGTAAGCATTATTATATCAGCCATACTTTTTAATGAAAAAATCAATTAAGCTGTAAGAAATAGTAGTTATTCACAATTCTACATGTTATTCAAAATGAAAATATTTGTGATTCTATGCAAAAAGTTCATTTTAAAAAAATGAGGAAATTTTGATAGTAGTTTTAATGTGCAATCATGGTTGCATCAGCCACTTTGATATAAAATAGCATAGTAAATTATTATCATAATCATTAGATATTTTTATGAAGTTTAGTTTATCCAAAAAGTATATGAATATGTATTTATTTGCAATTTTATATTAACTCATTAATAATTAGGTTTCACCAAAAGCAAATTGTTTTATTTTAAAATTCTGAAAAACAAAAAAACAAAACAACAACTTTATACTACTTTCAGTTACATATGAAATAATAAATAGCACTGAATCTTTTATCTACTCCATTTTGTAATCTATCATTTCTTGATATAGATCGCTCAGATTACAAACACCAGAATGTTTTCAAGCATTTATTTAAATATTATTACAACTAGTCTATTTAATTATGAAATTAACTTTATTTTTATTGAAAATATGTATACTAGTGTATTTATTTCAGATTATCAGTTGAGTTTTCATGAAAGCAAAATAAATATGTGTGTGAATGAACTTTTTTAAAAAAAAGATATTTATAATTATAACAGACAAAAATAAATTATGGCTAATCCTAGCCAGCAGTTGAGAGCTAAAAGTGGAAGGCACTAAAAATCCCCTCATGGTAGACCCAGGCCACCACTTGAGAATGACCTTTTATTTAACTCCAACAACTGCAGATCACTTTCAAATGAAGGAAGATTGCACATTTTGGAAGAATGTTCTAATATTAAATAGGATAATACTGAACTGTGTAAAGTTAGAAGGCCAGATTAAAATAAAATTGATTAAAAAATGGATATGTGCTTTAATACAAAGACACAAACATTGAAAGCACAAGTGAAATGGGATTCATTAAAAATAAAAGATGGAAGAACAATATTGTGGAGTTTGATGGCGTATCAGACATAATAGCAAGATTAGTTATTCACATTAATGGAAAATACTAAATGCAGACAAATCAGGTTTGGGTTCTAATACATTTTCAGTGTGATAAAGAAATAAAATATTTTTGTATGAATATACAAAATACTTTTGATCATATCAAACAACATTTTTAAATTTTCCAATATTAAAATTGATAAATGACATTGAAAAATAAAAGTGATGTGAGTAAAATTGGTTATGGTGATAGAAACAAGAGAGTACACAGATTTGTGGAATATACAAAAAAAAAGTATAAATTCTTTGGAAAAAATGTTAAATAAAATAAAAATGGAAGCATCCAAATAAGAGTACAATGGGACTATATTATATTTTAAATGACAGAAAGTAGATATTCAAAGACTGTAATATAGATTCAACACAAGAACTGAAAGTTATTAATGCAAAACTAGAGGCAAAAATTATTATGAAAAACCAATATTCACAGTTAATAATCATAATCTGCAGAAACATTCCAATGAATTTAAATTAGAACTTGCAAGTTGTTGTCAACTATTAATAGATTTTGAATGTGATTGGGATTTGAATGAAATCTATAGGAAGATAACTGACACACTTTTAAAAACTGCAACAAAGATAGCTAGTACAAAAAAGCAGCAAATGACCAGTGAGACAAGACAATTTATGAAAAAAAGAAGGAATATGAAAAAATATAAAAATGATGCATTAAAAAGGATTGGATATCTCAAATTTTGTAAAATGCTATGAAAAAGAGTTGATAATGGTATAAGAAAGTATAATTGTGAAATTCAAGGTAAGCTGTAGGAAAAATTAAAAGTCTCAAGAGTGTAGAATAACATCTTGGTATTGGTAGGAAACTTGTTTCTGTAATAAAAAGTTAGAACTATTCCTAAGAAAAGAGATGACATCATGAAATGAGTGAAAAAATTCTATAAAGGATTATATAGTGATAATGAAAAAAAATTTTTTTCTACAATTAGTACATCTTCTTAATTGCCCAGTATGTTAAATGAAGAAATGAATCACAATTAAATCTATGAATAAGGGAAAATCTCCAGGAAATGATAGAATTATAATCAATATGTTAAAAGAAGCAAGTGAAGAAATAAAAAAAATGTTGGCAAAGTTATATACCAAATGCCTAAATGGTAAAGATGTGAAAAATGATTTTAAAAAATGCAGTAGTAAAGGTGATAAAAGCATTATTAGAAATTATACTTTGCAAAATCTTTATTAAGATAATTACAACTGCCTACAGTAAACTTTGAATTTTAACCATCCAAAAGACCAAGTTGGATTAAAAAATGGATCACAATCAAGTATTGAAAGAAGTTATAGAAAACTATAATGAATCTGATGTGCAATAGTCTTTTGAATTTGTAGATTATGTAAAGGCATTTGACTTTATAAGAATTTCTAGGTGATTTAAACATTAAATCACCAAGAAATAAACCTAGGATCTTGTTATATTCTAAAGAATATAGGTCAAAATGTAATGGGATTGTCTAATTGTGGTATGCACAAAGTTAGGTGGGCTCCTCTTGATGAGTATAACAGTGTATCTTTATTGTCTACATTCGTGCATATCTGCATACATTAAAGTCATACTTAAGGTAGAAGAGAGATTCTACCCTTAACTTATCACTTCCATATTCTGCTTTATTCCCACTATTCCAGATTTTGAACTCAGGGAGATGTGTATGATCCTCAGGTTCAGTTAACAATATCATCCCCAAAAGAGCAAATGAGATATTAGCAGTGGACTTTTACAGTCCATTTCCAACTTTCAATAAACTAGTTAACAGCCTATAATCTTTTCACAAAATTTCTGCTGCTTACCCTATACCTTAAGCTAATACTAAATTCATTATTATAGTATTAGACACTTTGCATTTTAAAAAGGTAGGAAAACCAGAGACGATCTTAATCGATCATGGCACTCCTTTCCTTTCTAAAAAATGGATTCAATGGATACATAAGCAACAAATAAAACATGTGCTTACTTCTATTAGGAACCCCAAATCAAACCCGTGTCAACATATAATATGGGAACTTGGATGTTTGTTCAGAACCTACTTAGGATATAAGCATAAAGGTTGGCTTACGCATACACAGTACGTAATCAATTTTATCAATTGGAAAGTAAATGAATCCACTGGATTCACATCCATCAGACTATAATTGAGACAAAATACCTCAATTTTATTCCACACACCCATGTCTATGCTCAAAGAATCACCCACTTAACTAGAAAAGGATCGAATGGAAATATATAACAAAATGCTAACGAGTGAAAGGCATAACAAACTCCAAAAAAAAAAAAAAAGGGTAAGTACCATTTCAAAATAGGTAATAAAGTTTTCATTGACACCCCATGTAAGTAACCCCAACAAATTTTTCTTCCACAAATTCTGTGATTTATATGAGGGGCCATTTACTATCATCAAATGCACTGGTCCAAACACATACTGGATAGATAAAGGCAATGGTGTAAAAGGGACCTACAATGCTTGAAATATGAAGCCATATCGGACAAACAATAGATTCACCAATATCTTAAAACAAAATACAATACTAGAGGTTACAAACCTGAAAATTCAAGGTACTATTCAACAACACATATATCTGATCAAAATTTGATGTGAAATAGTAACACTGTATAAAATCACTAGTGGTAAACATGAATAATATAATAGACCATGAATGACCCAACAAAAGTAAAAATCATGGACATACCTTAACCTAACCCTGAAAAAATCAAAGAATTAAAGATAGAAACCATCTTTAATATTTATACTGGGGGGATATGTGATGGATGCATCCAACACCCCTCCAAATGATGCCCAATCTCAATTCAAACCCCATGATATCAATGTAACTTATTCAGTAATAAGTTTTAGGTAATATTAGGCACATAAACTAACAAACCATTTATCACAAGCAAAGTCTTAAAGCCCAATATAAATAAACATTAAAACAAAAGGTAAACCTAATTGGGCAAATGGATATTATGGCATACAATAGATCAGATGAATGAACTTAATCAAGAAAAAAATACATGTATATAATATTAAAAAAAACCTAAATGCTTATTTGATCTTTTCTTATGATTTTTTTAAAGCAAACTGTTCATGTTAATATTTAGCATGAACTGGCTTAATATATAATATTATATATTCGACAAACTTTTTGTTCAAGGAGGGAGAAAAAAGACTTTTACCTGAATAAAAAAATTTGAAGGTTTGTACCAACCAATTCAAACTTGTAATACTGTTGAAGAAATCTTTTACAAGGATTTTAGAAAACAAGTATAAACATTTAGTTCTAAAACATCTAAGCAAAGAGTTCATGAATTAATAATTTATAGACAAAATAAAGCATTCGAATTTCTAAAAAAAATCACCATTGATTTCTTGCATAAATTTCTGGATTTAAATCTAAAACATGCAGTAGCAGAAGAAATATTGACATTTCTCCAACTAATGTCAACTACAAAAATTAATAAAAATATCAACAAAAGTAATCATGCATTGCTGAATACAAGGGGAACATTGTGAAAGAGAATTCATCATCCACAGAGCTAGAAATCATCAAGACAAATATGGAATTGTCCTATCTTTCCATGTCTGGATTGATACATATCAAAATGCTCCATCATGAATTCTATATTTTTATACCACATTCCAAAATTCTAGTTCGAAGGCTAATAAAGTCAACAAATCCAACCAGATGTTCGAATTCCTAACTATGCATAAAGGAACTACCATGGATTATGAGAACAAGCAATCAGGACATTGTCCATATGAACTGTAAAACCCATTTATAAAGTTGACATCATCGATAATTAATTATTTGTATGTTACATATAATAATTTATTTTCATTTTAATATAGGCCAAGTAACTCTTAATTTAAAATTTATGAAATTAATAATAAAGGGTATTTCCCTCATTACTTTGGATAGACAAAATTTATGAGGTACAACCTTGATTATGAAATAATCCAATCATTATAAATGAGATAAAGTAAAATACTATCGAAGATCTATATTAATTCAATACATACACATTCATTAGTTGTTTATTCTAAAGTTTGTGATAATTATTAATTTTTTAATATATTTTCTATGCATATTTTTTAATATTATTTATGTCTTAAACTTATAACTCTCCTTCATCGCGCACATGTTATACATAACAAGGGGATCTATTAAACCATCATGGCTTTTTTTAATCATCATGGCAAAAGACATAAAAAACAAGATAAATGAATATGTTACTATGTATGTAATAATGTTCCATAGAATATAAAAATAGTTTGTTAATCAGAACATTTAGTGGCTATTCTTTATGGGATCAGGATGTGGAATATTGGTTTAGACCAAGCATAAATAAAGAATGACCACAGATGTATAAATGAGTTCTTCCTAACTTTGTTTTAAAATTTATTATCCAAATAGTAATAATCAATGTAAATATGTTCATTAAATTTATTTAAATGTTAGAACACATTTCTTGCTTTATTTTTCTGTGGTTAAATTCTGCTTAGTCATATCCTTTCACACATATCATGATCATTAATTGCATGTATACAATATGCTATACCCACTCCTGTTAATAGGCATATACTCATTTTACATATATTATGAACTTGGTGATACAAATATTACCTGAACCTGAGGATCATACACATCTCCCTGGGTTCAAAATTTGGAATGGCGGGAGTAAACCACAATATGTAGGTGATAAGTTAAGGATAGAATCAGTAGTTATTTAGATCTTACTCTCTTCTCCCTTAAGTATGAGTTTAATATATGTAGATATGCATGAATGTAGATAATAAAAATACACTATTATATTCATCAAAAGAAACCGATCAACCTTTGTGCACATCATGAAAAAAACATCCCATTACAAATAAACCTAGGATCCTGTCATATTCTAAAGAATATATGTCAAAATGCAGCAGCAATAAATGGATTACATTGTGGTATTAAGAAGATTAACAATGAGAAAGATGAATTTCAAAATGATTATATGTCTCCAAAATTTTTTACAACTATTTCACAAGAAATATTTTATGGAATAAAATGGAAAGCTAAGAGAGTAAAAGTAAAAGATTATTTAAGTCATTTAAATCTTATCTTGCAGATGATGTGAATGTCTTTGAAAATAATGCTTCAGATGAAAGTAAAAAAGTAGAATTTAAAGACAAATACTAAAAAAATTATCACTGGATTTTCTCAAAAGAAAATAAAAATTGATAATCATGAATTGGAAGAAGTTAATAACTACAAATATCTTGGTTAGATTATTAATAAAAATGGACACTAATGGATGAAATCAATCATAGAATTATAATTGGATGGGGTTGTTGGTAGAAATAACTTAATATTAAAAGGTAATACACATATGTGTTTGAAAAGGATTGTTTTATCATTCCTTATTTAAAGATCTGAGATTTAGATACTTAATAGAAGAGCAATACAAAGATTTCAGAGCATCTAATGAAGTATGAAAAGATGTATTTTAGAAATAATTAAGAGATGGAAAATGAAATATATGGATGAGGACGAACAGTTATTACTGATATCATTGAAAGAGATTGAAGTGGAGCTGGGATGAAAATATTGCTAGAAGAGATGATAGTAGATGGGAACATTTGAAGTCTTAAACTGGACCACAAGAAAGTGTAAAAGATCTAGAAAGCAACTATATCTGAAAGGAATGAATAAAATAAAAAGTTTCCTGGTGTGATGTAGAGAAGAGAGGCTAGAGAATGGAGAAAGTGGATTAAATTTGAAGAGACCATTCTGCAGTGCTTTTTTGAAACAAGCAATTATAATTTGCTTTTATCTAATATTGATTTTGTATAGTAGTACAGTTCACAAGCCTAGTTGCTTGCAGGAGAATCATGCTTCTCTTAATAAGAATATGAAGGGTCTATGTTGTAAGAGATGACTTACAACCAACCATCACACCTATCCCAGATTTTCACAATGTTTGAATTCAGGTCAATTGATAGGCAAATAATTTATCCTACATATTTATTTATATACATGAAACATACATATAAACTAATATTTTTATCTATTTTGAGAAATTAATTATTTTTTTATATACACCTTGAAAGCAGACAGATTCATTATATACACATGAAACATATATATATATCAAGACATAAATAAACTAATATGTTTGTTTATTTGTAAAAATTAATTTTTTCTTTTATTCACATAATATCATTAACAACAAAAAAATAATTAATTGACTGATAACCAGACATGACAAAGGTCAAAATATATATGAGGTCAAAATAGTTGCTAGGTGATTGAGTTTAAATAATGAAGACTAAATAAGAAAATAATACTAATAATGTTTTATAATTTTTTGTTTTTTGATTAATTTGTAACAATAGGTTTTAGGTAGCATGAAAAAACAATCTAGCGTTTTTCACTTGCTGGCTAACAACAAAACCATCAGCAGACAAAGTTAAGTCTTTTTTTTAAAAAAAAAAAAGAAAAACTATTCTGCATTTAAAAACAGTAAGGATATGAAATTTAAAAACTTAATGTCTATATTTTAAAGTCAATACAAAATCTTTATAACTTGAATACAAAGAAACTGGAAATTTAATATTAGCTGGTGAAGTGACAAACTTCAATTTATAATTAGCAGAAATGAGCTAATGATTTAATTTATTCTGCAAGAATAAGCCATTTTCTTAATATATTAAAGCCACAATATAAATAATAATCATTGATAAAATGGTCATTACAATGTGTGTGGGGTAAAGCCAATACTGTTGGCATTCCCAAGTTATCTTCGATGTCATTATAAAATTATCCATCAAAATGCTGGTGAACATCAATCTTCAATGGAACATTCAGAAGAGATAATTGGTATGTGTTTATTTTAACCAAGTAGCATGAAATATATAAATATCAATAGAGTTGGTAAACAAGAACGTTATGCATGGAGATTAATATTTAAGTTTATAAACTCTTAACTGTGGATAAAATGCTTGCTTTCTTCAGGATATATATTGTAACCTTCTCCCAGGACCGCTGTACTATAAATGAATCATATCACGTTTTAGGCACCATAATCACTACTGTGCCCTAGCTACAGCCAATCATCATGCCATCCACATTGTTCAGCATAATCGCAACTGTAACCTGGCAACAGCCAGCCTTCATCTACTAAATAGTCATGTCACATTGGCAAGCACCATAATCACATCTGTAACCTAGCTTCCTGATCTAGCTGGTCACCAATGAATTATACAGCACATTTTAGTGATCAAATTCTCTTATGGAACCTAACGTACTCACACGATCAATAATATAAGCATGAAGAAACAAAAATGTAAAACTAATGAAATAATTCCTGGATTGAATAAAACTAGCATGAAACTGTCAATCTAAAGAAGATCACAAGGCGACTAATAAAGATAAAAACTTCTGGTCAAACCAGCTTTGAAATCCACACAAACAAAAGGTGAAAAGTTAAATTTGATGTTCAGCCGACTAATAAAATAACTAATAATTATATGTCTGGAATAATTATGAAATTCAACTTATAAATGAAATGATAAGTAAAATATGATGTAGAGGATTAAATGGATGATGGAAAGAAGTAATAATGGAATAGTGGGATGAAATGAGTCTAAGAGTGAAGAGAAAAGAACGAATATATATGAGAATAATGAATGATTAAGATGATGATAGAATAAGAATTAATGAATAGTTGAGGTGATAAAAGAATAAAAGTTAATGTATGATTAATCAATTATGATAATGAATTAATGTCAAATGAGAATGAATAACTAAAAGAACGATTAAGATGAAATTGAAGAAAAATGTTAATGATGGAGACTGAAATCTTAAATTATAAACTAATATGAGATTAAATGGTAAAAAGATAAGCTAAATACAAATAGGGATTTCAAGCTTGACACAACCAGAATATCTATCATAAAATTAAAACAAACTATACATTTTATACCAAAAAAAAAAACTTGCATATTAAAGCTTAGCTAACTTTTATAGACTGTGAAAGTAATCTATTTTAAGTTCAACTATAATAATTAACAAGATATAAACTTTATTACAAACTTAAATTCTATCTTAAAACTTAACAATTAATTCTTCTCAGGGTTCAAACATTATAAATGGTTATACAACATCTATTTGGGTCAGTAAGAGGGATTTTACAACTACCCAAACATAATGCACAAAACAGCTCTCAATATAAACTCAAATTAAGAACTATATTTAGTAATTACTCATAAACCTTATAACTAACATAAACTTTAAACTTTATGACTGGGAATGACTTTTTAATAAATAAATACAATAACTTACCAAATTCATTTTCTTAAATAATTATAAACCATGTGATCAAGATCAGTGAATGATAGCTCTATGGATTTAATTAAATCAATTAAATCAATGTTATGTTTAGTGTTTAATATATTACTTAAAACAATCTGTACTACAAGTTATTCACATTTTAATTATTGTGTGATAATGCATTAGATGTACCAATAAATTACAAGACTTACCAAAATTATTATGATATAGCATAGTATAGTTAATAGTGCTATATTGATTGATAATGATTTCAATTTATAATCTGATAGGTTGATAGCAATAACAATAATAGTGTATAGATGTGGTAATTAGCAATAAGACTACATGCAACTACATAAATTTTTAAATACAACAAACTTTATTTACACTATGTACAAATTTTTAATTCACAGATATGGCATGAAATAAAAGTAATCTATTTAAATAATTTATGGATGGGACAAATACTTATTATCCCCTTGACCATATACTCAGAAAATGATACAACCAAATAGAAAATAATGTTCAAAATATCATTTGTTACACTTTGGCATATTTTTAAGAATCAGATAATAAAACCTATTTAAGCTGCACTAGCACTTAAATTACGTAATAGCAGTATATTTAGAACTTTAGGATATGCACAAAGTTTAAATTTAGAATTCCAACATTATAAAGTATTGCATTATCCCAAAGCCCTATCTTTTATCAGAATATGATAAGGGCAATTATCACATTCTGTGCAATTACTAACTTATTTACCTTTGAAATGACTAAGTTTAGTGCATTAAATGAATATGATTAGACATTCAAAAGTCAAAGACACCTAGATCTCATTAAGCATTATCTATGTCCACAGCTCAACCCTTGAATACGTAACTGATCTTACAATTCTATTGTCACATCATTATTTGATGAAAATGAATCCATTCTGCCAATGCGCATCCCTTACTTTTACATTTAAAGTTTTCTACCATCATTAATAGATTCTGGTTCGGTCTGTCAACAACTGATGATGATCCCACAACATCATAAACACTATTTCGATTAAGAAAACACTATTCTAGATGAGTATTCCTGAATTTAATATTATTTTATACTTGATATATGATCTGGACCTATTGTACTTCACCATACACGGTGGAAAAACTATATATTATCATGAGAAATTTACCACTAAGATGGGAGACTTTATAAAACAACATAACAGTTGTATAATAATATATGGCTGATTCTATACCTCTCTATGGGTATACGTATGTGTGTGGGCCTTGCCTCACCACGAAAAGACTAGAATTCAAACCATAGATATCCTTTCTTTTTAGGATTATTTATACTAATGAGCATTAATTACTGCTCCGATTCTATCCATCTTTTCTCTCATGAAATTAGCCATAGGTGACTCCATCAACCTATGCTCCATATAAATATTAATATATTGAATGCCATTCAATTGGAACATCCCGTTAACTAAAAACTGTCTCTAGTCATTCTCAAATTGTAGCAAGATAAAAACAATATCAACAATAACAGTGAAAATCTACATATTCCCTTTTATAATGTAAACTCATTAATGTATTAACAGCCCAAACCAAAATACTTATGTCCAATGATTGTTAATCATTTTAGAATGACAAATATATTTTTATTAAAGATAGCACAACGGATTCAAGCAATAAAGATCCAACCTGCATTTGTATTCAAAGTGGACACGTTCACTTCTATAGCAAATTACCAAATGAAAAAGGTTTATATCAAATTTTCTTTTATATCAGAAAATAATTCAGTAATGCCAATATATATTTTTGATAAAATGTCTGTATATCTACCTCTTTATTAATATACTTTAAAACCAATTTTAAAATATGATAAATAAATAAATGATGTATATATTTTCGGTTTTCTCTTAACTAAAAAAAAATACATAAAATAGATATATATATTTTACACATTTTTTTCTTCTTGAACTTAATATATATATCTTTCATGCCACAGCAAAACACATATGTTTTAAAAACAAAATTTCTAAGTAATACATTACGTAAGTAATAACACAGCAATGATAAAGAAAAATAAAATCACATTTTTATCCTTTAAATTTTATACTCCGTTCATCCCAGTTGTTTATCCTGGTGAGTTAGAATAATATAACTGATTATTAGGATGAGCAATCAGTCTAGATTAAGCATATATATTTCGTTATCCTGTTGTATGTATAATAGCACAAAATTCAACACTTATCCAAAAGTAGAAATTATTTGAGAGTTTCTGTGGCGATAATTCATCAGGCAATTAACATTCATGTTTTTAATTGTATCAGATTAAAAAAAAAAAGAAGAATTTATCTACTTTGCTCTAGATAATTCAAAATAAACTTCAAAACAAACTTATTAAAATCTTTATTGATTTATTAGGTAAGCGTTTCAAATGAAGTAGAACAAGAATCATTTATTTACGTTTAAATAAAGATAATTTTTCCCTGAAAAATTAGTAGAATTTGATTACAAGTAGCATATTTATATTTCCCTTTCTTTTAAAATGGTTTGTGACTTTTATTCCTCTCAGCACAATAATACATATATGTGTAGCTGTATTTAAACAGTCGGGCATATTCCAATATTGTAAACATTATTATAACGGCGGCGTATATTTCTCAATAAAAATTCAAAAGTAAATATTTATTTCACTTCATTCTTATTAGAAAAGTATGATGTGATTATCGATATAAATAAAATTATCTAATTATCACTTTGACATTTTTAGCATTTTAATCAATTGGTAAATGATCATTTCTTTCATTACATAGGTTCCCGCGCGATAAAATTTTGCAGACTATAGAGAATAACATTACGAAAATATTTTCATATTTACTTTATTAAAAGTTAGATTATTTCAAAATGACCTTTAAATTTATTTACTATATATCATATACAACACTTGTTTTAATATTATCTCCAATTATTATTATTATTATTTTTAACTTGATATTTTAATTTACAAACACATAACATCGTTCTGCTGGATAACAAGACTAGCGCGCGAAATATAAACATAATCAACTTTTTAGTCTACTTATAAATGATTTGCGTGTCATTTCCAAAGAAGATATTTCAAAAATATACATAACATAAAAGCAAAGGCTTACTTTTGCTTGAATTTTCCTGGGTTTAAAGCAGTACTTATTCACATAAAAACTTATTTCCATGGTTTTAACTTCCTTCTCCAGTGTGAATCCTGGGAAATATGCAGTCGTGGAAATGGCTTAAAATATAGCAAGGTTTTTAAGATTTCTTATTCAAACATCTTTAGACAGCAAGGTATTCTACTTCCATACAATTAGATTTCAGAATTTTGTTGATTTTTAATTTTTTTCTTATTTTAAATCAGAGCTGAGGTTTGTGTTTACTTGGTTCTTGTTTTTCTTAATTAGTCCCCCCCCCCCTACAACTATGTTAGAACATATATAGTTTTTATTATATTGCACTCTGGGAGTGAATTAGCCAATGATTTTGGGTATGCATAATTAGTATTACCCCCTCTGTCTTCATTTTTAATAACTACCCATTTTTATTTAAGACATTTCTAGTTCAGTACTAAAAAATATGCTTAAATAATTTACTATAATGATTTATTTTACAAGACTTTAACAATTTGATTTAATTATTTATTTATTTCAATTGCTATTCAAAACTAATAAAATAGCAATGTATTTATCTACCAAACAATAATAATACTTTTAAATTGTTATTTTAGTCTAGTCAGAGCCTAGACTGGGTTTGAAATCTTATCTCCACTCAAGCAAATTTCCCAGTACATTCAAAATAATCTCTATTGAAAACCACTTTAGTAAGATTTTGATGTTAAATATATCATCATTTAAAATTTTGGAATTATTTATTTAGGGACCTAAATAAAAGGTCACAATATAGATATTTTCTTTTTTAATTCATGTGATTTTTTTTTTATTATTATTTCTATTTGAAATGTCATGTATTGTGATTCTTTTTATTTATGTATTCAAGTCTCATTTTCAAATTCGATCACCTGCATTTTAAAAGTGGGAGCAGTGAATGGATATGTATCATATGTTGATATATAAAGGGGAAAATGGATCATCATCAATAAATATGTATAATTATTAATAAAAAGTAAATTTACAGATCCCTCTGGAAATTCAACACTGATCCATCAAAGCAACCTCAAGGAAGGTTTTTATATAATTAACATTAAGTACAAATTCTAGAACAAACAAAATTATTACTTACTAATAAGTTTTTAATAATATCTACTTGTAATTGTTTTATTTCTGAGTGCACAATTAATCCACTTGAGTAAATGATCTTTTTCTTATCCTTCATTAATTTTTACCATGACTTACACACACATATAGATGGGAGTGGGACTATATATATATTTAAAAAAAAATAGTTATAAATATATTTATCCCAACCTATAAACATCATTCTAGTAATTATATTAATGGGGTAGATTTAGAATTACTGAACTCTCATTTTGTTTATTTTTGTTTTTTGTATATATTTAGTGGATTATTTAATATCATTTTGTATATACTATACTATGAATTATTTTTGTTTTTCTAGTGTAAGTAAAGATTGATTGAAGACAAACTTCTATCATGAAATCTATATCAGTGAAATTTATTGTGTTAAGCCATCAAAATGATAGAAGACCATTCATGTTAACTTAATATTTTTTTTTTGCAAATATTTATTATTATATGTTATAGATTATTAATAAATGTATTGAGTTGTTTAAACCAATCTGATCTCTGTTCGATCATCATCATCATCATTATGCATTTATACCATTAAAAGTTTCATCATCATTATCATTAAAAATTTACACTATTAAAGGTTTGATGATGATGATCATCATCATTATGTATTGCTCTCCTAAATGATTGATCATCATCAATATTTTTTTTATATATATGCTTATACATATGCATATTTGGTCAATAATTAAGTAAGTCCATCCTTGAAGAGAGCTGACTGCAAGAACTCCCTGAGTTTGAATTCTGTGGTAAAATGGGGCCCAAAAAAAGAGATGCAACGAATACACACTAATCTAAATTACATTGAAATGTTGTAAGTAAATTATAAGTTAGCATACTAAAAGTAGATGTGATTTGGAACTAGGCATTTCATTGTGACATCTTTAGCATCCTATTCAAAAGGCCTAGGTCCGATAGTAGTGAGATGTGCTCCCTTTGTTATATGCCATTTCTGATTTGGTAATATCTGGTGCACTAAAATGGGATGTCGAATCATGGTTTTAGGATATGACTTGTAGGTTGTTTGACATATAGTATTCAAATCATCTAACTACTTAGTCATATTTACGTCATCTTATGGTATACCCTGCGGTTCCGCTATAATATATTGTATTACAATGCAGAGTAAGTAGAAATCATAAAGTTTCCCTCTTGGTCAAATTATTACTACAGATGAAAATATAATGGTTGAAATTAATCATAGAATTAAACTTGGTTAGAGAGCTCATAGAAATACCTTAATATTAAAAGAATATATACCTATGTTTTTGAAAAGGAGGCTTTAATACATGTGTTGACCAGTTTTTAACTTAAGAATGTGAGACATGAATATTTAACAGAAACAGCAATAACAAGTCTTCAAACCACTCAATAAAGTATGGAAAAATGTATGTTAGTAGTAACAAGAAAAGACTGAAAACAAAATACATGGTCAAGAAAACAAACAGGTATTATTGGCATCAATGAAAGAATTAAGAGATTGGAGTTGAGCTGAACATATTACTAGAAGGGATTATAATAGATGAGCAATGGAAATCATAAACTGGATTCAATGAGATTATAAAAGATCTAAAAAGAGACTGCATGTGAGTTGGATGAGTGTACAGGAATGATGTGAAGAAGAGAAATTAGAGAAACTAGATTAAATTTGGAGAGAATTTCATCATGCAATGGACTGATAATAGTTGAAAATTATATAGATTAAATAAAGTTTTCAAATGAAGCAAGATTTCCAAATTAAGAAATAAGATTGTAAAAATATATTTAAAAAAACAAAATTATATATTAAATCTTTCAAAATAATTAAATAATGTTTCAGATATTATAAAGTTTCCATTTCAGAGTAACAAAGAATAATAAAAAATTGATACATATTTGAAGCTGAGACAATAACAAAGTGAATAAATAGATTTATTTCAGTAAACTATTATTTATAAAATGTTTTCTTTAACTTAATTTATTATATGTAAAACAAAATAGTGCAATATATAATAAATTCTATAATGCTGTGCATGGTATGGTGTAGTAGTAGAGTATCAGATTCTGAAGTGAAAGATTCTCAAAATGATTCCAGTTATTATACTTCTGATGGGTTGAACTTATGAAGCAATAAAACTATTCAACTATTTACTGTTAATTCTATAATATTTTACTAAATTAAAACATTAAAATTAAAAACAAAAACAATGAACAAAAATACTTAATTAAAAATACAATAGGTTCTGCTTTAACAAACTAAACGGTTCCAGAAGATGGTTTATTATATCATCCATCAATTATAGCTTACTTTGACAATAAAAGATGATAAAATAAAAGGCAAATGAAAAAAAATATCTGCTTAATCTATTTGTCTAATTGCATTATTTTAATATATAAACTGACAACTTAATATTTTAATTAAACTTATCATCATTATTATGCTAGTGAGCATGAATTAAATTTAAGATACATTAAATTTAAATAAATTAATGTTATATTTATGTTTATGTTTCTATTTTTAATCCAAAAGAACAAATCCTACTAGAAAACATTAAAAATTATTTTGATCCTTAATGCACTGCAATAGATTTTATATTTCAATTTTTGTTTCTAAACAGAATGATCAAATTTAAGATTTTGAATAGTCTCTATAACTGATTTAATTAATTAAAATATTGTTCTTCTCTCATTTATGATAATATTTTAGGAAAAATATAACAAGCAAAGATAAATTAACACCAGGATAATGAAACCATTCATTCTCATTTTACACACATATATTGTAAGAGTAACTTATAATCTTATTGAGTCGACTTGTTTATCTGCAATATCAAACCATAAATTTAAAATATAATTTTAAGTAATAAATAGATAATAGGCTATCCTTTCACGTTAAATTCCCATATACACATGTATATAATTTAAAATTTTATAAACAAAAGTCAAGTCAAATAAATAATTACTTTAATGAAATCAAATATTAAAATAATTAGATTTCAATCATTCATATTGTGCCGTTTATTTATATACAGTACAAATATATTCGCATTTGGTAAAAGTTAAAAAAATAAAAGTAAATTTAGATTTTTTTTTAGTATAATTTTTTTTTTTTTTATGTAATTAAAAATAAAAGTAGAATTGGAGAGAAGAAAAGAATTCCAAAAAGTAAAAAGATAAGCTAAAATAAAAATATTTTAGCTAATTAAAGATGGCCGAAAGATTTGCTAAAAATTGAGAACTTTGTAATTGAAAAATGAGTAAAGACTGTACAAGATTATGAACCAAAAACGCCATGATAACAGCATGCGCAGAAGTCTAAAAACTGGGCCTCAAGTATAAAAGGCAGAAGCCAGTTTGAAGAACGTCTTGTTTCGTTTGTTTCTCTAGTCGGTCCTGGATAACAATAATACATCCAGGATTGCTCTACACTGAAATAATTTGGCAGATCGGAGTGAAACAGAGCTTCTGCAGACATTGTGCTTGAAGATGTAAACCAGAAAAGCCTTCGTGACTGACTAGGAGAATGGACCACAAGATCAAATAATAACCAAAAGGCTCATTCTACCCAAAAACCTATGCATAGTTATCTACTACTGAATTCACTAAACTTACCAATAAGTTATGCTTCATTATCCTGATTGCGACAAATTTAACCATTTTACAAACTACTCGCAAAAATAAGCTTATAACAGGACCCCGATATAGACTTTCATTTAATTAATCAAGAGACTGTTGTGTACCCAAGAACTTTTAATTACTTATGTTAATTGCTTTATTTTATTAATATTTCATGTCTGAATTAAGTGTGTTCTCTCCAATTTATTTGATAAATAATTTACTTCAAACATTTTTAATCTATTAGAATAAAAATATTTCTAATACCAATTTTCATTTGTACATTATTAATAATAGTTATTATTTTTTATTATTAAATTTATTATTAGTTTAATAAAATTTAAGAATGTAATTTATCTTTGCCAATATGTTTGAATAAGCCCAGGAATAATAATCTCCAAAAAAAATAATTCTCATTACGGTATGATGCAATACCAATTAGTTTAAAAGTATTTTCTTTTTTATTCGTGAGATGTTATATGATGATTTCAGTGGATTCTTTAGAATAAAAGAATCCTGGCGCCCATATTCAATAAATTAAAAGCTGATTTCGTCGATAGCATAATTCTCAACAATTACTAGGTCGAGTTGATCAGGAAATGTAGTTATGTTTTTAGAAATAGAAATACAACTTTCTTCTTTTTGACATCAACTTGATCAACTCGCGCATTTATAATGCGTATAGAGGCCTAGCAAAACGGAAAACGTTATAATATATATTTATGAAAAAATTATTTATTTTAATATCACTAATCAAGACTTAAAACGTAGAGATAACCTAAGGTCAAGTCATATCTTAGCAACTAAATGCTAAGAAAATAAAATTATAATTTAATTACACAATTATTAATTATTATGCATTCAACAATAATCGAATACAAAAATCATGAAATGAAATAGAAATTTAGCACATGTTAATTATTGGAAGTTCATTCTACTGTAAAAGTTAAATCAACTAATTTCAAAATCAGTTCTATCTTTTACAAATGAACTAGTCACTATGCATATTTATTTTGCTGTGTTCGAATACTGAACACATCAGAAAGATGGATCAATAGTTTGGATGAATTTTTCTTATTTATAAAATCTTCATTAGAAAATAACTCTAATATCATTGAAGTAAAGAGTAAATAAACTACTCTTTAATATCATAATTAGAGAAATTCTTAATGATATCATTCTAAACTTGAATTTCAAGGAAGATAAATATCATCAAACACATTTATATATCTAAATAAATTTATTTTAAGATTTTAAGTTATAGAAAATGCATATGAGTAAAGACACTTTGCCATAGAATCACATGCTATTGTTCTAATCTAAAGCAGTGCAATTATTCATTCCTACTTAAATGCCTAATATATATTGTAACGAGCACAGACGTTCGTTACATTGTTGTTTTTTTTTATTTATTAAACATGAAAGTAAATTAAAAAGTTCGCATTTAAAAATTTTCTTTTAGAATTAAAAATTGAAATTAAAGATCATCTTAAACTCGTATATATTAAATCGCACAGATAAAAAAAAATTATTAAAATAAAACTGTATTAAAAATAGAAAAGGTATTTTAAAAACAAAAACTTAAAAAGATTTAGAGATAAAAATATATCTTTGATTTGGAAAACAGGTTAATTAATCAGAAATGGAAATGATTGTTAATTAGTTAAATGTAAACCAGCCTTGGGCATTTAAATGTAAAAACATCAGTCAGATAGGAAAACAATAGAAACTTTTAGCAAATGAAATAAATCCATTGGGAAATCGGACCTCAACGAAAAGGATCATCGCATCGATGACGTAATGTTAAGTCAATCCTTCAAAGTAATATAAAAGGAAAATTTGGAAATTATTAATTAGTGACTGGAAATTGATTATTACGATGTGACTATATGTAGTAGTACGGAGTTGGAGGAATTGACAGACGCACGGTCAATTCTTTCAGCTGTTAAAGAAAGGAGAAATGAACTATCGTTTCCTACATTGAGGACCAACTAAATTAAAAAACCTCCGAATGAATAAATAAAACATCGGCTAAATGTATACCAATATCTTCAGGACGGCGTGGGAATTCCCGTTCAAACTTACAAACGACAGATAAAGATGAACTGTTTAAAACCGTAAGAACTTTACAATTAATGAACATTAAGTTAAAAACTTTTCGTATTTAAAATAATTGCATTAGTTTCCTATCTGACTAAAGTAGTTAAAATGTTATTTGATGTATTTTTTATTTATTTGTAAAATCATTTCCATTTATTTAATTTTGTTCTTTAAGTTTATTTATGATTTCTGTTTTCCGATAAATTAAAATATATCAATGTTAAACTTAAGTCGGGCGTGAATGGCTGTATAGATTTGTAAAGTTATATTAGGGGAGGGTAATCTTAGGTTATTTGTTTCGTGGTTAAATTGGGTCAATGGATTGGATATATTGGTGTGATTAGTAGATGTAATATTGATTCGCTACGGGCAGAATCGCTTCCTACGCCGCACACTTCCGTTTGCCTATGGAAGGAATTATAAGTCGGATACCGCAGTTCCTTTCTATGGAGTTTTTTGTTTTATTGCTCTTCTTTGCAGATAGATGTAATATTCCTATCTCATGGGAAGCAATTTCTTCTCTTAACTTTTTGTGCTGCCGTATTGTATTACATTGAATACATCGATATATCAGATGAATTGATGCCAGTTTGACTACGAATTTTAACCTAAGGTTAAATAGGGATAGAATGTTTATTTTCAAAAGCAAATCTATATGGTCTATTCATACTTGACCCTAAATAAAAATGCATTAAATTTAAGTTGTTTATAGACGCTTGCATGGATTGGTTATCGGTTAAGTATGTTTTGGGTTTTCATATTTGATCAAAATATATAGACATTCGATAAATAATGATACCTTACGGTGAGTATCTAAAAAGTATTTATTCGGATGTCTTTTAAGTTATTGGTGACAATGCAAGTATCTTATGGTGAATACTATTGGGTTAAGTATAAATTTCCCTCCGCAATTGTCAGTAATCAATAATTTTGTATTTTGATCGTTTATGTTTACTTTGAAATGTTTTTGACCGTGAAATCTATGTAACCGATCTATATTCAACATTATAAACAAGCTTTCATAAATTTATCTGTGCGAACTTAATTAAAATGTAAAATTAGAATATAATAGTAATTAAATGTAAATTAAAGTCAAAAATCAAAGTTAAAAATAATGTTAAATGTTAAAATGTAAAACTAATACTAAAATAATTTTAAATCTTATATATATGTGCATAAATAAATGTTTGTATGCTAATTACTGGCAGTGGCTTATTTTATTTATTTTTTAATGTTGAAATCTAATTAGATAAGATATGATATTATTAAATCTCTGCTACTCCCTGAGCTAGTGACATGGGCTAACGACCGGAACCAAAATAAAAAAAAAATATTTTTTTTTTGACTTACGTATCTGCCTACTTTATAAATTTTTCTAGGTTCAAATGCCTAGATGGCGCCCCGTAGTGCAGATTACGTTAAGTCTTATTCTCCGTATCGTTACAATATATATAATTCAATATCCAACTTCGGTTTACAGTGAGATAATTTAAGAAAAGGGATGTCAACATCATGCAAGAGAAATATTTATGAAACAATGAAGTATTCCGATTGCCTCACTGATGATTGATGATCAGAAATAAAAGAATTTATTCCTAATGAATATTACTATTTAAATATTGGGAAATGAATTTTAAATACATATTTTTGCATATCAATTTATCTATAAATATTTAATTTTATTTCCTTTGACTTTAAAACCTACTTACTTTGGAATAATCCATTTTGGAAATCATTAGACGAAAAATGGAAAAAGATCATTGGGCTAAATTTTTTTTTTATTTAATAAAATTTAGGTCTTCCTTACACAGCAACTTGATCAGGTTAATAAGTAAACATAATATAAAGGCAAGATTTTATTGCTATTCATATTAAATTCTTTTACTTATGACAAGACAGAATTCTTGTTTATTATTCGATATTGTACCATTTATTTATATATGTGGTACAAATTGCTATTTAATATTGTATATCATTTAAATAAAAAAGAGAGAACCCGATCTTTAATTTTTTTTTTGTAATATAATGTTGTTTTAAGATAAACGTACAGTGAAAGTTTAAATTTTTTTTTTTTTATATAATTTAACTAAAATAAATTCAATGTTGGAAAGTGCATACTGAATAGTTGATTCAAATAGTGAAAGGAAATTTCAAAGGTAAAAGATTGCTATCAAAAATGACTTTCTGATAGTAATTAAAAATGGCGGAAATTCATAACGAGAAAAGAGACTTTGTAATAAAAAAATGAGAAATAAGGTAGAAGTTTATAAAATAGAACAAAAGGTGAAAGGAATATGTGCAGAACTTCTAAAAAAAATCTGGGGATATAAAAGGAGCCGACAGGTTTGAAAAGGGTCTTTGTCTTGTTGTTCCAGAGAGTGTTGAGCAATTTGAAGTGCCTCGTATTTTTTTTCATAAAAAAATTAATAAAATGTGTCCACTTAGATACGAACTGAAACCACTCTCCATGAGTGAGTAGAACTCTATCATTTGCTGGCACTTTCTCTCAAGAAAAGTCACCTAAATCATCATCTGGCTCTACCTAAATATTGATCGGAGATTTGAAAGGAGTAAAACTAAAAAAAAACTACTGCGGACTACCCATTGAAGGAATTAGACGTCGGATGATCAATGACCTACTTAAATATCAACTTACTGGTAAATTAATGGCCATAACTTTTACATAAAGCTTTATGAACTGAGATTTGAATGAAATGTTTAACCCATAATTTTTTGATCAAAAGATTTGCGAACTGAGTAGTTAATGAAACTGTTACCACGAAAAAATAAGATACAAACTAGCTATTACTTCAATATTTGAATCAAATTATTAAATTCGTTATGCACAAAACTTTCCAATATTATAATTTTTTTTTATCATAAATATTAAATGTTTGACGGGCTAGAATAAATCTTTATTATTAACATAACTTTCATTGTACGTGTATAAAATTAATAATGTTATTATATTTAAGTTTTATATTTGGTTATTTAGATTCAAATTAGTGTACAAATTACCTTTGCTAAGTAGATTTATTTTTCTTAATTAAGTCAAAGGGAAATATCTTCTCTTACTTAACAGGAATTTTAAGCCCGATCGTATAATTATTACTTTATGAGTTACAATATGTTTGATGCAGAATCAGTGAGTCTAACGACTCTGGCGCCCTCATTTATAAATTAAAAACTGATTCAGCTCACAATTGTACTTGTAATAATTCTAGGCCGAGTTGATCAGGAAATATAGTTATGTTTTTTAGAAATAAGAGTACAACTTTCTTCTTTTTTGCATAACTTGATCAATTCGCGCAGTTTATTGCGTATAGAGGCCTAGCAAGACGGAAAACGTTATAATATAAATGACTAATATCCTTAGATGAAAGGCTTTTTCTTTCAGCAATAGGAACCACACATAGATGGGAGGTCATATAGACATAGAATTTCCTGGAAAGGATTGGATATGACAAAGATCTTCATTTATACTAATATTGTTCAATTTAAATTTAGTTAGCAAGTGTTATTATAATCTTTGGAATTATAAAATGTTATTTACTTTTGCAATCTATTAAATATTGTTTGTGGTATGGTACATATCTACTATGGGATATGGGAAGGTATAATTTTAAAATGTGTATACTAATATAATAGAAATATATTTAGACACTGGTAATTAAAAATTTTGTTATATAAATATAAATTTAAATTGTTTTCAATTAATAAATATTTTTAAATTTAAGGAGGTCTCTGATTTATTTAAATTATTTATTTTATTTTCATAACAAAAGAAAATTGAATATATATACCCACATATACATATCATCCTGACTTAACATCATGATAACTTGGTTGGAAGGAAATTGAGAATCTATTGAACTTATATGAAAGTATTATTATTGTTACAGGATATCAATTGACCTCTGAAGAGAGTTAAGTGTAACATTAACCCTGAGTTCAAATACTGAGCATAACAGTGTAGTAAAGAGAGGTGAAGATTAGATGAACTGGTCTAAGTTGTATCTGTAATGAATGTTTGAATATTAAATTATATTTGAAATAGATACAATCATAGATTAGATTTTTATCATATCATTTATGGCATCCTACACAAAGACTCTAGATCCGACTATAGTTAGATGTATTCATCCTCATTCCTTAAGGGAATATGAACCATTACATATGGTTCCAAACTTTAGGTGCATGAAACAAGTTTACCATCAACTATATCCATAAAAAAATTATAAATAATTTTATGGAATATAACCTTGATTGATTGATTCACATATTAACAATAGATACTTTCAACCATCAAAGGATGAGATAATTTTCATCTGATTTTTTTAAAATAATAAAATAAATAGATAACTTAAAATAAAATAATGAATAATTAAATAGATGAGCCAGGTGCTTAAAAAGTCAATTTTAAATTAGGCATTAAAATAATAACATCTTAAAAAAAGGGTAGAAGAAGTTTTATAATTACACTAAAAAGGAAAGATATAATATGAAATACTATGACAAATAATCCCTCTTAGTAAATAAGGAACAAACAAATTTATAACCAAGATAAAACTTAATTTAAGCAGAAAAAACTTCGTCAATACAATAATGAAACGTGTTGAAAAAGTACAAAATATTAATATTAACGAAGAAGGAAAAAATACTAGGAATATTGAAGAAAGATCTTCACTAATCCAATTATCAGGAATCACTATGACAGAGCAAACTACTCTACACAAACACCCATTGCTGATTAATCGATGTCTCAAATAACTACAGTTGAAAAAGCACAAGCTTCATGAAATAACATGGCTATAAAACAAATGTTCCAAGTAATTATAAATATGAATTATAATTTAGAAGAAAAGTTTAACCAAAACATGAATAATTTAGAAGAAAATTTGAAAAATAAGATGGAAATTGTTAAATCAGAATTAAAATCAGATATGGAAAATGTTAAATCAGAATTAAAATTGGAAATGAAGGGTTTGGAGAATAAATAATCTAATGATATTGAACAAGTATCAATAGGTCTACATAATGTTCAAAGAGATAGTACTGAGATGAGACAAGCCTTAGAAGAAATAAAAAAAGATGTTGAAGAAAAGGATACCAGATGTCAACAAAGATTCAAAGAATTTCAGACTAGTTTCATTGATCAAATGAATATTCAATGCAATGAATTGTATAGAACCAAAGACATTTTTAAAAATGAAATAGATGAGAAACAGGAGAAAATACGAGCAGAAATGCAAAAAGAATTACAAGAAGTAAATTTTAAGATTAGTCAACTCTATACAAAACAAATTAATGATTTAGAAATTAATGAAGAATCATTGAAAGAGTTAGCTAAAAATTTCAAACAGTTAGAAATTAAATAACTTGTATAGTAAATGAAAGAATATTGGAAAACACCACATTAGAAAACTTGAAGGAAGGCATGACAGAAATACATGATAAAGTAAATTATATGGATGAGGCATTTAAACAAAAATTCAAATTTATTGACTTACAAATGTCTCAAAATACACCTGCATGTTGACCACAACATAATGATATCAACATAAAACACCAGTGATAAATAAAATGATTAAATATATGGAAGCACTCCAGCATATTGATATTGATCATGAAATTAAACTCGAAATACTTATCAGAGATAATACTAGTAAATAATTGATAACCATCAAGTTGAAAGATTTCCATACCACATTGTTCTCCCAGTAAAGAAATATCTCAAGTACAAAAATATAGTTTGAGAAATTTTAAATGAATCTATTATAATGGCTGAATTACCTAGAATATCAATCAAGATATTTGAAAACATTCCATGATGAAAATGATAGTCTAAATCAAAATAGCAATTGAGAGACAATACTCATAATTATTGTGATGACATATATAAAGAAACAAAAGGGTACTATGTTCCATAAATTGTGTAATACTTACGAAGGCCCATTTATCTTCATTAAATATGCAAATATAGATGCTTAATAAGATTTTATAAAAATGGAATGAAACAAATAAGACTCCGGATATGGAAACATAATTATGCAAAATGGAATAATCAAAAAATTTTTTTACATCATTTTTAAAAAAAAAGTAAACCAAGTCACCAATTAAAAATTGGAGATTAAATCATTTACCAAAACTTATAATGATCTATTCATCTTCATTGAATATACTAATACAAAGGATTAATAAGTTTGTAATGAAGATGGACTCAAACCAAATTACTACCCAAAAGTATGGAAACCATATCAAGGAGAAATAGAATGAAATTTTTCTTTCTTTGTCAGTTTTTTTAAATAACACTTTCACAACATATAAATCTGAATTCATGTAATTATTATTAGGATTATAATTGAAAAAAAAAAAAAAACCCAAAGAAAAAGAAAAACACAACCAAGAACTTGTTCAAAAATATATTAAGGAATGAACTCTTATAAATAAATTATGAATTCATTTCTAAAATCCAAAATGGACTGTACCATTATCATGGAAATGGAGACTGATTACTCATGAGTTGTCACATTCATAAATAAATTGCTACCAATATGTTTAAGGGATGCCAGAGAAAATCCAGTTAGTCTCAAGATTAAAGAGCAGGACTGGCACCTTTAAATAAGTCTATATATAAAATATGCATAGGCCAGTTAAAATAAAATTAGTTACAAATAACCAGATCTTCACGATACTATCTCTTGGTGTATCACTTTATAAATAATATATACAGTCTTAAGTAAATTAGACCTGAAAATATCCAATATAATGAGAAAGAGTTATTGTATAAAAAGCACTTGTAAGAAAAGAATAAGAAGCAAGTAATCCATATGTTAATATTACATGATAAAATAATAAATATATAGTAAATTACATTAACTGGAGTAAGAATGAATGTACTGGATTCACACCTATTAAATTACATTTTAATAAAGCAACTCCAAATTTATTTAAAAATTACCAACCTCCAATTAAACCCAAGCAGAGTGATGGAAATTATGCACAAAAGGCATATCACATATTAATAAATAAATCAGAGCTGAGAAATAAAAACAGAAAGAAAAATAGCTACCAATTCAAAATAGAAGATAAGGTTTTTATAAAGACCCATAACATTAGTAAACAACTTCAAAACAAATGCCATCAATTCTATAACCCATATAAAGGACCATTTACTATAATAAACCAAACAGGTCTAAATGCATTTTAGATAGATGGCGAAATGAAAGGTACATATAATGTCTCCATTCTTAAACCATATTTTGGTCAATCATAAAGTTTAGATTACTATCACATGCAGATTATAAAAGGAGAAAAAGAACATAACACTAAATAAAAACATAGGAATAATCATTTCAATGATGAGAGAACCCAGGCTAATATGACCCCTTTTATAAACCTAAATAAAAAACTATATATTCATATAACAGTGGAACACACATATACACTTTAAATGTTGAAATTTATAGAAAATTTTAACCCTGTTAGGATGGTGCATTGTAAGGGTATCTTACAATCTTATTAAGCTCACTTGTTTATATGCAATATCAAACCATAAATTTAAAATATAATTTTAAGTAATAAATAGTAAATATGTTATCCTTTTATGTCAAAATACCCATATGCACACATAACTTAAAATTTTATTAACAAAAGTCAAGTCAAACAAATGGTTATTTTAATGAAATCAAATAATTAAAATAATTAGATTTCAATCATTCATATATATATATAAAATAATTATTTATTTTAACTACTATCATTAATCAAGACTCAAAACATAGAAATAACATAAGATCAAATCGTATCTTAGCAACTAAATGTGAAGGAAATAAAATTGTAACTTAATTATGCAATTATTAATTATGATGCATTCAACAATAGTCAAATACAAAATCATGAAATAGTAATTTAACACACGCTGATTACTAGATGTTGATTTCACTGTAAAAGCTAAATCAACTAATTTCAAAATCAGTTCCATCTTTTACAAATGAACTAGTCACTATACATATTTATTTTGCTGTGTTCGAATACTGAACACATCAGAAAGATGGATCAATAGTTTGGATGAATTTTTCTTGTTTATAAAATCTTTGTTAGCAGAGAACTCTAATATCACTCAAGTAAAGAGTAAATAAATTACTCTTTAATATCATTAATAATAATTTAAAAAGTGAAATTATCTTTAATATAATTAGAAAAATTCTTAATGATATTGTTCTAAACTTGAATTTCAAGGAAGATAAATATCATCAAACATATTTATATATCTAAATAAATTTATTTTAAAAAGATTTTAAGTTATAAAAAATGCATCATGAGTAAAGACACTTTGCCATAGAATCAAATGCTATTGTTCTAACCTAAAGCAGTGTAATTACTCATTCCTACTGAAATGCCTAAAAAAATATCTACATAATTCAATATCCAACTTTGGTTTACAGTGACATAATTTAAGGAAAAGGATGTGAACATCATGTGAGAGGAATATTTATGAAACAATGGAGTATACTGATTGCCTCACTGATGATTGATGACCTGAAATAAAAGAACTTTATTTCCAATGAACAATGCTACTTAAATTTTGGAAAATAAATAGGACAATACCATAAACTTTAAATACATATCATTTTTGCGTATCAACATCTATAAATATTTATTTCCTTTGCCTTTGAAACGTGCTTAATTTGGAATAATCCAATTTGGAAAATCATTAGATGAAGAATGGGAAAAGATCATTGGGTTAAATTTTTTTTTTATTTAATAAAATTTAGGTCTCCCTTATGCAGCAACTTGATCAGGTTAATAAGTAAACTTAATATGAAGGTAAAATTTTATTTTTCTTCATATTAAATTCATTCATTTATGACAAGACAGAATTCTTGTTTATTATTAAGTTAATTAATTTATTAATATTTGTTTATTGTTCAGTATCAATGACTAATATCATTGGATGAAAGGACTTTTCTTTCAACAATATGTACCAGATGGGAAGTCTTATAGAAATAGAATTTCCTCGAAAGGATTGGTTGGATATTACAAAGATCTTCATTTATACTTATATTGTTCAATTTAAATTTAGTTAGCTAGTGTTATCATAATCTTTGGAATTATAAAATGTTATTCATTTTTGAAATCTATTAAATATTGTTTGTGCTATGATAATGTCTACTATGGGATATGGGAAAGTATAATTTTAAAATGTATATACAAATATAGTAGAAATGTATTTAAATAATTGTAATTAAAAATTTTGTTATATAAAGATAAATTTAAATTGTTCTCAATTAATAAATATTATTAAACTTATTTTAAATTTAAACAGGTCTCTGATTTATTTAAATTATTTATTTTATTTTCATAAAAAAAAAAATTGAATATATGTATCCACATATACATATCATCCTGATTTAACATCATGATAACTTGATTGAAAGGAGTTTTGAGAATCTATTGCACTTATATAAAAGTATTATTATTGCTACAGAATATCAACTGACTTCAGAAGAGAGATAAGTGTAAAATTAACCCCAAGTTCGAATACTGTGCATAATAAAATAATAAAGAGAGGTGAAGATTGGATGAACTGGTCTAAGTTGAATCTGTATTGAATGTTTAAATATTAAATTATCATATTTGAAATAGATGCAATCACATTTTATCACATCATTCATGGCATCCTACACGAAGACCCTCAGTCTGACTATAATTAGATGTGTTCATCCTCATTCCTTAAGGGAATATGGACTATTACAAGATACATATAAAATGTCTATTAATTAAAAACTATTCTAATAACAATAAAAATGAAAATTAACTATTATGTACAGTCTTTCAATCCAAAGTATTTAACTGCAGTTGAGCAGGGTTAAGGAATTCATGGAAAGTATTTAGGATTGAAAGACTATATAGTACCATTATATTTATTATTTTATTGTTATTATATATATATTGTTGCAATAAATATATGTATATATTAATGAAGCAATAGCCAGATTTCTAAAGCTTAAATATAATTTGTATTTGACAACAATAATTTATCTATTGACACTTCTCTATTTCTGAATTATCCATTGCTGAAAAGTTAAAAATAGTTGCAATTCAATCATAATTAAAAATGTTTAAAACATAATTATGAAGAAGTCAGACTTAAATAATAAACATGTGATGTGCTTAGGTTGGTTAAATTTAAAATTATTAGTTTGTACTGCATAACAGAAGTAAAATATGACTGCTAAATGGCTACAGTGTTAATATCTTCATAACAGTGAGAGTCATCAGACAAAAAACAGTCTAGGGATCTTTAATAATATTACAGTTTTGTATATATTTATTTCTCATGTTTACATGAAAAAAGTCTGAGATAGACTGATATAAGATTGATTAATAATTGCTGTCAGAAACAAATAAAATATCAAAAACGGATTTTACAAGTTTAATGCAGTCAAATCTTAAACAATATTTTAATTTCTAAGATAAAAATAAGATTTTTTAATTTGAATACTTTCTGATATTTTTTAAATTATAAAATTTATTTAAAAAAATTTTTTCAACACAATTTCTAAAAATGTCATTGATTCTCAATAATTAATAAACCAACTTTTTATATTTTTGGCTATGTTCAATATTTTTTTTATTTTCACTTTCCAACATTTTGACTGATTAGAAATCTTTTTCAAAGTTTTTTTTTATTTATATTATTATTGAAAAAATAAATTTTATTAAATAATTTATATTTTATGACAAATGGAGCAGAGCAATTAATCTAACAAGTTACTGTTATCAAAAATTATTTGGTCATAACTTGACATTGATTGCAAGCTTTTTTATAACTTATTATAGACTCTCTCTCTCTCTTTCACACTCAATATATATATGCTTTGGCTTTTTCATGACACTTTATATAATATATAATTTTAGACTATAATCAGACTGAATGTTTTGTAATATTTAACACAGATTATTAGATAAATATATTTACATATATGTTTTCAAAATTAATGTAAATATATAATGAAATAACTAACTAATTTTACATACATAATATGTAAAAATATTAAACATTTACTGGAAAGCAGTTTTTATGACTACAAATTTTTTTAGGGAAAAAAGAAAACAAACCAATATGATCAAGCTCTAAAAAAAATCCTTATATTTGATCAACAAAGATAGCTTACTATTGTTTTGTAAATGCTTCATAAAAATTATTATATCAAAATTACTGATAAAGTATATTATCAATGTTTTTATTGATATTTTTGATTACTAATTTCATAACACATGTTATTAAAGTTCTGTTAAATTTTCATAGAAGCAATGCTCAAAACTAAAATAATTCCATATAATTGATTTAACTTGTGAAGCAACAAAAAACTTTTATCCTGAATAATCATTTAAAATCAAATAAGAGAAAAAAAATTCACATAAACAAAAACAATTTTGATTTTGTTTCGATGTTTAAAAAAACATTTAGTGTTCTTCTACTTCAAGTTTTAGAATGGTAGTTGTTCATATAAATCAATAACTTTTAAAAAAATCAAATAGGCTGAATGCAAAAAAAGGGAAAAAGATAATAACATTCAAAATAATATAAAATAGCTTATCTATTACACATAAAAGTCAAGTTATTCAAATTACTTATTTACTTAAAAAACAAAATCAAAAATTAATTAATTTTTAGGTTCTCAGTCTCAATGACAGAAAATATGATGACTTTTGAACTTCAATTAAAAAAAAATCACAAACTTAAAAAAAAAAAGATGACATGAAAATATACTTTCCACATATATATAATTCTTTTTTATTTATTTTTATAACTACATTCATTTATTTTATATAAATATTAAAATAATCAAATAGTTAGTAATTTGGAAGGTTGATATTTGAGCACTAGAAATAATAAAATGAGGTTCAACCCATATTTTAATCATTAAATTCAGCAATCTAGTTTAGCACTAAACTACGGGAGTATTAGAAGACATATAAATAAAATTCAGATACATTTTTTTATATAAAATAGTAAAATTATGTTTTAAAAAATATTAATAGTTCTATAGACAAACAAAAACTATGGTTAATTGTTTAATAAATACTATAACATTTAAGCACACAAGCAGCATTTGAGTGTAACAGTTCCATTTAATGAATTAAAATGAAATTTTTTTCTATATTTTTATTTTTACTTTACTCAAGTGAGAATCGCCAAATAAAGGAATCTTTAGTTCTACTTCACAATCTATCACGATATTATGATGTGCCGAGCACTGTCTAGAGAAGAAAGACAAATGCCTGTTAAATCATTTTTTTTTTGTTAATTAAATAATTAAACGTATATAAAAGTAAATGTATGCAGGCACTATTGTAGTACATATATAAATATAACAATAAAGGATTATTTGTTCAAATAGATACACTACACAAGTCCAAGTTTTTGTTTATGTATTTCCTTTATAATTTGAATAAATAAATGGATTTATTTAGTTAATAACCCCCTCCTCCACCAAATATTTTTTTCACAATGGCAAATATGATATTAATTTGACATTTTTATATTAACATTTAAAAAATATAATCAAAAAATATATATTTAAATAAATTTTTTTAAAAATCTCATCATATGTGGCTGGTTCTAAAATGTTCTAGTGACGCCATAATAATAAAAATAGTCGAAACTATACATTACACATAGTAATTACTGATGTTTTTTTATTTTTAAATTTGAATAAAATCATCATCTTAGAGTAATTTTTAATATTAATAATCATTGATTTTTCTATCGTATTTCAAAGTTATTAACAAACATTAAAAAACTAAATTTTCAATTCATAAATAATAATAGAAATAAAACTGTTCAAATCGCTCACATATAAATTTTTATAAAAAGTACGCTTAATAAAATAATAACTTAACTTTTTGAAATAAGTTTTAATAATAACTCATATAATTAAAATATAATAATAGACTAGTTTATATCTAGCCTTTAATTCAAATCTAAAACTATAATTTAAAAAATTAAATTACATTTAATACTATAATTATACTCTGGGAAAAAATACATTTATCATTACAAGACAAATGAATTCTGAAAAAGTGCCTAAAGGTTAATATTATGCAAGATGCCAAATCAACACTAATAATTAATTAAAATTTACTTATTCCGTTAAAAATCCTAGCCTAGTAAATACATATATATATATTATATTATAATTTTCATGTTTTTGTTTAAATTGCTATTATTTAAATAAAATAATAAAAAATGCTTATAAGCACATAGAAAGACTTATTAATAAGTATTTCAAAAACATTTAAAAAAAAAATACATAAAATAGTATAGAAAGTATAAATAATTTTAGATGAAAGCAATAAAATATTTAAAGATATAAGAAAAAACAGATTGTTTAAAACTATCTAATAATCAATGATTTCAAATCAATATGCACAAACATATGATTTATATAGTAAACTACCAAAAGAGATAAGTATAACGCTCTGCAAAAAAAAAAGTCGCAGCGTTTAAATTAGCATTACTCAAAATTATAATCATAAGTAAAATATTTTCTGAAAATGCAAATAGTAATTTTTTAAATGTAAGTTTTTTATTTGTTTATTAAAGTATTATAACAGTAAGATAACAAAGATGTACATTTTTTAAAACATGATGACTTTATTAACTAATAAATATAACAATAAAACAAATATTTATCTGTAAATGTAACTTTTTATCTAATGTATATAGAAGCAAAATATGAAAAATGAATTATTTTTTCAAATAAAAATTTTAGCAAAAAAAAACCAAAACAAACAAAACCCAAAACAATTATTTTTAAAAATCAGAAAAATTGTCCGAGTTGTCCTATATTTATTCAAATTATCATATAAATGCGTGAAAATCGTAAAATGCATTACAGAGAGGGGGGGGGGCATGATATTCACTAACCCCTCCTGTGTGTACTGAATATCACAGATAATAATTAGCTCATGTTTTATTGGAAAGTTCTGATTACAATGTAATACTTATTGTTTATGATTAATATTGAAGCATGGAACATTTTACAACACACACACACTGTATAGATACTTTTTTATGTATACAGTATGCATATATATAAATTAAGATTAGAATTAAACAAATGTTTTTTTTATTTAAATAATATAATTATTAAGAATGAATTGATAGAGCACATATATATTGTGATATGAGAAGTAATAAAGAAACCAAATATAAGACTTCTGCAATCCATAGATAAATAAAAATTTTAAAAAGAAACTACTCAAAGTAACTAGCGCTTTATTTGTTTATTTACAAGGAAAAAAGTTGAATATAGAATTAAGAGTGATTGTTTGTTTATAACAAATATGTGTGAAATTGGAAAAAATAGAAATATGGAACATGCTCCAATATTTGGTAAAAACTTATTCCTTGTAAAGGTAAATGATTTCATAAAAGTTATAATTATTTTATATAAAAATAATTGGTAAAATAAAAATTTGTAAGACAAACATAAATATTTACAATTTTTTATTTATTTTTAAGGTTGAGATTAAAATTGTAATAGGATGTTTAGGAATTTGATTAATTTGACATACAATATAGGAAATAAAACCTGTTTATGCATATATAGTAGAGCTGCAAATTATGCTGTATCTAAGTACACAATTTCAATTATATGCTATCTAAAGAAAAATATAAACAAACAAACAAACAAACAAAAAAAAACAACAACATTAAAATTTGCAAATTTTACCTTCTGAGTGCTGTATGCAATCATTTTTTTTAAAAAAAATAAAGTTTATGAATAAATTTTAGAATATGCCAATAGCTGTTTTCCATTTTGAATTGCCATTCACGATTATATATATACAAGATATAAAATTTCTTCAGTTTATCTTGAAAGCACATGTATTTTACTCTTCCTTTATTATTCTTTTTGAATTTGATGTATGAAAATATTTTTTAAGAGCAATTGTAAAAGTTTTACAAAATTTTAGAACATATTTAAAGTTAGTAATGATTTAAAAATATTAAAATAATTAGAGAGATCATAATTTCTTGATAAAGAGACTAATCTATTATGTTTCTGTAAGAGAAAAAAAAATATTGAAAAAAAAAAATTGCCCAGAGCATATTTTATGACAAAAATCAGATATTTTTCTATTTACTTTTATTTTAAAAATAACACATTCGTTTTTTTCTTATTGCTCCAGTGAATGAATGAGTGAATACATATTCTGTAAAATGTATATGTATAGTATATATATATAAGCATGTTATATATATTGTATATATATATATATATATAAAACATACATATATATATATATATATATATATATATATGTATGTGAAGTTAGAAGAAAAGGTGAAGAGACAATTGATTTAAAAAATGGACATGTACTCTATTATAAAGGCACAAATATTGAAAATACAAGTGGAGTAGGATTCATTATAAATAAAAAGTGAAAGAACAACATTGTTGAGATTGATGGTGTATCGGACAGAGTGGCAAGATTAGTTAAAGAACTTAATAGCAGATACCAAATGCAGATAATTCAGGTTTATGCTCCAACAAGTTCTCATAGTGATGAAGTAGTAGAAGATTTTTATATGGATGTACAAAAGGCTTTTGATCAGAGTAAACAACATTTTAAAATTGTTATGGGAGACTTTAATGCTAGAATTGGTAAACAAATGAAAGTGCTGTAGGTAATTTTGGTTATGGTAATAGAAATGAGAGAGGACATAGACTTGTGGAGTTTGCAGAAAAAGAAAACTTTATATTATGAATTCTTTTTTTGAGAAAAATGTTAAAAGGAAATGGACATGGAAGCATCCAAATGAAGGTACAGCAGAATTGGATTATATTTTGACTAACAGAAAATACATATTTCAAGATTGTAATGTTCTTAATAAATTTAACACAGGAAGTGATCATCAATTAGTAAGATGTAAGATATGTGTTAATGCAAAGCTAGAGAGACAAAAATTATTACAAAAAACAATATTTACAGTTGATATTCCTAATCTTCAGAAACATTCTAATGAATTTAAATTAGAACTTACAAATCGGTTTCAAGCATTAGTAGATTTTGAACATGATTCAGATTTGAATGAAATTAATATGAAAATAACTGATACACTTTTAAAAACTGCAACAAAGATAGCTGGTAGAAAAAAGCAGCAATTGACCAATAAAATTTCTACTGAGACTAGAGAATTTATGAAGAAAAGAAGGAATATGAAGATATATAAAAATGATGCATTAAAAAGGATTGAATATCTCGAATTTTGTAAAATGGTGCGGAAAAGAGTTGAAAATGATATAAGAAAGTATAACTGTGAACTAGCAAGGAAAGCTGTAGAAGAGAATAAAAGTCTCAAGAGTGTAAAACAACATTTTGGTATTGGTAGGAAATTTATATCTGCAATAAGAAAAAAAGATGGAATTATTACTAAAAAGAGAGATGACATCATGAAATGGGTAGAAGACTTTTATCAAGAATTATATAGTAATAAAGAACAAGTACCTCCTATATCTATTACATCTTCTGAATTGCCCAGAATTTTAAATGAAGAAGTGAGACATGCAATTAAATGTATGAAGAAAGGAAAGGCTCCAGGTAATGATGGAATTATAATTGATATATTAAAAGAAGCAGGTGAAGAAATAGAATTTTTTTTAGCAAAGTTATATACCAAATGTCTAAATGATAAAGATGTACCAGATGATTGGAAGAATGCAGTATTAATATTTAAAAAAGGTGGTAAAGAAGATATTAGAAATTACAGACCTATCAGCCTTTTATCAGTTTTATACAAAAATTTTACCAAGATAATTACAACTCATCTACAGAGAACATTGGATTTCCACCAACCAAGAGAACAAGCTGGATTTAAAAGTGGTTTTAGTACAGTAGATCATATCCAGGTATTGAGAGAAGTTATAGAAAGGACAAATGAATATGAGTTGCCATTATGCTTTGGATTTGTAGATTATGAAAAGGCATTTGATTCTATAAACATTTCTTCAGTGATTAAAGCATTGGATCATCAAGGTATAGATCCAGGATATTGTCATATTTTAAAGAATATTTATAAAAATGCAACAGCAACAATTAGATTACATAATGATACTGGGAAAGTCAACATTGAGAAGGGTGTAAGACAAGGTGACTCCATATCTCCAAAACTTTTTACAGCAGTGCTGCAAGAAGTATTTTGTGGATTAAAATGGGAAGCTAAAGGAGTGAAAGTAAATGGAGATTATTTAAGTCATTTAGATTTTGCAGATGATGTAGTTGTTTTTGCAAATAATGCTTCAGAGCTGCAGGAAATGTTGCAGGAGTTATCAGATGAAAGTAGAAAAGTAGGACTAAAGATAAATGTTAAAAAGACTAAAGTAATGTTTAATAGATTTTCTCAAAATATGAAAATAAAGATTGATTATGATGAGTTAGAAGAAGTTAACAGTTACAAATACCTTGGTCAGATTATTAATACAGATGGAAACATAATGGATGAAATTAATCATAGAATTAAACTTGGTTGGAGTGCTTTTGGTAGAAATAACTTGATACTAAAAGGAAATATGCCTATGTGTTTGAAAAGGAAGGTTTTTAATAAATGTGTTTTACCAGTTCTTACTTATGGATCTGAGACTTGGACACTTAATAGAAGAGCAATACAGAGACTTCAGACCACTTAAAGAAGTATGGAGTGATGCATGTTGGGAATAACAAGAAGAGATCGAAAATGCAATATATGGGTAAGGGAACAAACAGGTGTTACTGACCTCATTGAAAAAATTAAAAGATTGGAGTTGGGTTGGACATATTGCTAGAAGAGATGATAATAGGTGGACAATTGAAATCTTAAACTGGATTCCAAGAGATTGTAAAAGACCCAAAAAGAGACTATGTGAGATGGATGGATGAAATAAGAAAGTATGTAGGGGTGATGTGGAGAAGCTAAAGATCAGAGATGGATTGAACTTGGAGAGACCTTCATCCTGCAGTGGATTGATAATGGTTGATGATGATGAAGATGTGTTAAAAAGTACTGATACCTGCAGTTCAATAAGCAACATATTTTCTATTCTAATCAATATTTAGCAACAAAACATGAGCTGTTACATGCTACATACAGTTGAATGTGAGGGCTTGTAACAAAATATAAATGTACAGAAAATACACACTAAATTTACTGGTAAATATACAATTAAGTAATTGGAAAATTTTGTAATCACAATAAACATGAGATTATCGAACAATGGAATTTGTATTTGATCTCACTGTATCATAAATTGAAAAAATATTTAATGTTATGCTTTCAATCATTAGAATGAATTAATGTTCCACTATATAATAGTTACTTATTAAATTCACAAAAGCTGTTTTTGCAAATTAAGTTAGTGACAAGAGAAGTTCCAAACTGCAGTTTAACATATAATGGTCAAAATACAAAGAACCTGGTAATCCATGCAACAGCTGAACTTGTTTTGCTTCATAGCAGCACAAAAAAGGTTTATTACACGGCAGTAGTCATTAAAAGATATGGTCAGATTCAGCAATTGTAACAATTGTAAGTAATTCTGGCATGATGTAACTGATGAATTTTTGAAAGGTTTGTTTCAAGATTTTGAACCTCTTATAAGAGGTTCAATAGAAAAGAAAGTGGTGGAAATGTATTACAATTTTAAATGAAAAAAATAAGTAACCTTAATGAAAAAAGAAAAATATCAATGTTAGGATAGCATTCATTGGAAAGCAAGTACTAAAAAGAATATAAAAAGTCTACCATGTATACACAAAGAGTTTGAACAAACTCACATCATCCAAAAAGTTGTATATATTTCTGAAGTTGTCTAAAGATCAAATTCTAAAAATATATCTTGATAATTTTTTTATAGCTAATTTTAATTATATTTGACAGTGTTTTGTTTTTTAAAACCATCAATTTCATTGTTTAATATTTAGTATTTAGTTAACACTTGAAATGATTGTATTTAATGGTATTAGAAGCTTGTCTTTCAATTTCAGGACTGTAAATAATTTGACTTCATGCAAGCATAATTTATTTCATCATTTTTTTATATATATATATATATATTTAAAAATGGCATATAAGTATAAATTGTCTGTTTTTCAAAATGTAAAAAGTTTACATATATTTTGGTTTGATACATGTCATAATAAGAATAGTGAATATAATAAATATGTTAGTTTTAGAATTATTTTAAAATTTATATGATTATTGACAAAGTTTATTAATTCTTTGATTTATGGAAATACTCATTTTATACCATGTCCAAACCTTATTTCATAAAATTATTTGTTTTGTTAGATGAAAAGCATTTTCTCATTCTTAATTCTAAATACTATTTGAGTTATATTATATTATTTGATATGTATAATAATAAGATACAATGAAGCTTCAATACATATTGTATTAATATATATTCTTTAAATTATAGGCTATCCCAAAAAAAGGTAAATAAACAATAAGTAAAAACATTATTTATTAAATTTAATCAATTTTATAATATGGTAACAGTCATTTGTATCTTCATTTATCCAACTCATGCCATTAAACCATTTTAGCATGATAATTTATTGAATTGTTTCAAAAAAAATTAATCATATGCACCTTGGATTTTGAGTCTAATACTCTTTTAAAAGATTTCAATAAAATTATTTCTTCAATTCCTTCTGTATGTATCATTGCTATAAATATTTAATATGAGTAAGTTCATAATTCACTAAAAAAAAAATGATAAAAAATATATTGTATCATATCTTTTTTTAAAAAAAAGAAAAAAAAGAACAATGAAATATCATAGTTTTAATCACAATTACAGAGATTCTGGAAAATATATTTTTTTTCTATAAGATTTTTTTTCACCTATGAAAATATAATAGCAGTCTTGTTATTGATGACATTCATTTTATTATTTAAGAAAAATGCTTTACAAATTTTCTTAAATTTCATAAAACTTTCAGTTTTATGTTTAGAAAACATTTTTTTTTTTAAAAAAAATAAAATACAGTAATTTTGGAAGAAATAAAAAAATTAGAAAATAAAATTATCTGCTATCAACATAATCTGAAGAAACATTATTAAAATATATGATCATATATTGTGTTCCAAGATAAGAAAAAAAAGGCTGAGGTCATATCATAAAATTTATCAAATTCACAAATTTTAATGTTTTTATTTTTAATTAATTTAAACTTTTTTTTTTTTTTTGGATATGGTACAATTGAAATCATTAATATTGATACAGTATATATCATGACATATTTTTGATTCTGCAAATCTTTTATTACAACAAAATCAATTACATTTCTGATTGATGATACTATTATTCAAAATCTTTTCCTTTTATTCATTTTGATTGTCAGTATTTTTTAAAAGGCAAAAAATTCAAAACAAACCGAGAATAGCAAAAGCAGAGTGCTATAATTCATACATATTACATATAAACTGAAGTCATGGTGAGCAATCCCACTGACTTATAAATCTAGCCTGCATTTGCAGTCCACATTAGCCAAATTTTGCTTATGCTACTCGTAACATACCTGTATTAAATTTTGTTTAAATATATGTACATCAAATGTTCTGACAAATTTTTGTATACATAAGGATAAATTCATGCAAAGAAAGATATCATTCTATAAATTTAGAAAATACCTAAGATATTGCTAAAATGTCAGCAAGTAATTTTACAATGATTATCAATATCATCCATTCCCCATTTATTATTCTTTTTCCATGTAAACTGTTTGTATATTTATGTAGTTCATAATATCACTATCATAAAAATATATTGCTATACAATTTATCAAAGTAATAAAAATCTAAATAATGTTAGTAGTAAAAATTAAAATAAAAAAAAGGTTACTGCAAAATTTAAAATCGTCTTAAAGCAAAGTTTAAGAAAATAGTAGAATGTGTTAGTTTTAAAGTTTAAGAAAACAATTTATGCAAGATAAATTATAGTGTGTATTTAAGAATAATGATATTTTTAATCGTTGAAGTAGAATCTCAAAACGTTTCATCACTAAATGCCCCCCCCTAGGATTTTGAACTTATATTTATAATATGTGTGTGTATATATAATATTGTGGAACAAATTGTTCTTCCCATATGCCCAGAATTGACATGCACTCTCTCCCATCAATAAATTAAAATTATTGACCATGTCTGAATTAGGATTTGAACTTATTATTAACCTGATTATTCAATTGGTATATTTCTTATACAAATTCAGTTTATATATCATAGGAAAGAGATAGTTTCTCATTTTTAACTATCTGCAACACTGAATCTTTTTAGTTTATATAGATATAATGATTAATAATATTGAAATTTATATATGTGTGTTAATTGTAGTATAGGTGTGAAGAACAATTCACATCTGTTGATTTTTTTAAACCTTTTTTTATATACATTTTACAATCATTTCAAAAAAATATATAAATAAACAAAAATACTATAGATATCCAAAATAAATATAAACATTTCATGATCCAAAAAAATAAATAAACACATGTGTATATTTTAATCACTAGCATTTCATATTTGTATAGTTTATTTACTTTGTATATATTATTATCACTGCCAAAATAATTGTAATCATAATCAAACATATACCATAAAATTATGAAAAAAAAACAAGAAAATAATAATAAGTACAATAAAATTGAACAAAGAAAAAAAATTGCAATAGTTTCTTCTGTAAACTAAAGACATTGCGATGTATATGAAATAATTAATCCTACGAAGAAAGATATATACTCCTAACTAATAAAAGATATATCGATTACCTTTTGCTAATCAATAATTCAAACCTTAGGCAAAAGAAAAAAAAAGTTTTCTTCAATTCCCTTTTTTTAATATATATATATATATATTCATATGAATGTTTTCACAGTTTGCAGATATAAAAAACATATTTTTCAGGTTCATCTGTGTAAGCTTTTAATCTCAAAACTCCAATGTTTCAACTTGATCACACAAGCTTTCAACTGGGAAATGAAATCTATATACACCCGGGTCTCATTTTACACGATAGATAGGTTCCTCAGAAAACACGCGCAAATGAAATCGCACAAAAATAGATGTAACTTACCTTGAAAAAGGGAGGATGCGGACTGTGATTTTTCAAAAATTGCATAACAGCAAAGCACCAACGTAAAATTACTTTAAAATTTGCGCGCAAAAAAATAAGGAAATAAAATATGACTAACAAAAAATTTCAAATTTGAAAAAAATTGATACAAGACAAACTTTTTTTAACTATAATATTTAATTTTATTCAAAACAATATATTTTTATGCATAATTTACAGTAATTTACATTTTTTTATACACATTTTAATTATTATCGTTATTTGCTGATAAACAGATTCATTTGCAAACTGGTAAAAAATCAGGTTCTTCACAAGAGGAAATACAACTAGCGCCAATGTCATTCTCATGTGTGTTAATGGTTTTCTGGTGACAACGTAATTAGTAATTAATCTAACAACTAAAAATTAAATTTTTATTTTTGTCTTTAATTTTTTAATTTTCAATTTTAATTGTGCCCACTGCTATTACTCACCTTTTAAAAATAAACTTGCAGATACTAAATGATTAATAATTGATTACGTTCTTTTTTAAAAAGCAAAAACAGAATGTGATTTAAAATGCAAAATTAACACGCACATTGTTTGAACAAATTTACATTATAATCTTGTAAAATTTAATGTGTATATACATAAAATGTGGAAATCATGATTTTAATTTCATTATTGCATAAAATCTTATTATTATAAAGCACTGAAAATATTGAAATTACTAAGATGAAAGTCGAATTCCAATAATGTGCTATTATTTTCAATATGACATAAGTGCGTGAAATTTATTATTTAAAGTAATAGTGCATTATCAAAGTTCGACTTCCGGAGAAACATGAATCGCGTAACTTCAAAATCGCATTAAATAAATCCACGTAAAAAGAGACCCAGGTGTAATTGTAGAGGTGCTGTAAACAGTGTTAATAAAAATAGTTGTAGAGCCACTGGAAATTCCACAACTAAAAATAGGTGTATAAAATTAAAAAAATAATAATGAATAAAAATTCAGGGAAATTAAAAAAATTCCAAATAGGAGGAAGTTTACATGTGTTATCATATTTCTTGACACAATTTGGTCTTTTTAGTATCTCAATAGCTTCTCTAATTTTACATTGATGTAGTTTTTCACATCTGGATAGCATACTGACCTTAAAAAAATCATTATTGTGACCTGAATTCATAGTATTGATCGTGAGTGCTGATGATGATGAATGTTGCTTCACTGCATTAGCATGTTCATCTCTTCTAACAATGATGTGACGATTGCTCATACCTTCTAGTGGCTCTACAACTATTTTTGTTAATACTGTTTACAGCACCTCTGCAATTATATAGTTTTCATTTCCTAGTTGAAGGCTTGTATATTAGTCGAAAGATTGGAGTTTTTAGATTAAAGGCTTACACGTATGAACCGGCAAAATGTTTTATATATATAGTTAACATATACACTAATATCATAATTAACTGTAAAGATGAAGTCTCCCAATATTTATAATTTCCTCCTCCTAATAAAAAAGAAATATATATATATTATCATCACTGACAATTAGAGATTACAGCATAACTTTTCAACAAAATAACTACATATAATTCTTTAAGTCAAATATCTCTTTTCATATCTAACTAATTAAGAATAACCTTCAACATTTAAGCAAGTTTATTTTAACATAAAAAAAAATTATCATCAGGAGATCAGATATAAACAACCTTCTTCAATTTAAAGCAAAATAAAGAATAATAAACCATCACTGAATTTTGGTTTTAAATCACAGCAGCTATATAAATTGATCTATCTTTCTTACTCATTCAAAATATAATCAGATCAATAAATTCGAACAATAACAAATTTACATCCAATAATTATTATATAAATTTCTTCCAAAAAAAAATAAATTTTAAAGGCATAGTGTGATGCCAAAAATAAAGGACACATAAGATGCAAATATTTACAATCTTTCTGTAAATTAAGTCGCTCATTTACTTTAACCAAAAAAAAAAACAAAACAAAAACAATAATAACTATCATGGGACAACATCTAATCATCATCAGATTCATGTCATCTTTTAATTCCTTTCAATGTATTGTAATAAAACCTATGAAGATAAAAATATTGATGAGGGCAGGTTCAAGTTAAAGCAATACTGGCCCTTCATGATATATCAGCTTGAGGCTCCGGGTGTTATATGTCCCCTCCAGCTTATCTGGTACACCTATCATATAAGCATTTTCTCCAATCCTTTTCTCAATCCTGTAAGGCCCTCATAGATGTTGAAGAACTTCTTGTATTGATGTTCCTGAAGATGACTAACATAGGGACTATTAACCAATACCAAACCTCAGATCATAAACTGGCTTGGTGGTTTGATGTTGCATTCATAGCAAACTCCACCCTTCACCTATTCTTGTCATATTTTTGATTCAATATCATTATTATGAATTATCTTCAATGGAATAAGTAGATAAAGAAGTTTAATGACCAAAATGAAGATGCAATGGGGTGAAAACTGGTGGATTCATTTTGGATAGAATTAATAAACTCATTTTAGTTGGTTCACCCACCATGATGGATTTCCTTGAGGTAAATCCTAAATAATCTGTTCAATTCCCACATTATTCTCTCACATGGATTTATTTAGAAATTTGATCTTTAAACATATTTTGCATGATTGAAGTCTATAATGAATGCATACCTCCTAGGTCAGTAGAATGCTCTATTTTCCTAGGTCCATAGTATCCATATAGACAGTGCACATAAAAAATTAACCATCCCCTCAAATAAGTGGAAATGACAGCTCTCCATAATTCATGGTTATTAACATCAACCTTATATCAACAAATTATCAGATAATCTATAATGCAATAATTTCCCAATAATCATTGGTTCAGTGAGCAATACATATCTTAATACAATTATACCCTTCAATTTGGAATCCCATGATACTTTACAATATATATATATATATACAATTTTTTGAAACTTTTTTGCATTCAGTACTATTCTAAAGCATTACTTTTCATCATCTAATTTTTTTTATATTGCTTTGGCTTTTTTCAGATTTCTGCCTAAATCAATGTTCCATTTCAATTGCAATAACTTTGTTTTTTTTTGCAGCAACAATGCTTATATATAAATAATGTTTCTTTGCTTCCTTATTAATCTTATCCTTTCTAGTGTATTACCATTTTTTTCAATGGTTATTAATATTATCTGCACATCAACAATTATTATTTCGTATTCTATAAATTGATATTCCTACTATATTTTATTTGGTAAAATCCAATGGCATTGTATCCTCTTGCCTTGTTCTAAGTCCTATTTAAAATCAGTGCCCAATATGTTCTAATACAGGTAGAATACAATTAACCTGGAAACCTATTATTCAAAATGTTCTGTTATCCAAACAAAATTTCAAAGACAATCTTTAATCTTTTACAATAAATAAATTAGTTTGTATAAACATTTACAAATAATTTTTTTTAAAAAAACTATAAATTAATAAGCCTAATTGCAGTAAGCTGCTTATTTTTTTTTTCTCTCTTAGCAGAAATTAGATTTATAATAATAATAAAAAAAGAATTATTCTTAAATTCCAAAAAATTTCACAAATCTGAAAAAGATCAAGTGTTTTTCCTTTATTCTTTATGTTAGTTTATTATTTATTCATATTTTAATTAATAATATCAGAATCTTTTTGAAAATCAAAAATATTATCAAATTGTATTTATATAACACTTTTTTTTTTTACAATCTATTCCTTTCTTTTAACTAAACTTCTGATAAATAATCATATTTTAAAATTATAATTTAGCACTAGAATAATATCTATCATTAATTTTTTAAAAAATAAAATAATAACTATATTTTTAGTTGGAAACTTAAGATGAAATAGGGTTAGGACTATATAAAAATTAAAAAATACTATTTTAATTGATTATAATTTTTATTACTGGCTAACCTCAATTCTTAACAAGTATACATATTATTTTGTATTCAGTAATCCAAGTTAATGATTACAAATGAAATATAAATCTTATTTTTATACATTAATGCATAGATTATAGAAGATTTGATAGTACCACAATAACAAAGAATTTATATTCTTATTTAGTTCAATAGAAAATCACAATACATAGATATATTATTTGTTATCAACCAGTTTTTAATTAAATATATTTAATTAGGTGCATATGTGATAAACAACAACGAAATAGCTTATTTTTATACTTTGATAACTTTAAAAATAATTTATTTATTTCTTAATAATATTTGAGCCCATCTACAAATATTCAAACCAGACAATCTATTTAAAATAGATTTTCCTATTAAAAGAAAAATACTGCACAGCAATTCAACCATCAAAATTTCACTTATAACTGTTGACAGAATCAAAAGGAAACAAACTATCAAAATTTTTGATCTGACATCCTGTCTCTGACCAGTTTATAGAAAGTTCCCTCAATGACTTCCAAAATAAATGAGCCACTCTTATTTTCTTCAGATACCTATCTAAAAGAGTCCAGGTCTGTGTAGACAGACTGGCTGATAGCTTGGCTTCAGTGGTATCTAAAAGTATTTTTTCTTGTCTAAAGATAACAATTTTCACAGTTTATCAGAATAATTTGGACATCTGCAGATATTTTATATTAAAAAAAAGAGAAAGTTTTAAAATTTATTAATAATATAAAACAAAAAGAAAATGCTTTTAGAAAGTATTTTAAAGTCAAACATTTTAAAATGATTAAACATAATTTTAATTAAAAGTTAAAAGATACAAACAAAAAAAAAAAAGCTCTTAAAAATATATAAACTACATTAAAGATTTGAATTCATTATAACAAATAATTAATTAATTTACTTACTGAATAAACACAAAACATTTAACAAACAGTTACAGTAATTATTAACAATCTATTATGTAAATATATTTTATATTTCTTTCTGAAACTATTAAATACATCAAAAGTTACATGATTCAAATTAGAAAAATTATCTTTTTTAAATATATAAGCATACTAACTATAAATCAAAGTTATGTTATGGATATATACATATATATGAAGATAAAAGATGAAATACATTGGAATAAATTCTTAATGATTTTAGTCATGTAATCTCCCAATTCAACTGATTAACATTAAATTCAATTATTTTTATATGTTCAGAATATCAGAAGAAAAAATTATAATTAACTAAGAATCTTTGTAAATAAATTACAAAAACACATATTTCTTGAAAAATTACCTTTAAAAATATTGGGCATGGAGAGGAAAACTAAAGTGGAGGGTAGTAATAGATTTTACAATGAATGCAATAAGTTTAAGCCAGGTTAGATGGAAATATGAAAGTTAAGCTAAGTAAATTTTTTAATCACAAGGCTAAATTTTTTTTTTTGTCAGAATATACAAAAATGAATTCCTCAATTGATTAGTACTGAATGGAGGGGTGGGAATATTTTAAGAAAGTTCTTCAATTATTTTAAACTGAATGTGTAGGATATTAATAATGGACATATGAAAGAAAATATCGACAATATAATCAAATAACATATCAATGTTTGATTATTGAGAATACAAAAAATAAATAACATGGTATAATGTCTAATTCTCTGTATATAAAAACGTAATCAAAGTATCATCAATCAGTAGAAATTATATTTGATATATGATCCTGCACAATTTCAACATAGAATAGTGAATAAATAGCTAAAGGTTCTTGGATCAATTCTGCAATATATTAAAAAACAAATAAAGTAAAAACTTCACTGAATTAACAGTGGAACTCAGAATTACACTGTACCTAACAACATGAACAATTATATGCTGTCCAAAGAAAAATGTAAACACAAACAAAAATGTAAAAAAAAAAAACCCATTAAAATTTGCAAATTTTATAATACTTAGCAGCCATTTTTCCTTTTCTGATCATCATATATCATTATATATATCAATAAAAAAATTTCAGTTTATATTAAAAGTACATAAATTTAATTTTTCATTTATTTTCCTTTCCAAATTTAATGTGCAATATTTTGGGTAATAAAATATTTTTCTGAATGTAATGCTAAAAGTTTTACAAAATTTTAGAACAAACTTCAAGTTAATATTGATTTTAAAATATTACAATAATTAGAGAGATTGTAATTTCTTTGGTAAAGAGACTAATATATTGTTTCTATAAGAAATTTTTTTTGGGGGGGGGGGAGTGAAGAATATTGCTCAGAGTGTATTTAATAGGATGAAAGTCAGACATTTAACTATTTACTTCATTTTAAATATAAAATGTTTTTTTTTCTTATTCTTATTGCTTCAGTGAATGCGTGAGAGAACACACATTCAGTAAAATATATGGAAATGTGTCCTCTCAATCTATTATTAATAACTATATTATTATTTTTAAAATTTTGTTTATACTATAATCTTGATTTATATGCATATTATAGATATAAAAAAAGTATCCATGTTACAGATATATGTGTGCATGTTGAAAAGTACTGTACATTGGCAGTTCAATGAATAATATGTATTTTATTATAATAAATGTCCATCAACAAAATGTGAGCTATTACACACTCCATACTTTGAATGTGAGGGGGATTTGTAACATAATATAGTATAAACTTGTAGCTTAACTGTTACATGTTTAATGCAAAAATTAGTTTTAGCAAGTGGAAATATTCAGCTGTTAATAATGTAAGTAAGATGAACATGTAAATCAAATCTAAATATGTAACAAATAATTTAGTAATCATACAAGCATATAAAATATATAGCAAAAATAATAATAAAAGTTTATAAGACTTAGGGAGCATTTCAAACTTTAATTAAAGAGCCAGCATTTGGAAAAATTCTCTCATGGTCCCCATTAGTGGGTTGTTTCTTATGATAACTCATGATTGATCATAGAAATAATAATTGCTAGTCCATTCAATCTGACCTGATTATCCACTTGAATGGATGCTAACTTAACTAATTACACACAGTCCACATTTAATATGTGTTATACAGGTAAATGTTTTATTTACATTATCAAATTGAAAAAGAATAAATATCTTTATGTTGTTCTTCCATAAAATAATAATCAAAAAATAATAAATTCTTACAACAGCTATATAAATATTAAATTTTTTATATACATAAAAAGTCTTTTTCAGTACCCGATTTGGTGATTTTTATGTATATAAAAAATTTGATATTTATATGCTGTTGTAAAAATTTATTATTTTCTGATTATTATTTTATTTACATTATACATTAATTATGATAAGCTTTATCCTAACATTTCATTAATTTATTTTTGCACATGTTTTGCAGGATAAATATAACAGATTACCAACTAATAAAAAAATTTTGGGCAAAAGAATGAAACTGTTATGCTGAATCTGTCACTTTGAAATTGAACATCATCTGATTACCTAAGCAGCTGATCATATGATTATTTTTACTTTGATATTTAAATCTATTATATTTTAAATATATTTCTAACCAAAAAATTCATTTTTTGTATTTCATATATAAAAGAAAAGACTGTTGTTTAGGGCAAAGAGGCCCCTTTAAATTACTTAAACTACAGATATAAGTGAAAAACAATGCTTTTTCATTTTGCTACATAATATACTTGTGCTTAAAAATAAAACATTCTCAATTCATTACTCTTTTTTGGTCAAATAAAAATTTGTTTTAGAAATAGTATTTATTTATTTAATGCATAGAATTTTTTTTTAGACAATCTAACTATTATAAAATATTATAAAAGAAGCATTACAGATTCCACCAAGAAAAAATATTCACTAATAGCTTTATTAAGATTTTCAATACTGCAGTACTAGTCATAAACTTGATGGACATTAAGAACATGATTTATGTTTCATGTTTGTTCACATGTAAATACTTCAGTGGCTCTTAAATTCCATATATGACATAGATAAGTGCATAGTCATAGATGAGATATCAGAAGTCCATTTTTTCTGCTATAATTTTTAAATTAGATTCTTAGTTGACAATTTAGAAAAAAAGGACTGATTTGAAATGAGTCTTAGTGGTGAAACTATATCTTAAATTTTGGCAACTCTGATCTATAACAGCTTTTTATATATATTTTGTAACTTCCAATATCTGGTGGAATAATATTTGAAAGAAGAGGAAGATACTGCAAAAGAGTGTACCAGCAATATTTTTCATTATAATATTTAATTGAGTATTCACAAGTTTACAGTGGGCATTGGTGTAAAAAAAATATCCATAAAATACCTGAATCTCTAACCCAAGTAATGCCTACTACTTTTCTGAGAGAGATTATGATTACAGGTTCTACTAAATAACATGATGTAGATTTGCATTTCATTCTATTATAAAAAAAGATTATATTCTAGTTATGAGTTATTTTCCAGGCAGTTTGATAGAATGTTGAATATATTATCTTTGTTGGATTAGGAATGAAATCTCAATCTTTGTAAAAGATTTCCAAACTTTTCATATACTTATTATGAAGGCTTTCTATTTCTGAAAAGGATCTCTTGTGAAATCACACACACATATAAATGAATTAATTATATTCTGTTCCTGGACAATTTATTAATGAAAATATTAAATAAAGTAAGATAAGATAACTGAACCTTATGGTAGATTATTCTGTAAAATTTCGTACACACTATGACAATTATTGGAGAGCATTTTGTGTAAGTAATAACTTTCCTACATTTTAAGAATTTTAGAAATGATTAAACTATTTTTATAAACAAAAGCATAAGCTAAGGTAGCACCAGATTTTAATTTATTTACAGTAACTTCTTCCTGGCTTAAATCCAGCCTGGTGATCAGTTATCAAGTAGTGCAAAATTGATGTTAATAACATTTTTCAAATAGCTTATAGAAATCACGTAATGATATTAATCAATAGTTTATTAAACCACTGTTGAGTTTATTTAATTTTAAAACTGTTATAGACTGTCTTTATGCCAAATTTCTGAAATAGTTTTGTATAAATGATGTTGATAAATATTTTTATCAACAATATTTTAACTAAACCTCTAAAAATATGCTATCTTCTCCAGGTAACTTTCCTGGTTTAAGACACAAGGACAAGTTCATCAATATCTACTAGTTTTATTATATTGATATTAGAGAAACACTGTAAAAGAGAAGCTTGCAGTTTTTGTGCTAAAAATGTTTATTTAATTTTTTTCATATTATCAACTTTGTTTTAAAAGTCTGATATATAAAATAAGCAATCTCATTAGCAAATGGCAGCATGAGGACAAAATTTAAAGATGACTTTAAATCCACCAACCTTAGTAAAAGTAACCAGGCCTTTTAACTAGATGTTGTAAAGTTTTGTTTTTTTATGGTCTCTCTAAACTTTTTTTTTCTAGAAATCATCCAGTAATTTAAATAAGTTTATTAGCAGTTTAAAAATCTTTGGTACAGTTGGTTTAGTTCCAACTTTTTAATAATTTTGATATTCTTGAGTGATAGGTCATTTGGCAGCTTTTATTAAAAATTTGTTAAATCTATGATAGCAAAAGAGAATTGGAGTGATTTTATTAAAATTTCATTCAAGATATATGGTATATCAATTCTAATTAGCTTTCCTTAAATTCTATATCAGAACAGGAATATTTTCAACTATAGAAAGTTAATTCCAAGAAAGATTATATTTGTTTAATGTTGATTGTGGGAGAAATAACTGAAAATCAATAAATCAGCAAGTACAGGTGAACTATTTTTTTGAAACAAAACATAAATCTTATCTCTGCTCTTCATTTGCATAAATGAAATATTCTTCCTTACTTGGCACCATAAACTAAATGCTGAATGTTTAAATGCATCCACTTTATAAACTGACAATCTACTTGATCATCATCTGCATATTCCCCAAAGATCCCTAAGAGAATTTGGAATCTATAAATACAAAAGATATAGATAGATCTGAAAGAGAAATAATAGACTAAGTTTATATTGGGAGGTTGGTAAATATGTCATAGATACAAATTATCTAGCCCAGTAGTGATTGCATTATTATTTAAATAATCTTCAAAAGAAATTGTTTGCTTTGCAAAATAATTTGCAATAAAAATAGCATTATCACATTTTAGAATGCTTTCCAGAATTAAAAATCAATGTAAATATAAAAATTTTAAGATATAACTAGTAAGGGTAGTTAGATAGTAACATTTCTGCAGTCTACTAGTAAGTAAACTTAATTATCTCCACATAAAAACTTTATTACGCTGAATTTCTGCTAAAGTCAGCAAATTATGAAACTCACAACAAAACTATTTACAGATATTTAAACATTAAAATTAAAAACAAAATTATGTATCATCTCCTTATAAGAGTAGAAACTTTGTTACAAAGCCTCTCAAATTGAGGTAAATGAATGTTGAACAAATATTTCATTTACTCCAAAAGTTTCATATTATACAATTAATTCTCAAAGATAAACAATCTTGATAATTAGATTGATTAAAAATTGAATACAGCAGTTATGATTTAGAGCTTTACGAAAATCAGACAAATTGATAAATATTGAAATTATTTTAAATAAAATCATTCAATATATTAATGTTTGAAATAAAAAGTCGATAAACATCAAGTTTTATTATGTTTAAGCAGTTAAAGCTAGTAAACAACTGTGAAAAAATGGATATTGGGAGTTATCAATCAATCTCCATAATATTTATTTTCGGTAATTTTACCACTACGAGATCTGATTTATAATTACGCTACAGCTTAATTATCATGATAGTTTCTTAATGAGCAAATCTTATTCTTTAAAAAATAGAAGATAATAAAGTGTTGACAAAATTGAAGGAGTTATATATATATTCCTTTTAATCTATAAAAATAAAACAATTCGTTACTTAAGTATTTCTGAAAACTGAAACAAAAACGTTGAATGTAATGACAATCCAGGTACACATCAGAGACTTGACATAAAATAAAGGGGTGGAGGTGAGAAAAATTGAAATAATCTATGTAAACATTTTTAATATTAATATTGTGAACACTTTTCCTCTTTTAGTAAAAGGAATTAGTCTCTAGTGGTTAAGACAGGAACCTTATATTTTCAGAATATAAACTGATTAACCACACTGAAAATACAATATTGAATCAGATTAGAGTACTGATTGAAATATGCCTTCCTCTAAAGAACTATATTTTTTTAAAAAGTAACATATGTTATCAAAAAGGAACAACAATAACAAAAACAATCATCATCATTTTCAATCATTATTGATCCAATCCATCTTCAAAGATCTCTAGCTTCTCTTCTCCATATCATCCCAGCACACTTCCTTTTTCTTGGAATCTAGTTTAAGATTTCAACTGACCATATATTATCATTTCTTCTAGAAATATGTCCAGCCCAACTCCATTTCAGTCTCATAATTATTTCAGTGATATCAATAACAACTATTTGTTCCCTCATCTATGTATTTTGTTTTTGATTTCTTCTTGTTACTATTATACATGTCTCCATACTTCTTTGAGGGGTCTGAAATCTCTGTATTGCTCTTCTGTTAAGTATCCAGGTCATAGATCCATAAGTATAAACTGATAAAACACATTTTTAAAACCTTTTTCAAACACATAAGCATACTTTTCTCTATTAAGTTATTTCTACCAAAACCACTCCAACCAAATTTAATTCTAGGATTAATTTTATCCTTATGCTTCCATCTATAATAATAATCTGACCAAGGTATTTCTAGTTGTTAACTTCTAACTCATCATTATCAATCTTTAATTTTGTCATTTGAGAAAATTCACCGAACCTTATTTTAATCTTTTTAACATAGACCTTTAATCCCACTTTCTTCTGATAATTCTAGCAACATTTCCAGAAGCTCTAAAGCATTATTTGCAAAAACAACTACAACATCTGCAAAATCTAGGTGACTTAAATAAATCTTATTTACTTTTATTACATTAGCTCCCATTTTAATCCACAAAATATTTCTTGCAAAACTGCTGCAAAAAGTTTTGGAGATATGGAGTCACCCTAACATACACCATTCTCAATGTTAATCTTCCTAGTATCATTATTTAATCTAATTGTTCCTGTTGCATTTTTATGAATATTTCTTCAGAATATAACAATATCCTGAATCTATATCTTGATGACCCAATATTTAAACACTGAAAAAAATGCATATAGAATCAAATGCCTTTTCATAATCTACAAATCCAATATAATGGCAACTCATATTTATTGATCTTTTCTATAACTTCTCTCAATACTTGAATATGATCCACAGTACTAAAACCACTTTTAAATGAAGCTTTTTTTTTTTTTTTGGTTGGTTAAACTCCAAAGTTTGCTGTATACAAACTTAATTATCTTGGTAAAAATTTTGTGTAGAACTGATAGGTCTGTAATTTTTAAAATTTTCATTATCACCTTTTTTAAATTTAAATATTAATACTACATTCTACCAATCATCTGGTGCATCTTTATCATTTTTTGGTATATAATTTTGCCAAAATTTTTCTATTTCTTCATCTGCTTCTTTTAAGATATTGATGATAAATTCCAAAACTATTATTACTTCATTTAAAATCCTGGGTAATTCAGAAGATATAATAGTTGCAGGAGGTATTTTTCTTTGTTCTTTCTTGCTGCATAATTCTTGATAGAACTCTTTTACATATTTCATAATACTACCTCTCTTTTTAGTAATAGTTCCATCTTTTTTTTCTTATTGCAGAAATGTTTCCTAATAATACCAAGATAGTGTTTACACTCTTGAGATTTTTATACTCATCTATAGATTTTCTTGTTAGTTCACAATTATACTTTATTATATCATTATCAACTCTTTTTTTTATTGCACCAATTTACAAATTTCTAGATATTCAATCCTTCTTAATGCATTATTTTTATATATTTTCGTATTCTTTCTTTTCTTTATAAATGATCTTGTCTCTAGAAATTTTATTGGTCAATTGCTGTTTTTTTGTACAAGCTATCTTTGTTCCAGTTTTTAAAGTATATCAATTATGTTCTTATTAATTAATTTCAAAATTTATTAATATTTGAAAATGATTTGCAAGTTGTAATTTAAATGAAGATTAGAAATATCAACTGTGAATATTATTTTTCTTAATAATTTTTGGCTCCTAGTTTTACATTGACATGTATCTTACATCTCACTAAGTAATGATCACTTCCTGTGTTGAATTTATTAAGAATATTACAATCTTGAACTTTTTCTGTTAGCCAAAATGAAATAAAATTCTGATTTACCTTCATTTGGATGCTTCCATATCCATTTCTGTTTAGCATTTTTTTAAAATAAAAAATCCATAATATGAAGTTTTCTTTTCTGCAAACTCCACAAGTACAAATCCAAAAATAATGACATATTCTATAATTTTTTTAAGCGACATAAATCTAGATATCAGTAATTCTCTAAATCATGAGAACATTTTTTCTCTATTGCATTTTATACTGATTGTAACATATAGAAAAGAAATTACTAATATTTAGACTTGGGTTGATTAACAAAATAGCACAACATATCCACGTTTTTAAAACTAAAAATAATAATTTATCTATAAATAATATTTCAATTTTTAATATAGAAAAAAAATAAAGCTTAAGTTTTATAAATAATTTAATTCTGAAATACATATATATATTGTTAATTTAAATTATCACTTTTTATTTGAGAGTAACCTTTTCCAAAAACATCAGAAATTCCAAGTACATATTATATCTCCAATATCCTAAATAGATTTAAACTATATATTTTTTGTCTGAAAAAATGATACTTAGCAATTTAATAAATACCAACATGCAAAGTTGTATGGCATGTTTTAAAATATACATTTCTTCCCTTAACTATAAATTCTATCACAATAATTTTGTAGTTTAATATAATAATTCTTGAAAATTTGATAGTAAAATATTAATAAACTTTAAAAACATTTATAATTTTATAAACAAAAAGGACATCAGGAATAAAATTAACTTAAAACTCAATTGTCATTTCATCTGTGCCTTGAACATTTAAAAGTTAAGATATTGAGTTTCTTCTTATAATTAATCTAGCAATCACATACAAACTACAGTACTAGAAGTGTAAAGAAAGACGATCAACATTATATTCATGTTTATAAAGTATTTTTAAAAAAATATAAACATTTAATATAGAAATAAATTTTACTAAATAGGTTTTGGTTTAAGTAGATAAATCTCTTATACGATATGCAAAATCTGACATTTGTATGTGTACATGTGATTATATATGAAAGGCTAATAAAATATATAAATAGTCTTTAGTTTTTAAAAACATATTAATGACAAATGAAAATGAAGAAAAAAATATATATAAAAGCTACATGTACTTACATATGACAGTTATAATTAATTTAAAAAATATGTATATAACAAATTTAAATACCTTAAATCATATTATTTTTGTATTTTTGTTTTTTTAATAAAAAGCTAATAACAATTGAATCCCCTTATTTTTTCAAACTTCCAACTTAAAAAAAAAAAAGAAAATAAATAGCCAGTAAAATTTCTTCAAGCTATTTAAATCCCGTATTTTTTCAAACTTTCAACTTTGAAAAAAAAAAAAAAAAATCAGAAAATAAATAACCAGTAAAAATTCCTTCAAGCTATTTAGACTCACCTTTCTGTTTATAGCCGAAGATAAGGTCAATCCATTGGTGTAGCTGACAGGAGACAAACTCTGACTCAAGGGCCTAAAATAAATAAAAGAACAACACTTAAAAAAGCAAAAATAATAATGACATATTCAATTCTTCTAAATTTATGGCTTTTAACACATTAAATAATAAAAATATGTAGTAGGTATTAGTATCTATAATTCTGAAAAATGATAAAAAGATTGTTCAATATGATAATGGTCTAAATTAAAATGCTCACACATAAATATAACAGGAATGTGCACTCAATAAAAAAGGATTATTCTATAATGATTAAGTTAAACATATTAATAAATAGAGTCATTATTATTATTAATATGACCATTGAAAAGTTTACAAACAGTTTAACAAGCGAGTAAATATTAGGTTACTGAATTTCTCACTTGGAGAACTTTTTTTTTCTATCAAGAATTATTTGGATAATTCATTGGCCATATAAAATTATCAACTTAAAAATTAGTCTGCCATACTTGATTAAAAATCTAATTAAGTTGTCTCTAATACTATGTTAGCTGGTATTGATGATGTTGCTATCTCTGACAGTTCCAGGTTTGCCTTTAACAGTCTGGAGTGTGGTTGATCCTTTGTAATGCCAAGTTTTGAAAAAAAAAAAAACTGTTCACAAGTTGTTCAGAACACATGAATATTTTAATGCATGCCTCCTATATGACATTTATAGAACTCAAGCAGTGGGAGGTTGTTGTATTTATCTTTCAAATCACTAATGCTTTGCAGTTAAATGACGTTGTAGGTTAAAAAAACACATCAGTTAATACATAAATGACTCATTAAGTTCCACATATTCATCAGTATATTCTAGTGCTATCAAAGCTCTCTGTCCTTCCAGAGTGGGAAATGCACTATGTTATTTCTTTTGAGTTGGACTTTCCAATTCAAATGATATCACAATTAAAAGCAGTAGATTGAAAAACTGGTTGGGGCCTTGCAACTTGGATGTCCACAGGAGGTACTTGGTAATATCTACCCTGGATGCCAGATCACTCAGTCACTTTGTATCAGTGAATTCCCTAACATGTTTTCCGTTCATCTCCATGAAATGTTTGACTTTATCCTGCAATTAATAAAACCTTATGAACTTATTCCTGTGATGCAGCTATTGCAATTCATTGATAAATCATCATATCCAGAAACTCTTTAAATTGGTGAATGTTAAATTATCTACTTTTGATAAGATGTATGCATAATACTTACTTTTCATATCATATTAGTGCACAAATTCTTTCTTGATGCACAAAGCAGTTGCATATAAGAAAATCGTTTGGATCAAGACTGGGATGATTCATTTCTTTTTTGACAAATGCAACAAATCCTTTTTGTGAACCAACCATGGCTGGAGATCCAACTGTAAAAGACCACTTAACTTTACAAATATAAGCTCAAATTTTTCATTGACAAACCAAATCTCTCAAACAACCTCTTGTAGTGCCATGCATGACTTCCAGTAACAGAAATTGCTTTCATATCACAAACTCTGTAACTATAAAACAAAATAGCCAATTGAGCAGTATTTCTTATGACCATTATCTCATAACAGGCCAAAAAAAAAATGGTAATCTTTTAGATAATTCAGTTTTTTTCCAATGGATTCCTGTGCTAAGTTAGTAATCTCATTTGAGACGATTCTCCAAGACAAACTAGTACTCTGAAATAATTTTACTTTGTCTGGCACTATCAACCATGCAGCAGCCACTATGTACTCTTTCATAAACTCTCCTTCTATACAAAGCCTCAACTTCTTTGCAATTAGTTCGCTCATTATTTAACTCATCTGAATAATTTCATCTCTGTCAAAAAAGGCATAGTAAAAGTGACTTGCTGTGATTCTAAACTCTGCTGAAGAGCATTGAGTTTAGCATGTTTTGATCTCTAATGATGCTCCAAATAAGCTTTTTTCATCATTGCTAATGCATCACCACTTACTAAGTACACAGGTTTGCCTTTAACTACAGCAAAAAATAACATTTTGTCCATTTCACTGAGAAAAATCAGCACTCTGCATTGACTTTTCTTTGGAGTTGTCATTATTATAATGTAAAGAAAAGTCAATGCAGAGTGCTGATTTTTCTTAGTGAAATGGACAAATGTTATTTTTTGCTGTAGTTAAAGGCAAATCTGTGTACTTAGTAAGTGGTGATGCATTAGCAGTGATGAAAAAAGCTTATTTGGAGCATCATTAGAGATCAAAACAACATTTAAATTGTAATAACTATCTAATGTATTTGATCGGTGATGAGATTATTTGCTTTGTCACCGTATGTTATCATACCACTTAAGATGTAATGTCTATCCATTATGTATTGACAGAAATAATATTACTCATTTTGTAGTTGCTATTTGTAAGTTAATAATTTAAATTTTAATAGCTATCCAGTAAGTGGAGCCAGTGACATGATCACTTTGATTTGATCATTATTCTAATCCTGCATTCTGAATTTGGAGTGCAATCAAGGTGTGTATCAGTGTCTCGTATGGTCTTTTCTGTGTACTGTGTCATATAATATAAAATTATGTTGTGCAGTGAAAAAAAGCTACTAGATTTTAAATTTCAAGTCATGCCTATGGTTGTTTTGGTAGGCTAAACAAAATAATTTCATGAGCCATATAAGGCTTGTGGGCCAGATATTCTCCACCCTAATCTAGGACAATAAAAATGTAGAGTTTATTGACAAGTTTCAAAGGTTTTTTCCTGATTTCTTAAAAAAAAAAACGAAAGCAGAATGAACAGATGTGAATAAGAGAGAGTTGCATAATCCACAGTTAACAATTGCAGATCACAATTTACTCCTATATTTAAAAGATTAAAAAAATCTTAAGCTTGCTTAGAACTTCTCATCTCTTGAAAAATTTGTCTGCCAAAATATAGAATACATATATATCTAAATACTAATTAAACGTAAAAGCAATTATCCAAATTATTAATTTCAAATCTCTCAGTTACAAATATCAATAGTTTGCTTCAATTTCAATAGAAGAAATGACAATCAGGATTTTATTTCAGTCAATAGCATATATACATACACACACATATATATATATATAATCAAATGGTTAATTTCTTGAGAGTTCAAAAGAAATTTGAGTATAAGAGGTGTGAGAGCTGAGCAACGATTCATAAATTTTAAAATTCAGATGTCCACTTGCATTAAACCATGCAGTGCAATCAATAGTTATTTTATCTTTAAATTTTTTAACAAATTAAAAACAAAAGCACTTCTATAAATCATTAATGAATACTAAAAAAAATTCAAAGGAAATAAAGATATTCTAAAACATATTTCAAAGCTGTTTTGAACTTAAACATTATCATGAAGTGAAATTACAATCGCATAATGTTTTTTATCATAAAAAAATTTACAATAAAATGTGTTTTTAAAAAATAAGCTAACAAAAAACGGCTTTTTCCAGATCTGTGCTGAAAACATGGCAAATTCTTGCAATCTAAGACTGTAAAATTACATTGGCTGTTAGAGGCATATTTAAAGATGTTACAATATTTAAAAAATTGGTTAATGGAAAATTGAAATTAATAACTGTTGTTCCAAAATTGAACTGAAAGTACTCTTTCATTCATCAAAAGAAATTGTGTACACTTTCCATATAAAAAATATAATACTAAAATCCCTTTCTTATGAAGTTATTTAATAAAAAAAAAAGATTTTTTTTCACTGTACATTTAATGATAATGATATATCTAATAATTACGGTCATTTTAGTTTTCCTAACTACCACTGACATCCACTTAAAAATAAGTATAAACATTATAAGTATAGGGGAGGGGGGTGATAGGAAAAAAGTCAAATAACAAATACTTAAAAATGAGCTTTGAAGTAACTATACAAACCAAATGATAGAAAGAAAGACAAAGAACAAATGGTTAAAGGTGAGTTTTGCAATGACTATACAAACCAATTAATATGATACAAATATATCCAAATATATCACATACTAGTCATTTAGAATATTTATTTGATATCATACGATATTGTCTTTTAATTTCAAAAACAATTTTTTGCAAAAGATTATATTTCCTTGTATTTTTGTTGTATTTTTATATTGGATTATTTCCATCATCTAATATGCACATTGAATGTCTTTAGTATCCTTTGACATGTTTTCCCAATAGAAAGTAAACAGTATATAATATCTTTAGCATGTTTTTGAGATCATTTTAAATGGATATATTCCTTCTTTAAAATTCACATTCTAGTTAATCATAAAAATATTTTTAAGAAGTTTGACATTATTCATGTAATTCACAAACTCATCCAAAATATATATTCCCTTTTGAAAGTTAATTTAGTATCATTCCAAAAAAAAAGTTGAAAAATGTATTCATTAATTTTATAATTCTATTATATTTTAAAATAGCAAAGCACATCTTTATTTAAATATTATCTCCATGCATTAATGTGTGTATTAATAAAGGGTCACAATACATTAGGCAAAACTACAACCCTATATATAACTTAATTAAAAGTAGTTATATCATTATAAAGATATATCTATCGTTTAACTATTAAATACATCAGAAAAACATTGCAGGTTGCATTCAAAACAATAATAACATTCTGAAGATTATATTTTGAATGAGAAAGATTAATAAAATCATTAGAATACTATATATTTATAAGCTAAAAAAAGTTATAATTTTTGCTCCATGTCACATTTAAATAATAGTTTTTGTAAAACTGTCTATAAATTGTTCCTAAATGAAAAATAAAATAAAGTTTGAGCTATTAGATATCTTATTAGTATCAGTTTCCATTTGAAACATTTCAGATTTTCCATAATCCAGTAATATCCCTCTCATAATATTATCCAGACACTGTACAATATTAACCAATCAATATGTTCTTAATATAAGTTTTCATTTCAAACATTTCAGATTCTCCATAACTAATAATAATCCTTTCATAACATCATCCAAAAACTGTAAATATTAATCAATCAATATGTTCTTCAACTTTCTGGATATATAATATGAATATGTTATCTCCAAAGATTGCCCTGAATGTTCTCAATTAATTGAGACAAATGCTTTGATCAAACATATAAAAGCCATATGTAAATCACATATTGTCCCTGATACTTTCTTGTATTTTATTGGAAACAAACTATATCTTAAATGCTTTTTGGTTTATAAAGCTATGACAAATAATGAAATAAAATAAAATTTTGGCAATTGGCTATAATAAGTTACAATATTCTACAACAAGCAATATGGTGTTTTCTATCTCTTTTATTTTATTTTTATATAGTGAAATGATTCTTAAGTTCAATTGTCATAATTTCATGACTCTAGATATTACTTTTTTTAAAAATGCTATAGATTTGGAACTACAAAAACACATTTTGTTGCTCAGGAGTTCTAGTAATTAACAGAATTAAGACATAATCCAAGAATGAGTTTGAGTCTACTACTTAATCACTGCACTGAACTACTCAGGGCACTGCGTATTTATTATCTGTATTGCCTATATATTTATTTCAAAATTCAAATGTTGAGATGGAATAATGAATTAAATTTCTAATTACTGTTCTAAAACTAAAAACTGATATCAATATAAAAGAGCAGCAATGCTAATATAATTTACACTGCATCAACAAATCTTCACTGAATTGATAAACACTTGGATATTTATGAAGAATTCGCTTAATAATACAGAAAATTATGTAGATTTTCATAAATATAATAGTACTCTTATGCATTACATACAAGATGTGTTAAAAAACAAACAAAAAAAACAATATTTACAAAATACTTCACAATCTTTAGTTGCAAATTGGCATTTCTCCTTATTTATTTCAATTAAAAATAAAATCATTGTATTGAACAAAGTTATGAATGACTTTTATATATATATTTTTAATATCATTGTATAATTTGGAATTTCATTATAATGTTTTATATTTTCAATCTAGATTTGATGACATGAAGATGCTTTATATAATGATTAATGGAAATATTTATAAAGATGGATGTACATTTAAATACATTTTATTATCAACATTTTTTTTTGTATATTAAAATTAATTTTTTTTACTGATTTTAAAAAATAGTTGAAACCAAATTATATTTAAATCTTATTTTAAATAAAAACATGGGCAAAAATCTATACACATGTAATATGTGTACTTCTGAAAGGAGCCATGCTCTACTTATCACAACTTGATTATCTACAATCTTTTCAGCCATTTGGGTTAAATGCAATGAAGTTTTATGGGTTATTGTTAAACAATAAGTGACCAATAGTCTTGCATTGGTGGTCAAGAGGTCAGCGCGACTGCCCTGCCCTTTCAGGCAGTTGCCCGGGTTGCGGGTTCATGTCCCGGCCGATGCTATGACACTTAAAAAAAAAAAGTGACCAATATATTGATCTCTTCCCAAAAACCTAAATCTTTTCTCATTAACAAATAATTTAATATTCTTCTAACCATTGTTAAAAATTACATCTGTCTTAAATAAAATACTAATAGTTTTTAATGCAAATGGTATGCCTATCTATGTATATGTGTTTAAACATCTACACCAGATGAAGCTGTTATATGACAGAAACATATAAATATCATTTTTATTATCGTTTTTTAAAAATTTAATCATAAACCTATATTTGGTTGATAAACAAATATAAACATAGGTAAACTGTAATTTTTGTGAAATATAATTAATCAAATTAATATTAAACAAGTGTCATATATTTTTCTTTGTACGTGTTAAAATGTAATTTTAATACATTTAATTGGGTGCTGCTTTGGAGATATTACAAATAATGCATTGTTATATATCATGGAAACTGAAAAACAGAAAAGTCAGTTGTTGTTATTAATCACTGGATAGTCAAACTAAATATACCTGACTAATATAATATAGCATTCATAGTAAAATAGAGATTAAATTATGGAAGAAACTATTTCTATTAACAATTAAAAATTGCTAAACAGTAAAAAGTTTAAGAAAATAAAACTTAAGAAATATACCAAGTTATAGTCTTATTAGTAGCAATTAATATTTTAATAAAGTTATTTTTTTTTGTAACTGTAAAGTGTTTGAATAAATATTAAATTTTATTTCTTATAAATTAAGCAAAATAAACGTGCATAAAGATTTATTTATTGTAAGCTTTATCGTGTCACAATTAAAATGAAAAGATTTGTGGTAATAAAAATTTACGAAATTAAAAAATATAACTAAAAATATTTAAAAATAATAAATATAACAAATTCTTAAATATAACTGCTAATTATATACAAGAGAGAATATACAAATTATATAACTTCAAGTAAACAATTATTTTATTAATATAATACTGTATATGAACAATTAAAACAATGAGTGCATTAAAAAATTATATAGTAATAAAGAGAATATTACAGAAATAAAGGAATTTTAAATATATTAATAATAAAGCAGCTAAAGATTTAGTATGAGTTTTAAGAGTAAAAAAATATTTACAGATATTTTTGTAGGTTCAAAGTAATTGAGTCAGCAATCACTTTTCTATATACATAAATAGAAAAAGATCACAAGATTCCAAGCACATAATCATTTATTGAGTAGAACTCCTATCCCAAATCACTCATTATTAATAATGCATCCTCATTCAAGATACACACTTAAGAACTTGCGGTTTGATAAAAGTGTAACCATTTCGGCTTTCTTTTGTGTGCTCATATATAACAGACACACTCATAAAAAAAAATGGTATGAGACCTACTATTTATTTACTTAAAGGATTAAAATGTTATTGCACAAACTAACAATTGTACTGTTAGAGAAATGGTTGCTGATATTAGAAGCTTATGATGATTAGACTCTATATAACATAAAATAATAGAGGTTTTTAAGATAAAAAAAAAAAAAAAGAAAAATGAAAGAGTGCAAAACACACAAAAAAAACATAGTTTTTGCTAAGCAAACATCATTTAAATACTACAGAGCAGCATAAGATAATATCAATCAAATACTGTTTATTGGTTATTCAATTGTAATAGTATTAAATTTAAATATATCATATACTTATACAACAAAAACAAAGGGAAACCCATAATCATGACAATCTACATAGTATCAATAGTAATTAGAATAGATAAAAATATAGATGTAGAAAATTATTAATCTAGCTCTCTAACAGATTGACCACTTCTATTATATAAGCAAAATTATGAAAATATTTCATTTTCCTGACACTGTTATTTAACAAAAATTATAACTTTCTTAAATAAAATATATTTTTATTTTAATCTTAAATATAAACATTAAAAGCATAATATAGTAAATAAATTAGTCATATATTTAAAATTAAACAACAACACATTAAAATAAATACAATGAAGAATGCTACAATGAATGTTTACACAGTGAGCAAACTGTAAAAGAAACAATTTATCTAATTAAATTAAGATTTACACAATAAATGTAAATATTACAATTTACCTACAAATTTATAAGAAATGATTGTCATGAATACTTGTTTTCTATTTTGTCTTTTGATCAATTTTATATTTTCTTAATAAAACAAGTTATCACTTGTTACTACTATAATTTGTGTAAATTTTTTTCAAGACAAAGAACTGGAGTGATAAAATAATTTGTTTTTTTTTTTTTAAAAAAAAAAATAATAATAATTTGTTTTAAAATAGATGACATAAAGTTTATAACAGTTTGAAAATTAATTAGATAATCTTTTATTTATATATTTTTACATTATATAAAATAAACATATAGAATGTATGTATATAGAAATTATATTTAAATGAATATATATTGCATTTCGTTTTTATGTTTTCAACGATATAATTTAATGGTAGAAAAGTTTTGCAATGAGGAAAAAGTAGTGCAAATTATTCTTAATCTAGCAAAATTGCCAACCTAAAAAGCTTGTTAAAGCAAAAGTCCATCTGATTACCAATAAATTATAATGAATATTTTGTAAAATCTAATTACTTAGAGAGTCCTTGATAGTATTGTTTTATATTCAACAACCCATACATTCTAAAACACATTAAAGAGAAATTATGTGGAATATAAAAATTTGAATATAAAATATATTTTTAATATAAAACCAAACAAGTACAGTTTCATATATATTCTAAAACTTCAATAATTAAATACATTATATATTAAACAATTGTTGCAGATGTATTATGCAGTGTATTAAAAATAAACACCACAATTCATATTACTTATTAAAAAACAGATTTAAAAACTAGTAAAACATTAAAATGTTATTTATAGAACAAACCTTATAGGACTGATATTAATATGACAATTCTAATTTTATGACAAGAAATAAAATATCTTGAAATAAAAGGAAGAATCTTTTCAAAAATAAATGTGTCATAAAATCTTCAATTTCTATTCAGCATTTAACATTATTTTCTTCTTTTTTAAAAAAATTAATTTCCTTGTTAACTTTTTATTTTTTTAAATTGACAACTTGTCCTTTAATTTTATTTACTATTGTGAAAGTATAACAACTCTCATTAAAATAGTCTAAGTTTTAATTAATTTATCTTTTTATATATATGCATGTAGGTGTGAAATCTATAGAAAGAGGATTTGTGAATTTTCAAAGAATATAAATTTATTTAAAATATAAGAATTGATTTCATATAATTAACACATTTCAATGCAGTTTATTATTAAACATCTTGCATTTATTATTATATTTTTATAGTTTCTACAATAATTAGAAAACCTGAATTTTAAATTCTTATTAATTAAACAGTTAATATTAAATGAATAGATAAATAAGTAAATAGTTAATATTATTTAAACAAATAAACAATTTAATATAATTCATCATCATCACCATCATCGTCAACCAATATCAATCCACTATAGGATGAAGATTTCTCCAAGTTCAATCGATCTTCTCCGATCTCTAGCATCTCTTCTCCACATCCCTAACACACTTTCTTATTTCATTCATCCATCTCATATGTGGTCTCTTTTTGGGTCTTTTACAATCTCTTGAAATCCACTTTAAATTTTCAATTGTCCATCCATTATCATCTCTTTTAGCAATATGTCCAGTCCAACTCCACTTCAGTCTTTTAACTCTTTCAACAATGTCAATAATACCTGTTTGTTCTCTTACTCATGTATTGAGTTTTTAATCTCTGCTTGTTACTCTTAACATGCATCTCTCCATACTTCTTTGAGTGATCTGAATTGCTCTTCTATTAAATGTCCAAGTCTCAGATCTACAAGTAAGAACTGGTAAAACACATTTATTAAAAAAATTCCTTTTCAAATACATAGACATATTTCCTTTTAATATTAAGTTATTTCTACCAAAAGCACTCCAATCAAGTTTAATTCTATGATTATTTTCAACCATTATGTTTACATTGGTAATAGTAATCTGACCAAAGTATTTGCAATTGTTAATTTTTTCTAACTCATCACAATCAATCTTTATTTCCATTTTTTGAGAATTGAACATTACTTTAGTCTTTTTAACATTTACCTTTAGTCATAATTTCTTACATTCATCTGATAACTCTTGCAATATTTCCTGAAGTTCTGAAGCATTATGTGCAAAAACAATTATATCTGCAAAATTTAAATGATGTAAATAATCTCCATTTACTTTTACTCTTTTAGCTTCCCATTTTAATCCACAAAATACTTCTTGCATCCCTGCAATAAAAAGTTTTGGAGATATGGAGTCACCCTATCTTACACCCTCCTCAATGTTAACCTTCCTAGTATCATTATGTAATCTAATTGTTGCTGTTACATATTTATAAATATTCTTCAGAATATGATAATATCCTGGGTCTATACTTTGATGATCCAATGCTTTAATCACTGAAGAAATGCTTACAGAATCAAATGCCTTTTCATAATCTACAAATCCAAAGCATAATAGCAATTCATATTTATTGGTTCTTACTCGAACTTCTCTGGATAAACTCTAAGTTTGCTTTACTCAAATCACAATTATTTTGATAAATTTTTTTGTATAGAACTGATAAAAGACCAATATAAGTCTGCAATTTTTAAATTTTTGATTATCATCTTTTTTTTAATTTTAATATTAATACTACATTCTAACTAATCACCTGGTACACTGTTATCATTTAGACATTTGGAATATAACTTTGCAAAAAAAAATTCTATTTCTTCATCTACTTATTTTAAAATATTGATTATAATTCCAAAACTACCTACATTTTCCCCTTCTTCATGAATTTAATTCCATGTCTCAGTTCTTCATTTAAAATCCTGGGTAATTCAAAAGATATAATAGTTGTAGAAGGTACTTTTCTTTGTTCTTTCTTGCTGTATAATTCTTGATAGAATGCTTTTACATATTCCACAGCACCACTTCTCTTTTTAGTAATAGTTCCATCTTTTTTTCTTATTGCAGATATAAGTTTCCTACCAATACCAAAATGTTGTTTAATACTCTTGAGACTTTTATTCACTTCTGATTTCTTTGCTAGTTCACAATTATACTTTTTTATATTATTACCAACTCTTTTTTACACCATTTTACAAAATTCGAGATATTCATTCCTTCTTAATGCATCATTTTTATATAGTTTCATATTCCTTCTTTTCTTCATAAATTCTCTAGTCTCAGTAGAAATTTTACTGATCAATTGCTGCTTTTTTCTACCAGCTATCTTTATTGCAGTTTTTAAAGGTGTATCATTTATTTTCTTATTAATTTCATTCAAAGCTACATCATGTTCAAAATCTACTAATACTTGAAAACGATTTATAAATTCTAATTTAAATTCATTAGAATGTTTCAGAAGATTAGCAACATCAACTGCAAATATTGTTTTTCTTAATAATTTTTGTCTCTCTAGTTTTGCATTAAGACATATCCTACATCTTACTAATCGATGATCAATTCCTATGTTGAATTTATTAAGGACATTCCAATCTGGAAATATGTATTTTCTATTAGTCAAAATATAATCCAAGTCTGCTGTACTTTCATTTGGATGCTTCCATGTCCATTTCCTTTTAACATTTTTCTCAAAAAATGGAATTCATAATATAAAGTTTTTCTTTTTCTGCAAACTCCACAAGTCTAGTCCTTTCTCATTTCTATTACCATAACCAAAATTACATACAGCACTTTCATTTTTCATTTGTTTACAAACTCTAGCATTAATGTCTCCCAGAACAATTTTTTAAATGTTGTTTAGTCTGATCAAAAGTCTTTTGTACATCCATATAAAAATCTTCTACTACTTCATCTCTATGAGAACTTGTTGGGATATAAACCTGAATTATCTGCATTTGATATCTGCTATTATGTTGAATACCTGATCTTGATATTCTGTCTGATACACCATCAATCACCACAATGTTGTTCTTCCACTTTTTAATTGTAATGGATCCTACCTCACTTGTATTTCCAATATTTGTGCCTTGTAGTAGAGTACATGTCCATTTTTAAAATCAATTGTCTCTTTACGTTTTCTTCTAACTTCACAAAGTCCAATAATGTCCCATTTAATATAAGATAGTTCTTCCAATACTTGCAATTTTTCTTCACTTGAAAGTCATCTGCAGTCATAAATACCTAAATAAAAAGTCATCAAATGGCAGCCTGGGTCCACCAACAGTGGACTCTTAGCACCTGCCTCCTGAGAATAAGGGCCACCATTTATTTATGTCTGTCATAATTGCATATATGTATTAGAAAAGAATTTTCATTCTCATACACATTCAATCTGCCTTATCAGGTAACTAAGAAGAAAGATCAGGGGTTTTTTTTATCTTAAATTTATAGGTAAAATGCCAATAAACTCATAATCTGGCTAATGCATATTAGTGAGCAGCCCATCCATGTTTGTATTGAAACAGACAGATCGAAGAATCGATCTTAGTTTCATGGTTGTCATTTAAGAACGGTAATTCTAAACCACTATTTACTCGCAATGAGACTTTTTCTATTCCAAGCCACATAAATTTTAAGTTATTTATTTTGTGTTTGTTTAAAAAGAATTTAATGTAAAGAGTATGAGTATAAATGTCACAAATCATGATAAATAATATTCGTGTGTGTGTGGTTTGTGGATTTATATTAGCTCAATTTAAAAGCTTCAATTGCGTGTATATTTCCTTTAAATTTTAATTTTGCAAATTATACAAAGTCATTTAAAAATGCTGATCAAAAGTCACATTCCTTTGATCAGTATTTTTAATCAAAATCTTACTTGTAAAAAATGTATAGAATAATTAATTTGTACTTCGATAAATTAAGATAATGAATTTATATTTTTGTATTCACGAATTCCGATATAATTGTTTTGTCAATTTAGAATCATGTATTAAATTTAAAAATAAATGAAAACCAAACGTAGAACTCTTATCAAGAAAGGCAAAGGCTATTGTATAGTCAAAAATTAGATATTGCTGGAGGCCAGAAAATCAAAGGAGGCGGAGCTATGAACAAAAACTAGGCAGAAAGGTCAACCGTAGCCATCTGAGATATAATATAGACACTCTAACTTTTGACTTGGCTGTGCTTAGATCGTCTCAAGACAGCAAAGTAGTTGTTCCAGAGAAATCACTTCAACCATTATTAAGAAGTTGCCCGGTAAACTGCAATAATGATGGGCTAAAGTCCAAGAAGCTGATTCCTGTTCTGCCAATTTAAATCTTTCATACCGCTGATCTGTAATGTTTTCCGTGCTTCCAGTTTTCCAAATTCCAACATTTAAATTAACCATGCCTTTCTAAGAAATTCAAAAATGCGTGCCTACGTTCTTCATACATATCACCGCAAGAAGAAAAGCCGGACGAAGAAAGAATGGTAACTTTTGTTACATGAACTTTATAATTTTCCTCTCAGTAATAATTTTATATTTAATCTGTAAACCTAATTAATTGCATGTAAATTTCTTGTTTTCCATTTGAAATGTTACACTAAAACCTGTCAGTAAATCTTTTCTCTAATATTTCTGTGCTCTAGTCTTTAGATAATCATTATTAATATTTGTGCCTTCTAATAATCCATTTGTGAATACATTTATATTTTACTATTACTTATTTTACAAACAAAACGATGCCAATAATAATATTTCTCAACTCTAGTTAAAGTCGATAAAGTTATCTCATAATATTTATTATGTTCATTTTAAAAGTAATTTTCTTGTATCGAACTAAAAATTGTTTCATTTATGTTGAGTTGAGAAATATTCAAATATTTTTATTGTTTCTTTTACTTCGTTATGATATTTTAATCTATACTCCAAATCTCAATACTTAAAATAGTCTAAAATTTTATTATAATTTTTTATATATTATTACGGAGTAAGAATAATAAGTGAATATTTTTGCTATTATTACCTTCCGAACAATCTGGGGAGTTATGGGTTTCAGAGTGAAATTAATTAATTATTACTTTTGCGATCGTTTGATTTCGCCAGTTTTATTGAATAGTTATATCGGACTGTTGCATAGAAAATGTTATGGAGAGAAAAGGTTTTATATAAGTTCGTTTTAAAATCCACTTCCGATCACTCTTCCTCGATGTTACTGTGGCAATGCCTTTACCTTCGCCTAAGTTGGCGTCTCGTTTTACTACCACATGGAGAGAAAGAAATTCTTCTCCAGGTAATCTCTTGGATCTCCGGGGTTCGAAAATGAGCCCGGCTGGTTGTAGTGTCCCGGATCTACTTGGGGGCATTAAGACTTGTCAAAGTACAAGCCGCCCGGTATTCCGTCTATGCACCGCAAGTTATTATTTGTAGTATACCTTAATCCCTGCAACCATCAGTACATCAGTATTATATATTATAGTTTTATATAAAACCGCCCATTTATCCGTATACGCAATGGTTTGAATCTATTAAAATAAAACAACTTAATATAAACTAGTAGTTAAATCTTTTAAGTGCTCCATTTACTCTGATTCTCATATCAACCTGTACAACCATTTAAACACATAAATATTGGCATGAGTTTGTTAATCAGTACAAACCGATTATTGATGACTAGCAGCAATTTATTATAAAAATACATATGAGAGTTTTACCGTACCTGTAAATAATATTATTCAATGCTTTCAATAATTTATTAAAAATTTATCTAACCTAATGTTGTCTCTCGTGCATTATTACTCTCGAAATCTAGTCAATCACCTGCTGTCTGTATCGACAACTTAAATATATACATTAAATTATTAGCCGTACCAATATCCCGACTATAAGATATCTATGAAATAGCTGATTGTAGGTAATTTAGTCTGTGTTTTTTCGATGAGCTAGTAAAGGAAAAACCCCGTACCGTTGTAATGTTGTCATCGTTGGGTCATGCCAGGGTTTTGGGTTTGAATTTAGTTTGCATTTGGAATTTATTCCTAGACGTGAACTGGGTTTGAATTCGGATTACTGTGTGTGATTAGGCATGGTGATTTTTACCGGTACAGTATACTATACGAATAATCATATAGTAATAACAGTGGCAATGAGAAGAACTTTTGGAGTGACACTAAGAATTTGCCCTGCTCGGTTCCTTTAAGGCCTCCAAGAGAAACTAAAGGGTCTCCTTTCAGTTAATATCAATTAATATATACTAAAATAAAATTAATATACATGTTATATAAAATTTTGAGCAACTTGGTATTGCTTATGTAGAAAAATTACAAAATTACAATAATTATATATGACCACTGAGAGAAGGTGGAGACCCTTGATCTTTTGATTTATTTTTATTTATTTCCCATTAATTTACAATTTGATCTGTAAATTTATTTATCCCTTTTTTTTCAAGCTGAAATGCATTTTCCTATTTATTCAATCACAAGAAAAATAAAGTGTTAACTATTGAAGATATTAACTTGAGTCTCAGAGATATAAAACTAAAATTAAAAGACCATTTCTATTGTATTAATTTCAAATAATATCACATAAAACAAAAAATGAACCGATATCTAAAAAGCTGCTAACAAAAAAAGAGAGATGCTTAAGTGAGCCTATGTTATCAGTCCTATAGATTTCTTTCTAATTAACAACCCTCATTAGATGAAGAAATGGAAATAACTTTAATAAAAGAAAAAACAACAACAATGTTCTGAACAATTAAAAAAAAAATAAGAAAAATTATACATATTACAACCACTTTTGAATTCACATCGTTATTATTAAAAAATATTTATAACCCCAACTGTATGTTCATAAATAAAAATAAACAAATAAATAAGGCAGTGAAATTTTCACATGATCACAATAATAACAATGAAATATATTGAGTTAAAACATTGATATTGCTAGGTAAATTCAATGATTACTGATGTAAAATATTCATAGCCCTTACAGTATCAATAATTATCATAATAGAAAAATTATGATCAATCAGAAATCAATACTACCATGTTAATCTTTTTTTAGCTGTTTATATGAATTACAGTCATGACCTACTAAAAACAATCACATTTATGGTTAATTTTACAACAAAATTTTTATAACTTTAGAATATTTTACAAAGTACAGTGCGAAATAGCTAAAAACATAAGTATAAAAATCCAAATTAAACACCTCCTCCTCCAAAGTATATCTGATCATATATGTGACTTTACAAGTAATGTTTACAAAAAAAAGGTGATAATAGTGTCCAAGTTATTAGCATTTCAAGAGAGTTCACTCCAAACATATCCTTTGAAATTCCCACAAATATATGGAGAATCACTTTTAAAATGAAACAGGATTATTCAATGGTAAACTTCTGGGGTCAAATATTCTTGAGATCAATCACAAAAATGATAAGAATTCAACGTCATCAACATTTGCACTTTCAATATGCAAAATTAGTTCCAATTACATGTAAATGCACTATAGGTGACTGCAACAGATATAGTCAAATAAATAAAATGAATCATTTTGTGAAACTGATCAAAATGCCTAAACAATGGATAGTGATGTTTTCTCATTCTATGTACAGTTCTGTAAATTATAATAGTATTGCTCTTTCAAATGAAGTAAAATCTATTAATAAACAACAGTTGGAATTAAATTATAATTATCTGATCCCTCTGTGCATTTTGATCCATCTTTGCAATGCATTCTTACCCAGGTTAGACAAATTTATGAAGAGCCTAGAAGTGACATATAAATATTAAACCAAATTATTTCTACAGACATTAACACATAAACAAACTCCTGAACCTGAAGAGAATGGCATTGGGAACAACACTGAGATAACAAAAATAAAAAGAATCAAAATCTATGACTCCTGGAAACAGAAAAAAAAAATGTTGATTTAATTCTGCAAATAAATAATAGTCATAATTTAACATTGCAACACTTAATATGTTGGTTTAAATGAATTGAAAGTTATTTCAATGTTAATGTAATTTTTTGCAAATCAAAATAACATTTTTGTACTCGTAGAATCAATCTCAACATTACTGGATAACTTTAATATCTCAAATAAAAATCACATTTTCATATACAATTGACTAGTGCAGATCATTGAAGTATTAATAAATACTTATAATCCTTTTAAGAAATTAAAAGTGCTATCCTTATTTATTAATGCCAATGTAATTTCTTTTACTAGCATTTCAGTACAATTTTAATCAAAGTAATTTACTTTATTGACAAAGGATTGTGCACACATAAAATGACAATTTTATGTGGTGACTTCAATCATTCTTACTATAAAATGCAACTCTCAGTAAATGTTGAGCTTTCTCAATTAAGCACTGATTATTCTCATCTTTACAGTAATCACAACCTGTTAACTTTCTTGGAAGAGAAGGTTTTTCCATAATTGACCCTTTTATTCAAATCTAATTTCAAAAATAATAGAGCTACACATGTATATCTGATATTATTTTTTCTGATCATGCATGATATTCTACACATAATTAAAAAAAGCTGTGATATTCCATCTTAAAATTAAACAATCAACTAATAATAGAACTTGCAATTTCAAACTCATTACCGATAACTTCTCTAACATAAGAGTAACAAAACCCATTACAATTAAATAAAGAAAGATCTATTGAATCTGGCTGTCTTTCACAAACATTTCAAACAATTGCACAAACCAAATGGCTGATTATCATTCAAAAAATCCTGTAAACCAATAAATATATGAATAACATTAATGCAGTACTTCAGATAATCTAATGAGATAAGACTATTTATCCAAAAACTGCAATTCAAATTTGTCAGCCAATATCAATTTACATGCAAAATGTTATAGTGCTTAAACTAAAAAAAAATAATATCAAATTTATTAAAACTGTTAAAGACCAGAGGAAAGTGTACAAGTTCTTCCCTATTGCATATATTGGATATTCTCATTTTTCAAAAATCACAGACTCTTCTGTCACAAATGCTAACACAGAATTATTAAAACAATAAAAATAATTAACAGTAATTAATAATCATGTATCAACTCCTAAAGATAATATCACATCATATAAAAACAGTACATTACAACATGTAAGAGCTTCCATGAAATTATGCACTTAAAAATTAATGATTCTCTAGCACCAAACAATTCTATTGAAAATCTACAAAACCTTTTCTGCACATTTGTATCAATCTTACCAAAAAGCTTTTATCAGTTAATGGGACACCAATAATTCTTCTTGTTTTAAACCAAATTGTGATGCCAATTAGCCCAATAAATCATTAATGTCTTTAGGACTAAAATAAATAAAAAATTCTGTCCAAGTTCCTTTATATGAATATAAAAGTTCAAATAATAAATATTATATTTTATGAATTCATAGCATATTATATGTCTGAAATTTATCTTTTCACCTATATGAATTAGATTAGCATAATATGCTATTTATAGAGGATGCCTAAATTAGATATGTCACAATTTTTTTGGTAAGCCAAAATGTATGTAATAACCATAACTAATCCTTGCCTTAATGTCATACCGGCCCCCATTTCCATTAATCATAACAATTCCAGAATATCATGCACAGACCAATATATTTCACTAAAAAGTTAATTTTATCTTGAATTGCAAAATCATAAATATTTTCACTATTAATCCTTATCACAGAACAAACAATGGAGCATATTGATCTTCTAAATGCAATATAATATCAAATTGTATGTTGGATTTTCATACAAGAATTGAATACAAAAGATATTTCCATATAGAAAATTATGGTAATATCTGCTTAAAGCACAGTTAAATTTAAGATTTTTGTATGCTTAAGTGTTATTAAAATTTCTTTTCAATCTACTGTAAAAAAAGATGCTGACCAAGGAATACATTATTACCCATTTCAAACTTAATATTAAATTGGATATGTAGACTATAAAATAGATGCTCAGAAAAGATGTTAAAGGTCTTCAAACATTTTTATATTTTGATTCAGTCATAAAGCTAGTTTTATTTCAATGTTGAACATCAATCTAGATTGATCATTGATAAAATATATATATAAAGCAATCCAATCCTTTAATACAGTAGTAATCATCCATAATCTTAAAACCATGATATTTGCATGATGACCTCTTAGGTTTAATTGGATTTTTTAAAAATATGCTTTAATAATTATTTGTATCTCTTAAATTCCTTCCCAGAAACATTATAAACAAAATATGGCAATTTAAATTCATTAATAGCCATTCAATAATAAAATATACCTATCTTTATAGACAAGCCCATATTCAGTAAACAACTCTATTGTACAACCATGATTTCAGAATTTTTTTATTTATTGACAACTAACAATACCATATACATTTTATCATAACTGATGTATAAATTATGTATGCATTGCTTGTTCATGATTTTGTTTTATATGTACACAAAGGAACAAACTTGTAAATATCGTATATTTCTATTAAATAAAGAAAAAAAAAGTGGATAAACTATTAATGTGATATGATAAAGCATATAATTTTTGATTAATCATATTTACAGTACATATTAATATTACTATTTTTCCCTTTTTGTATGTATTTGCAATTTTATTTGGCAAAACAATTTTAACATCCATGACTGAAAAGGTTTTTATTATTTTCCTCATATGAAATATTTACTTCTTCTTAGATACAATCAAGTATACTTTCAGTATAGTTCATAAGAATCATATGTGACTCAACCACATTGAAAATATATTCATCTATATCTAAAAAGAAGTAAATATTTCATATGAGGAAAATAATTAAAAACTTTTTTGGTTGCAGAAGCTAAAATTGTTTTCCCAAATAAAAGTACATATTATTATATGTGAAATTTCTTTATAAAATGAATATTATTTGAAACATGACATGTATGAAGAGCCACATAATGCATAAATAACATTTCTACCTGGCATGCTTACAACATAAGGTTTGAATCAAAACAAAATAAAGTTCTTTTCACAAGATTTAGAATTTTTTTCTCACTAAGTTCATGTTTAATGAACTTAGTTAATTAATAAATAGTTATCGAGCTATCAATATCTAAAGAATAAATAGAGAATGAAAAACCATTCTGTCTTCCCTTTCAGTTCTTCTATGAAAAGACTATTCAAGAGACTTTTCCATGCAATGGGCTATTTATTAGAAAATAGTCTGCAGAAAAGGATTTGCTATTTGTTTAACACCTTAAAAGATCTGGGCAGAGTAAATTATTAATGTATACTCAACATATTCTTATCATTACACTTATTACTACAATGTGATTATTCATCTAGAAAATGAACATTGATGGGCTACTCACTAATGAGCATCATCCATTCTAGTGAGTCTATTAGCTTTTACCTCTGAGTTTAAATAAAAAAAAACCTCTCTCAACTCAGTTGTCTGATAGTTCTTAATTGTTGGGATTTCATGAAACAAAATGAAGGTGTGACTGTTCACATGAATAATTATTATTTTAAATCAAGCTGTGTGCTGTATCAATATACACTATTTTAATTACATGCTATTAAAAAAAATGCAAATAAACAAAAAATAAAACATTAAAATTCATAAATAAATTTTACAATATAGCAGTCATTTTTTTCATCATGGAATGCATGTGATCATACTTATTAATAATGTTCTTCATTTACAATAAAAGAATATACATTTAATTTTTCTTGCAAAAAATTGATGTGGTACAATATTTTGTGTTTTCTAAGCATAAAGCTAAAAATTTTAGAAAATTTATGAAGTACCTTTTTTAAAATGGTAAAATGAAAATTATTGATTTAGAAGTGATAGGAAAAAAACAACTATAAAACATTCCTGCATGAAGATAGAAAATTTAAAGAATTTAGGAATATGAAATGAGTAACAGAAATTATGGATTACTTGTATCGATTCCAAAGTCAATACAATTTTAAAAATATATCAGCTGATAACAAGATGGCTATTATGTTTCCATAAGTAGAAAAAAGGTATTAAAGAAAAAGAATATTGCCGAGTCTATATTGAATTACAATGAAAGTATGACACTTTACTGATAATTTTATTTTAAAGCAAATAAAGATATAGTACTGTACGTTTTTATTATTATTTTTTGAGTCAATGTTAATGAGCTAGCACACACAATAATTTATATATATGCAAAAGTACTCTCTCAATTTATTATTACTAACTACATTACTATTTTTTAAAAAATTTTGTTTATACTATAATTTAATTTAATTTATATACACATATCATATGCATAAAACATGTGTCATATATATACATATAAGCATGTTGAAAATTATTGTACATTTATAATGCAGTAAACAATATGTTTTGTATTGTAAAAATATTATCAAAATGTGCATTTTCAATAGTTATTGCAATTCTTATGTATTTATAATCATGACAGAAAAAAAACTAAATTATGTTTCTCATGCCCAGGAGACTAGTGAAATGTGATCATCAAAAGCAGGTGTGCTAAAAGTTCATCAATTGTGAATCTAGCCTGCCATTTGATGATAACCTTTATTGAGCTATCTATAACAATAGATCACTTTTTTTAAATCACTTTGAAGTGAAAAAATGTTGAATTGGAAAACTGTTTAATATAAAATGGGATATTGTAAAATTAGAAAGACAGGTGAAGTGACAATTGATTTGAAAAGTAATGTATTTTAGTGTAAATACAAAAATACTGAAAGCACAGTAGAGTGAGGTTCATTATAAATATAAAAAAAAATTAAAAGAATAATATCATGGAGATTGACAGAATATTAGAATAGCAAAATTAGTTATTCAGTGTAAATGAAAATACCAAATGCAGATAATTTAGATTTATGTTCCAATGAATTCACATTCTGTTAAAAAAAAAAAAAATTATTTAGATTTATAGAATGCTTTTAATGAGACTAACAGTATTTTAAAATTGTCATGCAAAATTTTAATGCTATGAACAAATTTGGAAATAGAGAAAGAAATGAAAAAGAAAATAGTCATGGATTTTGTGAAAAAAAAAAAAAGTATAAATTCTATTTCTGAGAAAATAAAAAACCAGAAAGACATAGAAGAATATAAATAAAAGTGCAGCAAAGTTGGATTATATGTTAATAATTTTTATTAGTCATTCATTAGACTAGAGATTGATCATTTATGAATAATATTTCTGTAATGTAATTTTCAATACACCATCATGCAAGGAAGGGATTGGTTTCTATCCATTTTTAATACTTTGTGGAGGGTGTAATCATAAACATATGACCACATCTTTGGTTATATGTTTATGATTACATCTTCCACAAAGTGTTAAGTCCCTACCTCGCATGCGAGTGGTGTAGTGGAAACTACCCTAATAATATTATTCATAAGTGGATTATTATATTGTTTTTAAAGAATATAACTTCCTCAAAAAATTCAGCACTGGAAGTGATCACAGTTAATACAAAGCTAGAGAGACAAAAATTATTAATAGTTGATACTTCAGAAATATGCCAATGAATTTATGAAAGAACATAACAGACATTGATGATGGTCAATGCTTGAATAAATTCAGTAAGAAAGATAATTAATTTTCTACTAAGATCAACTATTTAGTTAGATAACTGATAAATTTTTAACAGAGACAAAGCAATGTAAAAGGAATATGAAAATATTGAAAAAGATTACTTGAATTTTATAAAAGTTATAAACAAGAGTCAATGGTGACAACTTGAAATACAAATGAATTGGTAAGCAAAACTAAAGAAAAAAATAAGTTTCAACAATAAAAATAAAAGATGGTATTATTATTAAAAGAAAGTAGAATATTATAAAGTATGTGAAAAAGAACTACAAAGAACTACATTATAATAAAGAAAAAGAAAATAAAGAATTCCTATAATTACATAATATCTTTTGAAATGTATATTTTAAATAAAGAAATGAAATTCTGTGAAAAATAGAAAATCTCTAGTAAATAATGAAATGATTATAGATATTTTTTTATAAAGCAGATGAAATAGAAAAAAAAATATTGCCAAAACTACATACCAAACACCTAAATGATAAAGATGTACCACCTAATAATAAGAATTCATTAATGGCATGGCTATTTAAAAAGATGAAAATGAAATATAAAAATTACACAGACATGTAAATCTTTTATTTGTTCTCTATAAAATCTTTACTAAAATTATTACAACTCGTCTATAGAGAACGCTGAACTCAAGCCAATCAAAATAGTAAGCTGAATTTAAAAATGTTTTAGTACAATAGAAAAAAAAGTTAGAGAAAGAATCAATAAGTTGACATTATATTTAGATTTATAGATTATAAAAAGGCATTTGATTCTAAGAGCATTTATTTAAAAAAAATTAAGATAATGACTCTGAATATTATCAAATTCTGGAAAATCATTAAAATGCAACAGTTAGTGATTAGATTACATAGCACTAAGAAAATTAAAAATGATAAATATACAAAACAGAGTGATTCCATATCAGTAAATTTTTTTTTACAGTAATTGTATGAAAAATAGCTTATAGATTAAAATGGGAAGCTAAGGAAATAAAAATAAATTAAGATTATTTAGGTCATGGATTTCACAGATCATGTGATTATTTAGAGCTACAGAAAAGTTACAAGATTAATCATATGAAAGCAAGAATGTAGCATTAAAGATTAATGTTTATAAAGGTTAAAGTAATATTTAATGTTTTTCATGTAAGGAGAAAATAAAAACTAACAATAATGAATTAGAAAAAATTAAGAAATACACATACTTTGATCAAATTATCAATATGTATGAAAACATAACTGATTAAATTAATCATAGAATTAAACTTTCTTGGAATGCTTTTAGTAGAAATAACTGAATAATATTAAAAAAAAAAAAGGTTATTTGTTTGAAAAGAAAGATATAAAATAGATCCTCTTAACCAATTCTTGCATAGAGATATAATACTTAAATATTTAACTGTGGTGTGTTCTAGTATATTATTTTTTTCTAAGCATAAAAAATATGAATATTAGAAATAATCAAATCAAAAATGAAATAAATGGGTGAGAGATCACACAAATGTTATCAATATTATTGGAAAATTTAAAAGACAGAAATGGAGCTAGACTGAAAAGATTACTAGAGAAATGACAATAAGATGTTCAAATGAAATTTTAGAAGAGGTTCTAAGAGTTATAAAAGATCTAAAGAACACATATAAAATGATTGATCAAAATAATGAAATTCATGAAGTAAAATGTGTTAGATAAATGGAATTAAATTTAGAGAGATCTTTATTCTGCAATTGATTGATAATGGTGGTGAAACAAATTACTCTTAATATAATTTAAATTAATGCATGCCCTGAAATTAATAGTAATAACAAATTGTAAACTCTAATTTGCTGCCAATGATTACATAAATGCCCCCCCCCCCCCGCGCGCTCCTTTTTCATATAATTAAATTAGTATTCAATTTTGAACAGAGTGGCATAAAAAAATTAAAAATTGTACTATTTTTTTTAAAGTTTATAACAATCTTATAGTTTAATATAAATTTGCTCCAAAAAGCTTTATCACTTTGTTTTAAATAGAAACTTTATTCATGCACATTCGATGCCTTAAGAGTAGCAAAACACAACATAAAGAGCTCAAGAGAAAGTTTTTTCTCTCCTATATATCTGAACAAGCTTATACCCAGCAGAACTGTTTAAACACAGGATCAGACATATGCTTACTGTGTAAGCCCTATCTTACCGATGTAATCATTGTTTTTTGATCAATAAAGTATGCTTTGAAACATTAAATAGTATTCAATACAAAATTACTTTATAAAATCTTTATGCTTACTATTTTCTTTTAAATAAAATTTTTACTTATGAATATTATATAAATTCTTTTGACTATTAAAAATTGTAATAAATCAGGTTCCACTTTCTCACACTTAAATCTAAAACCTCTTATTGTTCATCCCCCCCCCCCCTACATTTTCTCCTCAATTATCAATTATATGAAAAGAAAACTTAATTCATATATCATACATCTTTATGTTTTAATTAAATTCATTAAAAGTATAAATTCAAATAATAAATTTAAACAAATCAATGAAGTGATCTAAACTCAAAAAAATATTAACTTTTTGATTTAAAAAAAACAACAACAACAGAAGTAAACGTTTTGACAAAGACTATTTCTTGTTTGCTATCACATATTTCCGACAGGTTATTTTTTTTCTAAAAATTCAAATATATTCAAACAAAAGCTACACGTAAACACATATTTATTAAAAAATAAATATGCACTAATTTTACAAAATATAAAACTCATAAATAAATAAAACATATATTTAGTTACAACTTTTAACCATTATATAAAAAATTAAATCATCTTTAGTGATCAGTATTAATTCTGGCCAATGAAATTTCATACTGGCAGCATCAATTGGAATTTATCCTAAAGCTTAAGGTTAAATTTGAAATTGTTTAGCATTAAAGTTATCATAACAATACATAAATATTATACATATCAATACAATCAAAAAATTAGTACTTTTCTCTTTCCTTTCCTCTGACCTCCCCCTCCCCACATTTTTTTATAAAATAAAAACTTAAAAAAAAAACAGAACAAATTTTAATCACTAATTAATTTTTTTTTGCCATGACCAATATGCATTGTTTTTGTAAATATTAAAAAGCTATCCCGAATGCCACTACAAAAAAAAAAAAAAAAAGTCAAAAAAGATTCAGAATATTTAGTGAGTTTACAATATCAAAATATCAACTATTGACTATGATTTACTGCAACATCAATGATTATATTACATTTAGTAACAAATATATTATGATGCATGATAGTTAATAGTGAATGAAAATAATGCGTCTATGAGAACATAAGAAATTCAATGAAATATGAGTCAAAGAGAATAAAGTCAAATGTAAATTACTTTCTAAGGTATATCACCATCCAAGATAAATTGGTGTAATCCAACATTTCCCCATCTAATCCAATATGATTATTTGAATTAATATTTATAATTTTGTTCAAATAATGTGCTTTTATTTTACATTTTCTCAAATATAATACTTTAAATTTTTTCACAGTAAGCAAATAAACAATTTAATTTTCATATTTTTAATTATAGGTTTTTAGTAATATTTGTTAAGGTTTTTAGCTAAAAGTTCAATAATAACAATAAATGTTTTATTTGGAAAAAGATTGATAATTATGAATATATTTACAAAAGAAGTCTGCAAAAGTACTCCATAAAAAAACTGCCAAAAAATAATAACTTATTTCTAAGGATAAAACAAAACGGGGTGGAAAAAAAAGAAACACTACAAGTTGTGAAAGAAGACACCCTATATATCGTACATGTTATGACCAGAGGCAGTGTTATTTGGATAAAAAAAATTATCAGTTGGATAAAGTGAGGAATATCAATCTCACAAAGTAGCACATGTATGACCTTGACCATTTCTAATTGGATGCCAGACTCTTAACATTTGCTGTAATAGACAGGAAGAGAAACTAAAGTTGTCTGAAAGATGGCCAATAAGATAACCAATGGCAAAATCAAAATAAATCTTTTTAGTAATTTACCTTGTAGGTAAATAGCAGAAAAAAAAAAGTTTCTTTCCCACAGTATTGATTTATTTATTTATTTAAATGTAATAATAAAATACCAGCTACTTAACTCAAAACATTGAGATTTTAAAATAAAGTTTTTGAAAAATAAACATAATGTCATTTAAAGCAGTCTAAACTATTAATTTAAATGTTTGCTAATAAAACACCTAAATTGAAAACACTTTACTACACCTTTACATTCATCTAATTACTGTTCTATTTTGTATGCAACAGAAAATATTTATAATTTAAAAATATACGCCCCCCCCCCCCACCAACCCAGAATTAATCAAAATTAATATGATACTTGCTATTATTATCTGAAATCAATATGACCATCTTAATTTTCAGAAAAAAAAAATCCTCAGCTACATTGATAAATAGTAGAATAACTTTCAAATATAAAGAATAACTGGCAATAATCAATAAATAATGTTTGATCAAGAATATTAGGATATGATGTTTCAATAAAAGCAAGATTTTGTTTTTTTGTTCATACATCAAAGGCTATGCACTATTTTCAATACAAGCAGTCTTTGCTGTACTTTTTCCATGTTTAATCAGCAAATCATCATAATCATCTCATGCTATTACATTTTTTTTTATCACACTAATTATGGTGAAAGGATTGAGAGTTTGTACAACCACATTTCCACACTTTAATTATAGACACAACAATTCTGATGTCAATATTTACAGCCATAATAATTGTAGTAAGAACAATAAAATAATTAATTTCATTTATAATCTTAATAGCAAAATTAAATAACAGTACACCAAAAAATGGAAATGTAAAAAGGCAATTTATTTTCTCATTTGTTATGATTAAAGAAAACTAATTTACATTTAACACTATTTTGTTTGGCGTTTCATACTCCTTTTTGGACTAATTCACAATCTTTTTGTTTCTATAATTTTTTTATTTAGTTTCTTCTGAATTCATATGTAATTTCCTCTGTTATTGCATCACCATTGCTAAATGTCAGATCATATAATGTTTAACTCACAATGGCTGCAATGCAATTCTATAATGTAAATGCTACAAGCACCATCTCAGACTTCTAAGAAAATTTAATTATCATTTCACATTAGAATTTTTTATTATAACCATATTTAAAAAAGTATTATAACATTTATTAAAAAAATTAAAAATAAATAGCCATAAAATAAAAAATGGATAAATAAAATTACTTTTGTTTAAAATAGTGGTACTCTAACCCCACCTACACGATGACCATTAGAGGCACTGTTTCTGTGTTAGCACACAGAACATACAGGGTAGGGGCCTCAAAGTAGACAATGCTTCTTCCAACCACTAGGTGGCGCTGTTCACCACACTTATGCATTTGTTAATTGAATGTAAATGTTTGAAAACAGAAAGGGTACATATAATGAAGTTGTGGAAAAATAAATATGAAAAGAGTGATTATACAGAAAGTGAATTATTGGTTTTTATGCTGGGTTTGGGAAAAGATAAGGGGGATTTAGATATAAAGGTTATAGAGTTGACAAAAATTATGTTGTGGAAATGGGATAGAGCAGATTATGGGTAAATTTAGAGTGGGGAATGTAAAAGAAAGTGGTTAACAGGTTTATCTGGGCATAATTGCTGAGATATTCTTGACTTCATTTAAGGAGAAGCCATAATACATCACAGGAACTTTCCATGAGCTTTACGTGTGTCATCTGCTATCAGCACTACCAAGATTCTAGCCCACTACATGGCGCTGTTTCTCCACGTTACACACGGAAAAACAGCATTGCAAATACCTGCTTGATAGCATTTATGTACATAGTACTTAAAACTTTGATGGCCTATAATGTACAGGGGTGATTAATTTATAAGTCATAACTATTTAAATATATGGTCAAACGTAATACTGCTACATTCTATTTCACCATTTCATGAATCGATGTATTTTTAAATTATGACTTTTTAAAAAGCAATCTTTGTTTTTAATTATTTACTCTAAAAGTGTGTTTTTTTTAAAAAAAATAAAAAAATGTAATTTTTACAACAATCTAAAAATCGGTCTGTGTTTTTTTTTTTTTTTTAAAAAAGGTAATTTTTTTTCCTATAGCAGTATTTCTTTCAAAACTGTATTATTTTAAAAGATGATTGTTTGTAAAACTTTTTTTTTTTTACACTTTCAAATAATACAAATTATATTTCGGTTTATAGATTACTATTTCACAAAATAAAGTGTTATTTGTGTGCTGCTGTTACTCACAAGCAATAATTCGAAGATCTGTTTATCAAAACTTCCTTTCACAATAATATTCAAGGCATAAATATTAATTGAAGTTGTGTTTAAAATTTTAGAATCATTTTAATAACTAAAAATGTCATATACTCACAAGGATAAAACAAACACAGATTGAGGAATTATTTTTGAAATTTCTTTGCCAGTGCACTGTTTCTTTCTTTCATTATTTACCAAATTAGTAATATCACCACAGCTTGTAAAAGTAATGTTATTTATTATAAGAGCTTAACAATGAGTTAATTTGGTTCATAATTACTCTGTTACAAGTTTTGTTAATTTTATTATAGGATATATCTAGATGAACGACTAAACATTATGAAAGAATTTTGAAAAAAGTAAAGGCAATACTTTTTTAGTAGATACTTTCCAAGCTCAGAATTTATCAATGAAAGCTGAAATCTAATTAGAATTTTTGCAATAGGTCACTTTATTTACTTTATGATAGAACCATCAAAATGAGAGTCATGTGGTGCTGGATACAGTTGAGAAATGATTAATTACTTGTTCAGTAATTGAAGGTTATTGGTGTATCATAAGTATATTATCTGCAAAAGCTAATGAATACATATTTATTTTTAATAATGGCAGAAAAAATTTAATTAAATTTGCATATTAAAGTAAAACAAGATCATCATCATTATCGACTATTATCAATCCACTGCAGGATGAACATCTCTCCAAGTTTAATCAATCTCTGATCTTTAGCTTCTCTTCTCCACTTCACCCCTGCACACTTTCTTATTTCATCTATCCATCTCACATGTGGTCTCTCCCTGGGTCTTCTACAATCTCTTGGAATCCTGTTTAAGATTTCAATTGTCCATCTATTATCAACTCTTCTAGCAATATGTCCAGCCCAACTCCATTTTAATCTTTTAATTTTTTCAATGAAATCAGTTACACCTTATTGTTCTCCTACCGATATATTGCGTTTTTGATCTCTTCTTGTTACTTCCAACATGCATCTCTCCATACTTCTTTGAGTGGTTTGAAGTCTGTATTGCTCTTCTATTAAGTGTCAAAGTCTCAGATACTTAAGTAAGAATGGGTAAAACACATTTATTAAAAATCTTCCTTTACAACCTTAACTTCTGAAATAAAGATATAAAAATAAGCTTATTGGGATAAATATTTCAATGGCAACTTCTTACATTAAAATTCTAATAGTCTCATGGAAATTAAGAAAGGCACTGAGTGATTAAAGAATGATACTGAAAACTGCAGCAATACATTTCAACATTACAAAAATTTGATTTTCTTGTATATTATTTTCTTGTAAAATAATTCTGTAATTTGCTTTGTAATTATAATTGTTTGCATTATTAACAAGAAATGTGATGTGAAACCATTATTGATATTTTTTTTTTTGTATTTTTTTTTTTTTATAAAAGAAGATTATATATGTAAGAATTAAATTTTAGAGTACATAGCATGTATATAAGACTTTAATATTAAGTAAATCATATCTTCTTAAACTACTAACTCATATTTGTGCACAAACTATAAGTTTCTTATTTATTTTATTTGAGAAAGTAATTTCTCCTACATTATTATTAACATTAATGCTGGATATGTTATTGCAATATGAATAATATTGTTATGTAAGTACTACCCATATAAATTGTAGCTATGGAATGATTTTCGTAATTATTATTATTGTTAAGTTTTTGAACTTTTTCCATAAAAAAGGTTAGTGCATCAAAATCCCCATCTAGTGACCATTCAGTTTAGGCTCATAACTATAAAGTCTAGATTCAGTACTCCCAAATCCAAGGCTCCATATTGACAAAAACCACAAACTATAAATTAGTCTGGGATATTTGATGGGTAGGCATTAGATAGAGATTTTTATATCTAATGATTATTATGGCTTGAACTAGATGACAATATTGTATGGAGAAAGTTGTTACTGTGTTAACATATTGTGGAAACATAAGAAATGGTGATTTTGTGATATTATAGTGGTTTTATTAATTGTCTATGAATATAATTTGTGTTTGAAAATAGATTTAAGCTCGTTTTCTCATTTTAATGTGTGCATGTAAAATAAGAGTGCTTTCTGAATTCTCATGATTCAAATATCAAAACTATATTTAGTTTTAGATCTAAATTGTATCTTATCCATACTGAATCATAGCATGTATTTGATTACTGATTAAGTGAATCAAACATAAATTGTTAACTGAGGAAAGTTTAGGAACATCATTTATGTATTTCTACTTGTTGGTACCTGGGCAAAAATAATATAATGATTACTATTTTTGTGCAATATTTTTTCATGTTGAAGTAAATAGCACCAGATTGCTAAAACATGTTTAAACATTCAATGTATTTAATCTTATTTGTAGAAAAAAAGTTTGTAGTTCATAATTAAGTGTGAAGATCTTAAATTTCACTTAATTAGAATATACATGAATAGATCCCAGGTATTCATTATATCCACATGATCAGCTATCTAAGGGAGTACTCATCTTTTTCCTTTCCGTAATTACATTTAGCACAACCATATCTATTTGTTCCTCCACTTTTATTATTTACTAGTTAAAGAGGACTTATAAAATTAATTGCCTTAATAAATAACTTGATTTATTTGATTATAAATTTAGATTGATGTTATGGCATAGGTCATCTATCTTAGATCAAGAATACTACTTCATCTAATATTCTAATAGTGGGTGGATGAAGGATAAAGATCATCTTATTCAATGTATGATCCAAGACTCATTGCATTATCCATATATATATATATGAGCAATATAGAAACTTCAGACTAAAACAATAAAGTATAAAAAAAAATCGATGATGGGGTTTAAAAAACGGGGCGAAAATAAAATACTGTACATAAAAAAATAAACACATTTTATCGTCATTTTTAGAAAAAAAATAATTAGGAAATACCTTCGTCTTGAAATAGATAGAGAATAGCTAAAATGGTTATTTATGTGTTTAGAATATACAAATTGTTTCACTTCTAAATTTATATATTTAAAAAATTTTAAATTAAAATAAACAAAACAAACGACAGAAAGGAGAATCCAAACAATTATTGCTTATTCAAAACTACATACGTAAAGAGAAGTTCTCTATAGGAAGTCAACTTGAAAAAAATAAAAAATAGACCACGATACAAAGTTTTATCAACAACAGAAATAAAGCACTAAATAATTTTATCATCATCATTACTTGCCACTTAACATTTTATTTTAGCAACTTCATTGTAAAACCCTATTAGTGTGAAGTGTGAAAAAAAAAAAAAACACTTTAAAATCAAGATAAATAAAAAAGAAAGCTTGCACGTAATAGGTAAAAAAAATTACAATTTAAAATCTTTTCACAAATGAATTTTTTTTTTTAAACCGGAAAAAAAAAGAAAAGAGACGAGCAGCAATTCAATCATAAATTAAAGGAAAAATGATACACCAATTTGTTTTAAACTATGATTATTTTTAGTAAAGAACCCATATTGTTTATTTTCACTACAAGAGCTAATTTTCACATCAAAAACAAAAAAAAAAGCAACAACTTTGAGGTATTATTAAAATATCTATTACAGGTAAAAAAAAAAAAGAAAGGGTTCCTAAAATATGTACAGTTTATCACTCTTATTACAAAGTAAATTTATTTATTTTCTAGTCTCAAAAAAATTGTAATAAATTCTTATTACTATTTAGCACATTAAGTGTAATTAAAAAAAAAAAAAGATTGTAACAACAACAACAAAAAAAAAAAAGAGAGCGAAGGGGGAGAATGAGATCTAACTTTTTCTAGGAAAAAAAAATACTCTTACCAAAATTAAAATTTATCAAAATATAAACATCTTATAAAGCTTTATATATATACGTACGCACAAAAAAATCTCGGATAAATAAAATTACAATTTTTCAAAATAATGGGGGGAAAAATGAAGTGAAAATCTCACTATTATTCTTTATTTAAAATAATCTTTGTTACTTCCTCACTTCAAGTGTATCAAATTTCACATTATTTATTATAAATGAAAAAGACATTACAATAGGAGTCGGGGTGGTGGTGAGGAATATTAAACACTACTATAGAAGCTAAAAAATATTAATAACTAACTGTCAGCTAAACCAAACAATCTGCCAGGCATATTAACAAAGGTAATATAATAGGAAAATAATTAGACATTTAAAAAAAAAACGCACATACACACAAATGTTTTTTCCTTAAATAATGAAGTATTTTTAGTAAAAAGCAAATTACATGTTCGTACAAGCAAATAAATAGGTGAAAAAACTTCAAGTATACACAGTTTGTATTAGTTTATAAATCTGCAAACTATAGATAATATAAAGAGTACATTTATCAGTATTTCATTTTAATTGCTAATTGTAAATATATTTTTTAGTAAATAGAATAAAGTGTGTCAAATAATAAATATGTTACCCATCAGAAAACTAAATATTTATCCACACACATACACCCAAGCTAAAAATTAAGAATTTATGACACTTATACTCATTCAAAAAATTTATTTCAAGATGTTCTTAATATGATAAAAATTATTTATCACGACATTTTTTTCAAATACAAAATAAAATGCAAAATATAATTTACAACAATAACAATACCCAAAGTACCATCTCATTTTGCTGACCCATCTGATTACACACATGTTGAAAATATAAATAATCACCAATATACGTATTTCATGCTTAAACCAGCAATTATCAGTTGGTCTAGATTACTATCCTCACACACACATATATATAATCAGTGCTCAGCTTTATATTAAGATAGCCAATCTTCATACTTTAATGGACAGGCTTCAAACTATTGCAACTCACAACTCTTCAGCCTTCAATTTCATTGAAAATCTGATGATGGAATGTTCACAGCCCTTGTTAGTGCCAAGGTTGTCATCCTACCCATGTTGACATATTAGTCATTCTGACCCCTCATGTACACCGAGAGTAGTGGGTCGTGTGATGTCTGAGTTCGAATCCCGAATATATTACATATATAAATGCAGGTTTAAGCCTGTACAATGTATTAATTTATATAAATAGTGTGTAAAAGATCTGCCCATCCCTCACATATGTATGTATAAATGCATTATTCTCCTGTATATGAGGGGTCAGAATGACTAATATGTCAACATGGGTAGGATGACAATCTTGGCAATAACAAGGGCTGTGAACATTCCATCATCAGATTTTCAATGAAATTGAAGGCTGAAGAGTTGTGAGTTGGAATAGTTTGAAGCCTGTCCATTAAAGTATGAAGATTGGCTATCTTAATATAAATCTGAGCACTGATTATATATATGTGTGAGGATAGTAATCTAGACCAACTGATGATTGCTGGTTTAGCATGAAATACGTATATTGATGATTATTTATCTTTTCAACATGTGTGGGATCAGGTGGATCAGCAATATGAGATGGCACTGAGAGTAGTGGGTTGTGTGAAAGTCTGAGTTTGAATCCTGAATATATTACATATATAAATGCAGGTTTAAGCCTGTACAATGTATTAACAATAATAATATTGTAGATAAAAAAAAAAACTTATGATAATTATTGCAACTTTGTACTATTACTACTATTATACCTTTACTTCATTTAGCGAGGGCAATTGGTCCCCAAAAACTCATCGTTAAACAAGAATATAATATGGAGAATAAGCATTTATAATGGTTGTCTGTGGATAAAAAATTGGTCAGTTATTCCAGCTAAAAAATTACACTATAAGTTGGGAATATTGTGTTAAAAAAATAACTTAAAACCCTTTGAAGTATGTTATAGGTTTGTGTATAACTATGCTGTGTGTATTATGCGGGTATTCACCTAAAATAAGTATTTATGTGCATGATAATGCAACTTAGATTATGTAAAAAAAACACACGTAGCTTAAAGTTGTTACTTTCTGCGACCCATTCATCAATCATCGTTACTCAGTTTGCTTTCCAAGCTCAAAAGATTTTCTTGATTTTTTTGTGATCATATTAGTTACAAAGATGACTTTAAATAGGCTTTTAAAAATAATAATTTAATATCGCTAGAAAAAAAAAAGTATGTTCAAAAAGTACAGCAAAATAGACCAAGAAAGTGAAACTTATCTAGCATCTAACTTTTTTTTTTTTGTATTCTTCCACACAACAGGTTTTCATTATACTGGGGAAAAAAAATCCATACTGAAATTTCATTTTTAAAAAATTTATACTACTGTATTATACAGTACTATATTACTTACGTGAAATTATTAAAATTAAAAAAAAAACAATGTTTAATAACAAATCATTTGATTGACCATAAAGACTTGTTTATCATTAGTATAACAAGAGCCAAATACATATATGATGATACATTCCAAAAAATTAATCACAGTCAACTTAAAAAAAAAAAAAAATCAGCATATTGCAAAATGGAAAAATATATATATATTGCATTCTGAGTTTGCATATTGTAATCCAAATTTAAGGCTTTTGTTATAATGTGTATTATGCTGATCTAAATAAATATAATAGCTAAACCAGGATTTTTTGTGCATGACATAACAGTATTTTATCAAGTGTGGTAGCCATGTTTTTGCAATGATTTAGCAATTTGTCAAATAGCGTAATACATTTTGATAGCAGAGTTATAGGCTATCTAAGTAAAAATTAAAGGCATTAATCTTATTCAGTTTATTTCTATTGCATTTTCATCATATACAATTTATTATTAATTGCATAATATCATCCACACATCTCCCCCCCCCCCCAATGCAATTCAAATATGATGGATAGCAGTTTCAATTTAATTAAAATTAGCATTCATAAAGATTTTAATCCAAAATTGATTGACAGAAATTTTAGCTAATATTTATACTATACACAATTTAAAATTTAATATTGGTAGTACATATGACCAAAAATTATTTTTAATTTTATGCTGAATGAAATTAATATATTTTCCTTGATACTGTTTTTTGTATGCATGTGTGATAATGTCTCCATTGCTTTGGATATCTGAAAAGAATTACAAGATGATTTAAAATTGAGAAAGCAAATTAAGTATTATTTTTAATTTACATTTAGTAATTTTTGATATTACTTGTATAAATCTGAAATTGTTTTACCTTCTTTGCCCCCCCCCCCTCATTTTTTTTTTTAATGAAAATATTTTAGATTAGTGATGGTAGCAGTTTTGATTTGACAGAAAAATTTTAATTCAAAACTAACTGACTGAATATTTTAGCTAATATATGTACTGTATTTTTAATTTTATGTTGAATGAATTTATTATTTTTATAGTACTGTGTTGATTTACATTAGTATACCGTATGAACCTTTTTATTTTTTTACTTCTGTAGTTATTAACATGCTAGTTATTAACAATGAAAATCTTTATGTTGGATAAGTTATTAATGCAGTACTAATTTTCTGTTAAAAACACTGGATGGAAATTAAATAAAATACTGTGCATTTATTAATCATATTTTATGCTTATAATCAAAATACTGAATGCAGCACTATAACATTGTATTCTATAAATAAAATTTATGCCACACAATCTCAGCATGAAAGTCACTATTTTGATTTTGTATAAGATAACTTTAATAACTATTTTATGATATCATCAGTGTTACAAAATGGCTAAAAAATAAAAAAAAAATTTTTTTATGATCGTTATAGTGAATGATCAATTGTAAATCAAAATAGTGAGCACAAATTGATGATAATTGCTATTGTTGAACCCTTGCACAAAGGCCAAGTGCAAAGCGGGTAAAAATGTACTCCTACAAAAAACTGCTTCTCTTTACATTACTGTAGTGATTTAATCTGTTTTTACATCTTGAAAAGTAGATTTTTTATTTGTTGATCTGGTTATTTGATATACAATACAATATTCTTGGGATATTTATTATCCTAATCAATATTGTGTAATAAGACATCTGTTTGGACACAACAATTCCTGACCATTTTAACATTAAAAAGTTTTATTACAATTGTATTTTAGTGGTAGTCCATAACTATTTCAGTTTTATATGTAATAGAATATATATATATATCCTTCTTATTCATTTATAACATCACTTACAGAATTTGTTTTACTTGTAATATCTTGCATCAAATGTTTTATTTCCTAGTGTCATGTTTTTTTTTTTTTTCACTTTTATATGAAATGATAACATGTAGTCTTTTATTATCATTAGTCTCATTCAGTTAGGGTTAGGACCAAAAGGCCATCCCTTTACAGTTATTATTATATAAGGGGTTATTTTTAGAATTAGAATCTAAAAAAGACCATTCCTTATGATTATTGTAATAAAGATAGCATTTATGTCTAACCCATACAGAGCATATGTATGTGTAAGTACTAGGAGACATGCAAGTCAAATAAATGTTTATATTTATGAATTCATACAAGCGTAAATTATATATAAGTTTATTGAAGTCAGGGTTATGTTTGGTAAATAATATATATATAATTTATAGCTAAAAAATTTTGTAAGTGAAAAAATAATTCATTTAGTTAACATTTCATTTACTAAAGCAAAAGTTTAAAACTTTGCTTCCTGGCATTATTCACATTTTTACTGTTGTGCAATGCATTAGAATATAATATTTATTATGATACCATTCATTTATTTTTAATTCTTTTTTTTTTTTAATTTGACAGATTTCAAATACAAATAATTCCAATTATATTTGATTTGCATATTCATGAAAATGTTTTCGTTCACGTCCCTAAATAATAAAAAAATAAATAATAATAAGAATATTTACATTAAGTTTTTATTTTTTTGAACAAAGATAAACTTTTCTTATGAGGGTGAATAATAAATAGATATTACAAATGAGACAATAAAATATGGAGTTCATTAAAAAAAAAAAACCTCACAGAAATAAAAACATTATGCATTTACAAAAATGAAAAATTAAAAGCCTTTCTACATATAATCTAACTAAGAATTTCATCTCTTATCTTTTTCTAAAGACAATAATAAATATTTACACCAGAAAAGGCACACATTGATTTAAAAATATTTTTTTATTCATGCTGATTATAATAATTAAGATATTGAAAGCACGCTCAGCATGAATAAAAAAATATTTTAAATCAATATATGCCTTTTCTTCTTTAAATATTTTAACATTTATTTAAAATTATAATTATATAGAAAAAAGAAAACTATTATAATGTATTTATAATAAACTGAGATAAAAAACACATCCAAAAACTCTCTCTCTCTCTCTCTCACACACACATATATATATATACCCACTGGAGTACCATGTTTTCCCAAAAATAAGACCTAATTAAAAAATAAGCTCTAGCATGATTATTAAAGCTGCTTATAATATAAACCTTACCTCAAATACAAGCCCTAGTTAAGATCAGCAGTCCGATAGATAGCTTTTGTTTGCCCGTTGAAACATATTATGGACATATTGAATTATAAAATAATGAATGTATAAATAAACAATATTATTGACATTAATGCTTCAAATAAATGGTAATATAAATTATATGGTTCTTTTATATTTTCCCCTTGACTATTTTTGACAAATGTAATCCTACCTGTATACAGAAACCATTTATCTACAACTAGTCAGTATACTGGATAATTTATAATTTCATTTATATGTTTTTATATACTATTTTTGTTTTTAGATACTTATTTTATTTATATTTAATACTTCAATTTAAAATGCTTGAGTTAGTCTTAGAGTTTAAGCATAGTAGCTTTTAAATATTCAATATAAAAGAAAAATTAGTTTGATTTCATAAACATGTTTTTTCTTTTCTAAAGACTTTATTAAAATAACTGAAATTAAATTATATTGTTTTTCTCCTAACGAAAAGTTATTAACAAGAATACCCAAGCAGAGTTATTACAAGTAATTAGAAAGTGTTTATACTTTGCCTACTTTATAATGAATGGATATAATTGTGTCATATATAATTCAATAGGCCGTATGTTATAATGAACATTCTTAATGTGAATGGGTGAAATAAAGAAACTTCATTTAATAATAAATTTAAATGGAATAATATTCTAATTGCCAGATAGGATGAATGCAAAAAGAACTATTCTGGTGAATACAAAAAAGGAATTATGGAAGGCTCCCAGGGTAAAAATCTTACAGCTTTCTGTAAAGAGAAGTATTTGAATTAATGTACACTTTTATACTTGAAACGTAGATTTTTGTAAATGAAAAAATAAGACATTCCCTGAAAATAAGCCCTACAGTGTCTTTTGGAGCAAAAATTAACATATGACTATGTCTTATTTTTGGAGGAAACATGGTATATTCAAATCAAGATATGTATAGTGTCAATATATTCACCCCAAAATAAAATATACTATCTTTTTTCATCTTCTTGTGATAATAATGAAAAGCTATTTGTCTGAATAAAAATATCATCAGATATTTTCATATAACCTTGTGCAATAATACTATTGAATTTGTTTTTTGTCAAATAGTTTTAAAGATTCAGAGGATTTTGAGGCAATAGATACTGCAATCTTAATAATATTTAGGGAAAGAGATATCAGAATATATATATATATATATATATATATATATATATATTGTGCCCTTTTGTATGGGTCTCCATAAATTGTTGTATCCATTTATTTAAAAAATTTTAAATTTAAGATATATTTAGCTATATGATGTTAATTTATTTATAACAATCTTTTAAAAAGTGTAACTAAAGTAATTCGTGAGTATTTGATATGTGAAAATTGTGCTGATGTTTGAGAGAGACATTTCAATGGGAATGATAATAGTATATGGTTGGGAAAACTGGCCATAAGCAATACTGCATTAATAAATTTAATAAATAAATGTTTAAAGTTAAAGTTTTAAAAGACAAGTTAAAATTAAATGCCTATATTTATTGTTGATAAAGATTAAAATTTAATAAATGAATATAAATATTTTAATTATTAGTATTACATAATAGAAGATTAATATTTGATTTTAATAATATCGAATTATTATTTTAAAAATTGTTGGAAAATATTATTTATTTTAAAAATATTTATTTTTAAAAAATGAATTGTTAGTTTATTTTTAGATTATTACAAGCGTCTGTAGCTCTGTTGTAAAACAGATGTTAGTTAGACACATACACACATGCTTGGGAGTTTTTTAGTAAAGTTGCAAAACTATTTTAAAATTCTGTTATAAAATTTATAAATATTATATTGGCTATCATGAGATAAAAGTAAAAATAATTAATGTGAAATATTAAATTTGATTTTTAAAATACTGCTTAAAAACATAACGAATAAAAATAGACTTAGTTTGTTTATAAAAATAATCTTATAAAAGTTAAAAGTAAAGTAAGAAAGTATATTTTAAAAAAATGTTTAATGGATTTAAATAAACAATAAAGATTGATTTAAGAATTTAATAATGTGATAAATAATAAATATTAAATAAGTCATTATTTATTTTTAATTCTATCTTGTTGGTAAAATATGTAAATAAGCTAGCAAGTCGATTGTTTAATTCACCAATCAAGTGGGAGTTTTCTTCCGGTATAAAACCAAGGTTCAATTGTTCGGAGGGGACTGGTGATTGAAATTTCTAAAGTAGAGTGTGCTATTAGAAATAGCTAAGTAATTATAGACGCTCTCAAAATCGTTTTAAAATTATAAGAGAGTAGTTTTTTAAAATAATTTATAAAAGTTACCGATAAATATGCAGTGTTAATTTATTATAGTTCCCTATTGATCGTTTTCTTATTGAAGCTCAATTTACTATCAAATAGTCATGAAAACATCGTATAAGGATAAAATGTATTGGAGACTTTATACTGAAAATTTAACAAACGCTGGATTGACTAGGAGAGTTATTAAATGCATAACAGTAATACGTTGGACTTTGTATAAATTTAAAAGCTAATGGTAATTAATTTTTATAAAATAGATATTTAAAAGCATGAGAAATACTTCTTTATGAAGAAGTATTTGTAAATTATAAATTTAAATATATATCTTGGTAAAGATATAATATGTAACAGTAATTATATAAATATTTGCCTTGTTAAGTCTTTATGGTTTAAAAGACTAAATTCTGACAGTTTGAAAAGGCAAATAAATTGGAGATTTAATAAGTAAAGAAATACTTATAAGTAAAATTATGATATTATTAAAGTCTGAACGCTGGTCGTACAAAAGACTTTAAAAGTAATCTTACCTAAATATCTGTTACGGAATGCGCAAATCAAATATACGTGGATATCCAAATCAAATCAATTAAAATAATTAAACAAGAACTTTATAAATTATAGACTAATACTAAAAAATAATAACTTTAAAATAATTTTCTTTAAAGAAAAGAATACGGATCCTATAAACTATTTTAATTTTATTTTGTTTTATGATGGAACTGACTTTTCTTTATTTTTTTTAAAAAAAGAACGTTTTCATTTATTTCATAAAAACTTTTAAAGACACATGATGTACCGGAAAAGGAAGTAATGTTTGGTGAAAATCTGTGCCTAGGAAAAAGAACAATTATAGCTGGAAGAAGACACCGTTGGATGTTATGTAATATGTTTTATTTATTAACTAACATAAATATCTAATTAATTATTAATTTATTGAAAGATAGGAAAGGTACATTTACATTTTTTTAAAAGTAATAACTAAATATTAATATAATTTTTATTGCATAAAGTTTATTTTATAGTCATACAACACGTAATATTTTAAAGAATAATTGTTGAGTGTAAATGTGAAATTATTTTGTAAAACTAAAATCTTGGAGGACATCGTGTGACGGACTGTACATTTAAGTATCATTTGTGGTAAAAATTGTGTAATAATAATAATAATTTGATGTATTTACTATGTTTTCTTTAGATCAACCAAATGTTATATGATTATTGAATGAATGTATTAATGTTTAAATAATATACATGCATAAGATTAATAATAGCAGTTTTATTTTAATATGCATATTTTAAATTGATGATGTAAATTTAGTACAACGTAATATGATACCCTAGAAATAATTATATGATTCTTTCGTGAGTAAATTTTAATGTTTCTATTACAATATTAGGAATTAGATTTATTATTAGCGTAAGTTATTTATTTTTCTTTTCAAGTTAATAAGAAGTATATAAAGTCTATATTTTTATTTATTTTATTAGATTAGTTAAGTTAATTTCATAGAAATTTATATTTTGATTGAAGGCTTATTGTATATAAAGGATGAGGTATAAGAAAGTTTGGATCGTTATTATTGTTGTTTAAAAATGGGTCATCTATTTTTCTGAAGTTAAATAAGGACAAAATGACTTTTGTAGGTAGAAGTTTATTAGGAAGGAATAAGAATAACAAGTAAAGAAAAGTAATGATTTAAATAGAAAAGAATCATAGAATTTTATTTAATATAATACTTTATAAAAATTTGAAATTGTTGAATAATTTAAAATATTATTTTAGAAGAACATATACGTATTGCATATTTTGATAAGACATGTAGTATGACATTATATTGGAATGAAATAAATAGTTATAAACAATAATTGTGATTATATTACAAAGTTATATCAGTTTATACATTAATTAATATTTGAGTAATACTGATAGTAAATGGAATACATCCTAGTACATTATAATATAAATAGCAGTAAGACTTAAGTGAAATATCATTTTACTTATTAAAGTTTGTTTATTTACATATATGCTACACGAATGATATATCACATAAAACCTTTTCTTGTATTAATTGATGACAAATGATGTTTATTAAAATTAAAGTCATAAACTTAATTAAATGTTATTGATAGAACATTTAATAAATGTATAAATTATCTATTTATGATTATGGAAATAGTAACAGTGTAAAATCTTGTATTATCATTTTTTCTTATTTTTGTTTTATTTTCTTTAGTTCCATTTGTAAATGTAAATAGTGTAAATAAGTTATATGTTAAAGTTGATGTAAATAAATTTGTTAAGTTGTTTTTTTTTAAAAGTGTGTCGAATTCATTATTTTACACCACAGCATTTGACAACAGATAATTTGAATGTACATAATATTTGCACAATATGAATTTATTATTTTATTTTTAGTAAGAAACATAATATTTTCTTAATATAAGTTATAGAAATTGATTGACATCAACATATAATATTACAATGGTCATAAAGTAATTATAATGCACAATATAAGAGTATAATATTATTTATTGCCACAAATTGTTAAATTATAAGATTTTGGTCTATTTTAAAATTAAGATACTATATGGAAATGAAAGACATGCATATGATTTACTTATTTTCTTAATGATTAATGGTATAATAAAATAAATAAGATTAAACTGTACACTAAAGATTATTATTGTCAGTTATTGTTATTAGAATAAGTTAGGTGTATTTAGGTTTGATATTAAATCCCTTATCATTCCTATTTACATGAACTATTATTACTTTAAGATAATTAGAAGAACCTGAGATCATTTAATTATAGTTCCTTAACAAAAGATTGAGATTTATTTATCTATTATTATTAAAGATAATTCATTTATAAAAGTCATAAGAATGCTGTAGAGTTAGTAATGAGATAATAAAGAGGTAATAGTATTCTTATGCCATTGAGATAGTGTCTTGGAGAGACATTGGCTCAATGTAAATCCAATTACTAATTATAACTTCACTTCACAGTCTCATGATTTTAGTAAATATTTATTTAATTAGTACATAATATAGAATTATATTAATTTTTGATAAATTTGTAATAAATCTGATAAGTTATAATATTATAAAAATATATTAAAGATAGTTGTACATATTTTAGCTGAGCATAATGATTTAATTGAGCTAGTCATATTTTAAATTATATCATATATCGAGAAGTGAGGGTACAATATATATAAATTTCCCCTTAAATTTATCTGTCTAAAATTATAAATAATTTAACAAATCCACTTTTCTTTATCACTATAACAATGCTTGTTTTATTTAACTTAATCAATCTAACAGTATTAAAAATGGTTCAATACATAAACAATAAAAGAAAATGTCAGACTGATTAAGTTAATATCATCAAAAATGAAAATAAATAAAATCCATTTATGCTGTTCTTTCAAATAAATTATAACAAATAATAAAAATAATATACAATAGTTTTATAAATATATATATATATTAATAATAATTATAGTAAAGAGCCTTTTTAACACATAGTTGTATACCTTTTCAAATATTAATCATCTACTTTAATGTTAACCAATTATTGCAAATAGAACACCATCTAGTGTTCCATAATGAAAGGAAAATAAAAACAATAACAAAATAAAACATCAATAAAATAGTATAAGATCTTCATAAAGAGACTTCAAAGAATTGACTATATAACATAACAAGATACACTTTAATATATTATCTTATGTAATTTTCCATTCATTTTTAATTAATCAGTTTCTAACTAAATTCATTGAAGTTTTTGTAAATACACAATTATTTAAGTTATGTTAATGTAATATGTTTCATATATTTGTCTTCTTTATGGATCTTTAATGTAATTTAAAGATTTAATATTTTACCTCTAACTGTTTCTCTGTATGACCATAGTAAATTATATTGAAAAGTCACAGTTAATTTTATATACAATTCATTTTTGTACTTTTACATCATCTCTTAATTTATAATTACTAATTAATTTTATATCACCATTCAACATTTATATGCTTATCAATATAATCTTTGTTTTTTTTTTTATTAATGTATTATAAATTTTGAAATAATATAAAAGTTTGAACAATTTCTTATTTGAACTATTTATTGTTGCTATCATCATTATAATAATTTTGCACAGAGATATTACTTACTATAGATTCCTTAGAATTAAAAAGTATATTTTTAATAGTTTTAGGATTATATCCATAATTCTTTATATAATTTAATAAGTTGATTCTTTTGAAAATGAGGTACATTTTTATCTGTATTATATTTTGATTTCTATATTTTGTTTTCCAGGATTATTTTAATCCTATTTAGCTGTTTCTCATAACACAATGTCCTATCACAAGGTCTCTTAGCAACATATATATAATATCCAGAGTTATTAAACATTTCTTTCAAGATATTCTTCCAATTTTTGTCATTATATATTATTTCTAAAATAATGATGATGATGATGATAATAATAATAATAATTATTCAGTCCACCATAATGTAATATGATCCTTAAATATTGGAATATGAATAAACATTACACCAATTTACTAAAGATTTTGATCATATGAGTAAGAAAATGATTCTAATATATACTTATATCATCTAGTTTTGTAGTAATAAAATATGACAAATCAAAATTTAATTTTCTACAATATAAAATATGTCCAATTTTAATTAGTAGTATTATTTTTGTTTCCTTGACAATATTATCACCATTATCCATGGATTTTCATATTCTATTGATGAACATGTATGTATATATTATTCAAATTTAAATGGTATGCTAGTAGTTTCCATTAAAAGCAAATAAATCTTTTATAGGATGGTATTAATTGCATTTCAGTTATTACTGAGCTTAATTCGAATGTAGACTTGTCCTTTAAGATAGACATTAACTTTCTTTTTAGTTATTCATGTTAGGTTTCTCTTCAACATATAAGTTCTTAAGTACCTTGTTCTTTAAAAAAAAAAAAATCTTTATCATTACAAAACTTTTTCTTTTGGAAATAAGCAATACAGTATATGAAAAGAATTTTTTTTTTTTTTGAAAGAATGAAAACAATGACATTTATTTAGCAACCTGCTTGTTGTTGTTTCCCATGTCTCCTAGTGATGTAAAAGGTTCTAAAGTCATTTTAATGTCATTTACAAGTACACACATACAAAACAAATACATACACATCTAAGTGTAATGTATTATTTATTTATTAGGTCCTACTGAAATATGTAAGTATAAAAAATGATTTTAAGAAATAGATTTGAATTATGACTTTATTCTTGAAAGTGAAATGCCATTTTAATTTCTATTGCAGTTAAACTTATTTTCTTTGAAATTAAGAGGTTTTGGAAACCAGAATATTAAATAAGTAGCCTATGTTCCTTTAAGATAATAGAGTCATACTGAATCATTATTATTTTCTACATTTATATTTACAACTATTAAAAAACATATAGTCATCATATAATGAGATGCAGATTAAGGAAGACATTGAATAGGCATTTCAATAATCAAGAATCCTTTATAAAACAATTTTCATAGTATAAATCTACAAAATGAGGTAATGGCACATATCTTCCCACTAGAAAAAGTTTTTTTTAAAAAAACTACATGTGCTAACTACATTTCTATTATAAAAATTCATATTTAACCTAATAAGTCAAAAATAAATTCTGATGGAAATAATGTTTTCAGCATCATGAATATTGCTGTAGAATATTGGCAATTCAGCCTCATGTAACTCTAGGGTAGGAAAATTCTTAAGGAGATTTATAAACTGTGCTCCACCAGCCTCACCAATAGCAGTGTAAATGGCTTCTGCTGTGTTTAGGTTCTTAGCATTATCATTCCATACTAATGATTGTACCATCATGTCAAGTTTTATAATATTAGATGAATTACTATTAATTCCTTCCATAAATGCTACATATAAACCTCTATTCTTATCAACAATTACTAAATAGTGTTTATTTAGGAAATTACACTAAGTAGAATAATCATTACAACTTCAGTCTTACGTGTGAGCAGTTTCCCTTCTCCTAAAAGTTTGCCAAATTGTACATCAGATGTAAACAACACTTTCTTTCAGTTTCTCCATGAATAGCAATTGCATTGTTATTCACAGAAACTATTTGATCACTATGAAAATCTATTCACAATAATTTAAATTTTGGAGTATAAATTGAATGCCTTCTATAAGAATGCCATTGTATAATGGTGGAATCGACTAATGAAAAATGTCCTTTAAAATTTAACTAATCATAGGCTTGTCACAGAAAAGGCTTTGCATTTGCCTGCAAAGGTTTGATGACAGGCTGTTTATCAACAGATATAAGATATGTTCTGAATCAAAATCCAAAGTTAGAGCATAAAATTGATTACCATTTAGACTAGGTGTGGATTGCAACATTCCACTTTGCTTATGCTTCAACATTATGTTCTCTTTTAATTTCATCTGAATAGGATATTTATAAAACAAATTCTTAAGATTATGTAAGTGGTATAAATTTTTACCAATATATTCATTCCTCCTTTTGCATTCAGGCTTATAAAATGATTGCTCAGCCCCTAGATAATGTACATATGCTTTAACATATACAAATAGATTACAAATCTTTAAAAATCTCCTTAATTCTTATTTTGTATTTACACTTGTTAGCTAATTGGTGTTAATGGCAGTTAAAATGTAATATTATATTTGACCTACACTGTAGGATAATCTTTAATATATGGCACTAAATAATCCCTATTCTCTGTTGTGAACCCTCTCAGTATCATGAATTATCTGACAGTTTACAAACTCTTTTATATTATTCATCTCATGACCGAAGTTTGAGTACTTTAATTTTCTAATTCCTCATATACTTTGTTCTGATAGTTACTTACATCTCCCATAACTTCATCCCCAGAAATATATATAATACGAACAGGGTTTAGATCTTCTTTGTATAATTTATTTAATCTTTTAATATCTTTGATATTTTTAAAGACATTATTGTAAACTACTCTTTCATATATCTGCCGAATTTTGGGCCATTCAATTTTATAATTACAAAAGGAATATTTAAAAGACTTTCTAAGATACTGCTCAAATTGGTGTTCAATAAAAATATTCTTCTCCTGGCTCTCCTTTAAATTATATCTATTTACAATGTATATTTTCATTTTACATTTATAGCTATAATTATGCCAATGGTTAGTAGTCATTGGAACATTAAAATTGGCATGGTATATTCTTTTAGAGTAGGGCTTATTTGGGAATTATATTCTTTATCCTTTGAACTTATATTCACTTTAATTCTCTTTGTCTCGATTGTGCCTATAATGATTTCCTTCTTTTGGATGTTTATGATTCCAGATCCAATAGAACTATTCTTAGAGATCAAGTGATATGTAAAATCTGCCCAAAACAAATATCTGTCAATTGCAATTCTTTATTTAAAAACTGACTTTATATAGTAACCTATAATTTAATTTAACTCTAACTTTTTAAATATATATAATTACTGTGATAAATTAGTGAAACAATTTTAATATCCAACTATTGAAAAAGTTTTTTATTATTTATTTTTTAGATACAGCTGGTGCACATTCAGTGTGGTCTACCAGAATCATAGCTCTCAGTGATTGGCTACATGTACAGCCCTATTTATTAAGGAACAATTCTTATAATTATTTAAATCAGATTTAAAATATTCCATTTATTTGAAAATAGAATACTATTTTCTAAGTAATGATATGATTGTGGTTGGCAACAAACCATGCCTACTTACCTTTTCTCTTCCTGTTGTGTCATTCAAATGTAGACTAGATTGATATTCTTTGGATTGAAGGCACGACTGAATTGTTGTTCACATTACCAAAAGGCAGATCTGTATTTGGGATTTTTTTCATGGTTGTATAGATATTTGTGTTGGGTTACACTTGTGGGATGTTTTTCTCAATTCCCCATAGTATATAGCATTAGAGGCAATATTACCGCATTGGATATTATATGCAATCTGTGGCATGACCTCTGGTGGTAGTTTATCTTTAATGATGTAAATTAATCTGTTTAAAATCTCTTTTAAATAATTATAACAATTATTTCTCAATAAATAGTATGGCACACCTAGCCAAACAGTGAGGCCTATAATTCTGGTGGATTACATCAAAAAAGCACTCAGATGTATATAAAAAGTAAATAATAATTTTTTTTTTCAGTTGTCGGACATTAAAAACATTTCACTAATTTATTACAAATACAAATGAAAAGAAAAACAAAAATTACTGTGATATTAAAATTGTATATACTTTACACCAGTTTTTCAAATTGTAAAAAAAAGTTTTAAAAAATTGGTCTAATGATTATATTATCATAAAAATGTAAAATTAAAACAAAAAAAAACTATTTTTACAAATATTATGGAAGATATAACAGTAGCTACTTTTAAACAAGATATAATGAATTTAGAAGAATCTGAAACCACATGTTTTGAAGAGAAGCATAAATAAAAATCCAAGTAATAATTTCAAAGTGAGAATTTTAAGCATATTAATAAAAAATATAAATTTTAACAGAAATAAATTTTCTAAAAGGGAGTGATAATATTGATAAGGTAAATCGTATTTTTTAGAAAAAATAATGCAAAGAGAAAAGTGATAAAAAAAAAATCTGAAGAATATAACTAAAGATAACAATTTAAATCCGTGGAATATGAAATTTCAATGAATCATCAAGAAAAGAGATTTTACAGGGAAGAATGTATGAAAAAAAGAAGAGATGATATACTGTATTGGAAAGAGAAAGCTAATTAAACAGTTTGATATTATTAACCAGGAAACAAAATGCAATATTTATGAATTATAGAAAATATAAATATTAAAAAAATCATCAATGATAATTTTTTGACTCAATAACTTTTGATATATAGTTTTACACACACCATGTACTGATTTATACATTAAAGAAGTAGTGCTCTTTTGCTTAGATTATTTAGATTATGTAAACTACTGAAAGCAAAAGAATATAAAAAAATATATAATTAAGAAAAATATACTACTTTAATAAAAAGTGAATTCAGCATTTATGTAGGGGCATGAGCAAGCTTATCCAAATAATATAGCTGTAAACAAATTATGTAAGTTACCATAAACAGATTAGACAATAAAAAAAAAAAGATATTATTTCCAAGTTTTTTTTTTTAAAAAAGTCAACCACTATATAAAAATTTGAAAATAAAGCAAGAACTAGATAAAGCTATAGAATAATTATGCACACAGAATAGTTAGGGACTTGTATATAATAAATATTTATTTTCTCAAATAATAGTGCAAATTGTAAATTTAAATGAGTAATGGAAATCACTGATCTTATTAATAATAAGACATAATGACAATAGATTTATTAATGGAAAAAAAAATGAAGATATAGAGAGACTATTGAATGATTTAATAGACTCTTTAAAAAAATATTGTAGATTAAATAAATACAATTAATGTGCAATAAAGTCAAATATCAATCAAGAATGCAGTATCTATAGTAGCTAATATGATAAATAAAATTCTGGACTTTAGTAAGAAATTGGAACTTAAAAAATAAAAAGAAATATATTGTCACCATTAATATATATAAATACAATAGTTTTTGGGTTAAACCGTGTTTAGTTTTGTTTAATTCCCAATATTTTGATGAACTAGCATCCAAGGTTAATTTTTAAAGAAAAACTGTTAGATCTCAAATAGTAATGAGATTGAGTATGGGTAAATAAGGAGACTGAGCATGAAGTAGTTGAGCATTCAAAATATGTGAATTAGCAAAATGTTTATTTTCTTCAATTTCACCATTAATTGTTTTCAAGTTTATATTAGAAGAGATAAAATAAGTGGTCTCCATAAAGCTGGAATATGTTATGCTTCATCAACTCTATTTAAACCAGTTGTTTTTTTTAATATTTCAATCGACTTCCTCATGGTTTTCAATTCATAATTTTCCAAGTTAGCAAGTATTATGATATTATCAAAATCAGGTTTGTGACCAATTTCTAAAAAATGTGAAGTAAAAGCTGATGTATTTAACTTCTGATTAAAGGCATTTTTATGTTCATTAATTCTGATATTAATTCATCTATTAGACTGACCTACATAGATTTTCAAGCACTGTAAACATGGAATTTCATAAACCCCCTGGTATTCCAAAAGTACTCTGTCTTTAGGTTTATGGGAAAAAAATCACCAATTTTTTTTTTGCTAGTGGAAAAAGTAGTCTTTATGTTAAAATTAGATAGTCTTCTACTGATTTTATCAGTGACTTCTTTAATATAAAGTAAAACCACTCTATAACTAGTTGAATTATCAATTTTATCCTCTTTCTTCTTTTTAGTATCAATGCTATGTAATACCTTATATATGATGTTTTTATTGTAACCATTAGAAAGTAGAATATTTTTTGTTAGTTCTATTTCTTGAGTAAGATGATCTTCATCTGACAAACTACAAGCTCTCATCAAAAGATTTTTTTGCTACAGAAAATATTTGTGCAGGATGATGATGAGAATTAAAATTAAGATATCCATTTGTATGGGTGGATTTTCTGTAAACCAATATTGATAAGAAGTCATCACATTTTCTTGCAATCAAAACATCTAGAAAAGAAAGTGATTTGTTATTTTCAACTTCCATAGTAAACTTAATATTAGGATGCCAATCATTAAGAAAAACAAGAAAAGAGTTCAAAGCATCAATACCATGAGGCCATATAACAAATGTATCATCCACATATCTGAGCCAAATAGAAGGTTTCTTAGTAGCTGCATTTAATACTTGACTTTCAAAATTATTCATGAAGAGATCAGCAATTACAGGTGACAGTGGAGATCCCATAAAAAGTCCTTTAATTTGTTTATACTTTTGAAAATCATGAATAAAAAATGTATTTTCAAGGCAATGATTTGATAATGGAATAATAAAATCAGGCAAATTATTGTATTGAGCTATTATAGATAAAACTTCTTCAGCAGGAATACTAGTAAACATAGAAGAAACATCAAAACTAATCAAAAAATCAGTTTTAGTTAGTTTTAAGTTTTTAATTATAGAAATAAAATGATTTGAATTTTTAATTCTGGATGGAATGTTATCTGTCAATGGTTGTAAGCATTGGGCTAAACATCTAGCCAAAGCATGTGTGGGAGAATCTATAGCACACAATAGGCCACAATGATACCTCAGGTTTATGAATTTTAGACAAATCATCAAATTTAGAATATAATGAAGTGCCTTCTCTGGGAGAAATTTTAATTTTCATATCCTCATCTATACTAGAACATTTTATAAGACATATTATCTTTTTTTCTAAATATGTCAGAGAATCTTCAACAATCTTTTTATAAATTCCATCATTTAATAAACTTAAAAATTTATTATTGTAATCTAAATGATTAAGTATAACCTTTATCTGCTGGAATAATTGCAACAGAATTAACTTTTTTTAAATTATAAAGTGCAACAAATTCTCCTTTAGATAAATTATTCTTTGATGAGTTCATATTTTTTAAGATATCACAAACCTCAAATATAATAAGATCAGCAGTGTGTAAGACTATTTTTTAAAGAAGACTTGATATTACATATAATATTTTCAACTGGAATACGTTTAGGAGCCAGCACATAATTAAAATTTTTCTCCAATAGGGAAATTTCATTTGAGGAAAGGTGACATTTAGATAATTTTTTTACAATTAGGTAAATCAATTGAAGTATGTTTAGTAAATTGTTTTTCCTTTTGTTATTAATAAAGCTTGTTTCTTTTTTGTTTAAAAGTTTTAAATTCTGAATCTTTGATAGATCGGAAATAAATAATATTATTAAAAATAGACTAGTGAACCGGGTGAATAATAAAAAAACAATCAATATAATTTGATTTCTTTCTGGTATCATGAATGAAAGAAATCAAATTTTTCTTACCATCTGTAAAATATTGTTTGTTTTATAAGAATTGGAATGAAACTTTAATTTGCAGCAATTTGAAATTATTTCATTATCTCTACAACGAATTAGAAATGTAAGATCATATAACATTTTTTCATTTTTCATGCAAGATCTTCCAGAAATTTTTAAATGATAAAACATTTTCTTCCTTTAGAGATTAATAATATTATATTTAATGTTTTCATGATTATGCAACGTAAATGCAATAGTTTTTGGGTTAAAACGTGTGCTAGTTTTGATTAATTCCCAACATTTCAATGAAATAGCATTCGCCATTGTCAAGGTTAACTTTTCAAAGTAAAATCATTAGACCTCAAATAGTAACAAGATTGAATGTGATATAAAATGTTTATTTTCTTCAGTTTCACCATTAATTATTTTCAAGTTTATATTAGAAGAAAGGGATAAAATAAGTGTTCTTCATAAGACTGAAATATGTTGTGATTCATCAACTCCATTTAAACCAGTTGGTCTTTTTAATATTTCAATCAATTTCCTCATGATTCTCAAGTCATACTTTTCCAAATTATCAAGTATTTTGGCATTATCAAAATCAGGTTTATGCCCAATTTGTAAAAAATGTGAAGTAAAAGCTGATGTATTTAAGTCCTGATTAAAGGCATTTTTGTGTTCATTAATTCTGATATTAATTCATCTATTAGACTGATCTACATAGCTTTTCGAACACTGTAAACATGGAATTTCATAACCCCTCTGGTATTCCAAAAGTAATCTGTCTTTAGATTTATGGGAAAAAATCAATTTTTTTTTGCTAGCGGAAAAATAACTCTTCATGTTAAAATTAGATAGTCTTCTACTGATTTTATCACTGAGTCCAACTAATACATGGTTTAACCCAAAACCTATTGCATTTACATCATATAATTGTGAAAACATTAAATATAATATAATGTAATGCTAGGGGTGGTGGTGTGATGGTGCAAATAAGTAGAGTGGATGATCCATTCACCAATCAATTCTTAACTAATACAATGAAAACAAATATATGAAACATGGTCAATTGTAAGTACAGAACAACATTTATAAATAGAGCATGAGAATAGAAATCAAAATCATTTATTTCTTTATTCAGACTTGCAAATATTTCTAATCCATGGGTGACATGTTAGCTGAAATATTTATCTAATGTGCACCATGCTAGATTCTTCTACTTGTTACACATAAGTTCATGATAGCCAACACATCAGAAATATAAATTCTAAGATTGGATCTTAATTGTTACATTAGGAAAATTGATAAACATGATGCATTGCACACTACTCATGACTGCCACTTATGGCTTATAAACCCCAAGTTAAAATAAGTAATTAAGGAATTGAGTTAAAAAACAAGTAATAAAGAAAACAATGAATTTATTTACATAAATGTAAAAAATATAACAGAGAAGCATTAAATACTAACAATAAATAAATAAATAAATAAATGACTGAAAACAGATGTGCAATTCACAACTAGCATAATGCACCATTATTACTGCTTTCTAATAGTTTCAGAAAATAATAAATATGATAATAAATTATTTTAAATATATTGATGTAGATAAGAAATATATCATGGCCCTAAACTCACACATATGAATTCACATTAACGACACATATATTACTTTGTACTTTTCAGTCATTTTTCATTTGGGGTGTATCTTGGATATGACATTATTTGTGAACATTTTCACTAATAAAGGTGGACAGAGGTATTAAGTGACAGTTTCAAAATATCCATTTCTCAAATATTCCCCCTTTTTAAACAATTGTGTTGCAAACTAAAATATTCTCCTTGATAACTATGTTTTTATAGAACAAATGCAAGTACATTATAAACACCATATTATTCTGAATATAATAAATTTCATAAAATAATTAATTAATTTATTAACTGATACCATCTCTATCTTATGATATCAGATTTAATTCAATGCTTAGTTTCGCTTTTTTTTAAAAAAAAAAAATTTTAATGCTAAATTTTTTAAAAAAAAAATAATTTGTTAATGGAAATATGTCTGCCCGCTTCCAACGATTCACACATTTAATTTAATTTAGAGCTAATATCAATGTTCATCGATTATTCAATAAAATTAAAATGTGCATACATAAAATTTAATATCTGTTGTCATTCTTTTCTTTCTTTTTTTTACTTAGTATTTTATCCACTTATAAATTAACTAAAATGAATTTAACAACTGAAATACAGGCTTATTATATATGTAATATATAGGGTATATGAGCACAGACTTTCACACTACCAACACTCTCCGCTCTATCTCATAACACTGATACACTTGAACATATATATGTTCAAAAAAAACCAAACAAACCAATATATGTATTTTATGCTAAACCAGAAATCATCAGTTAGTCCAGATTATCATCTCTACATATATATGCAATAAGTGCTCAGATATATATTAAGATAGCCAATCTTCATACTTTAATGGATAAGATTACCTCTTCAACCATCCATCCAATTAAAAATCTGATGATGGAATGCTCCAAGGCCACCCTAAGGCCGAGATTCTCATCACCCCCATGTTGACCTAATTTCAATCTGACCCCTCATGTACAGGACATAATCCATTTAATACATATACAAGGGATGGGCAGACATTTCTGAAATACAGGCTTCAATCCACTCCACCCTCTAACTCTTCAACCATCCATCCAATTGAAAATCTAATGTTGGAACACTCAAAGGCCATCCTGAGGCCGAAATTCTCTTCACACTCATGTTGACTTAAAGTCAATCTGTATATAATAAGCCCTTGTTTCAGTTATTACATAGTAAAGATGCCCGCCAATCCTTTGTATATGTATTAATTGGATTATGTCCTGTATATGAGGGATCAGATTTTTGTTTCTATTTTATTAATTGTTTATAAATATTTATTTATACTAATGTACTAAATTAAAGCTATCTATCTCAATATAAATGCATCTCCAGGCACAAATTTTACAAAGTTAAAGAAGTTTAGATTTTAACACTGAAGCTAAGATGCATTGAATGCTTACTTCACCATAAAGATAGTCAAATTCAATCTTTAAAGAAATATAGAGCGAACAATAAAGAAGTAGGTACTCTACTTCCAATCATACTTGTATATATAACGCTTGGTATTTATACATTTATTTCTGAATTTATATAAGCTATTATTCATATTGACAAAATACATACACAAGTTCACACTTTTTTATCTAAAACAATCAAATCAAATTGGTGTTATTAGTGATCTCATTTGCAATAAAAACATTTTCTACGTGCTCTAATTAATTTTTTTTAACAATTACATTGAATATAAAAATATATTAGCTTTTGAATGTACGCTTTCAACTCAAAATAAATATTTTTATTATTTTTCTGATTTCATCATATTTAAAAAACTTTTACTTGCAAGTTAAGGGTTGCATGACAAAATAGACTGAAGAATCAATTTTAAAAATATATTTCTTTTTAAAAAAAATATAGCTCTATATAATAAGATTACATATAAGTGTTATTATAAAATAATAAAAAATTGCAAGATTATGAGAAAAATTTCGAAGATAAAAGAGTTGAATCTTTAAATAACTCTCTGTAGGACAAAAAACTCTATCCAATATTCACCTCCAATAGAAGACAATTATTCATCAAGCTTACAATTGCTAGCTGATAAGGATTTAAATAGTTTTACATTCTCATTTTATAGTTAAAAACACATTTATAATCAATATGAAGTGGTAATATATGATAAAATAGCAAAGCAAATGTAAAAAAAGCAGTGAAAATTTCTTTGACAAGCATGTATAAGCATTGGGTTAAAATTTTAGATTATGGGGGGGGGGGGGTACCACTACTGTATTACAAGATCTTTTCAAAATTGGAATTTTTATTATTGTCCACCAACAGAAATGTAATCCATAAAATGATAGATACTATGATCAAAAGCCATAAATAGAATGCATAAGCTGTTTAAAACCACAGACTATGGAATTTATGAATACATGATATACACAATTATATTAAAAGAGAACTATTGATTGGTTGAAAAAAAGATAATAAGAAAGCTAAAATACAAAGATAAATTTATTGGCATATATAGTTGTGATTGAACATAATTTTTTCAATCATTAAAGAAGTAGTACTGTTGCAGATGAAAAAAAAAATGTTCAAGAGATTACACATTCTACAATAATAACAACAGGGTACTTAAGTAATATAAAATATTAAAACCAAGAATTTCAGGTTTCATATAAGTACCTATGTTTTAAGTATTCAACAAATAAATCTTTGTATATACAACAAATTATTTTTAAAAAAGCACATACTTAATTTAAAAAATAAAGCTTCTGAAAACTATAAGCTGAAAATACTAAAGCCCATTAATTTTATTTCTCCAAATGTTTGTATGGATCCTACTGAATAAAATTACTCCTATTATAACTGACAAGATACTTAAATATTAACATCTATTACATAGGAATATTTATTTAATTAACATTGGTAATCCAACAAGTTTATTAATGTGTGCAAAAAAAAAAAATATCTACATAATGATCTTCAATTTGAATTGCTATGGAATTTTGTGAACTTCCAATTTCTCATTCATTATATTAATTTTCTTTTTATCAAAAAGATAAAAGTTCTGGAATATACTGATGCAGTATTATTATTAATCATAATTTATTATGAATTCAGATCAATGATGAGACTATTTTTAATTTATTAATACAAACAATGCACTAATAGCTTGTAGTAACTAATATAATAAATTTATTTGTATCCCATTATATTTATCATAAATCAAAGTACAAAAAAAAAAAAGAATACATATTACAATGATAACAAGTGAATTAAGATGATTATAACTAACTTTATAGTAAAACAAAGATTATGATAAATAATGCAGTTCTCAGTTTCAATTAAGTTTCTGTGCTTTATCTTGTGCTTCTTAATATTTATTATAATTAGAATGAATCACTTCATTAAAAATATTTATGAATATGGATGCAAAAACTTATGGACTGGAAGAATGCTATTACCATATTTAATATTAAATTCACTAAATATGTTCACAATACAAAAATTATAGACTCATAATGTCAATTACAAATTAAAAAAATATTCAAGTTTAAAGAACAATAAATACATTTATCAAATTTTTATTTGCAGTATTTATAATTTCATTTTAATTAGGTTCTCTAGAATTTCTTTGAATAATATTGATCAATTCTGATATTCTTATGCAAATTTTTTAAAATGTATAATATATTAACATATTATTGTATCTTATTTTAAAATATGATGAAAAATGTTTACTCTATAAAGAAAGTTATTTATTATCTTGATGTCTTCTCTATTTGCACTATTTCATGTAAAATAATAATAATAAAAAAAATATAGCAAATGGAATAAAATTGTGTTTAACCTGTCACATATTTACTTAAAGGTCATACAACACCCCATGCATCTATCCATATGATTATATTTTAATTCAGAAGATGTAAAAAATTAGAGTAGTCACTTTTATGCTGAAATTTCTTTGATTTGTTTGAGATAAAATGATTTCCAAGCTGTGAATGTTGCTAATAGCCACTATTTTATATGGGTGGACAACTTATAATGACATTAAGTTCTCCACCGTAACTCTTACTTGGCAATATTTATAATTAAATAAATGTTAACATTACAAAATTAAAATTTTCACATATGTGGACTTCAGTTTGAATGATATTTTTGCCAGAATAAAATTATTTTTTAATAAAATTATTATGAAAATTAATTTTAAATATAATTTTAAAAATAAAAAAGTAGTAAAAATTATACATTTAATTACAAAAAAAAAAGTGACTTTTTAAGTTATGTAGAATAATGGATTTTTTACTTCTATCTTACTATATAGTTGAAATCCTTTTCGAACATCATATAATTATAAAAATAAAATATTTTATATTTATTAAATAAAAATATCTTTCAAATAATCAAAAACAATCTTGAAAAAAAAAAATGTCTAGAAATGTTTTTGCTTTATAAATAACATGTAAACAAGTACTGCTATTTTGAGCATTTTGAATTATAAAGGATTATTTTTTGATACAATACTATTTATGAATAAAAATAAAAAGTAAAATATATAATAAATATCATTCAATTGGAACTATTTCCTATAAAACTGTAGTATAACTATCAGCACACAGCATATTCACATGTTAAAGAGTAACATCATAATGGTGAATTTTATCCCTAAGATCATTCCAAGATATCATAGAATTCACTAAGAAAAAATTAATATAAAAAACAAGATATAGTCAACAGGGTACTAAATCATAGAAATCATTCATACATATAAAACTTTTATTGGTTTTCTTTCTACATTATCTTTCTTTGATTTGAAAAAAAAAGATTAATTTCTATTTGGTTTAAAAAACTATTTCATTCTATGATGAGTGTTCACATTTCTACACAATGACACCAAACAAAATTAAATAATGTAAATAGCTAATTTTGAGCTCATTTAGGTTTTAAAGACATCACATAAAAATTCTATTTAGTAATTCCAACATGAACTCTTAAAAAAAAAAGGCTATGACTTTATAAATATATAAATCAAAGTGATCCTCTAAATAAAAACAATGACAATATAAGGCTTACAAGAATGGTTTCAGAGATTTTCCAACCATGTCAAGACATCAAAAGCAAATCATAATCTACAATTTTATTTTATATAAATATGTGTACAGTTTACTTGAAAGTGTGAAAAATGAAATATATAGAAATATAAAACATGAGCTTTTTATACTCAAAAAGTATTTATTTAATTATATTCTAGTTGAGTAAAAATTACTGCCAATTCCATTTTAAAAAAAAATAAACTTTAATATATATATTAAAGAAAGTATTACTTTATTTGAAAAGGAAAGATAAATTTCATAACCATGTTTAAATATCATCTTTCAGATTTTCAAATAACAGCAAGTGTCAAATTAGGTTATATCCAATTTTGATTTCGAAAGTTAGATGATTGATATAATTGGGTAATATTAATATGAATCCTGTTTACAAATTTATTAATATTTGATTATCCATTTTTCCAAATTGTTCAAGCACTTTTTTCATTATCTATTTTTCAATTTACTTTTTTGGAAGCATATGTAAAAAGTATTTGTATTCACGTTATAATTATTTTATAATCTTATTAAATTAAAAAAAAAGATTCATCAATATTTTTATCAATAAAAAAAAGTATATTCCATTTTTTATTAGCATTCATATTAATAGAAAAAACAATATAGAAAGGTATTCAATTCTTCTCACTCCTTTAAAAAAAATTCCCTAAATAATAATTAATATTTTTATCAATAAAAAAAATAATAAACATATTCCATTTTTAATTAGTATTCATATTAATAGTGAAAAACAGTTTAGAAAAATATTCTACCCCCCCTCCCACTTAAAAAAATTCTTTCAAATATTTTTTTTTAAAACAAATAGCCATTTGTTAGAAAAAAACAACCAGTGTTTTGGTGACAATGCTTGAAGGCAAGACCTTAGACTGTCAACACAATGGTTAATGAGTTCTTTATAAATAATGTTATAAAATTGGAAGACTATTAAGACAGCTAGTCTCACAAACTACCTCATACACTACAGGATGCAGCTAGTTTATTAAAAACAACATTTTAGCTTTTATACATACAGTATATAATAATGGATTTAGAAGTATAAATATTATTTATTTTAATAATAATTAATTAATTAATTCTCTGTTTAACAATTTAAGAAATAATGTTACTAATTAATGCAGTATATTTATTTCTAAACACGGTCTAACTGAGGGAAGGGGGATAAGTTTTGTCTACATAATTAAAATTCACAGTAACTGTCTTCACAGAAAATTCGTTATTGATATTAAAATGCATTTTTCTGTAGACAAGACCATATTATTACAGTATCTTATAATAAATGCTTAACTTTTAATTATTATAATTCTAACATCCTATTATTTCACAGAAAAAAAATCCAAATCCTTTATTATTTAGGAAAAGTTATGAGAAATTACATTTTGAATCAAATAAAAATTACTGTACATAAATTGGTGATTTTTATAAAATCTAATAGGAAATTTTAGATTAGATCTTTAATAAGTAATAGTGTACAGTAGAGTCCTTATAGAATGAATATAATTGGTTCCAAAAGCACATTTACTAAACAATGTGTTAATTCTATGGCACAATGAAATGCATGTTTTCAGAAATAATTGGTTTCAGTCCCACATTTTTTAGGGCAAAGTTATCATTCAATACAAACATTTAAATAATAAAAGTATAATGCAGAAATAAAAAATATAAGTCTAAATATGTATATTGTGACAGTCAGATGATGTGTGTAGATTTAACCCAGTTCGAATACTAGGCGAAAGTACCTCAAGGCCAACCATACGCGAGATATAAATCAAGAATACATATGACCTCTGCCCATTCGCCTGTTCTCGAGGCCTGATCACAAACAAACAACACCATCTGAGCCATGCATAAATTATTTTTCAACCGGCCACAAAGCTTAGCAACAGCGGTAGAGACATGGACGGGAAATCCTAAAGAGCTAAAAGCTAAATGTGTAAAGTACATAAAAAGATGTGTTGGTGTTTGCGTTTTGCGTGCCTGGATCATTGAAAAGTAAAAATAAAGCATTTAATATAACGAAGAAACTCAAGCTTTGATGATTAAATAATGTTTAATTAATGGCTTTAAAATATGAATAAGGCTTTAATGGGCCTCCGCTATTCCCCTAAATTACTGCAACAAACTAATTAGACAATAAAAAGAAAACAAGTTAATAGGTTTGCGGTCAAATTCTTTTCTTCCCAATTTTATTAAAAAAAATTCCAACTCGATCTTCTCGATAAAGTACGATAGATAATAAAAACCTTTCGCAAAGCATTTCTTATGGCTTTGCGCTAAAAACCGTGTTTAAAATTGACCTAGAACGTATATAGCTAAATCAAATATACGTGATAAGCAAATGGCGGACAAAAAGAGGTGTTATCAAAGAGATCAAGTTGGCACACAAAAGAAACTGACTTGGATTTAATTAACAACATAAATAAAATTGGAAAGAGATTTCAAATGACAAAAAGTTAACTATTAAATTTAGATCGGAAGAGCGTCGTCTAGCGAAATACTAAATATTTACAATGGTTAGTAAGGAAGAATAGCGAAGGTAAAAAGGTTACATATAGCTAGATGATCCCAAAATATATTTAAGGTTAATTCATAAAATGTTTACATAGCAAAGACATATATTTCAATACAACAATAAAACAATATGAATCAAAAGTAGCATACGAGATAGTTTAATATAGGAGATACGATACCGTCCCTTTTTCCGTGATGTTCCCTACGACGTCCGTGGCTTGATCCGTCCGACGATAGGTGTTTGTCCGGACAATGAAAATATGAAGTATGGCTTCCATGAAAAGTTCTCCAGACACGGCATAGAGTTCATATGGTTATTGATTGGATGTTAAGGCATTTTGGATGGTATTTAGGAACCTCGGCGATAGGCAAAGCTATGATTTGCCTAGCCAAGTATATCCATTTTCCTCAAAATACGGTTGGTTTTAACTGGAGCAGGTTCCAACTTCTCCATTGTTTGAAAATGACAGCTGAATAACTTTATTTTGAAGCACAAGCTAAATGTGAAGCAAAATCTGACGGATTTCTCCCAAGAGAAATCTGAATGCACTTTCCAGAAAGCTTGGAAATAAAACAGCAAGAAAAATCTTAATAAATCGCCTTCACAAGCAAAATCAGAATCAAATGACTCCTTCAAAAAGAAAAGTCTGAATAATTATCTCTTTTGTTCTCCCTACTATTTATACTTTCTCTGACAGCTACCTTCCATTGTTTGTATGATCTGAGATCTTGATAAGCCCCCCTTTGCTGCTTTGTTTCAAAACAACACATTCTAAAAATAACTTCAATTTTTTTACTCTAACTTTCTTACTTTAAAGTTGGAATTCTATTAATTAAAAAGCAAGAAAGAAAATGCCATCTTTAATTAGACTTGAACGGCTCACTAATTAAAATATACATTCTTTCAGAAATGTTGGTGGGCTTATCTCAAAATCAAATCATACTAAATATTTTAATAAAATTTGAACAACAATATATTATTATTTTACAATAGAATAAGCATTTTATCTCAGCAGAATTTTGCATTAACTCATATATATACGCTAGATGTATATATATGTTTGACTAATAGGTTAAGCACTTTTTCTTAATAGAATGAAATTTATTTAAAATAAAATATTTAACTGTAATACACATTTAATAAGCATAACTATTTTTAACTCTAATGCAAAACCCTGCTGATATTGAACTATAAACTTAATTTAGGTCTACAATATTAATTAAGTTTCTAGGAAGATGTGAAGCATGGATTGGACTTCAGATCCATTGCTTCATTTCCCAATAGTTAGTGAACAAAAAAAAATGTTTTAAAAAAAAAAATGCTGTTGCTTCAGGTCAGAGGTAAGAATTTGTACCAGGTGAGTTCAAGCCTACTCTTTGTTCACTGTAATGTTTAATTTGCTACTACTAATAATCTTTCTATATGTTACTATAAAACGGTTTATCCATCATTCACTCTCCTATATTTTAAATTAAGTCCGTGTTGTTTTAGTCTGACTAGCTATATTTATGTTTTTAATTTCTAAACTTTCCGGGATCCGGTGGTATATACTGCCTTGTATTTTTGGACGGGTTCATGACCCTATCATTTTGGTTTTCTTCTAAGTTCCCATAATCAATGTCAGTTAGTATCCGAATCGTGCCTTGAATATCCTGCATTTGAGTGCCTATTAATATTTTCCTTATCCAGGGTGGCATGTTGTGTCTAATCATCCTTACTATCTGCATTTCTGGATAATTGAATGCAGTTAGCGTTTTTATTCTATTTACCTGTCTAACAAAAAACTGAGCATAAGTCTCTTGATGGTTAGCTGGGTATCTTTCATGCATGATGGAATACATTAAACCTTCCTGTCGCTCTGCACTCCAATACATAGACATCACTGCTTGCTCATATTCCCTAAATGTTACTGGTTGATCAGACAGAGTGTTCCACCAGTCTCTAGCAGATTCTTTCAAATAATGACTGGAGATCGCCACTTTTTCTTCTTCAGTCATATTCTGGAATTTGAAAAACATGTTTAAACTATCTAGGTGGTGTCTAGGGTTTCCACCTGGTTCCCCTCTAAAACATTGTATGTGGATAAACTTTGCCACAGGAGATGTTACAGGGTTAATTATCAATGGTATAAGTATTTGGTTGCCTTGTTGCACCTGGATAGGGTTCGACTGGCTGTTGATTGTTTGTTTTTTCACTATCCTCATTAATTTGTCCATGTTCCTCTTCACATTGCAAGTCCAAGTGGTGAATATCCATACCCAATTCATTATTAATTAATGATTTAATATGAGTATCATCTTGCTTCTGTTGGGGTTGCCATTTAAAGTGAGTATTCTCATCTGGCAATACTTTTGTTGCAATAGTATGTTGTTGCTGGAGACCCATGTTTTCCTCCAAACGGTTCATTCTTTGTGATGTCATATTCATGAATTCTTGGAACATGTTCATCATCATTTTGTATCCTTGTCTCATTTCTGTGATGAGATCTTTCACATTGTTGTCTTGGTCACTATGAGTACGTATTGACCTATAAACTTCGCCTCTCTTCTGTTCCTCCATTTTTGCCTAATATTGGCTATTTTGTTATAAAACAATTTATTTCTAAAACGTATTTTAATACAATCTATATAAGTATATTGTATTATGTATATCTAGGAGCTATATCCTGTATGTGCAGAAAAAAATTTTAGTTCTATATATAAAAAAAATAAGTCAATATTCTAAATTCTTTATTTATGTTTTCAGAAATTAACTTTGCCTACCTCACGAGGTCCTATTTTAACCCTATGCCTATATGTATCTGTTTATACATGAAAATATAAAAAATCCTGCCGTGTCTGTCTTTAATAACTATACCACATATTATTCTCCTCACTTTACTTTATTTATATTTCATTAAAATATCATTGCTATGTTAATATAACTGAAATAATCCACTTACAGCTTGACCTGGCTTTCTCTGACACCTGAAACAACTAAAAAATGCATTTACATTGATACAAGTATATATATATAAAGAAATATGTGAGCAAAATATACATGTCATGTTTAAAATTATTTTGGCTCACTAAGCATACATTGTTATTTTGATCATCTACTATAATTTAGTTTATTTGATATCCGATATGAGAAATTGCACTTGCCGACAAATTTATTTGAAAAGGGCGCCAGTCGACAAGACAATGGCCATATCAAATATACATATTAATGGATAATGATCCAAGCACACATTTATAAGGGTTTATAAAGTTTCAATGCAATTAAAATTTTACTTTGCGTTTCCGTTCACTTTAAAAAAAATTTAATTTGATTCTGCTGAACGAAAAAAATAATCTCTGCATGAATAAGTAAATGCTATTTTAAATGACACAATATTATTTAAATCTAAGACGTATAACAACTAAGTACGGTAATTTGTCTGACCTGGGATCGAAACCAGTTACCATTTTGGTCATGACACACAAAAAAAATTTAAACAGCCTAAAGTACGATTAACAAATTAAAATATATACACAAAAAAAAATTAAAAATAGAAGTAAAATCCCATGATAACTGCCACTCCGAATTATGAACCTGGGATCGAAACCAACTACCATTTTGGTCACAACCCGAAATAGATGAACAATTATCAAGCAATTTTACAGAATCACGCATTGAGATCAAAAACTGTTTCAAAAAAACATTTATATAAAAATGGGTTTTACCAAACTATAACGAAGTGTATACCATATACACCCATATATATGAATATGTACACACCAAATAAGCATATATATGACTACATATAAATATACAAACAGATATACCTATACAAATATTTCTTTTATTATTATGTACATGGCTTTATTAGAAAAAAAATGTCATATTGCAAACCGCATACTCCTATTATTTCAGGCAGGTAACGCTGGTCACAACTATGACACGGAAACAACAATTGCAGACATAGACCTATTATTTCAGGCTACTCAGCAATTCTGAACTCTAAAGTGTAAGGGGTCTTCACCTAAACGGTTACTCAAGGAATCTTCATAAACGATCACTAAAAAAACAAGGGCTTCACCAAACGGTTACTCAAAAGGTCTTCACCTAACGGTTACTCAATAAATGATTCAATAGCATAATCCGAAATGGAGAAAAAAAAAAAATCTTAACTAAAGGGTGGCTGACATATATGTTATACAAAAATATATCTATTTATTAACGAACATACGCATTTACTTTTCATAAAGATAAAATTAAGTTTGCTAGTATTGAAACAAAACTTAATTTATATTTGGTAGGACACGTAATTACAAAAAATATTTAACAGTGAACGAGAATTTTGCATGATTATAGCATTCATTTTATATAAAAACGAAATGCAGAGAAAGTGAAAAAAAATGTTTGTTAACACCATACAATGACACGTGTAATTTTGACTTACCAAAGCTTTCAATCTATGAAAAAAAATTCTATTAACGAAAAAAAAAGGTTATCTAAGATATTTACAAAAATTTATCCAAACGGAAAATAAAAATCTATTATGTACTGTACTTTTTTTTTTTTGACTCAAAATATTAACACTACCGTTTATACTATATTTCGAAAAAAAAACATTATTATTCCAAACTTTTTCATATTTGAGCGATACTAAAAACAATCTAAAGTACGAAAGCTAATTTAAGGGAGGGCGGGTGGGTATATATTTGACACTTCCGCCTTATCGAAGCTATCTACTTTATACGACAAAAAAATATATGGCGACCTGGCCATGACGGAATTACTCATTAGGGAAAAAAAATTACTTTAACTCTGAAATCTTCTTTTCTAATCACACACAAAAAAAAAACAACTGACGGCGTGTTAACTTTTTAACTATAAAATATTCATTTTCTATATATCAAACTCGGAAAAAAAATGTTTAGCTTATGGCACATTTAACTTCTTAATTAATTAAAAAAATGACATTTAGCTCACGTTAGGAAACAAACTTGGAAAAATTATACATATATTATTTTTATATAAATATATTCAACTAAAACTAACTTCTCAGGGTAGTAATTTTTTTTTTTTTTAAAAAATGACATACGTCCCACTGCGACAAACTAGAAGCAAAAAAAAATTCACGTATAACTAACAATTATTTCGTGTTATTTAAAAAAAACATTATATATATGTGTGTACAAACCCGGGAAAAAAAATCTACATATATATTATTCATTAATTTAAAACAGAAAAAGAAAAAAAACATTATACACACATACAAATGTTATACAGGGCATTGCAGGGTATGGAAAATTTCGAATAGCCACACGATGGGCGTCCAGAATTACGGAAAAAAAAAATCTACTGTGACAGTCAGATGATGTGTGTAGATTTAACCCAGTTCGAATACTAGGCGAAAGTACCTCAAGGCCAACCATACGCGAGATATAAATCAAGAATACATATGACCTCTGCCCATTCGCCTGTTCTCGAGGCCTGATCACAAACAAACAACACCATCTGAGCCATGCATAAATTATTTTTCAACCGGCCACAAAGCTTAGCAACAGCGGTAGAGACATGGACGGGAAATCCTAAAGAGCTAAAAGCTAAATGTGTAAAGTACATAAAAAGATGTGTTGGTGTTTGCGTTTTGCGTGCCTGGATCATTGAAAAGTAAAAATAAAGCATTTAATATAACTAAGAAACTCAAGTTTTTGATGATTAAATAATGTTTAATTAATGGCTTTAAAATATGAATAAGGCTTTAATGGGCCTCCGCTATTCCCCTAAATTACTGCAACAAACTAATTAGACAATAAAAAAAAAAACAAGTTAATAGGTTTGCGGTCAAATTCTTTTCTTCCCAATTTTATTAAAAAAATTCCAACTCGATCTTCTCGATAAAGTACGATAGATAATAAAAACCTTTCGCAAAGCATTTCTTATGGCTTTGCGCTAAAAACCGTGTTTAAAATTGACTTAGAACGTATATAGCTAAATCAAATATACGTGATAAGCAAATGGCGGACAAAAAGAGGTGTTATCAAAGAGATCAAGTTGGCACACAAAAGAAACTGACTTGGATTTAATTAACAACATAAATAAAATTGGAAAGAGATTTCAAATGACAAAAAGTTAACTATTAAATTTAACCGCAACGAAATACTAAATATTTACAATGGTTAGTAAGGAAGAATAGCGAAGGTAAAAAGGTTACATATAGCTAGATGATCCCAAAATATATTTAAGGTTAATTCATAAAATGTTTACATAGCAAAGACATATATTTCAATACAACAATAAAACAATATGAATCAAAAGTAGCATACGAGATAGTTTAATATAGGAGATACGATACCGTCCCTTTTTCCGTGATGTTCCCTACGACGTCCGTGGCTTGATCCGTCCGACGATAGGTGTTTGTCCGGACAATGAAAATATGAAGTATGGCTTCCATGAAAAGTTCTCCAGACACGGCATAGAGTTCATATGGTTATTGATTGGATGTTAAGGCATTTTGGATGGTATTTAGGAACCTCGGCGATAGGCAAAGCTATGATTTGCCTAGCCAAGCATATCCATTTTCCTCAAAATACGGTTGGTTTTAACTGGAGCAGGTTCCAACTTCTCCATTGTTTGAAAATGACAGCTGAATAACTTTATTTTGAAGCACAAGCTAAATGTGAAGCAAAATCTGACGGATTTCTCCCAAGAGAAATCTGAATGCACTTTCCAGAAAGCTTGGAAATAAAACAGCAAGAAAAATCTTAATAAATCGCCTTCACAAGCAAAATCAGAATCAAATGACTCCTTCAAAAAGAAAAGTCTGAATAATTATCTCTTTTGTTCTCCCTACTATTTATACTTTCTCTGCCAGCTACCTTCCATTGTTTGTATGATCTGAGATCTTGATAAGCCCCCCCTTGCTGCTTTGTTTCAAAACAACACGTTCTAAAAATAACTTCAATTTTTTTACTCTAACTTTCTTACTTTAAAGTTGGAATTCTATTAATTAAAAAGCAAGAAAGAAAATGCCATCTTTAATTAGACTTGAACGGCTCACTAATTAAAATATACATTCTTTCAGAAATGTTGGTGGGCTTATCTCAAAATCAAATCATACTAAATATTTTAATAAAATTTGAACAACAATATATTATTATTTTACAATAGAATAAGCATTTTATCTCAGCAGAATCTTGCATTAACTCATATATATACGCTAGATGTATATATATGTTTGACTAATAGGTTAAGCACTTTTTATCAATAGAATGAAATTTATTTAAAATAAAATATTTAACTGTAATACACATTTAATAAGCATAACTATTTTTAACTCTAATGCAAAACCCTGCTGATATTGAACTATAAACTTAATTTAGGTCTACAATATTAATTAAGTTTCTAGGAAGATGTGAAGCATGGATTGGACTTCAGATCCATTGCTTCAATATATATAAGTAATTTATAGGTTTCGACTTTTATTTACTGCACTGTAAACCAAAACTGAACTTTTAAAGGCATTAAAAAAGTTACATAAATGCTATTATTACTTGCTATTTGTTTTTTGTTAAAACACATTAGTAAGTTTCTATCTGATCCATATTATGAAAACTGCTTTACCTAAAAATTTCCTTTGCTATCTTTTGCAAATTCATGTTTATTTTTTAAAAAGACATTTCATATTCAGAACTTAGATCTCTAATAATTTTTTTGCATTCTATCTTGAACAATCTTTTTTTTCCAGTTGTTCATATTAATTTTCTAATTTCATTTTTAAAAATGCTTTTATTTACTGTGCATTAGAAAGAAAAAAAAAGTTTCTTCAACCACAATAGGGTTTTTTAGATGTAACTTGAGATAAAAGCATGGAGAGGGGATCCAGATATTAATTAAGTCAATCCCTTGTTATAAAAATAGGGATTGACATAATTAATTTCTGGACCCTCCAAGCTTTTATTTCAAGTTAAATCTAAAAATCCTAATAGTGGTTGAAATAATAATAATAATTTTTTTTTTAGTGAACGGTAAATAAAAGCATTTAATATTTAAAAAAAAAACATAAAATTATATTATACTTTAATTTAACTATTCATATGGTTGCCACTCATTCAGCTAAATTTAAAATTTCTTTGTTTTCATTTTAAAATAGAAAAATCAAATGGATTACAAATGTACCAATACTATCATTCTCTGTGGTTCAAGTTCCTTTTTAATATGGTGTATGGCATATTAAAATTGGTCAAAATTGAGATTTTTTTATTAATATTTCTAGCAATAGATCCATTTAATTTTTTTTTCTGTTCAATTTATTAGATTGTACAAAAAAAAAGGCATAAATCTCTTAATGGCAAAATATAATTCTAAAATAGATTCAACATGCTTCAAAGATTTTCCAATTTTAAGGCCTTCATCCTGAAAATAATGTCATGCTGTATATTATACATAAGTATCAATTTTAGATTTTTAAAAATTTATTATTATTTTAGATTTTTTTATGATTTGACTACTATTATAATTTTTGATTTTTCTTTGTACTAATGTGTCTATATAAAATGTAAATTATATTTGTCAATTAGATGATTATGTACAATATAATTTTGGAGCTCTGATCCAACTTTGAGACAACCTTATTTTATAAACATATGACTCTCAAAAGGTTTAATAATTTATTAGCAGATCTCAATTTGTATTAGTGTGTATATGTTTCTATTAGCATGTCTGTGTTTGTATAACAAGTAAAGATTTTAACTGCATCTATAAAAATAGACTATTACACAGCAGTGCAATATAAATTTTAAGACTGATTATCAGATGCATAGAAAAGTTGCAGTTGATGAAGCAATCACTAAATTTACTGGGCATTAGTACTATGTGACATTAAAAACTCTCAAAACCAATAGAGAGTTTTCAAGTGGTGTGTGTATGATGATAGCCACAATGGTTACATATACCACATGGAATTTTAGGTAGCTAAATAATCAAATTCAGATTCTTGCCTATGCCTTACTACTCATGCTGTGAAGTCAGTAGTTTTGGCACATCTTATGTCAAGAAAAGTCTACAGTTAGCAATTGAACTATATGCACATAAATTATATCTCTGTGTGACAATAAATATAACAAGATAGCATCACTGGTGTGCACAAAAATATAAAATGTAGAGAGAAAAGTCATTTTATCATTGATACAGACAGTAGCCTTCAATTTCTAGTTTTGGATAGACAAGAAGCCAATTGCTGTGACTACAAATGCATATTCACCTTCTGAAAATGATTTATTTTGTATCTTTTATTAGGATGAACCTTTTTCTTAGAGATGTTTTGAAATTTTTTAAATTCTGGGGTACAAGATAAAAATAAAAAATTCTTATGCTGCTACTTTTTTAAGCTCTAAAGCCATAAATTATCTCAGGTAAGAAGTATTATATATGGTTTGAATGACAATTTTATGATGAACACAAAGAAATTATCAATGAAGATTTAATTTTAAGCTTAGTGAATGATAAATTAGAAATTATGAACAAACAATAAAGTAAAAAGTTTTTTGGATATTCAAAAAATTTTTTCACCTTACCCTTTTAATGGTAACCATTACTTTTCTTAACTTTATTTTCTTCCTTAATTTTTCTTGTTTTTATCAATGTAAAGTTTTTTGCTCTAATATTATTAAAACTTAAAAGTTATTGTATAAAATTGGTCACAAATCATTTTTTTTAAAAACTCAATATGGTGCTAAAAACCTTTAACCTTCTAAATTGACTTGACCCTGATAGTTGATATATATATATTTCTGCTCTAAGTTAAAATGTATACCCCTTATGTATATATCATATTTAATCATTAAAATCAGTCAACACTTAGACAATTTCAATATCAATCAACAATCTCAATCTGTTGTCAAAGCAACCACCTTCTAACAATATCATACTTAGTATGTGTGCACAATAATATATGTATATTGAAGCAATATTTATATAAACTATAGTCACCATCCAATGTACATAGTTGATATAGTAGATATGTGTGGGGTGATGCAAATTATTTAAAATTCTTTTAAATTTAAAGTATTATTATTTTTTGAATGTGCATGTATGTGTGTGCATGGGTGAGATATATATATAAAGAAAGGCATCTTATTTGGATAAATAAACAAACAAATAAATAAATAAAACATAACATTTATTAAAATGCATTTGAATAGAAGAATTTATTCCATGTAAGATTGCTTAAATTAAAGCAAAAGAGCTTAAAATAATAATTGTTTTTTTTTAAAAAAAAGTTATTTTGATTAGATTAATACATAACAAAAATGAGAATCTACAAATCTGGTTAGTATTAGTAATTATAAAAGATTAGAAAGTCTCCAAATTATTCTGTAGTTTTAATTACTGATTGATCTATTGTGTATTTTTAATTACAAAAATGTAAAAAAATTCATAAATGAAAGACTAAAAGGAGGTGGTACATTCTAGGGAATACAAAACACAGTGTAGCTCAAATTCTTGAAAAGAGCTGTCATATCTGACCTTGCCTTTAGAAGTGGACTATTCCAGATTCGTTATCTGATAGGCTAGCACCCAGTTGCTATCCAAAGGGATTAAATCCTTCACTGGGGTTTGTGCACCAAATCTGCATGTTTCCAGTAAGGTAGGAGATCTGCCATGAAATAGACAGCCTTTTGGAGGCAAGACAGAGAGCAATTACTTCTATTAACCTGAACGACCGAACGCGCTCTCCATTAAACCTTCTGCCATCAGCAAAGGTATTTATCTAGTCATTATCACGATGTCCACGCAATGAGGCAAGACCACCTATGGAATGGAAACTGCTATGTCTGAATTAGAGCCAACTTAAGGCAAGCTAAATACATAGTTGGAAGAGTCCTACCAGATTTCATGACACAAGCTAATCAATTAGCTAGAAATGAGTTCCGTACTTGGCTCAATTATTTCAGCATTCATTTGTATAAACTGTATTTATTCGTTTGTTTAACTAACATATGTATACTTTTTGGACTAATAAATTGTACATGTTAATTGCTGAGTAGTTATTCTTTTTGTGTCTGTTGGTTTGGAAATAAACCTGTAAGCCTAACCAAGCATAACAGATCTGGTGCAGTCACAGAAAAATTATACAATAAACTATGCCAGTTTCAACAGATTTGGTGCAGTCACATAGAAAATTTTCCCTCTTGGCTGGAAAAATTATAGAATAAACTACACCAGTTTCAACAGATCTGGTGCAGTCAGACAAACAATTTTTCCATCATGGCTGGAAAAATTATATTATAAATATGCGAGTGCGTATTTTACATATTTGTTTTATTATTTTTCTTTTTTAAAAAATTTACGTTCCCATAATTTCATTATGGTGATTTTTAAAAAAAAAAAACTAAGTAAAACTGTTGAATAAACTTGACCACAAACATAAAGATGTGTCATTTTGAAGCTTCAACCCATCACAAGAGCTTTACTCACAAGACAGTGACAAAAGCTCATGCTAGTGATTTAAAAGCTTCATTGAGTTACTTACAATAATGTAACTGTAAAACCAAAATACTGAAATTAAAAAGACAAACCATCAAGTCTAAAATAGAAACACCTAATCCTAAAGACAGTAAAGGCACTTATAAGAAACATAAGCAAGTAGTCTGTATAAACCATATCAGAGATGACAAGATTGGGTTTATACACATTGTCATAATTAATCATACGCCAGTCAAAATGGAACTTGACACAGGGTCAGCAGTGTCAATAGTTTTAAAAAAGACCTGGGTGATCATTAATAAAAAGAATAAATATAAACTGCAGCCTTGCAGTAAGTCAATATCAGACTATCAGGACAAAAAAATAAAACTTTTGGGTCAGACAAAAGTTAAAATTACTATGTCTAACAAGATGAGACACCTACCTACCACTGGTAGTGGTAGATGGTGATCACAACAACTTGTTAGGTCATGACTGGTTCAGTCACTTAGGGTTCAAAGTGAACCAGCTCAAAACAGTATCAAAGATGAAGTCTAATTACTCAGAAAACTTCAACAAAAAACTTACCATGAAAATGGATGGAAGCTGGAACACTAAAATTGCCTGGACTCTGCCAGTGCAGCACTCCATTCCGAGTACAGTAACAGGGAAGACACCTGCAGAACTGTTATTCAACAGACCCTTAAGAACTAGGCTATCAACCCTGAAACCTGATGCCAAACTTAAACAAGAAGATGAAAAAAATAAAACTTCAAATAGGGACACAAGTACTATGTCGTATGTACTGTGGGTCCACAAAATGGATACCAGCAGCGGTGATTCAAATAAAGGGTCTTTATACTGTTGCTGTGCAAACAGAAGATGGTCATCATCACCATCACCATCACAACCAGCTAAGACTCAACCACACATCAGAAGCTAACAAAAACAATGGTCAACTTGGGATGAGTACCTCAAGAAGACAGGAACAGCAATCAACCAGAGAAATCAAGAAAGCGGACAAATATGTCGTCCAGTGCATTATATGACTGTCCTCCAGGGCTAATTTTAGCCAGGGGGAGAGATGTCATATCAGACCTTGCCTTTAGAAGTGGTCTATTCCAGATTCCTTACCTGATTAGCTAGTACTCAGTTGCTATCCAAAGGGATTAAATCCTTCACTAGGGTTCGCGCATCAAATCCGCATATTTCCAGTAAGATAGGGATCTGCCATTAAATAGTCAGCCTTTTGGAGGCAAGGCAGAAGTAATGTAACCTGAATGACAGAATGTGCTGTCCATTAAACCTTATGCCATCAGCAAAGATATTTATCTAGTCATTATCGCAATCTCCACGCAGTGAGGCAAGTCCACCTATGGACTGGAATCTGCTACATCCGAATTAGAGCCGACTCGAAACAAGCTAAATACATAGCTGGAAGAGTCCTACCAGAATTCACGATGCAGGCTAATCATTTAGCTAGAAGTGAATTCCATACTCAGCTCGACTATCTCAGCATTCAATTGTATCAACTGTATTTATTCGTTTAACTAACGTGTATATTTTTGGGACTAATAAATTGTACATATTAATTGTTGAATAGTTATTCTTTTGTATCTGCTGGTTTGGAAATGAACCTGTAAGCCTAACCAAACACAACAAAGCAATAAAAACGTTTTTACTTTGTGAATTATGATGTGGCTGAAAAATATATCTCTAGTCGGAAAAATATATTGCAAGGATTTATGAGATATTAATCATCTTTGTTAGAAACAGTTTATTTTGCTTTAACAATGACAAGTATTATTTGTTAAGACAGCCGGAGAATATATATTATTTATTAATCTAAAGTATGCCAACTCACCATGTATCATGTAGCCATCTTCTAAAATTTACCTGAGTTCAAATTAAACACCATAACCTTGGATCAACTGAAACACTTATGAAAAATGTGTGTACTTCTATCATTTTTTTGAAAGCAGAACATTTAACTTGAATAAACTAAAAAAAGAAACATCACAAGTTTTCACCAATACCGCTCAGTAATGAAAGTTTTAAAAATAAATATACCATGGTAAAAATATTCATTTTGAAACTTTAAAAAAAAGCAATATATAGAAAAGATTGTAATAAGTCAATACATTCTGATTATTTTATTAAAATGTATTTCATAAATATTAGTTGCTAAATTACTTTTATCTATTTTTTTTTTTTTATATGCTTAGCTAGTGTATGAATGTATTCTAAAATAATTATTTTTAATTTTGTGTGTGCGTATATATATATATATATATATATATATGCATTAGTTAATTGTAACTGTTAACAAAATTGTTACTTATCTCCCAGTCAACATGGCGACTGTCATTTCAAATACTAATAATTAACAGGAAAATAGCATCTGTGTTTGCTCTAAAAACTGCCATTTTTATATATAAAACCATAAACTTGGATAAAAATGCTATATTATGTAGGTTGAAAGTATTTTTTTTTTTTGGTATTTACATATTAGTCTTGTGACACAGCAAGTATTAGACCTGTTGCACCTTTTCACATCTGCAATAAATGTGTAACATTGTGATTAGGGCAAATAACTCCAAGTAAACCCTGCTATGTTGTTATCTAATCTCATATCAAATGTGTTTTTTTAATCCAATCTCCGATCTGATAAGAAAAATATTCCCCCCCCCCACACACATTTTGTCAAGATTTTATTCTGACAACAGCTTGATTTCAATTGCATTGCATTTTTTCTTCATAGTTATTGTCCATTAAAATTTCATTGTTGCTTAATTCATTTTATTTTAAGTGAGTAAATAACTGTACTTTCTCAAAACATCGAAAGACTTTGGGGACCATCATGGCAACACCTGGATTCATATTTGCCAAATTTAGCGTAGATGTCATAAAAATGATGACACATTCATTTGCATAATGAACAAAAAAAATTGGGTGCCAATATAAATAATTAATAAATGTTTTATTTTATGAATAATTTTTCCTTTTTTTAAAAAACAAACAAACATTCATTTATTACCAACAAAATACCATTCAAGCGATGTACTGCACAATCACATGTTCATTTAGGAGGGAAATATTTTTATTTGAACTCTCCATTTTGTCCAGAAAATTTGATCATCTTATAATAAAATACAACTTAGATTTATTTATTGCAACAATTTCTGTTATATATCGCACGATAAGTAACTTATGTGTATATTTTATGCTTTTTTAAATAATATTTCAGTCAATTCTTGTAATTTAGTCATTGTTTTGTCCATAATAACACCTCAAAATTTTTTTTGCTGAAATTCATATCTTTACTATCATTATAAATTTTATACTTTTTTGTGTAAATGTCATATACATTTCTGCTTAATATTGTTATAAATGTATATTCCCTATCATGTTTTAAACTTTTTTCGATAAAAAGTCATATAAATGTACATTTTAAGATTGTTGATTTTTTTTTTTTGCTGAAATTCATATCTTTCGCATCATTATACATTTTATACTTTTTTATCATTGTTTTGTCCATAATGACATCTCTAAATCGGTGATTTTTTTTTTTGTTGAAATTAATATCTTTAGCATGTTTTGTTAATAAAAGCATCATATTTTATTGCTGTAATTCATATCTTTAGTATCGTTATAAATTTTATACATTTTCATGTAAATGTCATATATATTTCTGTTTAATATCATTTAGTATTGTTATAAATGTATATTCCTCACCATGTTTTAAATTTTTTCTTGTATATTTTAAGATTGATTTTTTTTTGCTGAAATTCATATCTTTAGTATCATTATAAATTTTATACTTTTTCATGTACATGTACATATTCCTGTTTAATATCATTTAGTATTGTTATATATGTATATTCCTCACTATGTTTTAATTTTTTTCCTGTAAAAAGTCGTATAAATGTACTTTTTAAGATCGGTGATTTTTTTTTGCTGAAATTGATATCTTTAGTATTGTTATACTTTTTCGTGTAAATGTCATATATATATTTCTGTTTTTTTTTTTTTTTGGTAAATTACACTCTAAATTGTTTATGTTTTTTGTATATCTTTGGTGCTCCATATATTCTTGCTACTTCACAATCTTTATTTGCCAATTCTTTTAATGTTCTCCTATAAAGTAATTTATTATTAAATAACCCTTTAATTAACTCATACATTTTCTTACTTTTCATTCCAGTACCATCTTTCTTTATTTTAACAAAAAATTCTTCTGACATTTTTTCAATTTTTCTCTATATATTCTTCTTTCTTCATTAATACCACACTTATCTGATGAAATATGAATTTGGATGTAGATAAAGTAATAAATTTAGCAATTAATAAATATATAGAAGATAGAAAAAAAGTAATAGGAATACCAATAATTAAATTAAAACAGATTCTGGAGTTATGTTGTAAAGAGATAGCATTTGAATTTAATGAAGAAAATTTTAAACAGTAAAAAGGGTTATTGATAGGAGGGACATTGAGTGGAATATATATATATATATAGAGAGAGAGAGAGAGAGAGAGGAAATAAAAAAAAAGATAATTGAGGAGATTGGTCCAATAATGTTAAAAAGATATGTAGATAATTATCTATTAATTTTTAACAGAAGTAAAAGACAAATAGATAAGTATTTAGAAAAAATTAATAAATTAGATAAGAATATTAAATTTACAGTGGAAAGAGAGAAAGATAATAAGTTATCATATTTAGACATATTATTATCAAAAACATATAACATTAACAAATTAAAAATCCTTCTCCTTTTTCTTTTCAAAAACTTTATTTTCTTATATCAATATTGAACATATTTATATAATACAAAACTCCAACGTTTCAACTGTTTTTATCTTCATACAGTTTTGTATTATATAAATGTTCAATATTGATATAAAAAAATAAAGTTTTTGAAAAGAAAAAGGATTTTTAATTTGTTGATGTTATTGTAGAACATATATATTTTAAAAGAAAAAGTGGATGTATATTTGCTGTGTTATAATATATGACAAAAACATATAATAAAGGGAGATGTAGAATAGAAACATCAGTGTATAAAAAATGAATGGGAATAATAATATAATGAATTGGAATTCTAATACAGATAGTAAATATAAAATAAATAGTATTAGTTCAAGAATATGTAGGTCTATTAATTATTGTTCAACTAAAGGAAGGGTATAAAAGAAGTAGAATTAATAGTTAAGGAGTTTAAAGAAAATGAATATCCAGAGAAAAGTAATAGTGAAGAATATAAAATTAACAGAAGAAAAATATAAAGAAGTTAATAGAGAAGAAGAGAAAAATAAATATAGGAAGAGTAGTATAAGGAAGGAGGAGAATATAGGTGTTATATCATATAATAATAATATAGTTAAGAGTGTTAATAAAATTATTATAAAAATTAATAAAAATATAATAATGTAATTAAATATAAGGTAGTAAATAAAAGAAGAAGAAATGTAATGGATATATTTCATAAATTGTAGATCTTGTAGGAATAATAAGATAAGAACTAAATATGTAGGTGAGATGAAGAATTAAATTTTTACAAGGTTAATTCAACATAGATATGACAAAAAGTCACCAATTTATTTGCATACTATGGAAACAGGCCATGTATTTGAGAAAGATAGTATAAAAATGATAGGATATACTAATAAAAAAAGAGATAGGAAAATAAAAGAAGCAATATTAATTAAGAAGATAAAACAAAATTTGAATGGGGGGGGGGGGAGGGTAAAAACAAGGGGGGGGGGTAAGGTTATTATTGTTTTAGTAGAGTTATTAGTACTAAAAGATAAGTGTATATATCTATGTATGGGAATATATAGAATATAAAAATAAAAGTTTAAAAATAGTATTAGTTTATAAGATTATTATTAATAACAATAATAAAATAAATATGTAAAAGATTTAATATGCATGAAAGACTTGTTTATATTATATATATATACAAAGGCTTGTAAGATTTAATTTTTCAAATAGATTTATAATTTTTAAAAAATTGATAACAGAGGAAGTTGTATTAAAGAAGTCTATATTAAAATAAGGTAGAAGATTTTGAAAAAAATCAGTTATTTAAAAGGAAGAGGAAATTAAGAAAGGTAGCAAAAATGAATGGGAATTATTGAAGAGAATAAAAATATAAATTATTAATAAAGAATAAGACTAGAAATAATAAAAAGGTAAAAGTTAAAATTATAGCTATTAAAATAAAAGATGATATTATATATTAGATAATAATAAAAAAGATAAATAGGAAAAAAAAAAAGAAAGGTAAAAAATTAAAAATAAAATAGTTTTTAAAATGTAATAATTTAAAAATTGTGTATTCCATATATTTTTGTATATACGTATTTTATATGTAAATTGTATATATATATGGATGTGTATTTATATATGCCTATGGGTTTATATATGTATGTTTGCAGGATATATGCGTATATATTTTGATATACATATGTATATATGGATTTTATATATGTGTGTCTATGGGTGTATGTGGATCTATATATGTATGTGTAAGGGATATATGTGTATATATTTTGATATGCATATATATATATATATATAAAGTAATGGCTATGTATTTATATCATTCAAATATTGTACTCTGATGAAGACTGCCGGACAGTCAAAACTGTTAGAAAAATAAAGAACTTTTTTTAAAAATTTTTTTTGCATTAAAGTGTATATGAGAAGAGTTATTATAAGCAATATATATGAATATATAAAGAAATACAAAGAAAGTAAAGGAGAAGAATAAGAGTATATACTTTATTTAAGTAATAAGAAAATTTGATTATAATTATAGTTTTGTTAAGCTTTTTTTTTTAAAAAAATGTTTTTCAAATAAATAAAAAAAAATCAAATAATTTTAAATAGAAAAGTTGCTTATTAATTTCTTATACAATATAATTAATACATATATAAATATAATGTATACATGGACAGTATACATATTAACTTACTGCAAAAATATCTAGTGACATATATACATTATATGTGTGAAATTGATTTGCAGTAAAATTAAAAGTATTAAGCAAAGAGTTCATTTACAATATAATATAACCCGTAGGGACTATCTTTAAATATGACTAACCAATGTAATTTTCATAAAGTTATGTATAAAGTAGATAATAATGAAGATGATTATATTTCTCAATCACTTCCCCAAAATCAACACTAGTGATTCAAAATATGTTTATCACTCAGAAATAATTTAAGTAAAAAGGCCTGCATTTTCAATCTTTACCAGGGTGACATTCTGAATGGACAATTTCAAGTACTATAATCCCTCAACTCACAGTAACATTCAGCATTTGCTCAATAGTTAAACATTCTCTCTAATTTAAATTCTTTTTTTATTTTGGTAAGCATGGAACTGATAAATGCTAATATGAACATTTTGAAATGAAAACTGCTATATAAAATAACAGTTTAGTTTTAAATTAACTTTTAAATAAAAAAAATATATATATATATATATATATATATATATATATATATAGGCTGCAGAAAGGAGTTTGCTATTAACTGAAAGGAGACCCTTTGATTCCTCTTGGAGGCCTTAAAGGAACCGAGCAGGGCAAATTCCTAATGTCCACTCCATATGTTCTTGTCGTTGCAGTTGTTATTACTATGTGATTATTCATATAGTATACGAACATGGATGGGCTGCTCACCAACACGCATTAGCCAGCGTGGTGAGTTTATTGGCTTTTTACCTCTGAGTTTAAGATCAAGAAACACTATGGTCTTTCTTCTCAATGCCTGATAAGGCAGAATGAATGTTTGTGTAAATGATAAATATTTTTCCAATACATATATATACAATTATGACAGACAAAAATAAAGCATGGCCCTTATTCCCAGGAGGCTGTAAAGTCACCAACCAAGGCAGCGGTTGGTGGCCAAAGGCGGAGGGTGCTAAGAATCCCCTGATTGTGGACCCAGGCTGCCATTTGATGATGACTTTTTATTTAGGTACTTACAACTGCAGATCACTTTCAAGTGAAGGAAGATTGCAAGAATTAGAAGAAGAACTCTCTTATATTAAATGGGACATTATTGGACTTTGTGAAGTTAGAAGAAAAGGTGAAGAGACAATTGATTTAAAAAGTGGACATATACTCTATTATAAAGGCACAAATATTGGAAATACAAGTGGAGTAGGATTCATTATAAATAAAAAGTGGAAGAACAATATTGTGGAGATTGATGGTGTATCAGACAGAGTGGCAAGATTAGTTATACAACTTAATAGCAGATATCAAATGCAGATAATTCAGGTTTATGCCCCAACAAGTTCTCATAGTGATGAAGTAGTAGAAGATTTTTATATGGATGTACAAAAGGCTTTTGATCAGAGTAAACAACATTTTAAAATCATTATGGGAGACTTTAATGCTAGAATTGGTAAACAAATGAAAGATGAAAGTGCTATAGGTAATTTTGGTTATGGTAATAGAAATGAGAGAGGACATAGACTTGTGGAGTTTGCAGAAAAAGAAAAACTTTATATTATGAATTCTTTTTTTGAGAAAAATGTTAAAAGGAAATGGACATGGAAGCATCCAAATGAAGTTACAGCAGAATTGGATTATATTTTGACTAATAGGAAATACATATTTCAAGATTGTAATGTTCTTAATAAATTTAACACAGGAAGTGATCATCGATTAGTAAGGTGTAAGATACATGTTAATGTGAAACTAGAGAGACAAAAATTATTAAGAAAAACAATATTTACAGTTGATATTCCTAATCTTCAGAAACATTCTAATGAATTTAAATTAGAACTTAGAAATCGGTTTCAAGTATTAGTAGATTTTGAGCATGATTCAGATTTGAATGAAATTAATATGAAAATAACTGATACACTTTTAAAAACTGCAACAAAGATAGCTGGTAGAAAAAAGCAGCAATTGACCAATAAAATTTCTACTGAGACTAGAGAATTTATGAAGAAAAGAAGGAATATGAAGATATACAAAAATGATGCATTAAAAAGAATTGAATATCTCGAATTTTGTAAAATGGTGCGGAAAAGAGTTGAAAATGATATAAGAAAGTATAATTGTGAACTAGCAAGGAAAGCTGTAGAAGAAAATAAAAGTCTTAAGAATGTAAAACAACATTTTGGTATTGGTAGGAAATTTATATCTGCAATAAGAAAAAAAGATGGAATTGTTACTAAAAAGAGAGATGACATCATGAAATTGGTAGAAGATTTTTATCAAGAATTATATAGTAATAAAGAACAAGTACCTCCTATATCTATTACATCTTCCGAATTGCCCAGAATTTTAAATGAAGAAGTGAGACATGCAATTAAATGTATGAAGAAGGGAAAGGCTCCAGGTAATGATGGAATTATAATTGATATATTAAAAGAAGCAGGTGAAGAAATAGATAAAATTTTAGCAAAGTTATATACCAAATGTCTAAATGATAAAGATGTACCGGATGATTGGAAGAATGCAGTAATAATATTAATATTTAAAAAAGGTGATAAAGAAGATATTAGAAATTACAGACCTATCAGCCTTTTATCAGTTTTATATAAAATTTTTACCAAGATAATTACAACTCGTCTACAGAGAACATTGGATTTCCACCAACCAAGAGAACAAGCTGGATTTAAAAGTGGTTTTAGTACAGTAGATCATATCCAGGTGTTGAGAGAAGTTATAGAAAGGACAAATGAATATGAGTTGTCATTATGTTTTGGATTTGTAGATTATGAAAAGGCATTTGATTCTATAAACATTTCTTCAGTGATTAAAGCATTGGATCATCAAGGTATAGATCCAGGATATTGTCATATTTTGAAGAATATTTATAAAAATGCAACAGCAACAATTAGATTACATAATGATACTGGGAAAGTCAACATTGAGAAAGGTGTAAGACAAGGTGACTCCATATCTCCAAAACTTTTTACAGCAGTGCTGCAAGAAGTATTTTGTGGATTAAAATGGGAAACTAAAGGAGTGAAAGTAAATGGAGATTATTTAAGTCATTTAGATTTCGCAGATGATGTAGTTGTTTTTGCAAATAATGCTTCAGAGCTGCAGGATATGTTGCAGGAATTATCAGATGAAAGTAGGACTAAAGATAAATGTTAAAAAGACTAAAGTAATGTTTAATCGATTTGCTCAAAATATGAAAATAAAGATTGATTATGATGAATTAGAAGAAGTTAACAGTTACAAATACCTTGGTCAGATTATTAATACAGATGGAAACATAATGGAAGAAATTAATCATAGAATTAAACTTGGTTGGAGTGCTTTTGGTAGAAATAACTTGATACTAAAAGGAAATATGCCTATGTGTTTGAAAAGGAAGGTTTTTAACAAATGTGTTTTACCAGTTCTTACTTATGGATCTGAGACTTGGACACTTAATACAAGAGCAATACAGAGACTTCAGACCACTCAAAGAAGTATGGAGAGATGTATGTTGGGAGTAACAAGAAGAGATCGAAAACGCAATGTATGGGTAAGAGAACAAACAGGTGTTACTGACCTCATTGAAAAAATTAAAAGATTGAAGTGGAGTTGGGCTGGACATATTGCTAGAAGAGATGATAATAGATGGACAATTGAAATTTTAAACTGGATTCCAAGAGATTGTAAAAGACCCAGAAAGAGACCACATGTGAGATGGATGGATGAAATAAGAAAGTGTGCAGGGGTGATGTGGAGAAGAGAAGCTGAAGATCGGAGAAGATGGATTAAACTTGGAGAGACCTTCATCCTGCAGTGGATTGATAATGGTTGATAATGATATATATATATATTGGAGATTATTTACAAGTCTTAGTAAAACAAAAGAGATTTCAATTAGAAAAGCAATAAGATAGATGTTCATATAATTGAGCAATAATCAATATATATTTAATGCATATTAATTAATATACTCAATAACCAAATCATTGGATTGTTGCTAATGAGATCTAATTCCATATGACTGCAAAAATATAGGTTGGTGCATGGGTTTGATCTCATTTTAATGTTATTTAATTTTTTTAGAAAGAGTGATTTAGTGTTGTGAGATGTGAGATTAAAGCTTAAATAGCATCTTTTGAACCAAAATGGAAAAATAATAAATGTACTAATTCTTATATTCAGAAAAAAGACCACTTTGTATATTTTTATGAGGTTGTTGATTGTTAGTGAATTTAAATGAGTAATGTTAGTGATATAACAGTATGACACGGAAGAAATGAGGAGCAATCCATAAGAGAATGTTCCAATGTTTTATCATTTCTATGACAGAGGGCACATAATGGATGAGTATTTGTGAAATGTCACTTGTAGGAGAAAAAATAATAAGTAGGAAGGGTTTTGACATTTATTTTAATTGAAAAGTCCAAATATTTGGATTCCAGGTGCCAATATCTGAACTTTTTTAAAATGTAATTGTTACTACATAACAAGAAATATTGACTATTATTTGATATACTATTATTATTTTCAATTTCATATATTTGCCAATAGTTAATTTTATTTTGAGAGAGTAGTGTGTTTACTTATGAGAATTATTAAAGTTTTTATAAAATTATTATTAATGAGTGATAGAATGTCAGTAGGTTAACAGGAACAAACTAATTAGTTTAGTTATTTCATTAATGGTTTTCTGAAGATAAAAGATAGAAATGCCATGTAATGTGAGACCATTGAATTTAATATGTTTTTGCATATTCCTTATGCTTAAAATTATTGGCTTTTTATTCCAGATTAGTTTAGTGATAAGGAACTATATATATTTTTTTGAATGTAAAAATAAATTGAATAATAGGTAAGAAATAATTAATTTTAGGAAATATGAAAATGTTGATTAGTGATGCCTTTGTTTATACAGAAAGGTATGCTTTGGATAAATCATTGATGGTTCTTTCTATTCAAAAAATAAGCTGATTTTGTATAGCAGTTTTCATTGCATTGTATGTGAGTGCATTGGGAAACCTAAAAATTTATGAGGAGTAGAGGAAAAATTCAACTGAATGGTTTTATCTGTAATAATATTTCAAGTAAAAGATTTATTTAATTAAAATGGATTGAAAAATTGTTAGAATAGTTATTAAGTATAGTGTCAAGTAAGGGAAAGAGATTTTTTGAGAGGAGAAAAATAACTGTCATCCAAATAGGAGATATGATTAATGGCTTGATTGTGTGAATATATATTCCTGGAATTTTGCTTTCTATTTCCTAAAGACAGGGGGGTTAATATAAATTGTGAAGAGAAGAAAGCTAAAAGGGGGCCCTTGAGGAATAGAATTCTGTGAATGAAATCCAAGAAGTATTTTTTCATTGAGTGTGATGCAAACTTCTCTATTTATAAGTAGATTTGCCAGAATGTAGATGTATGGACAGTGGATAGTTTATGCCTAGGAACTGAGTCAAATGCAGATCTTATATCTAATTGTATAACAATGAGTCTTGTTTTTCTACATTGCCTAATTTGATTTATTATTACTTTAAACAGAATAGCTGTTGATGAAGTAGCTGAACCTCTTTTTTTGCAAACTGAAATTTTGATAATGAAGGAAGAAGTTGTTGGATTTTATCTTTAATAAGAGATTCAACTATTTTAATAAGGAATGGAGTCATGGATATGGGTCTAAGATTGTCCAAGAAGGGGAAGGAAGAATATTTTTGTAAGGAAGGAAACCATAGAGATAGAATAAAGTTCTGTAATCATGTGGATTTGTTTGGACAAATGATTAATTAAATTTGTAAATTATTGAAATTGTGAAGTGGTTGAGATGGTTAAGCAGAAATGATATCCTGGAGGATTATTATCAGGGATGCTGTTTAATTTGAGGGCATATCCGATTTAGTAATCCCATAATGTCCAAATAAAAAGGAGCAAATTTGGGATAGGAATGTTTGAAATTTGTATTTAAAGTGATACTATATTAAGAGTAAGCATATTTTCTTTAGTTAACATATTTGAATCTTTCAAAATGGATGATGGTATTGCTATTTATGGTTTATAACTAAGGATCCATTGTATATATCCTTTTGACTAGTTATGGAGATCTGCCATATGTTTTTGGCTTATAATTAAGGGTTCATTGTATATATCCTTTTGACCAGTTATGGGGATCTGCCATATATATTTTTGATTTTTTAAGAGATAATTAGCCAAGATGTGTTGTGTGTGTTTGTATTTTTATTTGAGAATTATGATTAAAAGAGTAGAGGTTGTTGAAGAAGAAATATTTTTTAGTTGAAGGTATATTGTATCCAATTCATCTGCCAATCTAGTTAGAGGTTTATTTTTTATAGTATAAAAATTTATGATAGATTTAATTATGTTTATAAATGTAAATCATGATTCTATAGGGTTTAATTCCATAATGTTTATTTTTTAAACTAAGTGTAAATTTCTGAAAAAATAGCTTCAGGTGTCATGGATCTTAGAAGTAATCTAATAGTGGTTAAGAATTTTATTCTGTGTAGATGGTCTGAAAAGCTTACAGGTAAAATGAAAATCAGAAGAGTAAAAAAGATCTATTAGTATGAAGTGTTTTTTGGTGTAGAAAAAAAAGCATTTGTGGAAAAGAATCCCTCTGCACTCATGAGTCAGGCATTAATCTGATGGAGGTATTTTTTCACAAAAGTTGAATATGGCATGTTGAAATCACCAGGTAAAATTATAGGATGCAGATTAGTTGAAATATGCAAATTTATCTGCTTTATTAATCTCAATATTAATTCCATTTCATTGTAAAGGTGTACTGCGATTATGTTTATTATGGGAGAAATATGATATAGTGGGGTTCTATGCTCTATTGGAGTCAAGATATAAAATTTTTAATTGTTTAAATGAAGAAATGTGGTGTATAATCAATTCTACTCCAGATGCAGCTACATCAGGCTGTGATAACTTAAGAAATCCAAATTTATTAAAATATCTATATGGGTTAATTCTTGAATGTGATGAATATTTTGTTTCAATGAAGAGAGTTATGTTTGAGTTGAACCATTAGTCTGTTTCTGATGGCAAATAAGAGTTGAGATGAGTTAATCCCCCTTACATTAATGTGTTGTTACATTTAAATTCATTAAGAATAAGACTAATCTATTTTTTAATTTAATCATTTTGATATTAAGAATAAATTGCAGTGACTTAACTATTTTTGATTACAATACAGAATAAAAATATTTTTGAATTTTTCCAGTCAGTTGTGTTTTCATATTATTATTATTCAAAGTGTATTTTGATATATAACATTATAATGTTTGAAGCAAGTAATTTTGTTACATGGAAATAGGGATGAGAAGTGGACGTGTTTTTTTTTGGGAGGGGGAGTGACATACTGGGTTCTAGCATAATATTTGATTTTTTGTTTGTTTCTTAATACTTTTTTATTTGTATCATTTTCTGCAATGGAAGAATATTGTTCTTGAGATGTGATGGTTTCGCTGATATCTAATTTTTATTGAATTCCTATTTCTGCTATATGTGTAATAATGATTCAGAATCTTGATTATTATGGGAGTTATTTTCCTTTGAGATTTGTTGTGATATTTTTAGGATACTTTTATTTCTTTTTTATTTTTCCTAACTTTTAGAAATTTACCTCTTTCTTCATCAGCATCAGATATATTGTCACTTAGTGGGTTATCTGTTGTGTATTCCATATCTGATTCAGTTATAGACATATCTTTTTGAATAACAGAAGTGATGGAATGAATTTCTATTTGTGTGTCTATTGATGTTATTAATTCAATTGTTGTGGAGCTGTTTAGGTTATGTTCAATGTGATTGTCCTTATTCAACAATGGATTATCTGGGGATGTTGTATCTGAGGTTATTTGAAATTTTTTTGCATTAAAGTGTATATGAGAAGAGTTATTATAAGCAATATATACTTAAATAAAGCTGAGAAATATAACCAAAAAAATCATGAGCATTATTTTATCTTCACACTTATATATCTAAGAAACTAAGTCATCTATTTAAAATATTAATTTGTTCTATCACTTTCATAGAGATTTTTAAAAATATGTACAAAATTTTAACAAATTATATTGAACTTAAATCTTTAAATCTCAATTTTAAAATGTTATTAAATTGAAAGGAAAAAATCTCTAACCGTGCTCTCAAAAGTCTTATTTAAAACGAATAAAAATTATAAGAATTTTAAAATTTGAAATATCAAAATATTCAATATTTTCCCACCCTCTGTTACTTATCTAAGAAACTAGGTAACCTACTGAAAAGATAAGTGTTCCATATGGATTAGTGTGGTATTAATTATTCTATTAAATTTAAATCTATTAAACTCAATTTTAAAATTTCATTCTAATTTAAAAAAGATCAAGTTTACAAACTAACATACCAACAAACCAACTGATTTTCCAACTTCAATAAAAACATTTAAAAATACAACATTTTCACTGCTGAAGATACAAATAGATAGTTAAAAGAAATAAGCAAACAGTTTACACTTTGTGGCTAAGTGTTCTAAATCAAAATATATAAAATGCACTAACACACACACAAAGCTAAAAACAAATAAAGAAAAGTATACATTATTTTAATATATATATTTAATCAAATGGCTAAGCGCTTTCAAGGGTCAAAGCCCTCATATTCCTAGCTGTTTTGTAAAAATATAAGAAATTGATTAGGAGCGATGTAAATTTATGCAAATGATATGATTACACATTCCATTTCTTGGATATTTTGTAGCAAGAGTCTTTTCTATTTATGGCGTATATACTTTTCTTTATTTGTTTTTAGCTTTGTGTGCTTGTGCGTGTTAGCACATTAAAAAAAAAAAAAAAAAAAAAAAAAAAAAAATAAGGTAAAAAAAAAAAAAATAAGGAATGTGAATGGGAATGTTGTAAATGATGAGTGTGGTGAGAAAAAAAATAGGAATGGTGTGTGAGGTGGATTAGTGTGTTTGTTGATTGATTGTGGTATATAAAAGGGATTGTTGTTTGTGAGAATAGTTTTCATGTAAATATAAAATGGGTAAATATATTTAATTTTTAATGAGGATAAAAATTTATTTTATTGTATAATTAAAATAATGGTTATTATGTTTAAATAATTAATGTTTTTTGTTGTAATTTATTTTATTGTTAAATTTGTGTAATAAATGATGAATAGGTGGGTATAGAATTTAGTGTTGGTTGATTTGTTGGTGAATGTGTGGTTGGTGGGTGTGTTGTGGTTGATGTTTGATGTGATGTGTATTGGTGTGAGTGTGATGTTTTTAAAAATTAATTTTGGATATAGGGTGGTTAGTTGAAGTTAAGGAGGGTTGTTATTGTAGTGATGGTAATGGATGTTTTGGATTGTGTGGTGTTTGGGTTGTTTTGTGTATGGATGGATGAGATGATTTGGTTTATGTTATTTTTTAAGTTATTGTTGGTGGAGAGTCATTTTCTTTTTATTTAGATGTTGAGTTGGATTTTGGATGTTAGATGGTTGGTGTTATTAAATCAGGAAGATTTTTTTAAATGTCTTTTTGTTTAATAAATATTTTGATTATATAATATATATTTTTTAGATTTTAAATTGAATGTTGTATGTTTTAGTTTGGTGTGCTTGTGCGTGTTAGCACATTTTATATATATAGTTAAAAGAAGTAAAATAACAAAATCCTAATAAAATATTAGAACTATATAGCAAGAATTTATAAATATTACAGAAATTTTTTTGTGCATGAAAATACTATATCAATCAATGGTATTCATCATAACACCGAGTTTCATTGATTTAGCCATCTTCCTTTACATCATTTTTATTAAAGTGTAAAGATAAATATTTAAAAAAAGCTTAAAAATATTTTTATTTTGCTACAAACTTTATTTAACCCGAAGAACTGCTATTTGAAAAATAAATTATTCAGTTTAAATCATGATTTAGTCATGATGAGTGTTTTAACAATATCTGTTATGCTTTAAATTTAATAAAAGTATATATCATTGAAAAAGTAAATTTAATATTCTGAATATTATATAATACTTATTTGATCTTTGATAAGATATTTGCACAAAGCTTTGAAAAATAAAGGTGATAGTTTGCATTAAATAAACTAAATTGATAATGAAGTCTTACCATGTTTTCATGGCATAATTTGGCTATCATTATTCAAATTTTAATTTAGTGAGAAAAGGCATATGTTATAAGATTAGCATATTATAGAAATCATACATTTTGTGAGATTCCACTACATTTATGATTCTAAACATAATTATACTTTTAAAATGCTTATTTTGGTTATTTATGCAAGTGTGATTGAAGTTAAGAGAGGCTAAATTATATTTTAAAACCAGACTTTTTGTAATTGGATTTATTTCAAATCCCATAAAACAAAAGTATGCACTAGTAATGTAAAAATAAAAATAATATTTTTTTGTCAATTAGCATGCTGTACTTTAAACATTTCACAAATTATTTCCTAAGTCATAAATTTTCCATCAGCTCAACCTATAATAATGTTTATAATTTTACATGTTCTTTGGCTGAAGAAAAGATTAGAGACCAAACAATTGTTTGCCTGCTTCTCATATAGAATCTTTTATTTAGAGTTCCATTATAGCATTTAATGAGCTCTGATATTAAAGATCTATTATTATAAAGCATTGAAAATTTTGAAATTATTAAAGCAGAAATCAACCTCTGATAATGCACTATTTCTTAAATATTATAAATCTCTTCACACCAATAAGAGCTTAAAAAACTGCACATTTGCCTGCCAGTAAGAGTTTAAAAAACTTAAATGAATCATTTAAGTTTAGAACAGATTTTTATATATACCAACCCTCACTAATTATGCTTAAATAAGGACTTGAGTCTATCGTGTGCCTGATGTTATAATCAAATATTGAATTGTACAAATTTAGTTAACCTATCACAGGAGAAAGACAGTGACTCATTTTTAACAATCTACAATTAGACTTACATGACTTATAAATATAAATTTATTATTATAAAGTGCTGAAAATATTAAAATTATTAAAACAGAAGTCTCTCTGATAATGCGCAATTTCTTAAATATTATAAATCTCTATGCACTTGCCTGCCAGTAAGAGTTTAAAAACTTAAGTAAATCACTTAAGTTTAAAGTGTATTTGTATATACACCAACTTTCACTGACCATGCTTAAATCAAGGCTTGAGTCTATTATATGCCTGATGTTATAATCAAATATTAAATTAAGCATGGTGAGTGAGAGTTGGTGTATATACAAATATGCTCTAAACTTAAGTGATTCACTTAAGTTTTTTAAACTCTTACTGGAAGGCGAGTGCAAGGAGATTTATAATATTTAAGAAATAGTGCATTATCAGATTTCTATTTTAATAATTTCAAAATTTCCAGTGCTATATAATAACAGATTTACATTTATAAGTTGTATAAGTCTAATTGTAGGTGGTTAACAATGAGATGCTGTCTTTCTCCTGTGATAGGTTAACTAAATTTGTACAATTGAATATCTGATTATAACATCAGGCAAACAATAGACTCAATCACTGATTTAAGCATGGTCAATGAGAGTTGGTGTATATAGAAATATGCTCTAAACTTAAGTGATTCATTTAAGTTTTTTAAACTCTTACTGGCGGGTAAGTGTGCAAAGATTTATAATATTTAAGAAATAGTGCAATATCGGACTTCCATGTTAATAATTTCAAAATTTTCAGTGCTATATAATAACATATTTACATCTATAAGTCATATAAGTCTAATTGTAGGTGGTTAACAACGAGATGCTGTCTTTCTCCCATGATAAGTTAACTAAATTTGTAGAATTCAATATTTGATTATAACATCAAGCAAACAATAGATCACTGATTTATGCATGATCAGTGAGAGTTGGTGTATATGCAAATATGCTCTAAACTTAAGTGATTCACAAGTTTTTTAAACTCTTACTGGCGGGCGAGTGTGCAGAGATTTATAATATTTAAGAAGTAGCATATTATTAGAGGTTGACTTCTGCTTTAATAATTTTAATATCAAAAATATAAACTAAAAAAACATATATAAAAAAAAAGCCCAGGTTAATGTGAAAGCTGAATTGGATAAAAACAAAATGTAGTGCATTATTAGTAATACCTTAAGAATTTTTCCAAGAGTAATGAATAGCTGAGTCTAAGATAAGATTTAAAAAAAACAAAACAATAAATGAATTCTATGTTTTTGCATTAGTGTAAAATACATATATTTAACTACTGACTACTTTAACTCTTTTGGTATAAATGTGCTTGTTTAAAGATACAGTAGTCTGGTTATTTTATATTATTAGTGTTTTATTATTATAATCATATAGTTATCTACTCAAATACTGTGATACCATTTAAAAAATCAATGTATCAAGCTAAGCATTAGTTTTGTTCAAGAGACCAAATTGTGCATGTGTGTATTTTTTTTTTTTTACTTTCTTCAACTGTAAATCAATTAAAGAAAATTTAATTCTTGAATTCAGCCACTGGCCTATTCTCATTTTTTTTTTTTTTCCATATGTCATAGCATCGGCCGGGACGCGAACCCACAACCGTCTGCAACCAACTACTTGCTTGCATGGCGGCTGCGATACCTCTCGGCTAACAACGCAAGACTATTCTCATTTTTATTTACATTTTATTATTAATTTCAACATTTACTAGCTATTAGTTAAGTGTGTATAGTAACACAAATATATATATAAAATAGTAACTAAAACTCTGGAATCATAAGGAAATTAAAAAGGGCAGTATAAAATTTTTAGGTAATTGTGTATTATCTTAGCTATCAAGTTTGGCAGCCATTTTTCTAAAAATTTACACTTTTAGGAGTCTAATTAGTTCTTACATAGTCATATTTAATATTTACATTTTTTTTTTAATAAGTGAAACACAGGCTTATTATATACCTGTGTCTATATATGTAATATAGGGTATATGAGCACAGACTTTCAGATGACCCATCACTCTCCACTCTATCTAATAACACTGATTGTTTTTTTAAAAAAAAAAAAAAATTCCGCAAAAATTAATTATAATATTGACACTTTATTAATTATCATTTTTTTGTATTAAGTAAAGTTATTAATATAAAAATGAGAAAAATATCCCAAACATCTTCATATACATTATGGCTAAATAGCAAAACAACTGAGCAACAACATCTGCATAAAGAAAGTTCATTTGTGGTAATTTTTGGAGGCCATTAGGGATTTCAGGCTACTGATATAAATAATCCCCACTTACCCCTCTTGAAAAATAATGCAGATAAAGATATTTCAGATATTTTTTCCATTTTTATGTTAATAATTTTACTTAATTAAAAAACTATAATTAATTTTTGCAATTTTTTTAAAAGAACACTAATAATAAAATATAAATATTAAATATGATTGCTTAACAACTAACACATATTAGGCCCCTGAAAGTCCAGACAATGCACAGTACATTTTTATTACAATGTTATATTTATTACTTTTTTTTTTTTTAAAAAAATAAAGTTGTAGACTTTAATTTAAATTGGGACTCAATGATTTAATAAAATCATAGAGATGCAAGATAGTTCTTTTAATTGCTATTTTTTAAAAAAATTATTTATAAAGTATGACCATATAAAGACTTAAAATATTTAATTGGCTTTAAATATTTAAAATTATAGAAAATAAAAGTTGTTTTAATAAACAAAAATATTAAAAAACTGATATAAGTCAAACAAACAAACAAACAACAACAAAAAACAGATTAATTATTTTTTGATGTCATTTATTTTCCTATATCAACTTGAAACTAGTTTAAGCTATAGTTCTGCTTGCAGCATTAATTACACTTGGATCCATTAAAAATATAAATTTCAAAAGAAATGATTTATTTATAGGTAATATGAGTACAATTTTGAAAATAATATGAACCATCATTTGCATATTCGATTCTTAAAAAAAAAAATTCACTCCTCTCTCTATATTATTTGTCTTAAATTGTTATTGCAAATAGCTAAAATATATAATAATAATCGATATACAAATGATTCAGCAGTTAAAGAATTCCATATACAACTGCAAAGGTGCAGCCTCAAAACACCAGCTACAATTTCAGCAGCAGCATAAGACATTGCGTACACATCCAAATGATAGGCACATTTTTCATATATATTGACTATAAAAAAGAATTTATCACATCAAGGTCAAACCAGGAGGGTTACTTTTTAAATTCACCCATATCAATAAACACACATTTTATGGAGAATAATAAAAAAAATATAAAAATACTACGAATAAATACAAAATTATTAAATACATCAAACAAAAAGTTAAATAAAAATAAACAATTCCTAAAAATAATACATTTTTGGATATAAATCTGTGTTAAATATTAAAATTACGAAAGGCAAAAATTTAGTACTTAAAAAAGCCTGATGTTTAGATCTATATTATAAAATAAAAAAGCAATGTGTATAATAATAAAAATACGTAAATTAAATATTATACTATGCACAATTATTGTACAGTATATATAGATAACATCTTTTTTTTTTTTTTTGCTGAAAGCTCATAGAACATTTAAAAAATTATCTAACATGGCAAAGATCAAAATGATTAAAAATAATACAAATGTCACATTAATTAATCCATTAAAATGATTAATTATACGATAATTACAATGATATAGTTTTAGCACTGTCAAGGTCTAAAGTTATAAAAAGACCTTAAAGTGAACTAGATATATTACAAACAGAAAAAAAAATTGAGAGTTTTAAATAGCAATCGTTTAAAAAGAAGTACAAATTCTCATAATGAGAAAATTCTATTGTTACTCTTAATTTATTGTTTTTTTTTTTTTTTTAAAAAAAAATACATAATATTAAAAAAAAAAAAAATCATCTAAATATATTACTTTTACACGGAGAAATTTTATTCTACTGGAAACCCCATATCTTAATATACACGACCACCAAAAACAAAGAGAAATAAGTTTTGATTAGAATTTTAATTTATTTTTTCTTACTTGCTGAAATGTTTATTAGATTTAAATTTTTAGATCCATGTGGCAGTAAAAATACATAGCTATATGTATATATAAGAGGATGATGGTCGATAAAAAAAAATTAATAGCTTTTTTTTTTTAAATGTAAAAAACAAACAAACCTTGAAGCTTATACATTAGATATTAAACTGAATTCTGGATACATAGGTGAATGCACAACTGATGAAGAAGAAATCCTCAAATAGTGATGCATAAATCTAATAAATTATAATATAATCATTAAAAAATAATAAAATGTTGAACTTTATAAATATCAATGGTAAATTGTTGAATAATGCAAATGTTTAACACACATATATATATATACACAAACATAAAGAGCCCCATAATAAAATAGTAGCATACTTAACAGTCATAGTGATGATCTGGGCTCACTTTTTTATTTAAATTTTAAGCAGTGTCAGATTTTTTTTTTTTTTCAAGTAGATAGCTCACGACCAACTCAACTAATCGTTTAATATTTATCCGTAAATGGGTATCAAGCTATTCTTAGAGAAAGTGCAAAACAAAAATAAAAAAATGCTCAAATTCTTCTTATCATGACTTAATTAGCAAGTCTAATGACAAAATCCAAAGATGGTAATGATATACATCATGTCAATATTTTTTCCATTTACAATTATTATTTTGAATCTATTAGTAGCTATATTTAAAATAAATTAAAAATAATAATAAATCTTCATTTATATTATATTCAATCTACTCCTCCCCCTCCAGCAGTTAAAAAAATTCTATAAATGTAAACAATGAATTTAAACTTTCATCAGTTAATTATTATCATTTCTTGCTTTCAGTTAATTTACATTTGACAAACTATGTAATAATAATTAGATAGTGTAGAAAATCAGCAGTTGCAATAATTTATTTAAAATGAAAAATTCACAATAATGAGATATAATGTATATTTGCCAAGTTAGAATTAATTAAAAAAAACAACTGCTACTAAATCATCAATACAATCTAAACAATAATTGATGGTATAGTAATAATAATAATATCAAGTAACCAATAAATGTTAACAGCAACAACATATTATTTTCACATTTTAAGTAATAATAATGTAATATTAAATGGAAAAAAATGACTTATATATGTCAAGTTATGGAAAATATATTTATTTATTTTTCCCAGATGATTAATTTTTTTTTTGTCATTTATAAAGTTTGTAAATCCCCAAACATTTATTCACAGATTCCAGAAGATCAGCGGTGATTAAAAATATTAGACACATATTTATTTGTCACAGATCAATACTCAGTAATAACTTTAGTAGATTTCATGAAATCTGTGAGTAGACTTAGAAGAATTAACAAATTTGAAAGACAAAAAAAAAGGCATTTTATTTTCATTAATTTCTAATTGAAATTCAGCATTTACTTTACTTAATGTTAATATTTTGATAGAAAATTAATTTCAAAATAAACCAATTACACTTAAGTTTTGAGGTTTCACCTGATTGCTAAAAAGATGTATAGTACAAAAAATTAAAACCTTTTTGTATATAGAAACTAAAAAATGCAAAAAAAAAAATATTTTTTTAAAAAAATATATAAAAGTAGACTAAGTTAATTAAGTGATAAAACGAATAATACATTTTATTCAGAAAAAAAAAAGAGAAAAGAATTGGGAGATGATGCAAAAATAATAAAATTAAAACCAAACCCAAAGATATCATTATTTCGCAGCTTGCAGTGTCGAATACTGACAAACTGCAGACATAAACTGCACAAGTAAAGTACAAAATAATTATATAATTGCTACACTTGCAATTAAACTTATATAGACATACATTCTCAATAAGAACATTAGATATAGTCACATATTTTTACAAAGGCATTTAATATTTCCTTCTGTTCCTTTGCAAAAAAAAACCCCAGCAATCTCTTTGCTACAATATTTAAAGAGCATTCCAACAAATTGTACTAGTAAATTAACTACCCAAGAAAAAAAAATTATTGAAACTACATAAAGTGACAAAATAGCAGTAGTATTAAAGGTGATGATTACCATTAACTACCATTGTAAATAAAAATAGTTGGAAGTGTTAGTGATCATTCTACTGTGATCAAAAAAGAAAATATACTTTACACCTTCTCAAAGATCTATAATGGAATTTAGAAAACAAACAGTCACAATAAAAAAATAAACTGAATTTAGATTATATAATTAATACATAATGATTATTTTTACAAATTAAAATTTTAAATATTAAAGACAAATATCTTACCATTCTGTTTACACGAACAAATTCTTCTGGACTACTTGCCCATTCTGGAAGAATGACATCAACAACAGGAGAACCATCATCCTGATAACCAAGTTTATATTTATTCATATTAACAAATAATTCTGGCAGGAAAAAAAATTCTGGAATCAATTCCTGTGAAAAAAAAAAAAAAGTTGTAAAATATATTCACAATTTTAAAAACATATTTAAATAACATGTATCTGTTTTGATTACTCTTATAATATGTATTAAATTATGTACTATGAATATAAAATATAATTTTGAAATAAAAAAAATCATTTTGAAAATATTTCTCTTACAATCCGCCTACCCCACCCTCACCTTTCTCTTAAGAATCTACAAAATGGGAATTTATTTTCAATTTTAAATAACCCAATCTCTATAAATCCATTTCTGTCTCAACAATCATTTCTATACACAATCTGAATAGAATAAATTTAACAAATTTGGAACAAAATCGCCTGTAAACAATAAGCTTTTATTAATTTTATATCTGTAGCTAAAGTAAATAAAAAATTAGGTGCTGTGAATTAGTTAAATGGAAAAATACCAAATTGTGCATTATATTCTAATCACAAATCTTTTCATGAAAAATCTATAATCATTATGACACTATAAAATCTTTCCAAGTTTAAAACATTTTCTCTGATCATTAACCCCTCTTCTCCACATTACTCCAGAAAACTTCCTTATATCATTCAACTGTCTCACATGTGGTCTCTTTGCAAGTCTTTTCGAATTTTTGGGATCTGATTTAAAATTTAAATTGCCCATTTATGATCATCTCTTCTAGTAATATATCCAATCCAGCTCCATTGCAATTTCTTAGTTTTTTCAATGATGTCAATGATATCTATAATTTTGATCTCTTATTATTACTCCTAACATCCACCCCTCCATACTTTGTTGAGTGGTCTGAAGTCTCTGCATTGCCCTTCTGTTAAGCATAAATATATATATATGCAAAGAAATCAAGTCATATATTACATGACCTAATTTACATAAGTTTGTATTTCAAATGTTATCTAATGAGTATGCTAATAGCTCTTAACAAGCTATTCAGAATATCCCTATCCTCAGTCTGAGGAAAGCCAGAAACTAAAAACTGGTCTGAGGATAGGGATATTCTGAAAAAGTTGTTAAAAGCTATTGGCATGCTCATTAGATAATATATATATTGTAATATATAAATAGTCCAATACATAAGTTTACTAGAAAGCACTACTAGATAATAAATGCAGACTTCTTTCCAATAACCAATTTAATTTAATACTGATAATTAATATAAAAAAATACCAAAGAAAGAAGTTGTTTATTAGTAAAGTCACAATTATAAACAAATATTGGGAAGTTATGAATTACAAAATGAAACTATTCCAATTAATAATAAATCTTAAAAGACAAGTTTAGCCAACATAAGTTACATTTGGACATTTATTAATTTGGCATATCAACATTTTGTATTTTATAATTCAAATAATAGTCAGTAATAAAAAAAATCAAAATAATTTATTATTAAATAAAATAATTTATTTAAAAAATAAAATAATAATGCCATTGTAATAATTATCAATATCTAAATTTATACATCAAATTAACAAACACATGTATGATCAACAATCTGAGACATAACCAAAACAAACCAAGTTATCCTTATCTCAATACCTCATATCATAGTAATCTATACACTGAGGGTTATAAAATTAAGAAATGGATGAAATGCTTGTTATATATAAGCTTTTAAATCTCTACTACAATATTCTAAGTAATGGCATAAAAATAACTATTCTGAATCATCACCATCAACAACTATTATCAAGCCACTGCAGAATGAAGGTCTCTCCAAGTTCAATCCATCTTCTCCGATCTTTAGCTTC